>CAWUFW010007128.1:0-600000 GCA_963921515.1 Calotriton arnoldi
TCTATGGGTTGCATAGAGTAGAGTGGTGCAGAACAGAATAGCGCAGATTGCAGTGACATAGAGTGCAATGGTGTGCTATGGCATAGCTTGCAAGTGGCGTAGAGTGCAGTACATCAGAGTAGAGTGGCATTGGGTTCAGGGGCCGAGAGTGCAGTCCTGCAGAGTAGAGGAGTAGTGCAAAGTAGAGTGCAGTGGTGTAGAGTGCAATGACATAGAGTAGATTGTTTCAGAGTATAGTGAAGTGGCATAGAGTGGAGTGGAACAGGGTAGATTGCAGAGGTGTAGTGTAGAGTGTAGTGGTGTAGAGTACAATAGCATGGCGTGCAGTGGTGCAGAATAGAATAGAGTGGCGTGGCGTGGAGGGATTCAGCGTGTAGTGCAATAGAGTGGTGTAGACTTGAGGGGCACAGAGAGCAGTGGCATAGAGTACAGTGGTGCAGAGTAGATTAGAGTGGCATAGAGTGCAGTGACAAAGTGCAATGGCGTAGAGTGGCGTAGCATGCAGTAGCTTAGAGTGCAGTGGTGCAGAGTAGTGTGGCGTTAAGTTTAGTGGCCGAGAGTGCAGTCTTGCAGAGTAGTATGGTGTAGAGTGCAGTGGTGCAGAGTAGAGTAGAATAGAGTGGTGTAGCTTGCAGTGGCGTAGAGTGCATTGCCTTTTGGGTAAGTAGTGATGAGTGCAGTGGTTTAGAGTGGCGTAGAGGGCAGTGGCATATACTAGTGCAGAGTAGAGTGGCGCAGCAGAGAGTGTAGTGGCGCAGGGTGGAGTAGTGTGGCGTAGAGTGCAGTGGCATAGAGTAGAATGTGTCAGAGTAGAGTGAAGTGGCATAGAGTGGAGTGGTTTAGGGTAGGGTACAGTAGCATAGAGTAGTGGTGTAAAGTGCTGTGGCATAGAGTGGCGTAAAGTGTAGTGGCGCAGAGTGGCATAAGGAGATTTTTTCTGAGTAGAGTGAAGTGCATAGATTAGAGTGGTGCAGTGTAGAATGTAGTGGCTTAGAGTGCAGTGTTGCAGAGTAGAGTGGCATAGAGTGGAGTGGCCTAGACTGGACTGGTGTATAATGGAGTGGTGCATAGTAGAGTGGGATAGAGTGCACTGGTGGTGCAGAGTAGAGAGTCATAGAGGGAAGTCGCATAGAGTGTCCACCAGACGCCAGCAGTGCTAATGCCGGTCCTGGTGATAGGCATTGTTGTTTCAAGTGGAACCTATTTCATTGTTGACAACACACGCAGTCACCAAATAGTATAAAAACTATGCTTTGACATAGGCAGGATGTTTAAGACTGAATGTAGTTGTTTCTGGGCTCCTGCTTCTAGTTTTCTGGAAAGCAGTAATCTGTGTTGTCTCGGTTCTTAAGGCAAGGTGCTACTGCACATAACGAGGCTATTGCTCATTAAGTGTATTTGTGTAGCCTACACCTTTTGGCTTTCCAATGCGCATTATTATTAAAAGGGTTTGGTACTCTGACTTGCTGACTGTAAACAGAAAGATCATTAGACTTCACTAGAGGGTCACATTAAGCAAAAGTCAACAGTGCTTGGATAGAAGAACCTCAAAATTAATATTTGTGGCAACAGAGAGTGCTTGCACCTCCTCCCTGCAGGCCTATTTTAAGGGGTATGTTACAGCTTCCTAAACTGGAGCACAGCAGGGGCACAAGCAAGCTCCATGGGGAGAGAAATCTGGATTCCTCTTGCTGTCCTTTAAACGCTGTCACTTTAAAATCACAGAAAGAAAGGTAAACACCAAGCTCCCTCGGAAGAAGGAGCCTGACATTTGACCTTTGGGTTTAAATGCACTGCAAATGTGACAAGATAGGAACAAGATTTAAAGGCCTATTTACAGAAAGTGAGATCTCGGAAGGATACAGTAAACGAGGTTTGGGCAAGGGAAGGGACGAACTCAAGCTGCACAGCCTAAAACAAATAGAGCCAGCAAAAGAAAAGCAAGAAAATGTGAGGTACAAACCACAAAGCCAATAGTAGGCAGTGGGCAGAATGCATTCCCAGGGAAGCTTTCTGAATGTCCTCAAGAAGTGTTCAGCAAACCAGGCAGCTGTGGTGTCTGGTAGGCTTCGACCTACCTAAAAAGGCAGTGGTAACACTTAAAACAAGCACTGGCAAATCCAAGAGGTCTGGCGCTGCTCATTCTGATATGTCATGATTTTTTTTAAAAACACTGTTGGGGAAGCAGCCTGACTCGCATCAATCTAAAGAAATATTGAGTACAGGAAAAATATTTTTTGGGTCCAAAAAGGCACACATTACCATAGTAGTTCCTGGCACTAAAGGGAACTATTTTGTGTGCGAATGTGCTCCCTGAGAAAGGGAAGCATGTTGTAACTCACAGTGAAATCAGACAGTGGCTGAAGTGGGCTCTGGGAGGAAGAAAAATGTGAATGACACAACAAAAGGCTTCTGGTGAAGTCTGGCTGAAAGCCCCTATAAGTGACTGTCATGTACATAATTTTAGTAAAATCAAAAGGCCAAGCTAACACGACCTAAAAAAATCATTTGATCTGGTGCTGGCTGCCAGCCTCTTGCCTTTGTTAATGCTTTTTTATAAATCTTTATTGTAAATTGATAGAGAACATTGAACAGATAGATAAATAGAGAGGCTTGCAAAAGTGCTGGAAGACAGAGAGGATTGTCTAGATAAGATAGATAACTGTCATCCATAGATCAGTCCCCAACATCTAACTTGTGGGGTACACCAACAACATGGATCAGGAGTGGTGTAGTCCTGATACGGACTTTGGTGCTCCCCGAATGAAGCCAACTCTTAATATGTTTTAGATAAAGTTCACATTGATACACTTAAACATAATCTTAAGAATGACAGACAAAGTTTGGCGTTTAAAGTCTTTATGTAAAGAATTAATAGGCAAATTACAATGAACACGCCATCAGTATAGTTACTAGCAAAACATATAATCACTGGTACAAATACCTCAGTACAGTTCAAAGTGAAATCCGGCATAGATTCACAATCTAAGATCAGGGAAAAGGGGCTCTCTGATTACAGAAATCCATGTCATTTTAAAGGGTTTTAGACAAAGGCTTACATACAATATGTATAAAAACATGGTTCTCAGGATTTTGTACTAATAGGGAACAACCTAAAAGATACCATTTGCTACAATGTACATTCAAGAAGGTTCCCAGGATAGGAATACATTGAGATTCAGTCGCTCTCACAGCTTGTAGTTGGACAAGTGAACAGATACATTGTTTGAGCAAGAGCCGGAGACAATCGGATATGTCCTTGATACAGTACGGTAAGAAAACATCTATGGGAACACTCTCTGCCTAGTCATGCGAACATTATTCATACTTTTTAGTGAAGAAAAAAAAATCAGCAGTAGTCATCATATGGTATACTGTGACGTTGATGCAAGATGGAGAACAGTGTAAACACAACCCATTGTTAGAGTAAGCCAGTTCATGAGGATCTTTATTAATAGAAAATCAACTCACACAGTCACACTTCTGATGATTTTAATCATCACTTACATTTTACTGCAACACATCAGTCATCAAATTTGGATTCTTTTGCTTAGTCTCTTCCAGGTCCTTCAGTGTTGTAGAGTTTGCTTTGCATCTCTTCAACTTTGACATCAAGTGTTTTCCGCTTTCTTCCTCTCATTGTTGACAGCTTCGTATACCCAAAATTCAACCCCTTCAGTGATGAAGTTCCTATTCAAAACTTCAATGCGATAAACACACATGCAATTCCAATTAGTATAATCAAAAGAGGAGTTAGTAGCAACTTCCTCCTCTTACACTACCAAGCCAGTCCTCTATCTTAGCAAACCATGTACGAGTGGATTCAAAGAATGATCTTAATCCTTCCTAGGCACCTCATTCTTCCAATTCAGTTAATTCATGTGTTATGTTCATAATGTTAGTAATATAGCTGCCAAGCAGCTTATCTATGTTAGGAGTGTATGCATGACAATCTCTAGCATGAATGACTTTGCAAACTTGGCCTTCCTTTGCGATTTTGCATAATCGTTGCTCTCATTTCAAGCAATTCTTTATTAATCACAGTCAGCGCGCCTGCGTATTAGTAGCAAGGCAATCAACGAAGGCAGACATTATTCGAAGCTTTGTCATTAAGCGCTACTCCTATTGATGGTATAAGTGCTCCACAATTATTGCTAAGAATCTGGTTAAAGTTTCGCTTGCTTCACCTAATGCATTGTTCAGGGGGAAATCTAACTCATTAGTATGGTAGATCCTGGGGGAAACTAAAGCTGCATTGCAACTACCCACCCAATTGTGTGGTATATGAAAATCAGCTGACTTTACACACACATAATATATGCCTTTTATACCAACTCCTAGGTTTGGAAAGGTTTTCCCTGTAGCTAAATTATTAGGCTCACACTCATTCCATTCCAATTTCTCAACTGTCTCATTCCCCTCTGGCTGTCATATTATGCATTAGGATCCCTTCTTGGTGACTTCAATACTCAATTTTGGGGGCGATTCCTTACAAATCTCTTTGTCTTTTCCAATAATATGTTCCGCATTTGGCTTTCATTCTCGCTTTTTCTCATCTATTCTTATCCTTTCATTTAATTAGTCTTCAAACATCCTTTCATTTTGGTTAACTTTGAAGGTTACACCATGCAGGCTATGATTAGTACTGCTCACATTAGTTACAGGGGTAAAGAATTTCATCATTTACTCATGCTGATCCCTTGACTTTGACTCTTGGTGAAAACGAGAAATGTGTTTAATAGCCCATAGATACAATTTCTACCCACTGACGATTGGCACAATTTCTAAAGGATTATTGAAATTAGAATAAAACAGTTTAATAAAATTCTGCTGGTAAAATAAATTCAAGAAGAATAGTAGGAGAATGCATATTAAGGAGGCAAATTAAAGTATGCGGCTCCCTCAGCTGCTGAGGCAGGAAGATATGAGCATACGTAGCAACCCACCACTTCCATTACCTTAACATATTCAGACAACATCTGAAAATATACATTATAGCTATACACACTCTTGTGCTGTGGAAGGTATGAAACCTTCCTTTCGGGTGAAGGTACCCTAGCCATAGGAGCAACAGTAAAATTTGTAGAGATGAAAACGTCATTCCCTCTCTGCAAGTAAATGTCTTAACAGCGATCGAAACACAGAGACTAAAATAGCAACTGCCATACCCACAATTATAACTCTATAGGATAGCAGTGCCATGTTTGGCTCAAATAAGATCAAGTAAATCGCTAAAGGGTCAATCCTATAGTTACTAACCTATCGTCTCTACCCTATCACAAAATCTACGAGGATTTTTATTCTGGGTTAGCTGGAGGCCTAAGTGTGCTATCGGCCTCTGACCGTTACCTTAACTTTCTGTTTTGTCCTTTGAACTTTTTGTCAATGTAAAAAAGGATTTCTGTCATCACAAATCCTTGATTTCAAGGAGGCTCGTCAGTCAAGCAGTCATCAGTGTTGAACTTGCTTTCAATTGATCTTTCTGTGTCTTATAGGCCATTTTGTATTGCTCAATTCCAAGCCTATGTTTGTGATGTCAGTTTGGTTCAGTTGTTCTTGTTCCTCTATCTCACTATCTTCCCTAATCGTTTCTGGTCTTGTCTGGAGCATCAACTGCCTTTTTCTAGTATCACTAGTTTTCGGCCAAAGTTCCTTAGAAGTGCTTGAGATTTCTGGGTCTGATGAGACCAATTCCCTCTCTGGGGAGGAATTTCCGTTTTCTGTTCCTGAGTCAACTGCTTTGGAAAGTGGCTGTGTCCGGTTAGTCTCAGTCTTCCATGAATTCTCAGTGTGCCGATGAATGCGTATTCTCAACCCAGTGGTTGGTATCACAAAGGTTGCTGGAATGGTTGTGTTCTCATTGGTCTCTAGTTTTGCATTCTGCTCCTCTGATAGTGATTGCAAAATTCTGGCCGGGTCTTCCTCCTCTTCTTCTGAAGCCTCAGACACCTCAAACCTGAGGCTACTCAAGGAATTGGCAGAGGTTGTCTCTGCCTCTTCCCCTTCGTTCCTTACCCTCTTGGTATGAGACATGTGTATACAGTCAGACCCGCACATTTGATGACAGTGTTTGTAACCAAGATCACCTAGTAGGGTCCACTCCAGCACTCCTCCAGGCAAGACTTGCGGACGTGCTTCTTGATGTAGTCGCCAGGATTCAAGTCATGCCCTGGAGATTCTTGAACATCTGGGGTTGCGATGTCGACTTCATGAGAGAGGACGCACCACATCAGACAATTCCTTGCAGTACTCGAGGACCATGTCATCTGTGATATTCACAAGGGTAGCTACCAGGACAGTAGATATTTGCATGGCTCTTCCCATCAACAATTGATGAGAAGATAGTCCAGTTCTTTTAGAAGGGGCCCATCGGACACTTGTGAGCACTAAAGGAAGAGTGTCAGGCCATTTAAGCAATGTGAAAGCACAAGTTCTAGTCAACTTAGCTTTGATTGTCCCATCGAGCCTCTTTACAATTCCTGATGCTTCTGGTCTGTAACTACAGTGGAATCTTTGGTCAATCCCTAGAGCTATACACAGTAGCTGCATGATCTTACTTTTAAATTGAGTTACTTGATCTGATTCAAGATGAGCTGGCATCCCAAATCGTGGTATTAACTCCCTCAACAATAGTTTGGCAACTGTTAAACTGTCACATCTCCAGGTAGGATATGCCACAACCCATCGTGAGAATAGGCACACAATGACGAGGATGTATCTTAGCTGATTGCACTGTGGCATTTCCACGAAGTAGATCTGTAGGCAGTTAAAGGACCGTCAGACTTTCCAGTGTGCCTCATAGCCACTGCAACCCTCTTGCCTAATTTTGCTTCTGAGAGGTCATTCATCGTTGGCATACATCTTCTGTCATCATTCTGAATCGAGGATTAAACCAGTAGGAACAGAAGGTAGACACCATTAATCCTTGCCTACATGAGTTGACCCATGCATAATTCTCACCATTGCGGACACCCAATTATCACTGGCATCCCTTTCGCCATCCCACCTTTTCCCACGTAGCTTTTTTTTTTTTTTTAGCTCTGGGGCAGAGTATTGCAATTCTCTTAGCTCAGTGAAAGTGTGTACAGTTTTCAGTAACATATTGGACACAACCTCTCCCTCTATATTGCATGGTACGTAAAGATGGAAGCTACTGTACTCAAGAGTGCAATATCGAGCTACATTATCCGGGTAGCGATTACCTCTGGTGATGAACTTGCTGCTATGTCTATGTCTGTGTAGGAAATTTATAAAGCGCAACTGTTACTCCGAGAAGTGTCCTGGCGCTATAGCATGGGAACCGTCTGCGGCAAGCAAAGGAGAAGAGTCTAAGTGGAGGAAAAGAGCCAGGTCTTACGTTTTTTCTCTAGTAAGCAGCACATTTCACTACCTCAATTTTCTTAGGCAGGTGGAGAGCATTTAGCAAATGTGAAACATACAACCCGTTATGGATAGCTGTACCAACTGAAGTAAAAAATCCTCGCTGCGACCCTAACTGGTCAAAGTCATGCACAACTCCAAACCCATACTGGCTGTCAGTATAAATGGTAACTCTTGAGCCTTCTGAGGTACAGCAAGCTCGGGTCAGAGCTCACAATTCCGCTACTTGTGCTGAGGTTACATTGCACAAATAAAAAGCTCCCACCACTCGTCTCAGTGTACATACAGCCTAGGCAGCTTTCAAATTGGCACGCCAGTCTCTCAGACAAGACCCATCAAAAAAGAGTGTATGGTCAGATTCGAGGAGGGGAACTTCTAGTATATCAGGCCTTGGTATTGTACACAACTCTGTTAAACTGATGCTGTCATGGCTGAAGTCTCCATCATCATTTCCCTCTGGGGTTGGCAATGGAGAAGCAGGGTTTGATGTGTTACATCTCTAAATATAAACATTCTCAGCTACCAAAATGGTTCTCTCATATCGGGTTAAGCGGCTATTTGTCAAATGCTGAGTTCTGGTATGAGTCATTAGGATCTCAATAGAATGTGGCACCATCACAATCAAAGGGTAGCCCATTGCAATCCCCTCAGTTTGTTGGATGTTAAGGCTAACCACAGCAACCACTTTGAGACAACCAGGCAATGCTGCTGCCGCTGGATCAAGAGAAGCCAAAAAATAGGGGTTAGTACTGACAATGCATCTCTTTCATGACAAAAAAAGCACAAAATCTTTCGTATAGTCTGGCATTCCAAGAGCAGGTATACTGCAAAGCAAATTTCTAAGCTCCTGGAAGGCTTCCATGCTTACGTCATCCCTTGGTACAGGGTCATTGACATCCACATGCGCCAGCCTTATCAAAGGCTTCGCCACAAGGGAAAAGTTCAGGATCCATTGTCGGCAGTAGCCAACCCTTCCCAAAAACATCCTCACCCCTCTCTGCGTAGTTGGGAACTTTATTTTAATAACAGTCTCTATGCGAACATGAGACGCTCGCCTCACTCTCTTTTCTATTTGATGTCCCAAATATATGACTTTCTTTTGACAATATTGCAATTTCTCAGGCGAGACCTTATGCCTGTTTTCAGCCAGATTGTTCAGTAAAGCAATCATGTCTTGTTTGTAAGCTTTCTTTGTCAATGAGGTGATAAGAAGATCGTCAATGTATTGAATAGAGGTCAAACTAAAGGGTAACTGCATGGACTCTTGGTTCTTTTTGAGAATCTGGAATAGGATCACAGTAGAGTTCGATACCATGGGACAGCACGGAAAGATAATTTAGTTAATCTTTCAGAGGTCTTAAACAATCCTCAACTTTTTGTTTGACTTCTGTAAAGCCAGAATTGGGGAGTTACATGGACTCCCAATGACCTCCTTCAGGATACCTTGTTCTATCATGCTTTCAATGACAGGTGTAATTCCTGCAATAGCTTCTGGGGTCATACTGTATGAGTGAGTCTGAGGAAAGATAGCATTGGGTCGGAGGGTAATCCAAGGGCTTGGCATCTTTGATCAGCCCGATCTCCTTACCAGTAAAGTCCCAAACCTCTTTCTTGACTGTCTCCCTTAAGTCTATTGGCAAATCCTCAATTATGAGAATTGGATGTAGCCTAACATGCTCCGGGGACTGCAATTTAAACTCAACATCGGCCACTTAGGTTTCATTTCCAGCCCCATCCTCAGGGGCGTTGCTTAGTCATTAAGACTGGTGGGGTGTGAGCTTCAGATTTACTGACAATCATGCTGGCATATAATGTTAATCATTATATGAGAAGCAGTGCATGAGGGGGGGGCCTAAGGGCCAGTGGAAAGGGAAAGGAGTGCAGATTGTGAGGGGGTACTAAAAAACAGTATTTTGTAAAATAACCACGTTTTAAGGCCTTCAAAACAGACAAGATTTTGTGTGTGGGTGTTTTTGTCTGAGTGAGTATTTAAAAATCCCAGGTGAAATCTGACTGACACCTTACTATACCCGACTGAAAGCTACTGTACCCAACTATTTATTTTAAAATACATTTATTAGGGGGGTGAAACACCCCAAACAACGCCCCTGAAGCTACGCCCCTGTCCATCTTCCATACAATATAAGACGCAGTTGAACTTGCAAAGCAAGTCACAGCCAAGGAGTTTTACAGGACTGGAGTCACAGATCACAAATAGGTGTCTTATTTTTACTTGTACAGGGACAATAACTTGATTTGTCTGTTGTTGATTTGTAATTCCTACAACTTGGACTTCTTTTCCCGCGAGGTTGGGGATCTCAACAGTTCTGTCAATCGAGTGGCCCCTGTGTCTATTAGGAAAAATATGGGATGCCCGTTAGCCTCTCCTTCCACATATGGTACACTCTGATCCACTTCCAGGACTGCACCAAGCATGCACTTTCCCTCCCCTCTCAGGCACCATCATTAATCCTGATCTATGGATGTTTCAGACATCATGGGGACTGTCATTGATCCTGATCTATGGAGGTTTCAGACATCATGGGGACTGGGCTTCTTTGTAGCATCATCAGAGTTTGGGGCACCCTGTGGGTTGACTGAGGAAGCAGGACACCTCCCTGTATCTGCATTGGATTAAAGTTATTGGGTAAAGTTCTGAATCTGGGAGCTTTCTTTACCAGCATAGGAGGTCTTGGTATTGAGGGAAGCTCTCCCTGTCCTGCGATGCCATTCCCTGGGAATCAGTCGTAATTTGATCTGGATTGCACCTACACTCCTGCTTCCAGTGCCCTACCCTGTTGCGGACGTGGCACTGTGTAACCTTCTTTAGGACATTTATGTTTGTTCCTATTGCATTAACCTGACCTCTCCCTATTCCAGGGTTGTTTCCACCATAATTTGAAGCAACCCCTTGCATTACCATTCCAAGGCTAGGATCTAATTCGAGTTCTTGAAGCAAGATCCTATTTCCCTTTTTTCCTGTACTCTGATCTAGCTATGTCTGGGCCACCATGAAGTTCTCTTTAAGCCCTTTGCTTTGCCCCTAATGTCTCACTGCAATACTTTGCGTACTATAGAATCTCATCAACCGGTTTGCTCTGCCAGCAAAAGACTCCCCTGAATAATTTGATTACTGATCTCTGGCCTTAATACATTTACAAAGGAAGCTAAAAACCCTCCGATGTTTTCTCTTAGCGGATCATTCAACCCACTGTGCTCCCTATACACCTGCATCAATCTCTTGAAATAGGCATTTAGGTTCCCAAACTTTTTCGACCCGCTGCTCCCTTGACCCATTGCCATTGTTACTTTTCTTGGAGGGTGGGGTGGATATTTGCATGCACTTCCATTTCTACCCATGTCATACTTGCCAACACACCTGTCTCAGGAGGGTGACTCACGATTTTTTAAACCACGTCTCCTCCCTAAAATTGCCTCAAAATCAATGCAAGTAAAATAAAATCCTCCGTTTTTTTTTTAAACGTCCCTCTGTCTTGCTTCCAAATATTGCCATTATGCCGTATATGGTATTTTACTTGCCTGTGCGCAAGGAGAGAGCAGGCCTGTCTGGAAATTTGTGTGTACTGAAAGAAATGTGTACTGGAAGTACCTATGATTCAAGTACAAATGTCAATACTTGGTGTGTTTAATAGACAGGACAACTGTACTTTCCTGATAACTTGCATTGGTGTAAAATGCATTTGGAAAAAAACAAAACTATTAACGAGTCTAACAAAATAAATCAGGCATTTTCCACTTACTTTGGGAGTGTTGGAACGTGGGGATCCAGTGAAATATGGAGGTCATCTCCCTCGACAAGCCATCAATTAAGCACTACGTTTACAGCTTTAGACATATCACTTACAAATCATCAACATCATGCGTTTAAGTCTAATTAGTTTAACTGAAGCCAACAGACCCTTCAACATAAAATGCATTAAAGTGCTTGGTGCGCGGCTCCCCTGGCTAGGTTTCACGGCTCCCCAGGGAGCCACGGTGCACAGTTTGGGAACCACTGCCATAGGCTCTTGAGAGGTTCGGTAAATCTTAGGCCAATTAGTCTCTCTCTAGGGAACTTTTGTCTTTAAATACCTTATTACTTCATCATATTTAGTCTTAACAATGGGTGAAGGGGAATTTGTCCCTGACACAAGAGGGGGTTCTTGGGTAGGCCACTCAACAACCCTCTTGCATTCTGCCCACAAATCCTTTAGGACTGCCCCCTCAAACAACACATCCACGTCTTCCAACAGAACTTTAGTTATAGTTACAATTTGCTCAATCTGGGTGTACCACTTATCTGGCTTTGGGAGTGAGTTAGTAAAATGGAAAAGATCTGATTGGGACCATGGAACATGTACATAAGTTCCTCCTTGTACTTTGCGCAAAGGGAACTCCTTTACCTTTCCCCTACAGTTCCCCCTTCATCATCCATTTCCTTTTGCTTCACCTTAACTTTCTCTTTCTTGGACCATAAATCTTGAAACTTTTCGGTGTCATTCCATTCCCAAATATTTTCAATCAACTCCCTTACATGCATTCTTAGCCCTCTTGGCTTCATCATCTGCAATTCCTTCTCAGTCGTTTCCATTCAAGCATTCTTTTGCAGCTTCTTTTGCTGGGTTTTATTTATTTATTTTTTATTTTATACAACTGAACAATCAGCACTAAGGAAGTCGTGCACGGTACATTAACAGAGGTAGAGCTCAAACCGTTACAGATATGGTCATTATCATTGGAACCATTCATTTCCCCCTCCCTTCCAGTGATCCATTGAAAACCAGTGCATGCCAGTGGCGACTGTCATCTTGGTGAAGGGACTGCGTCTTGGGCCAAGGAACAATCTCCGGTAAATTAAAGGAGTAGTCTTTTGAAACGTTGTGGACTCAAGTCTCTGTCTGAGTCTCCTGCGTCGTGTGTCTGGTGGACTGTTGTGTGTCACTTCCCATATCCAGCCCAATGTGTTTTCTCCAGGGGTCCCAGATCTTGTGGAATTTCCTTGGGCACCCTCTACTACGATATGTGACTTGCTCGGCCGTCATGTACATATCCATCCCCTTCGTCCATTCCTGGATGGACGGTCTGTCAGCCACCCCCCAGTTCCTAGCTATGTCATGTTTGGCCACCACCATCCCCAAAGAGGCAAAAATCAACTGAGTTCTGGTTACATCTACTTCGCTTGGGATCCCCAGTAGCACAAATTTGGGTTCCATCGGCAATGTTACCCCTAAGACCATTCCTAATAAGCCAATCACCTGCGTCCAGTACGGCGGGAGTGTGGGGCGTGCCCAGATCGTATGGTAACAATTGCTGTTAGCGGCATTGCACATTAGGCACAGCGGCGACTCTGCTCTCCCCATCCCATGCAGTCTATCCCTATCATAGTATGTTCGGTGCAATATTTTAAATTTGAATGAGTCGAAGTCGAGCCTTTATGGCCACCTCCCTGGGATGCATTAATGCCGCCTCCCAGTCGATATCCTCCATGGACCTCACGTCCCTCTCCCACCTTGCTCGGAGACCTAACAACCCATCGGGAAGATTGTTGTTGATGGTTTTATATGTAAGGGAGACTGCTTTACCGATAACTTCCTCCTGTAGGAGCCTGCCCTCCAGGGGAGCATATTCCGGGAGTTGCTCACAGGGGATGTTCTCCACCCGCCACGCATGTCACAATTGTGCGTACTTAAGGAATTGGGAATCAGCCATGTTATATTCTTGCTTCAATTTAGTCCATGTTTTAACCCCTTTTTCAACTATGTCCCCTATCGTGGAGATTCCAAGGAGGTCCCAGGTCTCGAACTCTGTGAGTTTGTGCATTTCTCTAAGCCAAGTCCCCTCCCAAAGTGGTGTGGACCGCGTAAATCGTTTCGTCCAACCCAGGGTCTTGCTAGCCCTCTTCCATGCCAACAGGGTCACTTGAATCGTGGGTAACAGGCGTGAGCTGCCCTTCTCCCCATATAGATAATGTAAGTGTGTGTGAGGCTGCATTGTCTTCCTCTCAAGACGGTATGTGGGGTGGTCTCTGCGTTTGTGTGTCCATTCGTTTATAGAGATCAGGTGGGATGCCCAATAGTAAGCCTCTATATCATGGAGTGCGATCCCTCCGTTGTAAGGGTTGCGCCACATTGTCTGTAGTGCAATTCTGGGGTGCCCGTCCTGCCATATTAGTGATCTAATATTGACATCTATCTCAGTGAAGATAGCCATAGGCAGAAGATGGTATGTGTTTTGGAGGGCATACAAGAGTTGTGGCAGAGTGATCATTTTTAAGAGAGCCGCTCTACCAAGCAGGGTGAGAGGAAGATCCTTCCATCTCTCTATGTCGGTCTTAAAGTTGCCCAGGATGACGTCCAGATTCTCTCGTCTACACACCTCCGCGTGGGGCGTGACAAAGATACCTAGATAAAGCCCCTCGACACAACTCGCAGTTCTCCGGGTAGAGAACAATCTAATGATGTGTTAGTCGGGCAGTATATCGTAGATTTATTCCAATTAATTTTGTACCCTGAGTGTTGTCCGTATTCATTAATCAATTCAAAAAGGGCCGGTATGGTCGTTTCAGGGTGCGTGATGTATAGCAGGATATCGTCCGCGTAAAGAGAGATTTTCTCCTCCTCTGCGTCCGCGGGCGTGCTGTGGAAGCCCCGAATCGAGGGATGTATTCTAATGGCGCAGGCCAATGACTCCAGAGTTAGCGCGAAGAGGAGGGGCGACAGGGGGCAGCCCTGTCTCGTCCCTCTCTCAATAGGGAAGGGAGTCGAGCACTGACCATTGACACACACCGCGGCCATCGGTCGTTTGTATAAAAGTGCCACCCAGCCTCGAAATTTCGGCCCTAGTCCGAATTTGGCCAGAGTGGCGTCGAGGAACTGCCAGTTGACAGCGTCGAACGCCTTTCCTGCGTCCAATGACAAGAACACCTGCGGGCTCAAACGGTTGCGCACCTCCATAAGCCAATTGTGTGTGCGTCTAAGGTTCAAGCCGGGTAGATGTACCCGGCATGAATCCAGATTGATCGTCGTGAATCAGACTCCTGATCACACCCACGAGGCGAGTCGCTAGTACAGTGGCCAAGATCTTGACTTTCGAGTTCAGAAGAGAGATGGGTCTATAGGACCTACATTGATCGCGTAGCTTGCCCTCCTTATATATGACCACGATAGTAGTCATCCGCGGGTCCGGAGGAAGAATCCCCTCTGTTTGGGCGTCTAGAAAGAGCCTGAGAAGGTGGGGACAGAGAATGTCTGCGTACCGTCTGTAGAATTCCGCGGGCAACCCATTGGTACCTGGGGTCTTCCCGGAGCGCAACTTTGTAACCGCCTCTTGAACCTCCGCTAGTGTTAGGTCCTCGTCTAGGCCCGGGTTTTCACCTCTTCTAACATTGGGGTGGGGATTGTCCCCAAGTACTCCTGTATCTCGGCCTGCGATTTTTGTGGCCGCGCCTGGTAGAGGTCTCTGTAGTATTCAGCAAGGGCCGTGGCCACACCCTCGTCTGTGCATTGTTTGTTCCCTTGGAGGTCTATCACTGCTGCCACCCACCTATTTTGAACCTCTCGCCTGCTAAGCTAGGCCAAGCCAGGAGCTTCCCAGCCTTATCGCCCACTTCGTAAAGGCCATGCAGGGTCGCCAGGTGCAACTTCCTGGCAGCGTCGGAGGCCAGCTCCTTGTATTCCCGTCGTGGGGATGCTTGTTTACGGGACTGTTCGGGATCATTGCGTTGGACAACCTGTCTATCTATGTCATTTATTTTTTGTTCCAGGTCCGTCAGGCTCTTGTCCTTTGCTCTTTTTTCCCATGCAATACGATTCTGGGCCCTATCACATAGCACCATTTTGTAGGCCTCCCAGACCGTCACTCCAGAGGGGACCGAGTCCTTGTTTTCTAGAAAGTAAACATCAGTGTCTGCCCTAATTCCCTTTGCAATTTTGGTGTTCTGCAGGTCCCATGGGTTCAGTCTCCAGCCACGAGTCTCGTCCCGCTCTCTCAAGCTCATCTCCACCAGAAGTGGAGAGTGGTCCGAAAGGCCCCTGGCTGTAGATTCTGCGCGCCCCGTGTCGTATATTTCCCCTCTGGGAACAAATATGTAGTCCAGTCTGGAATGTGTGTCGTGAGCCCCCGAGTGAAAGGAGAATTGTCTGGTTTGGGGATGTTTTGCCCTCCAGATGTCCGTCAGTCCCATCGTCGTGGAGAAGCGCCGTAGTGGTGTGGTCGTTGTGGATCTGGTGTGGTCGTTGTAGATCTGGCCCCTCCCCCAGAGGATCGAGGGCCGGGTCCATTACATCGTTAAAATCTCCTCCTACCACATGTAGTGCGGAGGGTGCCTCGATCAGTACGTCTATTACCTTCGTCATGGTGGGTGCCTGCAATCTGGGGGGTGCATATATGCATATCAGAAGGACCTCGACCCGTCCCCACATCCCCAGGACTCCCACATATCTACCTAAGGAATCATGCCAAAGACGTGTAGTTTGAAAGGGAATGTTTTTCTTGATCAGGATCGCCAGCCCCCTTGCCCCGGTGGTGAACCCCGAGTGTGCCAGGACCCTGTATGCCCCTCGAGCAATAAACCCACACTGCGTTTCCCTGAGATGGGTTTCTTGTAACATTACCACCTCTGGGTGGAGTCGTTTTATATGCTGTGACACTAGCCCACGTTTGATCTTGTCCCCCAGTCCGTTAACGTTCCAAGTCATAACCCTCAGGGTGGGATTCCTGGTCATGTTACCTCTGGCGACACTACATCGAGGGTGTTACGGTCGGGGAGGTGAATGTCCCCCATTTCTCTCCTGTTGCAAAATAGTCTCGGTTTCGTGATCCTTTTTTTTTTATTTTTATTTTTTTTTATTTTATTTATTGGTTTTTTTCTGTTAAACAGTGAACAAACAACTTTAGTTATACATCTACCATATACAAAGTATAAGTTGTTGCACACATTGATCATATCACAGACGTTGGCGTTCCCCCTTACGAGCCAGTCCACAGCGTATGTATAAGTCTCATATGTTTGTAGAGCATAGTAACCGTCATTTACATCGTTTAATGCAGGACATCTGGGTATTGAGCAATGAGTAGTGATATTGACCACAGTAACGAATCATGTTATAGCAAATAGGCTGGTAGGGGTATTGCGAGGCTCAATGCTGTAGCACCTTTATAATGTCAAGAAGCAGATATGTGTCTTGTGTGGCACACAATGTATATATAATAATTAGTGATGGTCTGTTGCTGTGGAATGGGATTCCGAGACATCGTTCGGGAGGGAGAGGAGGTAGTTCCTGAGAGGGTCCCATATGTCTTTTGGCCGGGAAGCTGGGGGGAGCAATTCTGCATAGGTGCTGAGTTGGTCTTGGCAGTATGTTAAATCAGTAAGCCAGTCCTTAAATTTAGGTGCTCGCCCTCTTCCCCATCTGCAAGCAATTCGTCTTTTGGCCATCAACAGCGCTATGGCCGTGTATCTGCGATAAGGTTTGGCAATGTGTGCAGTGTATCCTAGTAGGGCAGTTAGTGGGGTGCGCTCCAGTGATGTCATGGTCATTAGATCCAGTGCTATGAAAACCTGATCCCAGTATGCTCGCACCCCAGGACATTCCCAGGCCAGGTGTAGAAAGTCTGCTGCGGCAGCGCCGCATCTGTTGCAACAGTCAGTGTC
This sequence comes from Calotriton arnoldi, assembly GCA_963921515.1. Classification (NCBI taxonomy): domain Eukaryota; kingdom Metazoa; phylum Chordata; class Amphibia; order Caudata; family Salamandridae; genus Calotriton; species Calotriton arnoldi. The sequence continues at coordinate 17,033 of CAWUFW010007128.1, forward strand.
TTGCAGTTTATATCTCTTCATTTTGGCTGGGGTGTAATATAACCTATGCAAAAATTTGAAGTGGATGATGCGTAGCCGAGAGCTAGCTGAAATAGCTTCTGTTTGGAGGCAGCAGTACGTCCATTGCTCGTCTGTGAGGTCGTATCCTAGCTCCGCGTTCCAGCGTGTGCGGGCGAGGCAAGGTGGCCTCTCTATCATCGTGTATATTGTATGGCACAGTGTGGAGACCATATGTCGCGGGGATGTTGCTTGGAGCAATTGTTGTAAGGGTGCTAACGGGGGAGGTTCTTGGGGAAAGTCCGGGGTGACGGAGCGAATGCCCTGTCGGAGCCTGATGTAAAGGAATACCTCTAGTGATGTTGGTTGAGTATCGTGAAATAGTTGGTCTAGCGCCCGAAACCGCCCATCACGGTACAGGTCGCCCCATGTTTTGACTTGCGTTCGCTCTAAAACTTGTGGAATCCCCCTTCCTGGAGTAGCTGCATATTCGGGTGGTATGATAATGGAAGCAGTGGAGAATAGAGCATGGGGCAATGCAATAAAGTCTGAATGCGGATCCATGCTTTAGTTGTGCATGTCACCGTAGTTGGTGTCTTATCCCTTGGTGGGGATTGTTATAAATCACGCCGTTTAGAGGTATTGGGTCAGCCAGCCAGTGTTCCGCTGCTATTTGTGGCATATAGCGGGGGGGATGGAACCAATAATAGGCATAATGCGCTTGGGCACAAGTGTAGTAGAGCTCGAAGTCTGGGACATCAAATCCTCCCTGGGAGTATGGTCTAGTGAGGGGGTTCCATTGCAGTCGCGATTGCTTTCCTCCCCATATTAGCCGAATCATTTCAGTTCGTAATGTTGTGAAAAAAAGTTTTCCCGGGTAGTAAGGAATGTTAAGGAATAAATATAAAAGCCGTGGTAGGATTACCATTTTAATCAAGGAGGCACGACCTGCCAGGGAGAGCGGTAAGGCTATCCATCGGGAGACACATTCGGCGATGTGGGCCAAAGCGACACCATAGTTAGATCTCATGAGTTCCTCCCGGTCTGTGGTTATGCGAATGCCAAGGTATTTCATGTCCGATTGGCACCATTCCAGTGGGAAGTCCAGGGGTGTGGCTGAGCCGTGGCAGTAAGGGGGAGGATCTGTGACTTACTCCAGTTAACATGGATTCCAGACAGCTTTCCAAATATCAGGAATTCCCTTAAGAGCGGGTTTATGTTTGCTTGCGGGTCTCTAATATAAAGGGTGATATCATCCGCATAAAGCGAAATCAATATCTGGCGTAAGTTGCAGCGCAGTGCTTTATCTTGGTGATGCTGGCGTAGTTTAGCTGCCAATGGCTCGATAGCCAGGGCAAAAAGGAGGGGGGAGAGGGGGCATCCCTGACGTGTGCCCCTAGTGATGGGGAATGCTGTAGATAAGTGGCCATTAATGAGGACTTTTGCTGTGGGGAGCCGATAGAGCAGCTGGATCCAGGAAAGGAACAGGGGGGGGAGACCCATCCGGCAGAAAACTCCAAGTAGGTAATCCCACTCAACCGAATCAAACGCCTTAGTGGCGTCCAGGAAGACCGCCGCCAGCGGCAGGTCCGGGTCTACATTATGTAGGACGGAGAAAAAAGTGCAGAGATTGTGTGTGGTAGCTCGTCCAGGTATAAAACCCGCCTGATCGGGAAGAACCAGCAGCTCCATGAGCAGGTTTAATCGATTGGCTATGATTTTGGCTCGTATTTTTGTATCGCAGTTTATAAGAGATAGCGGTCTGTAGGAGTCACAGTGGAGCGCGGATTTCCCCGGCTTGAGTAGGGAAGTGATGAGTGCCTCCCTCATGGATGGGGGTAGTGTGCCAGCTTCGAGAGAAGCCTCGTACACCTCTCGCAGGATGGGAGCTAGTAAGTCTATATAGGTTTTATAGAATTCAATAGGGATTCCGTCGAGGCCAGGGGCCTTGCCCGATTTCGTATGCATGATGGCCTCTCGCACCTCATCCAGTTCAAATGGGGCACATAGGAATTCCCGTTGCGAGTCATCAAGCCATGCCAGAGCCACGTCGTGTAAATAACTGTCCAGATCGAGAGTATCCCGTCTGTGGGACGTGTATAGTGTGGAGTAGTGCGTGGAGAACGTCTGGAGTATGTCGGAAGTATCTCTGTGCATAATTGACCCCGGGCCTTCTATCTCCAGGATATATCCGGAGAAGCGAGGTTTTCTTATTATTTCAGCCAGAGCCTTCCCGGGACGTTCCCCCTCTCCGTATCTGCGAGCTACCCAGTATTTTCCTCTATACCTCGCCTCTCGGTCTGCGGTGACTGTGTATTCTGTGAGCTGGTCTCTAAACTCGCGACGTGCTTGTCCGTCCATGTCTAAGGGGAATCTGGACTCCAACGCCCTGAGCTCAACCTCTAATTTTTTCAGTGTTCCCTGTATGTCTCGTAGGACACCTGCGCTTTTAGAGATGCAGAAGCCCCGCATCGTGACTTTGAAAGCCTCCCAGACCGTTTCGACATTATCGACCGAGCCTTTATTTCTCTGTAGGAATTCTTGTATTTCTTCCCGTAGCTCTTCCTGAAAAACTGCGTCAGTCAATGTAAGAGGAGGGAGCCTCCACAGTCTGCGCGGAACGCCAAAACCCGGGGGTTTGAGTGCTATTCTGACAGGGGCATGGTCGGAATAAGTTCTCGCTAGATGCTTAGCCTCGCTCACTGATGGGCCCAGCCCTCTTGTAATCAGGAGATAATCTAAACGGGCCCAGGATGCACATTGTGTAGCAAAATGAGTGCCTTCAGTGTCATGCTGGTGTAATTGGCGCCAAGTGTCTATCAGTTCGTGGGCAGTCAGTATCCCCCGTAGTGCATGGTACGATCTATTGTAATGGTGTGGTGAAGGGTTTGACCTGTCGACAGCGGGGTTCAGCGCGACATTGAAATCTCCACCCCAGATTATATGAGTAGATCCCTTTGCCAGGGTCCTTCCCCAAAGCGTAGTGAAAAAGTCGGGAGAGTCGATGTTAGGCCCATAGCAACTGGTAAGAGTGACAGATTCTGTGCCAAGTGTACCCCATGCAATACAGTATCGTCCCTGTGGGTCATGTTCAGTCCCAGCTATGGCAAAGGGGGTGTGTTTTTTTACAATGATGGCCGTGCCTCGGGAATATGAGGAGTAAGAAGAGAATACGCGATGATCGGCCCATTTAATCGCAAAGGTGTTTGCAGTTTGGGGGTTGATGTGGGTTTCTTGGAGCATCGCAATGTGGATTTGTCTAAGTATGCTAGTATTTGTCGGCGTTTTCGTGGGTCTCCTAGTCCCCTGACGTTCCAAGTAAGTATGTGTATATTGAGGGTAGACGTTATATTAGCCATGTGCTACGACTGGCCATGGGTGTTGAACATATGAGTAAGCTGTGGTGATATGGCAGATAGAGGAATACACAACGTTGCGTCTGTTTGTTTCGTGTGTCGTGTGCTTTATATGCGAATTTCAGTAACAGGCCCCGTCCCTCCCCCTCCCACTGAAACATCCCAAACATGCCAGTACTATGTCCCACCCTCCTCCCAGTTTACCCGCAACTTCAAGAAAACAATTTGCGTGCTAATTCGCAGCACAGTGTAAACGGGGAGTGCCCGCTGGGGGGATCTCCTAGGTGGAAGCACGCTCACACCTCGCCCTCAGAGAGCTCGTGGGATGTAGTAACCAGGCTCAGAGAGGGCGTAGGCGCTCGGTGTTGAGCATCTCAGTGTCCCATTAAGTCACTTATCTGGTGTGTAATGTTTGGTGACCTTCACAGGTGGAGGTAATCGTCCGGTCGTGCCGTGAACATCGTCGTGAAGTGGCCGTGGAGTTTATGAAATATGCTCATGACGAGGCAGCGAGGGTTGGCTATTTTGAATCTGGGGATCTCGACCTTGGTGATGCATGTGGAGAAACTGCCGCATTGTTGGTACGCTTGAGGTTTTTCAGAAACTCGTCTACTTGATGCGGTTTTGTGAAGAAAGTTTGCCTGCCCTGGTGCGTGACCCTGAGGCGTGCTGGGTATAAAAGGGCGTAATCAATTTGGGCCGCACGTAGTTTTTGTTTTGCCGGTAGGAACTTGCGCCTCTCCTCCTGGACGGTGGCCGTAAAATCCGGGTAGATGGCGAAGCTGTTCCCTTCGTAGTTCAGCTGGTGTTTCTCTCGGGCTGCCTTAAGGGCGACATCTCTGTCTCGGTAATTGAGAAGTCGGGCGATAATAGGCCGTGGTGTGCCTCCCGGGGGCGGTCGGGCCCTAGGGTCCTATGTGCCCGTTCGACAATGAATTGGGGTGAGAAGGACTCGGCGCCCAGCGTGCCGCACAGCAGCTTCTCTACGTACTCCTCCATCTTCCCAGTATTTGTGCTTTCGGGAATACCAAGAATTCGGATATTGTTTCTTCGGCTGCGCGCCTCCAAATCTTCATTTTTGGAGGCAATGATTTTCAAAAGTTTGTCCATTTGCGACACAGTAGTTTGGAGTTGAGCCGTGCAGTCTTCGGTGTTTGAGATGCGTTGTTCTGCGTCCGTGATGCGTTCCTCGTGCCCATCTAGTTTGTGAACTATTGTATCTAGGCGACTGTGCATGGTATCCATTTTGTCAGCCAGGGAGGTGAGGCTTTGGCGCATCTCTAGCAGCAGGGTTTTCACGTCGTCATCTGGATTGGGAAGCGGCCCGCTCACATGGTCGCCACCTGCTGCGCCCGCCTCGTCCTGTTGTACACGGGTGGCCCTCTTGTTTTCGAAAGTCAGCCGTGGCTGTCTTATATCTGTTTTTCCCATATTTGTTTAGGTAAGGTCTCCTAGAATAATAATCAATGTATTGCAAGGTATAGACGGTCGTAGCCGGTGTCCTGAGGTAGGTACGTCTGCCCTCCGCAGTTTCCCGTCACCTGGGAGGGGTGGTTTGATGTGCTGTCCTGGCTATGTAACCACCACGGGACACTCGGTCAGGCAGGGTGCAGGGCTGAGCAGCCGTCCACAGTCAGTGCGGCTTAGTGCTTATTAGGCTAGAGTACTGTGATTGCAGTGCTTCCTTTTGACGAATTGTAGAGTGACCTCCTCTACAGTTAATGCGCCCTATTCGCGTTGAGCCAGTTTGCTCCCGACATGGGGCGAGTGCTTACTGTGTGGGCCACGCACCATCGCATTCAATAGTGCAGGCAGCGCAGGGGTTCCGACGCCTCTTCGCCTCTTCCTCCCTGCAGCGCGCCCGCTGATGTTTCGTGTGGATAGCGCCCCGCAACGACAGGCGAGTAAAGTATTTGCAGCTCCGGCAGTTCCTGGGAGAGGCAGGGTTTTCAGCTTAGCATTCAGTCCAGCGGCACCGCAGGCAGTAAGGGTCGGCGTGCTGGGGCTCGTCAATGCACTGGGGTCAGCAGTCTAGTTGTTCTTGGCTGCGACTTTCGTGTTATGTCTCCCACTGGGCCGTGCATGCAAGTCAGCAAATTTCTCCACAGGCAGTGCGTGGAACGCCGGCACATCAGCAACAGGCACTGGTCAGTATCAGCGCTTCATCGGAGGGGCAGGATGATTGCGGCGTCTGGCCGTGTGAACTCACCCTCGGCTTACAGGTCTAGTGAAGGAGCAGCTGGTAGAGAGTGCCCTGCGCCGCAGTTGTATGTTTTTTTTTTTTTTTTTTTAATTATTCGAACCCTTGTTTGTGCGCACTAGCGCCTGTGTCCGGCCCCAGCTCCAGGCTTGGTGTTCGCCAATGGGGAATTTAGTGGTAGCGGCCCGACAAGCGATGACGCTGGATTATACTCCTGCGGCTGTGTATTAGCAAAGTGGTGCCATCTCGGTGTTTACATTCAGATAAGGAGGGAGGCCAGCGCACTCACTGTGATCGACAGCAGGGCCAGCCGAGCAATCAGTCCGGTGGTGTCGCAGGCAGTGAAGATCAGCGTATAGGAGATCGTCTTTGTTCCAGGGTCAGCGGTCTAGTTGTTCGCGGCCTAATCGCTTCGTAGGCACCGCGGCTCTCGTAACATGCCGCCCGCTGGGCAGCGCATGCAGGTCCGTAGCGTTCTCTCCAGGCAGTACACTGGGCTCAGGTATACCAGCAACAGGCTCCGAACCGTGACAGCGTGTCGCCGGAGGAGCAGGATATTTGCGGCGCTTGGATGTCTTGCAGGTCCAGCGATGGAGCGGCTGGTAAGCGTTGGCAGCCAGGGGGATCGGGTGCCCAGCACTGTGATTGTGTCGCGCTTGGGGGGTTAGCTTTTTTTTTTCCGCCCCTGCGGTGATATTGAGTGTAGATATGGAGGGAGGTCAGCGCACTCGCCACGATCGACAGTAGGGTCCGGGGTTGTAATCTGGCCTGGCGTGTGGCCCAGTCGCCTCGTGGGCGCCGCGTTTCTTGCGTAGGTCACTCTGCCGGGCAGCAGTCTCCAGCCAGGTAGTCCTCTATCGTGCCGTTTGCACTGCAAGGCTGTATTGGCGGCTTGTGACGCTCAGCACGCTTCAAACCTACTCCATCGATGCCGTAGGGCTTAGCCACCAAAATACTATGCTTTGTGGTCGAGTATGACCATTAGGGCAGGATCTTTGAGCGGATCAGTGCGCCGAGCTGCGGGAGCCTCACTCCAGTGTGGCCATCTTGCTCGTGCGCCACCTAGCGCCCCCCCCGGTTTTGTGATCCTTGTGCTTGGCAAACAAAAATATAAACTTTTAACAGCCAACTGTATGAAACCCCTTCCACTTCCCCACCCCACCTCCCTCCATCCCCCTCGAACCTCTTGCCTCCCCATCTCTGGAAACGGCCCTTGGTCGGTGTGGATAGTTCGGTCTGTCGACCCCTCCCTCCCCCTCCCGTTCATGAACCCCGAATCCCCAACTCTTACAGTTTTTGCTGCACAGGTGATCCGTCCGACTATCGTTCACGATCCAGCACTCTTCGAAGAAGATACAGGGACAGAAAGTGTAAGGCAGCAAAAAGATAGTGGAAAGAGAAAGAAAGAAACAAAGAAAAAAGAGAAAGAAGAGAGGGGGGGTGAGAGTTAGTCCGTGGGGCTTCTCTGCCGGAGTTTAACTTGCAGCACCCAGATCAGTGGGACCGCCATCCATGGGCGGAGCGTCTTCTTTCGGTTCTTCGTCTCCCCCACTCTGTTCAAGCGCCAGAATTGCTTTTTCTAATGGATGTCTTGATGCTGGTCCAGAGGACCTGTCGGTATTGTCCGAGTCTGATTGCTGATTGGGGGAGCCGACTCCCTGCGCCGTGTCCATTTCAGATGGAGTGTCATCCTCTTTGCGACCGTCTTGACTCCTTGTGATGGGCGTGAGTCGTGTTCTAGAATATGGCGTGCCTTTGCGGATTCTCTGTGATCGTCCCGTAGTTGTGCGGTTCCGTCTCCGCGGAGACCCATCTTCGTTGGTTCCGACCCCTCGTCCTCGGGGACAGCCCCCTCCGAGGTCGGAGCACTGGCCTCTCCTCCACCCATGCCTCCTCCGGAGTCTGAAAGAAGAAAGCCTTCCCCTGAAACAGCACCTTTAACTTTGCCGGAAACAAGAGCATGTACTGAAGCTGGAGGGCTCGTAATTTGATCTTGACAGAATCAAAGGTGCGGTGCTGTCTCTGCACCTCGCGGCTGTAATCTGGAAACGTCATGATCTTCGAGCTATCGAAGCGGACTTCCCCCTTGCTGCGCATCTCCCTAAGTATCATGTCTCTAACTAGGAAGTTCAACAGTTTCGCAATAATGGGTCTCGGCGGGGCACCGGGAGGAGGTTTAGCACTCAAAGCGCGGTGTGCACGTTCTATGACGAAACAATGGGAGAACTGATCCGTTAGGATGATGTCGGTTTACCATTTCGTCAAGAAGGTTGCCACATTGGATCTCTCCACACCCTCCGGAAAGCCCACAAAGCGGAGGTTGTTTCTCCGGGCCCGGTTTTCCGCATCATCAATCCTCCATAGCATATCCGCGGTGGTGTTGCGTACCTCTTTCATCCCCTTCTGGAGGTCCTTGACTGCGTCCTCTACTTCTGAGACCTTGCTGGGTTTTATTGATACCACATTAATCTGCTACTTTCTCCATTTTGACTTGAGCCAAAATTAGCCTCTCTTGCCACTCTTGCTGCTTCCTTACACAAATAGAGCAACTCATTTTCCCCATAATGTCCTAAGTAGTCCATACCCACATTTCCCTTCACAAGTTCCTCAAATTCCATTTTTATCTGTGCTTAATTTATACGCAGGGTGATTGGACCTGCACCTGGTAAGCTGACTGAAAAATCAGTGCTGGTCATTTGACCTACCATACCCCTGGTACCTGTAAGGAACTATTGCCATACTTCCTGGGCGCAGGGTCCTGAGGTAAACCCGGGAGAGACTGCTATTGGGTGAAGGATGGAACTGTCGTTTCTGTATAACTTGGGGGTGTGCAAACCTCTGATGAAGGCCCTGCAACTGTTTCTGGTTGGAAAACGCTGGTGCAGTAGCACTTAGTGTACCCGCTGCTGCAGTGTTATATGGGTGTGGTCTTGCATTAAGGAGTTCTTCTATGAGGGCATCTTCCTTCTCACTCTCTGTGTCTCGTCTGTATCTGGTTCCTTCCTTGACTTCCCCTTATCCTCTTCTTCCTTTTCTAGCATCAGATAGACCTCAACCGTCTCAATGACTTCCTCCCTCCATTTTCTCTGCTTCTCCTCACCCTGCTCTCTTCCATGAGTGAGCCCTACTACTCATCTTAAATTCAACTTTTTTCTCTACTTTTTGCTTGCCATTTGTTCCCAGAGATTCAACGCCACAAATTGTGTGGGCCTACAGGGCACGAAAAATCCAATCGCCTGCTCCCATTTGCGAGCCAGATTTAATTAGGGCAAGCTATTTTTAGGTCCTACTCGCCCTTTTTGGCGAGAAGAGAAACTGACTTTTGAACTCTGACTCTGAAAGCAGAGCAAATGTGACAAGATAGCTAGATTTAAAGGCATCTTTATTGTTCACAAAGTGAATGAGCAATAAAAATGCCTTTAAATCTTGTTAACTTGTCACATTTGCTCACAGAGGTCAAGTGCATACAGTTAGGTCGAGTATTTTTTTTAAGTTACTAGACCTGCAGGTCCAGTTAAAATTTTTAGATTTTTCGAGCCCTGGCCTAGGTGGTGGTTTTAAATTATTCATTCTCTTCCTTTAGTTCACTATTCGAGGGATGAGGAAGGTTCCTCTTAATGGGAATTGAAGATCCCCCTCTTTGGACGTATAGATGTGCCATTGGTTAAGCCACATGCACATGTGTAACCTCTCTTTGCTGCCATATCCCTAGCTGGGGTACCTTCAGAAGGAAACTTCTCTTCCTTATCTGCGTTCTTTTCCCTTTTTGACAAGGGGTTTCCCATTCTGACAATCTCTCACTCACTCCCTAATTCAACCTCACGTTTTCCCCTCTGACAAACTCACGGTCTGTTTACCAATACTAGCGCGTCTCTGTCAAAGGTCACCCTATCACAGCGTCGCTACAGCGTCCGTTAGCCAATCAGTGCACGGCGCCCTGGTGACACAACACTCCAGTATCCCCAGACCGCTTCTGAAAATCCCTTTTACACCACCATTTAGCTAGCTCTAGGAATCATCTCCAAAACCACTTCGATGTAGTGACAACCAAAAATACGCTGCCAGGAGTTGTTCACGCCAAGGCACGTCCCAGGGCCCCAGATAGAGATGAGGTGACACTAGACGCAATCCATGCCCTAGGGTCAGTAAGGGAAGGAATTTATACGAAGCAGTGTGATCAGTCCGTCCAGAATGTGATCTACCTTACCGAAGTGCCCAAACTCTCCCGGGATGGGTCAGAGGATCACGAAGCACTAAAAAACAAGGTCATCCATTGGCTGAGATCTTCTCGTCACTGTTATTCAATAATCAGAGATGACATTAAATATGCAGAAAGATCTTCCCTGCCTGGGATTGCTAGGGACATGATTGAAGTTGGGTTCTACAATAGGGACATGGTCACTGGACTTCTGGCAATAGATTCCCGTACAATCCCCCGGGCCAATACCTCTATCTCTATCAGGTACAGGTGCCCATTAAGATCAGAGTTAGCCCCCCATAGACTTTCTGGGGAAGGTTCCTGCACCAGTCTTGGTGGAGCAGGGAATGGCCGAAGGTGACTACAATCCGGTGGAAAAAATCTGGAGAATCTAGGGGACCTGCTGAAGCAACCCCCATCAGAAATATTGACTCCTAGAACTGGGGTGAGTGACCTCGAGTACTGTACTGGATCCCTGATTGCTAATGGAAACAGTGGCCTAGCCCCTAATGGTGGCACAATGGTTGCCAGGGCAGCGGGCATGGATGTTGATGACCCCATGACTGTTCGCGAAATTGGTGGTCTAGCCCCTAGCCTTACGACAGAAGGCGGAACACATTCCGTCTCTGACCTAAGGTTCCTAGTATGGAATGTGGCCGGGATTTCAAAATTGCAATCAGACCCAGACTGGTGTAGTTTTGTAGACACCTTCGATGTAATCCTGTTTCAGGAAACTTGGAGTCTGGTCACCCCTTATAGAAGCGGCTTTTCCGCTTACGCTATTGAAGCGATTAGGAAAGATCAGGGTAGACCCTCAGGGGGCCTTGCAGTCTGGATAAAAAATACACTGGGGTCCAAAGTTAAGATCCTCCATGTCGACTCTCAGGATATCCTGGCCCTGGAACTGACTCTGTTTGGCGGATGGAGGGTCAGAATTTTTAACATCTATAATAGAGTTGACCGTGCCTCAGAGAAAACAAACACTATCCAAATACTAGATAACGCTCTGGCCAAATATTTTGATAGTGCCCCTGTATTGGTGGCAGGGGATTTCAATTGTACTTTTGAACCCCTTGCTTCCACCCCGCCAGATCTCACTGAGGATTGGGATCGTGAGTGGTCAATACACCCCCTAGATCTTCCAAAGGTAAAGTGGACGAAGAGAGGTGGCCAGGTGCTCGCCCTTACTTTACGACATGACTTAAGAGCTACAAATGGAGGAACTAGGTAGGACCCCAAAGGGGAACATACCTTCAATAGACCTGGTTACACTAGTAGGATTGACTATTGTTTAATTACTCCCAACCTTTGGCCTCAAGTGAAAGATATGGCAGTGGTGAAAAGATCCGAGAGTGACCATCATGCCCTTGCCCTTACAAAAGTGGGCCCCCTGCAGACTGTCACCAAGGGGGGGCCTGATTTGGGTGTGCTCTCGGTTGCCAACAATCAAAGAGCTGTCAAGTGGAGCTGGGCGGAGGATCACCCGGCAGATTTAGAACTAGTGAAGGAAAAAGCAAGGCAGCTGATTAAAGACCTGGTTGCAATCCACCCCAATGTTGCAGCTGAGACCCTGGGGCCTCGCAATGAGCTGTTTTATAATGAGGTGAGGGATATACTTAGTTGACCGCTAAAAGTGCGAGAAAAGGGGGGGCAATGCACAGATCCGTTGATAGATACTAAGAGCCCCTGGTATAATCAGGATTGTAGGAAGGCAAAGGGGGCGCTTATTAGTGCATTAAAGCGAAGGGCATGTGCGGAGACCACAATCTGTAGAGCAGAGTATAAAAAGGCCACTAGTAGAGCTAAAAAAGAGTGGGAGGGCTCTCTCTGAACTTCCTTACACACTGCACTTACCGATAAAGACCCTAAGGCGTTTTGGAGACAAGCAGCATATTGGCTAAAGGGAACAAGGCAAATTTTAGAATACACCGTCCAGCCTGAAGAGTGGGTCGCTTATTTTGGTTCTCTTTATGGCAACGACACTCTCATAAATAGTGAGATAATAGAGGAGAGGGATGAGCTTCTGAGCGGGGAGAGCGAATCTTTGGTTATTACACTAGAGGAAACACAGATAGCAATCTCATCTTGTGCACCAGCGCGCGCCCCAGGCCCAGATAGAATTCCCAATGACCTGTATAGAGAGGACAAAATGCTCTGGGGCTCGTATATAAATTTGGTCACAAACTTGATTCTGTCTGGTGCTCCCATCCCACCATCTTGGCACATCGCAGAAATAGTGCCCATCTACAAAAAAGGGGACAGATCCAAGCCAATGAGTTATAGGCCGATTAGCCTTATTGACTCTCTCCAAAAAATCTTTTGTAAACAGGTCCTAGGAAGGGTACAGGATTGGATGATGGAGTCCCAAGTACTGAGTGACTTCCAGGCGGGTTTTCGTACCAAAGTAAGCACTTTGGATCAGGTTTTCTGCTTTATTTGTACCTACTGGAAGGAAGTAGTTGTTAAGGGGGGCAAATTATACGTGGCCTTTGTAGATCTGCGCACTGCATTTGATCTAGTCCCGCGTGCCAGACTATGGGGGGTGCTAAAAGAGATGGGCCTACCTACCAATCTTTTAAATATTTTAATTAGACTACATTCAGATAACACAGCACAGGTTAGGTGGGGTGCGAACAACCAAGTAACAGAAACCTTCCCTGTCCAACGTGGAGTGAGACAGGGATGTGTGTTGGCACCCACCCTTTTTACCCTTTTTATAAATGGAGTTGTTGACTTCCTAGATAGGGATGGCTGTGATGCTCCGAAAATTGGCTTGAGAAGAGTGCCTGCATTGTTATTTGCAGATGACACCCTCTTAATTTCTAAATAACCACAAGGCCTTCAACAACTCCTAAATGATTTTATAAAGTTCTGCAATGATAGGGGTCTGATTCTTAATGAGACAAAGACCAAGTACATGATTTTTAACAAAGGAAGAAAAGTACATGATTTTTAACAAAGGAAGAAAAACAGCATTATTTAGATCTGTGTGGGCTGGTAGCACGAAACTGGAGCAAGTTGAAGTTTTCGACTACTTGGGCATTCGCCTGTCCCCATCTATCAACTGGGGCCCACAAATGGAAAAGGCAAAGTTACAACTAATTCACCAATGCGCCCATATCAGTAAAATACACAGGAAGACGGTTTCTCGACAAATTGCCCCTGCACTTGAAATTTATAATACCAAGGTTTTGGGAGGGGTACTTTATGGTGCTGAACTATGGGGCACGGGCAATCAATCTCCCCTAACTACTGTAGAAAACCGCTTCCTAAGATCACTGGTCGATCTTCCTGCTAGCTGCTCTTTAAAACCTATCTATTTAGATCTTGCCTACAGGCAGCTAAAGCACAAGCTGAACTGTAAATTGTTAATGTTCTGGTTCAGGTTATGGACAGTGGAAGAGTTGGAGTCCTATCGAGAGGCTTTGAAGGATCTCCTGAAATTTCCCCAGGCAACATCGATCAGGTGGTTTATCTGTCTACGCGAACTATTGGGGAGATTGGGGATGGAGTCCTTCTGGTCCAACCCGGAAAACATGTTGCAAATATCGAGGATGAAGCTGAAAGAACTATATTGGGAAAAATTGCTTGCTATGGACTTGGCAGAATCCCCGATAGGTTTGACAAAAGACTTTTTGACCTTTAAATCTAATCTGTTCCACTGTTTGAGCCAACTATTGATGAAATTACCCCACCGTTGGCACGTAAACTGTTCCTCCAGTTCTGCTACAAGACCTTGCCCACAAGATTATTTAGCTCTAAGTGGTGTTGTAGTACTTCACAGGATGACCTGTGCCCTGGATGTAAGGCCTGTCCAGAATCGATTGTCCATTTACTTTTCTTCTGTCCACATTATTTATCACTGAGGAAAAAATGGATACTCCCTTTGTGTAGACTTGTTGGTCCGGGCCACTATCTCGATGTATTGAGAATATTGTGCACTGATACCCGAAGACCAATAGTTTTTGGTCTTTCTAGATTTTGGTTTGCACTGTGGATCAGGCGTGGGAAGATACCTGTATGAAGCACTTTTCTTGTTAAGAATTACTGTACTTTGCCTTTTTGCCCATTTCCCAAATTAAATTGCTTTTAAATATTTATAGGGAAGAAACCAATATGTTGCATTTTTCCTTTGCTAATAATTGTTGTACCTCTTATTTTGCACATCTATCTAAATGAACTGTTCTTAAATTGTTTTTAAAAATGTTCGTACATTTTATATACTGTTTTTATACCTGTGCTGTGTGTACTTTTTTGGATCCTGGTGATCGTAATAAAGTTTTCTGATGATGATGATGAAAATCCCTTACAACTTGTTCATCATTTGCCTGCTTCGACTACGCAAAAGGGTTCTATAACAACAAGAATACTACCTACTTTCACACAATAGTGAGCCTTCGACCTGCAAAAGTCAGTATACTCGATGCGTCCGCTTCCTGTGCACTATCAGCGAACCACCACTAAGCCTAGTTAGCACACCCATACAAGAAAGGATTATGTTTCTACTCTGGTGTGACTGATAGCGCCTCACAGCACACCTCTACTAGCAGGCAAGTTCACTATTTTCATATTCTACTTGAGGTACCTCTTGTCAAAAGTTTAAGCACATTGTCAGAACTACAATAACTACTACTCCAATAAACCCAACAATCAAAGCCACATAATTTTTGTTCTCAATTATTGTCCACTGCATTCTCTCACTTAATGCAACTCCCAACATGCTCTGCTCCGGAGCAGGGGAGGAGTGGTTGGCCCACACCTAAGTGCACAATGAAGGTTTGGTCGGGCCACCCAAACCAGTCATGCACACTTTCCCCGTTCTCCATGCAGGCTGCATTACAGCCTGCGTGGAGAACATGCCCATGCCCCCATTCCCTGGCTGAGCGCCAACAGGACGCTCAGACCAATCACAACGCTGCACTGCAGCGCTGTGATTGGTCAGGGAGCCTCGGTGCTTACCAATCTCAACGCTGCAATGCAGCATTGTGATTGGTCAGTGGGGCCTGCTTCCTGTTCCTCGAGTTCCACGAGGAGAGCAGTAGCAGAGACGTGGGACTCGGTGGGAAGGGAAGTTTATTTTTTACAATTTTTTTAAATATTCGCACCACGCGTGACCCCCCTGCTGCGCAAGCCCTTACCACCCCCCGTGTGACCCAACCGCGGCCGCCCCGCCACCCGTGAGCCATGTCGGCCGCCACTGAGTATGGTTCTAGTGCAGTCATGTAAAGATTCTCTGAAAAAAACAAACCTTTCTAGGCAGATTATACAGCTTTACAAAAACTTTTAAAAATCACTCTGCATGCTTGTGCTTAAATCAGAGCCAATTATGTTCAAAATTGGCTTCCACTGGACTCCTCAGGATAGCTGAAACCCAGGGGCACTCAGGTTATTATTCTCGGTTTGCAGTATTATAAACTATTAGTATGCCGTGATCAGGGACAAAGAAAGGTACCCTTCCCCGTGACATGTTAAAGTACATAAGGAGATGGCATCATGTCTGGAAATGCAGTGTTGTGGTGGCTGAGGAGAACAGAGCTTAACTCAAGCTGGACTTTCCATGCTGCTTCAGGTGTCACTGACTACCTCCTATTTTAGTTTTTAAATGAGATACAAACTTTTAAATTTAATAGGTGTTTTTTTCCCTTTAGCACAATCAATTATATTAGTGCAATGAGTGATCTTTCTTAAAATTAGTGAACCACATTACTTCAGCCCTGACGATTTTATTAATGACTTAAAAGGCAAGTCAGTTGTCTTATGCCTCATATGCCTTTGTTTTTTAGAAAGAGCAGGAAATAGGTTTCAAAACTGTACCATATTTCTGTGAGCAATACTAATGTTTTGATTCCCATTTCAAGAATTACAGTGGAGAAGGATCAGAGTATTGGCTTCCAGGATAAAATATGATTTTACTGCTGTGCAGTAACCAAATCAATTTCTCTGAACTCCAGACACAGGCTAATACATTTTAGGTTCCTGAACCACTTATATTTCACCACAGTCATATTAAATAAAATGTCTGAGTCTCTTTGGTTTCTGGAGTCAGGTGTTTAAGGCGATTCAGGTGATTTTTCAAGAACTTGTAGAGACCACTCCTGTAATGGCCCTGTGGAGGAATGCTGACCAGATCCAAAAGGGGCACAAATGGTTGGTATTGCTGTTTTTACTAATAGCTAAACATCGAATATCCTCCACATGGATGAGAGGATTGCTACCTAAGCATGAACGGAGCTCAGAGTTTCTACCCTTTGTAATGCGTCTGCAGATGCCTATGAGGCCAAGTTGCCCCATAAGCTCAAGCAATTTTTGGGGGCCCGTTGAGACAACACTTGGAAAAGTAGTCACCATAAGGGAAAATAGTTTATAGCTCAAGTCCAAAATTTGAAAGGTGCCTCGGTTGAATTTGCCACTACTACATTAACTTAATTGCAGATAATGTACTGATTATTTGTAATCATTCGATTCACAAAGTGTATAACACTGACAATAATGTCTTGATAAAAAAGGAACTGTATTTTGACATTGTGGAATATCATACGATTGCCTGTTTTTATTTTTTAAATACTAAATATAGTGTTAAATAAAATTATATAACTGGAGCAATATTATGGACTACTAAACTCTAAAAATGAGAGTTTTTTTGTGCCCTCAAATGTGGACCTAGGAGAAGGAGCTACAGTGTAGGAATGTAATTGTCCACGTTAGATGTGGGCAAGCCACTGAAGGTTCGAGCCAAGCTGAAGCCAAATGCCCGGCTCTCGTCCAGCTTTAAGTCCTCTAGTACCTTTGAGCCCTAAACGAGCCAAACATTTATGTTGCCACGCCACCCACGCACTAACCTCATGCGCCAAGAATCATTAACTTTTGATGTAAACCAGGAGAGAGAAAGAGACTCCTATCTAGTGGCTGAAATAAACAATGTGAAGCAAGAAAATCTAGGCTCAATCCTGACTTCCATGCTAGTCCTAATTGTGTGATGCTAGGAAAATATCTCTCTTGTGTTTTATTTAATAGACTATAATATCGCCACATGTATGACAAGTATCTTGGTCACATGTAGGGTGCACATCACAACAGACCTGCCTCTTATGTCACTAAAGCACTGAAGTTGGATCGGGGGCAGGAATGTCTCTAAGTTCATATTTATATACAACCACATAAGAAATGTTGTGGGATGCAATGATATCTCATGTTTGAGGTGAAAAATGTTTGCATAAGAAATACTGTTTTTTTTTACATTTTAAGGAGACTTTACCATATTTCCACATGATATCTGTTGAACGAATTACATGGTAGAGATATGGTTTGGCTTGTGCACAGACTCTTAGAGCTATGCCAGGCCCTTTGCTCTTCTCTTCCTGTTAATGTGCTGGCTCCTCAACCTCCCAACCCTTTCTAAATTGGGGGACTGATAACAGGAGGGAAGAGCCAAAATAAAGGGATCACTTAGACTTGGAAGCAAACGCATAAGCTGGATGGGGGCTGTTTCATTTTAGACTCTGGGGCAAAGCATCAAATGTCCTGAAATTCATGACAAGTCACGCTGCCATATTCTGAATACCTGGAGCTTGTAAATATGTGACTTGGCAAGGCCAACATAGCAAGTATTGGGATACTTCAATCTAGAAATTATGTTAGCATTAACAACATAAGGTTTCAAATGGCACATAATACATTTTTCCCCCCCCAAGATCCTCATTTGGATGTAGCAGGATGACACAACTGCAACAGCAGGATGAGGCAGGTGGAAATGCCATCATTGTAATATTGTCACACATCATTCAATACAGCAACGGGAGCAGTCTTAGTACCTAAACCAGGCCATAATATCATCCAGCTAGCATCTAGTAACTTGTGCGTTTCAGGAGTTTTTAGAAAATCAGTGAACCAGAACTTCTCACCAACTTTAGTGACTGTTGGAAAACAAAAGATTAGCCTTCAGTTAGCTTCTACCCTGTGGTCCAAGTATGACTTCTTCAAAAGGAGTTTGACAGCTGCTTTCTTTCATCCACTAATGACAGTGCCAGATAAAAGCAGGTGTTATGGATGAAGGTAAGAGCAGGAGTACCAACCCAGACAAAGATTTTAGGGGAATATGTACAAGGACTGGCGAAAACTATCGCTAACGTTAGTTAGCGGCAGTTTTCCTACCGCCGTGTACCGCTGAAAACTATCGCCATGTTAGCGACGTATTTACAAGTCGTCGCTACATGACGATAGCATCAGGGATCGGCGGCGAAAACTGCTGCTAACATTAGCGCGATGGCGATAGGAATTCCGGCGTTAGCGGGCGAAAACCAACGAAAGGCCCATTAGCGGCAAAAAACGCATGTTAGTCAGCCCAATGTGAGTTTTTTTTGCCTCTAATGGAAAAAATAGCCTATCAGTCGACCTCCAATAGAAAATAGGCAAATAAAAAACAATGAAATGCAGAATGGAGCAGCCAGGGCCAAGTGCAGCACACATCAACAACCCCCTCAAGCCATCCAACATCCAGGATGACCAGGATGAGAGCCTGGATGCCTCGCTGGACCTGCGCCTGGATGCCTCGCTGGACCTGTGCCGGGAGCCTGGATGCCTCGCCGGACCTGCACCTGGAGCTGGATGCCTCACTGGACCTGCGCCTGGAGCCTGGATGCCTCGCTGGACCTGCGCCTGGAGCCTGGATGCCTCGCTGGACCTGCGCCTGGAGCCTGGATGCCTCACTGGACCTGCGCCTGGAGTGGGATGCGGGGGAGCTGTGGAGTCGATGAGCTGTGGCGGTAGACATTGAGGCGCGGCGATCGCCCGTACCTGGTGGTGAAGTCTGGCCGGTCACATGGAGACACGTTGCTGACCTGTGTGAGAAGACCGCCTTGCGCCCCTTGGAGCTGTGAATGGTAGAGGGGCACCTGCGCACCAACGTAGGGAGGTCTGCATCGCATACTACGATCTACCACTACAACGGGGTGCACGGAGGGGATTACCAACGGTGGGCGGCGCCTCTCTGCATCACAGGCCGGATGATGTTGCGCTGGCCGGACGCTGTGGAGGGTGAGGCCCCTGAGCTGCGGCGAACTTGTGTGGCGGGAGCGCTGCAACTTCACGCCCAAGGGGGCCCTGCTGCATCAACTGCATCGGGAGGTTCACCAGCGGACTTGGCGGCGACTGCTTTACCCAGGCTTGTGAAATCCCACCTGGCTGAGGCTCTTGCTGGCTGAGTCACAGATTTGGAGAGAGTGCAGCGGATTGTGCCACGGTGTCAATGTCCAGGTAAGGAGAAGGTGGGACGCGTAGTGGAGGAGGCCCCGGGGTCGATTCGCCCAGGCCTAGCACCTGTAGATGTCGCACCCCCATTGGCGGCTCATCCGCTATGGTGGAAGAGCGTCGCCCCACTGCTTTCAAGCTGTGCAAGAAGAGGAACAATCATCACATGATGATAACTTCCTGATGTAATCGTGCCATGTTTCCTTTGCGGGCGGGAGGGTGGGTAGGGCTGCTCCACTTACGGAGCAGGGCAGGGGCGGAGTGGCATGCCCACTCAAGTGCGCAATGACTGTTTGTTCAGCCCGCTCAGGCCGCCCAAAGCAGTCATGCGCACTGTCCTGTTCACAATGCAGGCTGCATTACAGCCTGCATGGAGAACATGCCCACCCCTCCAGCCCCTGGATGAACGCCTCGTCCCGGCGCTTATGACCACTCTCAAAGCCGCATTGCAGCGCTGTGATTGGCTTAGGGGAGGGAGCCTGGCTGCCTACTTCCTGTTCCTGGAAGCAGACTCAGGAGAGCAGGAGCAACGAAGACACGGGACCCGGCCTTGAGGTAGATTTCTCTCATTTAAATATTCACAACACCCGCTCACACACCCACCCCCGCATCCACGCCCCATCCAGTGTCCTTTCCGGCGTTTCCCACCTCCCAGTTGTCCAGTCCCCCCACAGTACTTCTCAATGGCGGCCGCTGTGCGGCCATGCGCAGCGGCGTGCCACTGGTGTGCCAAAGGTATATATGAAGTTACGACGCATACCATTACATCGCATTCCATTACAATGCATACCAATACTAGGCATATTGCAAAAGTAGGGAAGGTGTTGGATAGCGGAGATGTAAATATTACTATTCCCACTTCAGTGAGTGCAACCCTAAAACTAACCCTTGCACCCCAAAGCACACCCTGAACCCTAAAATTCATCTTTGAGTCCCCAAAACGCACCCTAAAAATCATATTTGACCCAAATGCACACCCCAAATTTCATAATTGACCACAAAACACAACCCAATTTTCAGATTTTACCCCATAACACACCCCAAATTTCATAATTGACCCCAAAACACTCCCCAATTTTCAGATTTTACCCCATAACACACCCCAAATTTCATAATTGACCCCAAAACACATCCCAATTTTTAGATTTTACCCCAAAACACACCCCAAATTTCATAATTGACCCCAAAACACACCCCAATTTTCAGATTTTACCCCATAACACCCCCCAAATTTAATCTCTGACACCCGAAACCCATACCCACCCTAAAACTTAAAAATACCCCATTACTGACCTCACAATGCGTTGTAATGGAATGCCATGTAAAGGCACCTTCGTTGTTGGAGTTGCGTTGTAAATGCATTACGATGTAATGCCTGCGTTGTAATGGGCGTCTCCCGTGCCAAAGGCAAGCCCGTCTGCGTCCGTCTGCCCCTGGACCGCGCTCAGCACCAAGGACCCTTCCTCTCGGACACTCCACCGCTACGACACCAGCACCCTCCTCGCAATCAACCCTGGACGCCACATCGCCTGCCAGGACCAACCGCTGCTCCGGACCAGACATCGCCAATTCTGACGGCTACTAAATCACCCGCAAGGACCACCCCGACCGTCCAGGAGGAGGCATTGCCATCACCTTCAGAAGCACACTCCGACTAACCACGCACTGTAATGACCCAACGGTGACCATGGAACACCTCAACTTCCAGATTCGGACCAACCGCATTCTCTGCGGCACCCTCATCTGCAGCCCCCCGGGCCATGGACCCCCATTGTCCGATACCATTGTAGAGCTCATTGCACCCCAGGCTCTCCAATCCACCGACGACATCCTACTCGGTGAACTCAAGTTCCACCTGGACAACCCCAGTGACCAGAACACCACCCCCTCCTGGGGAAGCTCCCCAACATCAGACTCAAGCAGCTAGTCACCGCAGCAAGCCACATAGCAGGACACACGGTCAAGCACGTCTCCTCCGCCAGCGGGAACTTCAACTACAGCCACACCACCGGACTCTCCTGGACAGACCATCATTGTATACATCACGTCTTCACCATGCCCACCGCCATCATCGTCCCCCCTCGCAGCTGGGTCAAGGCCACCGAAGAACGTCCCGTCAACTCCCTCAGCACCACCACTCCGCCAACACTTACAGACAATGACACCGCAGCGCGCAACTGCCACCGATGGATCTCCAACTGCGCCGACACCATGGCACCCCTCAAGAACAGACCTGGCAAAATCTAGCATCACGTTGCGCCGTATTTGCAAAGTGACGCATTTAGGAATATGCGTGACCTTGTGAAGCCCAGTGCCACAACATACCTGCATCAGGGTTGATGTATGCAGGGTGTGCGTTCCCATGCAACAAGGCCTCATAGGAATGGCACAGTGAAATCCATCAGATTTCACTGCGACAATTGTAGGACGGCACTGCGTCAGTACCTTGCGCCTGCCTGATGGCAGGCGTAAGGGTGACGCAGTGCCACAGAGATAGGCTGGCCCCATGCATTGCTGGAGTTGCATCATGTTTGTGACACACCTGCAGCAATGCATGACTTTAGCGCTGACAGATAAGTCGTGATTCCAGACGTATCTGTCATTACTTGCGACATGGAGCGCTGTCCAGTGAATCCAGCGCATCCATGGTGTCGCAAGAAGGGCGTAGTGAAAAGTGTTGCAGCGCTGTCTTGTCGCAGCGCTGCAACACTTTTCATGAGTGAGGCCCAGGAATGCGCACTATCTTATTGATGGTGCGCATTCCTGCCCTGTAGTTTTGTCGCAGGGCAGCGCAGCAACATTGCTTGCAGCGCGGTCCAGCACCAAAACCTGCTGAAATGAAGCCCCAAGTGTTATCTCCATTTTTAAGACCAGCTATTTTCTGGTCTTAAAAAACTGCCTCTAACTGCAGTTAGAGGCATTTTTTTGGTCTTCCACACTTCAGGAATTCCCTTGTAAATATTGCGAAGTGGGGTTAGCGGCCGTTTTTGCACGGGAACGCCTCCCTTGCATGTCATTATCGCTAACAGAAGTGGCGATCTTTAAAATGGACGTTTTCGCCGGAAAACTGCCGCTAACACAGGTTAGCGACAGCTTGTACATACGGCGATACAAATATTGCCGCAAAACCGTTGGAAAAGTGCCGCTAAAGCGGCGTTAACCCCTTGTACATATGCCCCTTAGAGTCTTGAATGGACATACATCATCTAGGCTATTAGAGGCCATGAAGTTACACCAAGTAGAAAAATGGGCAAACCAGGTAGGATGGTGATCCCAAACTGAAACTAATATATTGTAATCTATGTACCTGAATGAATATCATCATGATAGAAGTACAAAGATAGATTTGGAGACTAATGTGATAGTTCATAGGTATGTAGCATTCATGTGCTAATTAATGCACCTAGTAATTGCTGCTACCCTGGTGTGGGGTATTGAATGGGTAATATAATGAACTTCTCCTGAGTTCTCCACCTCATAATAAAGGCTAATGTGAAATCAGCGCCTCCCACACTGATAAATGCATGTTTTGCATTTATCCTCACAGATTTCCTCAGGGATTTTGTGGTGAAATCAGTCAGGAGAAAATTGCAGAATGCGGTAATTGATACACATTTCATAATTCCAGTCTGTGTGAAAACATACATTTGTGCAAGGGTTGAAATTTAAAACACATCTTTGAATCCGGGTCTAAGTAAAGTTTGTACGTTTATAGAAGGCTGGCTATGTCAATAGAGATCTGCCCAGCTCTGTATTACCATTCTTATGGCCTTGCACTGCTATAGGGTTGGAGTATGTTGCATTTATATAGTAACACTCTACTCCGTGGAGTGGCATAGATGGAACTGTGTGTGTTTTTCATGCAGCCTATATGGGGACTTTTTTTATGTCATTCATCAGGGCTAGAGTTATGCACTGAATACTTTGTGTTGCTTTGCCACTGCATGATTTTGAAGAGCAAATGAGAAAAAGATTGGTTTCTTAAGTATTTAATTCTAATTAATGGACAGAAGTCTGTGAATGCAGTCTGGCCTCTGGTTGAAGTGTTTCAGTGTTTAAATGAGGCTTAAACTGCTGAAACTGTGTCATAAAGAAGCATGTGGCTGCACTTACACATGAGTGCAGGAGAGATGTGTGAGGGTAGACACAGCTGTAAAAGCCAATACCTGCCATCTGTGGGGTGATCTGTGTATATACTGTTCGAACCACATAGAATATGGGGCTAAGAATGTGCACAGAGATGACAGGAGCTACTGCTGGGTGGTGCACACTGAAGTAGTCAGGCAGTTACAAGGCTTGAGAGTGCATCTAATAAACTCCAAAACAGCCTTCATGGAGGGAAAAAGCCATATGAACTTGACAGTAGAACAGGGCCTACAGCACCAACAATGCATTTTGCTTATTGCATCCATTACCTAGCAACAGGAGAGCAGACAGGTTTTGGAGGATTGGGGCATTTATTAGAATCATCGCTAAAACCAGATGAGAGAATTTATATACTTTTCTTTCAGTTCTGTTTAAATAGTGCCTGATGTTCTGAAAGGGTTCAAAGCATTAAGAAAATAAAACAAAGTAATGTTTCTGGCAAATATGTGCTTTGAGCCGCTCGAAGGTTAGGAAAGTGCAATACAGAGGGCACTACAATATAATATCACTACCTCTCTATTATATTCTGATGGAATATTGCATTCTCGGTCGTTTGTTGAAGTTAAAATGTGGTGAAGTACACCTGCACTGATATGTTAATGTGATGGGATGGGATAATTGGGACTTTCATAGCTGTTGATCTATCCCAGGCACTTTAAGTAGCCCCCCATTGCATGGTACTGGCAGGATGCAAACTCTGCACCACTGATTACCAGTACTATACTGTAACAACTCACCAGTACCGTGCAATAATCCTGTGGAATGGGGAATTACTGCGTGGACCTGTATTAACGAGGTGGTATTTCACATGGTATTCCTTTTTCCATGGTGTTTGACACACATTTACCACCTACTCTGAGTAGGTGGTAAAAGTGTTCAAGGGGCTGTGGTAAACGTGTGTAGAGGGCTGTTGTAAGATGGGGTGGGGAGAAGGAGAGTGAAGGAAGGAGTAGAGAATGTTGGCTGGCAGGAAGGAGCATGTAATGCAATGCCCCCCGTGCCTTGTGTTAGGTTTGACCAGGGATCCTGAAAGAGTCCGGGGTACAAAGCAGACTTTCCTCACAGTGATTTCACCTGCAGGAATTTCCATCTGATAAAATCGGCTTTGTTGTTCCTGCACCCAGTAAATCCATTTCAAGAACACTTGACCTCTTATAATTATGCAGAATGGAATAGCTCTGCACAGTTCCCAATTGGAGCCCATGCCTTTTATGGGTACCTTACATGTGGGCTGATTAGGCAGATAGAGAGCAACACCATTAGGTACAAGAAGCAATGAAAAATCAAACACCGCCTCCTCTACCTGTTAGTGGTTTTTGGATGTAAAAAACACAGCCAGACCTTTAGGTGCTTCTGGCTGAAAGGGAAGGAAGAGGGTCTCCTATTCTGTTAAGCTACGTTAGAGGCAGACAGCGAAAGAGGAAACAATCCTTCTCACCAGGGTACATAGAACCTGTGAGGAATTAAAATGTGTGCAATTGGTTAATCAATGGGCAGAGTATGTGGTGTTATTATGTGGTGTTATAGCTAGAGCTGGCGACTTTGGAACTGGGCAACCAGGTTTGAGTCTCAGCGTCAGCTCAACACCCTGTGATTCTGGGCAAATCACTTAATCTCCTCGTGCCTAGAAAAAATAATAATGTAACCATGTAAAATTTTACTGATGCTCATGTAAAGCACTCCTATACCTCCGGGTACGTTTGCACTATATAACTCTGCAAAAAAAAAACCTAAAGGCTGCTTGGGGGCTAGTATATGATTTTGATTAATGAAGTAATTTGAGGATTCATGGTGACTAAGATTTATTCTTTTTGAAATGTAAGGGCTAGATCAGCTGAGTTCTGGGGTGTTTTCTTCTAATGAAAACTTATACAAAGAGTTTTGTAATAGGTACAGCCTGATTGCGTATTACCAAAAATATATATTTTTAACACACTAAAGGGCCTATTTATATCATGGAGGTATAGATACTCCATCGCAGCGGCAATGGAGTATCCATACTGTCAAGATAATAGTCCACCTGCCAAATTTAGATGCAGGCGGACCTTAGGTTTAATCACAGCAGAGTGCGCTCTGTGTCCACCAGGATTAAACCCTTCCAAAGGCCCTGCGGAGTAAGGGCCGTCTAAGGTAGACCTCTAATTCCGCCCATCTAATTTAGATTGGCGGAGTTAGAGGTCAGTTTTCACTGCCCATCACTACAGGAAAAGCCTGGCGGTACGGGGCAGTGAAAACTGCTAAATGCCCCCCCTTGCCATTGGAGAACAAGCCAATGACGAGGGGTGCTTTTTCTTTTTCAAAAAGAAAATCCTACTTCAGGATTTTTTTTTTTTTAAATAAAAAAAGAAAACAGTTTGGCACAGGGCTCTGACATGTCTTACGGAGCTCTATACCAAACTGTAAACAGCATTGACAGGAAGTATAGTAACGGCAGTTCCTGCCAATGCTTTAGAAATGACTGGCCGCTTGGCGGTTATTTCTAAATTTGGTGAGTGTAATAGTCTCAGACTGGCGAACGTTAAGTCCTCCACCAGGGCAACAGAGATTACTCCATCCGCCAACTCTTAAATTGGGTCCTAAATCTATTTGCACATTTTGCAGCCACCTAACTTATACTTGTGCACTACAATTTTAAAATAAGGACTTTATTCACAGTGCTTTTGGTCGAAGGCTGGGACCTCGTAGCACTAAAAATATACGTTGCTATTCCCCAGTGCACCAACCAGGATTCAGTTCTGTAACAGACTGGTTACACACAAACATATGCAGTGATCGCATTAAGCAATTGAACATTAATAACATAAAAGAATGCATTCCCACTGGTTTCTTTAAATTGCATTTATTTTTTATGTAAGGTGTGTAAATTATACTTTGTATGTATGAAATGGCAACAAAATAATTGTAGAATATTTTGTTGTTTTTTTAGCCATGTCTCTGCCTCGTCCTCATTGCACTCAGATTCACAGTTCCCATACTTTTTTATTCACTTAAGCCTCTGGATGACCTACAAAATACTCTGTACAAAGCTGTCTTTGAGGCGAGGCCCTATCTCCAGTATAACCTAGCACACATCAGTTAAAGAAGTGTGTGTGCCCTGCCTGGAAGCTGCAGCAGCCAGGGCTAAGACACACAATGGGTGTGGTTTGTAATAAAACTCTTTAAGCCCATTGGGTGTTGCGTCCCTGCTATCGAGTACTGTGTGTGTGACATTATCAACACAGCCAAACCATGTAGCAGAAAATGCCTTTGTTTTTGCTTTCTACCATTTGAAACTCCCCTTTCAATGAAAGGTAATGATTAAATTATATGTCCCCGTTTGTTTCTAAATCACACTTTTTTTTGTCCATGTTGCAAATGGGTTCCACCCATTTAGCCAACCAGGATTTTTTGCTTTTGATCACCCAGTTTTTGGACCTTTACTTTGGGTAAGCCTCCCTACCTGAGTCTCACTCATGGTCATTTCACTGTAATTGGACTGAGCATATTTACCACCAGTGTCTGTCTTTTAAGATAAGGCCATTGCGGCACAGATAGGATAAAGGGCACTGGTCTGATTACACATTAACATGTGTGCACGTTTGTGCCACGTGTTCGAGCTGCTCCTGTGAGATTACCGTCATGCGCAGCCTGGTAGTTGTGCAGAGGTAGCCTGGGGCAGAAGGGACTCTGCAAGGATAGGTGCTGCCCTGGGGTAGGACATATATTATTGTGGGCATCCATAGATAGGTCAGCAGGGTTTACTGGAAAATTTGTAATGCTTTCACTGTATTATACACATAGGTGAAATCTGCCTTAGAGTACAGTTTCGCTCCACTTAAGCTTTCATAGTGCAGAAAGGTATCAAACTGGGATGAAACATTCTCTGGATCAGTTCAAAATCAGATTCCAGTTCTTTGTCTCACTTGCTCGACCAAGACTATTACTCTACTCCCCAACAGGGGAACAAAGGGCTCCCCACGCAAAAGGAGCAATTATCAGTGATTGGCTCAGTTACTGTGAAGGAAGGGGTGGGGAGGAAAATCTACATCTGATAATTAGCTGCCCCGCTGCACCTGGGCTGGGACACACCAGGCCTATTGGAACAAAGGAGAAAGCTCAGACATCTGGAGCCAACACAGAAGGTGCTCTCCCTTTGAAATTTTGGTGGGAAGAGATCTGGCAGTGATGTCAGCTAAGAGTGGAGCTGAAGCCCTCAGAGGAGCTTTTCACAGAGAAAACGGGAAAGTGCCATATTGGATTGGCCCAGAAAGTTGTGCAGGAGGGTTGGGACAGGGGTCGAGGTGTGATGTGACATCCTAGGATTGGTCAGGGGTTTCTGGTAACTAGAACTTTCCACCCCCACTTATAAACACCTGCACAAGGCTGCTGGTCAGGTTTCTCCTTTTGGGGTTCAAGGTAGATCTACAAGGTCTATGTCTACCTCCTGGGCTGAGGTCTAAGGAGCTTCCATTTCTGAGGTCTGCAGAGCTGCCGCCTCGGCACCACCATTGACTTTTGCCTCTCATTATCAGATTGTTCAGGAGGTTGAACGGTCTGAGGTGTTTGGGTCTAAAGTGTTGTCCACTATGGTGTCAGAATAGTGTTTCATTGCCTTTTTCTTCACTGTTTAATAAACCTGATTTTGTGCTTTACCTTTTTTGATTGTCCTGTTTGGCTTTGTACATCTCAATGTTGTAATGAAGAGAAGCGAGGGTGGGGACGATGAGGTAATGTTTCAATTACCGGTAATTGCATTACTCTGAGTCCTCTTCCCTCGCTTCTATTCATTACATCTCTCCCTCCCTCCCTTCCAGGTAGTCCAGGCCAAGCATTCATTGGTGTTGTGTTGGGTTATGTGGTATTTACAGGAGGAAGGAGGGTAGTTTTTATTTGTGAATAAATCACGTGGTATGGGTGTCTGGCAAGGCAGGAATGCCTCAACATTGTAATGAATAGAAGCGAGGGAAGAGGAATCAGAGTAATGCAATTACCAGTAAGTAATTGAAACACAAACCCTACCTAATGTTAAATGTGCAATCACAAAACTCCACTACACTTGTAGAATTTCCACAATTATAAATCCCATTTGAAAGAGTAAAATTCTTCAAATCTAGATTCTGTGAATCAGGGCTGAAATTTCAGCCTCTTGAATGGATTTATTTGCACAGTTAAGCTGACCACCAATGCCTGCTGCTCTTTGCACTGGACATGCAGCCAACTCACTACTCGTTCAAATTAGCCAGTCTAATTTTCAAATTCCAGCACTCACTGTATCCCCAAGATCCTCAAATTTACAATATCGTCCTATTACCAAATCAGAGGATATAGCCTGTGAACTCTCCCTCCTGACCACTTTCAACATCCTCCTACCATCTAAGGAAGGTAGACTTTTTCTTTCTATGCAGCTAAAAATTGGAATTCCTTCCTTAGTTTTGCACTTTGTGAATCTGAAAAGTCAACTTTTCAGATTTGCTAACTGCTCCTTGCACCTAGTCACTCCTACGCAGCAGAGATTTAGTCCGATACTGTGTACATACTCGCACTGCCGCACTGGGAACCCAAAGCAGCCCTGGCAATTTTGTCAGACAATCCCCGCCTCCCCCGGGGTGGGTGTGTGTGCAAAGTGTGATGCACTGCTGCTTTTGTTACTAGTGCCGATATTGCAGCACCGCTGCAAAACCGGCCCCCAGTAACAAAACCGACCCTGCATACTCGCGTGCATGCTCTGTCTTGTGTACAGGAGCCCAGAGTTATTTTTTATATAGCAATATGGAAGAAATCATAATTTGCCCCAAAGTTGCCAAAGACAATAACAGGAAATGCCCAGTGGTTTGTAGCGCTGTCATGCTCGTGTGCTCCGTTGGAAATGTACATCGTGAGAACATGACCGAAGTTGATATAATACAGGTCCCCTTCCATGATGGCCTTCTTTCAACAGATAGTAACAGAAAATGGCTAACTCATAAGGCGCTCTGAACATACTATATTTGTAATACATGCAAACCTGTATATTGAACAATTCATGTGACCTGAAAAGAGCTTAAAAACATAGCTCTTGATATAGGCACTTTCTGAAAAACTTCACTTTTGTGTGAACTAACTTAAAATATCGAGCACGTTAATGAGGAATTCAGATTCCACTTTCAACGCCGAGAAACAAGCCATTCTGACAAATATTCTCAGTGGCAGCCCATGAAATGTCAGATTTATTTCTGTAAAACAATGAGCACACTCGTCCTGTAAAACACCTGCCTGACCGCTGAAGAGAGACAGTACACAGAGAGCATTGTGTCGGAGCAGCATGCTTCGAGGCCTAGTATTTCCAAGGTCATGGTGACATTACATGAAGCCTCACAAACAATAGTGTTGGAATTAGTGCAACAACATTTTGGAAACAGAGCTGGTGGTGCAAAGACAACAAATGTTCAATGCATGATTTGTGGAGGGCTTCTTTGTACACCTTGAAGACGGCCATTAGTGGGTGACGCTGTTAATGCAGACAGACGGTTTACATGGAGCTAAAATGCATGTATAGTAGAAGTGCCAAGAAAGTTGAAAACATCTGTTAAATACTTTTTGCGTACACCTTTTTATTCTGACGTGCAACGTAAAAAAATACAGATTTAAAACTATTAAATACAATAAATCATTTTTACTGCACGGTCTAATAGCTTTTGCTCTTCAGGATTCATCAACAGGCCGAGTTAAATTGACTTTGACCATCCTGGTGGTCTTTTCGCCGCCGCGGAGGCCTGCCAGGTAGACCCGAGGCTTCGGCACGTTGGTTGAGCTGTCGCGTTTAGTTTGAGTGGCCCCCTCCTTTGGCAGGTACACTTGGGTTGCATTGTCTCTTCTCATGTGGCTGGCAATAGTCTGCATTGAGTGGGTAACTTTCTTCCGCAAATTAGCCTACAGATAAAGTAAAAATAGTTAAATACAGTACATGAAAATGCACTGATGAAAAAAGTAAATATGACAGTGAAACAAATATGGCCTGAGAAGGACACAGCGGTTTATTTTCTTGCTAGCCAAGCCAGGATCTATAGGGGTTCCCTTAGCTGAGGCTAGTTGCCCAAATTCCAAGTGCAAGTTGTCCAGTTTCTTAAGAGCCAGTAGATTCGGTGGGTGCACCTGCCCCCCTTAAATCTTTGACTGCTATCAGCCATTTTTAAGACATTGGCTCCTGATGTTTGGTACCTTGGGTGACCTTCATAGGGGAGCAGCCTGTTCTGGGCACAGTAGAGCCCTCTGTTGCGGAACGGCACACCTAATAGATTTTTTGAGTTTCTCTATACCTGGGGAGGACATATGCTGGACCGCGCTAAAAAACTCCTCTCCTTTCCCTCTTAATTTGAAGAGAGCCATCTTTCGGATCATCTCACTTTGGAAACTATTTCGATAGATTCCTTGTCTCACCTGTATCATCTACTACCTGAACCGAATGGCACCCTGTGATGAAGCTTTGTATTTAACATAGAGGTTAGGCACCTTAAAACCATAATTTTCTGCAGAAGAGAATTCTAGTTCATTTTGGAATTATGATTGTGAATTTAAAACTGGGCTTTGGGTGAAATAATTCCCTGTAGTCTGAACTCAAACCCACTAAGTTACCCCCACCTTGTGAAAAGGACTACAGGCAAACTAGGACAAAGAGCAGACAAATCGTACCATACTTGATACATCGTAGTATCCTGTAAGGCACCTTTGTTTAATTAAATGGGATCTGCAAACAAAGCCATACTACAAGAACTGAGCCTCATAAGTCTGTCACTATATAAGCATCCTGTGCTCCAATCCTATATCAGTTTGGTCTCCAGTGTGTAGCACAGATATCTCCTAACCCGATTTCGCTTTGCTATAATCCACTATCTTGTTCCATTTCCGAAGAGAAGTGGGTGGGGCCCCAATAACTGGAAATGTCCCTGTGATAACAGATCTGCACAGTCAACCCTGCATCTAGTACTTTTCTGTAGATTTGATCTTGGATATGGGAAACAATATTTAAAACCATTATTTTTAAGAGAAAATTTGTACGACTTTCGGGAAGCATTTTAGTATTTGTTTGACTTAAAAGATGCCACTGTATGTTTTAATGTAGCAACGTTTTTTATTAATGTTCTACATACAAGAAAAGCTTGGTCTTATCTGGAAACTGAATGTGCCTAGCTGTTATAACTTTTTATCTCTATAGAACGAGGGCTAAGGCTATACATTTTGAAATCCATTTGTATTAATAGAGCTATACCCCGATATTGCACATAGCACGTTAATATTGTGGTACTAAGGTTAACGCATTTATTAACAAGAACATCCGTATTTATGTACTATGGTCAATCCACTGTGGGATGCAGATATTTTGACATAGTTACTATACCTCTATATCAATGTAATGATATGATTTTGTGTGTGATGCAATGTAGTTTTAATGATTATAATCCAATGATGTTTTTTCATTTTATGAAAATGTGATCTGATGCTTTTATGGTTTATTTTTGTTATAAACAATACCGTTTGAACGGACTGAATGCCTGTGTGTGTGGCGGAATGAATGCCTCAATGACTTTCTCCTGCCGACAAGAGTTGCCATTGGTTAGTGAGGGACAGCCAGGGGGAGGGGAGGTGTCAGAAGGGGTGGGCCACAAAAGGGGAATCGTCTAGCAATAAACCAGGACCACAAAAACCCAGAAGTTCTGGGCTCTGTAGCTGAAACCTCTGCACGTCAGAGTGGTTGAGCGTTTCAAAGGATGGAAGATGCATGTAGGGGAATCTGCTGTGCCTGGAAGCTATACCAGTGTGAGTGTTTTGACTCTTTTTTTAAAGCAGTAATCCCATGTTCTAGTCAACTTTCATCACCTCTGTTTCAAAGTTTAGGCTTAGTTTGCAATGGTCTCCCACACGGACAGCATTTGCTATATTTTTTTATAGAGACAATTTTTATTGTTTTACTAATGTTAACAACAATGAAAACAGTTGCTCTTCTAAGTTATACACCATATGCACAGTGCAACCCAATTCCCAACCCCGCCCCTCCTCCGCATCTGCACCCACGAGCAGGCACTCGGGTCTGAACAGTCCCAGTCTCAACCATACAGGCTGTAGTGTGTCCACCATTTCCTCCAAATGTTCTCATATTTACGGGGACAACCCTGTGGTGCATATATTGTTTCTTCCATTTTGGCACACCAGTCCATGCCATTTGTCCATGTTGTTATATATGGCGCAGCCGGTCAATCAATCAATCAATCACAGAATTTGTAGAGCGCACTACTTACCCGCGAGGGTCTCAAGGCGCTGGGGAAAAAGAAAGAGGGGGGGGGTGCCGCTACTGGTCGAACAGCCAGGGCTTGAGTAGCCTCCTGAAGGACAGCAGGTCTTGGGTCTGTCGTAGGCTGAGTGGAAGGGTGTTCCAGGTCTTGGCGGCGAGTTGGGAGAAGGATCTGCCGCCGGTGGTTGTTCTTCGAATGCGAGGGACGGTGGCGAGGGAGAGGTCGGCGGAGCGGAGCTGGCGGTTGGGGACGTAGAAGAAGAGTCGTCTGTTGAGGTAGGCTGGGCCGGTCTTGTGGAGTGCCTTGTGTGCGTGGATGAGGAGTTTGAAGGAGATTCTCCTGTCGACGGGGAGCCAGTGCAGGTTTCTCAGGTGGGGGGTGATGTGGCTGTGGGGTGTTACGTCGAGGATCAGGCGTGCAGAGGCATTTTGAATGCGTTGCAGTTGCTTGATGAGCTTGGCCGGGGCTCCCGCGTAGAGGGCGTTTCCATAGTCGAGTCTGCTACTGACGAGGGCGTGGGTGACTGTTCTTCTTGTATCTGTCGGGATCCACCTGTAGATCTTGCGGAGCATGCAGAGGGTGTTGAAGCAGGAGGAGGAGACTGAGTTGACTTGCTTGGCCATGGAGAGCGTTGAGTCGAGGATGACTCCCAGGTTGCGTGCGTGGTCGGTGGGTGTAGGGGCTGCCCCCAGTGACGTTGGCCACCAGGAGTCGTCCCAGGCTGAAGGGTTGGAGCCGAGGATGAGGACCTCCGTCTTGTCCGTATTCAGCTTTAGTCGGCTGCTCTTCATCCAATCGGCGACGGCCTTCATTCCTTCGTGGAGGTTGGATTTGGCGGCGGGTGGGTCCTTGGTGAGGGAGAGGATCAGTTGAGTGTCGTCGGCGTAGGAGATTATGTTGAGGTCATGCTGTCTGGCGATGCGTGCGGGGCCATGTAGATGTTGAACAGTGTCGGGCTGAGGGATGATCCCTGGGGTACGCCGCAGGTGATATCGGAGGCTTCGGATCGGAATGGGGGGAGGCGGACTCTCTGGGTTCTGCCAGAGAGGAAGGAGGTGGTCCATTCCAGGGCCTTGTCTCGGATCCCTGCTTCGTGGAGGCGTGCGCGTAGAGTGCGGTGACAGACAGTGTCGAAGGCGGCGGAGAGGTCCAGCAGGATGAGGGCTGCGGTCTCACCGTTGTCCAGCAGGGTCCTGATGTCGTCGGTGGCGGCGATGAGGGCAGTCTCGGTGCTGTGGTTGCTGCGGAACCCTGACTGGGATGGGTCCAGGATGCTGTTTTCTTCGAGGTAACGGGTTAGCTGTCTGTTGACGATCTTCTCGATGACCTTGGCTGGGAACGGAAGCAGTGAGATGGGCCGGAAATTCTTGAGGTCTCTCGGGTCCGCCTTGGGTTTTTTGAGTAGGGCGTTGATCTCGGCGTGTTTCCAGCTCTCTGGAAAGGTCGCGGTTTTGAAGGAGAGATTGATGACGTTGCGCAGGTGGGGTGCGATGGAGCTGCTGGCTTTGTTGAAGATGTGGTGCGGGAAAGGGTCTGACGGGGAGCCGGAGTGGATTGTGCTCATGGTTTTGATGGTGTCATCGATGTTCACGTTGGCCCAGGCTGGCAAGGGGTCGTGGTCGATGGTGTGCGGCGGGTCTGGTGTGTCGGTGTCTGTTGGGGCTGTCTGGGTGTTGAAGCTGTCGTGGATGTCGGCGATCTTGCGGTGGAAGAAGGTGGCGAGGGAGTCGCACAGGGCTTGCGATGGCGGGATGTCGTTGGTGTTGGAGCTGGGGTTGGAGAGTTCCTTCACGATGTTGAAGAGCTCCTTGCTGTTGTGTGCGTTGTTGTCGAGGCGGTCTTTGAAGGAGATCCTCTTGGCGGACCTGATGAGGTGATGGTGGTTGCGGATGGCGTCTTTGTGGGCTGCGTGGCTGTCCGGTGTCTTTTCACTGTGCCATTTCTTCTCTAGTTTCCGGCAGGTACGCTTGGATGCTAGGAGTTCCGGGGTGAACCAGCAGGCTCTTTTGCTGGTGTCTCTGTAGGTGGGTTTTTTCAGCGGGCGAGGGTGTTGGCGCAGTCGTCTAACCATCGTCTGAGGTTGCGGGCAGCGTCGTCTGTGTTGGAGGGGTCGATGGGTGGGCTGAGCGCGAGGTTTGCCTGTAGTTGGTCTTCGGTGACTTTGCTCCAGCAGCGGCGTGGGGTCTGTTGGGTGCGGTGGTGTGTGGTGGGTTTCTGGAAGGTGAAGTGGATGCAGCGGTGGTCGGTCCAGAGGAGTTCGGTGGTGTGGCTGAAGGAGACGTGGGAGCTTGAGGAGAAAACGGGGTTGAGCGTGTGGCCGGCGGAATGGGTCGGCGTTGTGACGAGCTGTCTCAGTCCGAGGTTGGCGAGGTTATCGATCAGGGTGGTGGAGTTGCTGTCGTTGTTGTTCTCCAGGTGAAAGTTCAGGTCTCCGAGGAAGATGTAGTCGGTGGAGGTCAGGGCGTGCGTGCTGATGAAGTCGGCGATGGAGTCGCTGAACTGGGGTCGGGGTCCAGGGGGTCTGTAGACGAGGGTGCCTCTAAAGGTGGTGTTGGGGTCCGTGTGGATCTGGAAGTGCATGTGTTCGGCGGTGCAGAGAATGTCGTCGGTGCTGGTCGAGACCCTGATGGTGTTCTTGTGGATGATGGCGATTCCTCCTCCTACTCCGTTGGTGTGGTCTCTGCGGGTGATCTTATAGCCGTCTGGGATGGCTATGGCGATGTCGTGTGCGGAGGAGTTGTTCATCCAGGTCTGTCAGGAAGGCAACGTCCGGTGATGATGTGTCGAGCAGGTCCCAGAGCTCGACGGCGTGTTTGCGTGCTGAGCGGGTGTTCAGTAGGATGCATCGGAGGTGGTTGAGGTCCTTCTTGGCGGGCGCTTCGGCGGCTCTGAGGCTGGTGTAGCTGCAGTTCCGGCAGGTGAGTGCGTTTCGGGGCGGCCTTGAAGCAGGTGTGTGTCCGTCCGGAGTTGAGAGCGTGGAGTGTGGTGGCATCGTATCGGCGGCGGTCGTCGTGGCTGGCGCGGGGGGCGCGTGGACCAGGGGTTCTGGCACTGGCGCGGTCCAGGCGCGGACGGGCGCAGACGGGCTTGCCTTAGGCGTGCCTTCGGCGCGGCCGCCATATATGGGGAGGTGGGAGGGAGGAGCAGCTGGGAGAAGGGAGGCAGGGGCAGCGAATGGTCAGTCAGGGGCGGGGCCGCAGGGGACGCAGCGGCGGGAACGGGAGCGGTGTGACGAAGGGAACAGAAGGCAAAAGGGCATGGGGATTACGGGGGCAGCAAGGAACAGAGGGCAAAACTGGCACAAAATCAAGGGGATAGTGCGGGATACAGAAGGAAAAACCTGGCACAGAATCAAGGGGACAGCGAGGGATACAGAAGGAAAAACCGGGTACAGAATCAAGGGGACAGCGAGGGATACAGAAGGAAAAACCGGGCACAGAATCAAGGGGACAGCGAGGGATACAGAAGGAAAAATCGGGCACAGAATCAAGGGGACAGCGAGGGATACAGAAGGGAAAAAATCGGGCACAGAATCAAGGGGACAGCGAGGGATACAGAAGGGAAAAAATCGGGCACAGAATCAAGGGGACAGCGAGGGATACAGAAGGGAAAAAATCGGGCACAGAATCAAGGGGACAGCGAGGGATACAGAAGGGAAAAAATCGGGCACAGAATCAAGGGGACAGCGAGGGATACAGAAGGGAAAAACGGGCACAGAATCTGGGGACAGCGAGGGAT
This sequence comes from Calotriton arnoldi, assembly GCA_963921515.1. Classification (NCBI taxonomy): domain Eukaryota; kingdom Metazoa; phylum Chordata; class Amphibia; order Caudata; family Salamandridae; genus Calotriton; species Calotriton arnoldi. Next base: position 53,159 of record CAWUFW010007128.1, read on the forward strand.
ACAGAAGGAAAAACTGGCACAGAACAAATATGGGCACGGGGAAAAACAGACAACAGCAGTCACAGACACTAAGTGACAAAACAAGAACAGAAGGGATACAAACCTACGGCCTACCACTGGCCACCAGGGATGAGGCGCAGGTGGTAGCCTGCGGGTGGAGGAGGGCCTCGATCTTCCTCAGCAGCGGCAGCTGGGGCAGGGGCACACAGGCGGTGCTGTGCGGAGGGGAGCGACCTACCTAGCAGGGTCAAGGGTCGCTCTCCTCACCGCGCAGCGGCCGCCATATATGGGGAGGTGGGAGGAGGAGCAGCTGGGAGGCGGGAGGCAGGGGCAGCGAATGGTCAGTCAGGGGGCGGGGCCGCAGGGGACGCAGCGGCGGGAGCGGTGCGACGAAGGGAACAGAAGGCGAAAGGGCACGGGGATTACGGGGGCAGCAAGGAACAGAGGGCAAAACTGGCACAAAATCAAGGGGATAGCGAGGGATACAGAAGGAAAAACCTGGCACAGAATCAAGGGGACAGCGAGGGATACAGAAGGAAAAACCGGGCACAGAATCAAGGGGACAGCGAGGGATACAGAAGGGAAAAAATCGGGCACAGAATCAAGGGGACAGCGACGGATACAGAAGGAAAAACCTGGCACAGAATCAAGGGGACAGCGAGGGATACAGAAGGGAAAAAATCGGGCACAGAATCAAGGGGACAGCGAGGGATACAGAAGGGAAAAAATCGGGCACAGAATCAAGGGGACAGCGACGGATACAGAAGGAAAAACCGGGCACAGAATCAAGGGGACAGCGAGGGATACAGAAGGAAAAACCGGGCACAGAATCAAGGGGACAGCGAGGGATACAGAAGCGAAAAAATCGGGCACAGAATCAAGGGTACAGCGAGGGATACAAAAGGGAAAAAATCGGGCACAGAATCAAGGGGACAGCGAGGGATACAGAAGGGAAAAAATCGGGCACAGAATCAAGGGGACAGCGAGGGATACAGAAGGGAAAAAATCGGGCACAGAATCAAGGGGACAGCGAGGGATACAGAAGGGAAAAATGGGCACAGAATCTGGGGACAGCGAGGGATACAGAAGGAAAAACTGGCACAGAACAAATATGGGCACAGGGGGAAAAACAGACAACAGCAGTCACAGACACTAAGTGACAAAACAAGAACAGAAGGGATACAAACCTACGGCCTACCACTGGCCACCAGGGATGAGGCGCAGGTGGTAGCCTGCGGGTGGAGGAGGGCCTCGATCTTCCTCAGCAGCGGCAGCTAGGGCAGGGGCACACAGGCGGTGCTGTGCGGAGGGGGAGCGACCTACCTAGCAGGGTCAAGGGTCGCACTCCTCACCGCGCAGCGGCCGCCATATATGGGGAGGTGGGAGGGAGGAGCAGCTGGGAGGCGGGAGGCAGGGGCAGCGAATGGTCAGTCAGGGGGGCGGGGCCGCAGGGGACGAAGCGGCGGGAACGGGAGCGGTGCGACGAAGGGAACAGAAGGCAAAAGGGCACGGGGATTACGGGGGCAGCAAGGAACAGAGGGCAAAACTGGCACAAAATCAAGGGGACAGCGAGGGATACAGAAGGAAAAACCGGGCACAGAATCAAGGGGACAGCGAGGGATACAGAAGGAAAAACCGGGCACAGAATCAAGGGGACAGCGAGGGATACAGAAGGAAAAATCGGGCACAGAATCAAGGGGACAGCGAGGGATACAGAAGGGAAAAAATCGGGCACAGAATCAAGGGGACAGCGACGGATACAGAAGGAAAAACCAGGCACAGAATCAAGGGGACAGCGAGGGATACAGAAGGAAAAACCAGGCACAGAATCAAGGGGACAGCGAGGGATACAGAAGGGAAAAATCGGGCACAGAATCAAGGGGACAGCGAGGGATACAGAAGGGAAAAAATCGGGCACAGAATCAAGGGGACAGCGAGGGATACAGAAGGGAAAAATCGGGCACAGAATCAAGGGGACAGCGAGGGATACAGAAGGGAAAACGGGCACAGAATCTGGGGACAGCGAGGGATACAGAAGGAAAAACTGGCACAGAACAAATATAGGCACAGGGGGAAAAACAGACAACAGCAGTCACAGACACTAAGTGACAAAACAAGAACAGAACGGATACAAACCTACGGCCTACCACTGGCCACCAGGGATGAGGCGCAGGTGGTAGCCTGCGGGTGGAGGAGGGCCTCGATCTTCCTCAGCAGCGGCAGCTGGGGCAGGGGCACACAGGCGGTGCTGTGCGGAGGGGGAGCGACCTACCTAGCAGGGTCAAGGGTCGCTGAGTTCCACTGCCTGGCTATGTACCTTTTGGCCACCACAGTGCCTATTCCCACCAAGGTCCTATCTCCCCTGGTCTCCCCCAACCCCCCCAATGTGTTCCAATATGCCCAGCAGCGCAATCCTACGGTGTACCTCAATGTTTCCCTACCACAGTAGAGAGGGTGACCATGACAGTGTTCCAGTACGTGTGTATAACATGATATCACCATACCATATTGTGGAAATGCCCAAAGGGATCCTGGCACCTGCTACATGCAGGCGAGGTGTGGTTATTGGCCTTCCATAGCTGGAGGGGTATAAGGTATGCCTGATGAAGGTATTTGAATTTCACCAGCAGAAGCCGTGCTGCTATCGCAAGGACATGGGGTGCCATGCATGCATCAGGTCAGTCAACTTCGTCCAGTGCTCCCACCTACCACTCCCACTTCTGCCTCAGGGGCCCCAACTGGTCAGGGGAATTCGATACTAGGGTTTATATAGCTGTGAGATCCCACCTCTTCCCAGGGAACTCATTAGCAAACACCCCTTTAGTGGATTATTCTCTGGGACGTCTTCTGCAGTTCTCTGATACTCGTATAACGCATGGCGAAGTTGTAGTTACCAGAAAACGTGGGAATCGGGCATTTGAAGTCTTTGCGCATGCTTTGAAAGGTCTTGATATGATCTCGCTCCCACACGTCCCCCAACTTCGTTATCCCTATACAGTCCCATCCTTTGAAAAGCCTTCCAAGTTTGATACATGAGCCAGCCATCTGTCTTTCCATTAAGAGGTTTCACGTGTAAGTGTTCGGTCCCAGCCTATCCATTTCAGCACCGCTCTCCAGATCCGGAATACCACTTGGGCCAACTCTGGGAGGGAAGCCGGAAAGGGTGCTCTACTTGGTAGTTCGAGAATAGACAGCTCTCCCTGGTATGCAGGATCTCCCCACCCTCATTCATCCAATCATTTATGGTCAGCAATTGGGCTGCCCTGTAATAAAGGCAAATGTCTGCCATGGCAAGTTTGCCGTCGTACTCTGACCGGACGCACTTCCCAAAAGCCACTCTGGGGGGTTTACATGACCATATAAATCTGCGTCCCATGGCCGGCCAGTGTACCTAACTAGGTCTGTGGGATGTGGAGGGGGTAGTTTTGGAAGTACAAAAACCTCAGGAGGACCATCATTTTAAAAAGGGCTATTCTACCCATAAAATTGAAGGGAAGCTAATCCCATTGCGCCATGTCCTCTCGGGCCCTTTGCACTAGGGGACAGAGGTTGAGGCTCCAGGTAAGGCCCGGTTCCCAGGAGATATGAATTACAAAAGACAGGAAACTAAGGCAGCATATCAGTAGCTGGGGGCCAAATTTCATTTTGGCGGTCGCCCCTAATAGGCACCAAGATGGACTTGCCCCAGTTAACCCTCAGCCCAGAGGCTGCCCCAAAGGAGTCAAAGATGTGAATCAGTTGAGGCCCTGTTTCTGCAGGGCAGAAGAGAAACAGCAATACGTCATTGGCGTATAGGACTATTTGATCCTCCTTTGCCAGTCCCCAGTCAGAGCCACACACCATCGCACACACCAGATCCAGGCCACCAAGGGCTTGGTAGCCAATGCAAAAAGGAAGGGTGAGAGAGGACATCCCTGTTTGGTGCCCCTCCTGATGGGGAACCTGGAAGACAAAACTCCACTAATACGCACCCAAGCCTGCGGAGTCGCATAGCGGACCCCGACGTAGGCTCAGTATTTAGGCCCAAACCCAATCTTAGTAAGGGGTTTGAACTAAGTTTACAGTGTCAAAAGCCTTCTCAAAATCTATCAATAGAAGGGCAACTGCCCCCCCTAGGGCTTTAATGGGGGCCAGCGCTAGATGCACCCTCTGGATACAGTGTCTGGTGCTGCGACGTGGTAGAAAGCCACATTGGTCAGGGTGAACCAGCTGGAGTTTGACCTGTAGTAGGCGATTGGCTAGGTGTTTTGCATAAAGTTTGACCTCCGTATTAATGAGGGAGATAGGCCAATATGATGCACATTGGGTCCGTGGGCGGCCTGGCTTGGGTAGGATGACCAACGTTGCCAGGTCTATGTCTGGGGGAAAAAAACCTTTGGTGCTTGCTTCAGTAAATACGTTCAGAAGGGGTGGGAGGATGTCCGGCCGGAGCTTCCAGTAGTATTCCACCGGGTAACCATCCGGTCCCGGTGTCTTCCCGGAGTTTAAATCTGCCAAGGCGTCACCCAGTTCCTCAAGTGTTAACGCTTGTTCTATGGCTGTTCTGTCTGCAGCAGTCAGGTGATACATCAGGATTTCTGCGATCAGGGGTCCGACAATTTGCGATTCACAAGCGCCTTGGCTGTATATAGAGCTTCATAGTAACGAGCGACTACAACTGCGATCCCCTGCGTTTCCTCCACCACCTGCTCCTCCCCTCCTCAATTTTGGGTTCTACTCTAGCCTCTGTGTCTTTCGTGACCAACCAGTGTAACAGCTTGCTTGATTTGTCCCCCCACTTGTAAATCCTTCATGTGGAGGCCATCCAACACTTGCAGGCTTCCTCAGGCACAACTGGCGCAGAGTTGTTCTGTCTATTTCAAGCTGGAGTTTTATCAGTTCTAATTTGATGTATACATGCATTTGCTTTGGTTTTCCATTCCTAGACTGGTGAAGTGGCATGCTGTGAATGATTTGATAATGGTGTATGTCGGAAATTTGCTCGCCAAGAGTAGTTATATATTTTTTAGAATCGATTATAGTACCCTGACTCTTGGTATTGAGGGGTCACTCTCGTGGTTTTACACGTTTTATCAGTTCTGTCAGCATACTCGGGTCCCCCCGCTCCTGTGTCATTATTAACGCCTCTAGTGCCGTAATGTGGCTCCATTTTTCACGGTCCATCGCCCTTACATAGGAGCAGGCAATACCCCCAATCTTGGCTTTGTCCCCTCCCGCCACAGCATCCCAGTCGAATCCATAGTACACTGATTTAAGTTCAGAAAGGCTCCCAACTCTTCCGCCAGATATTCCGCCCAGTGTTCGTCAGATAGGAACCAGGCATTGGGATCCCCTGTGTATGGGGTACCAAAGGGAGTCATCACTGGGGCATGGTTTGAAATCCCACAGGGGAGTATATGAGATCTTGTAGTGTGTAAAAGGTCAGAAGCCGGTGGGGAGAGAATCAATGTGGGAGAGCGAGCAATGTGCTGCTAGGGCGTGGGTGTATTCTTGTCTTCCCGGATTCCAGATGGGCCACAAGTCACTGAGTCCCAGTCCCATCGACCACTTGTAAGGCCCTTTCCCTGCCTCGAAGGCCCCCCGAGATCTATACCAAACTTGCCGATCCATTACATTGTTGAAGTCCCCCACACGATTGTCACCCTCGGAGGCATAGCAGCTATCAGGTCCCTAAGGGTTGCCAGGGTGGATTGATGTGTGATTGGTAGAACATGTGCATTGATTATATTGTGTGGGGTTCCTTCCATGGAGCCCTCAAGGAACACGTATCGGCCCTGATCATATTGTGTGACAGAGGTCACTACAAGGGACAGCGCAATTTGCAGAAGAATGGCCACTTCCCGGGAGCCCACGTGGTATACTCTGTCGTAGCGCCGCAGGCAAGTAAATGGCAGTTATGGCCCTACAAGTGGGTTTCTTGATGCAGCAAGATCCGAGGATTATTCCTTTGTGTAAATTATAATACGGCCCCCCTCTCAATCTGGTCTAACAAACCATTGACATTGCAAATCATGACCAAGTGTGCCCCCATGGTGCTGGTAATGAAGTGGCATAATGGATCGCTTTGTGAGGTGTTTACCTTCCTCTACTGGGGAGGTTCCAAGGGGCCCAGTCCTGCAATGATAAACAGTCAAACACAGTGGCAAGGAAGGGTCGGGTGATGCACAGTTTCAGTGAGCAACCAAGCAAGTTAAACAAAGCGGTTACCTAGAACTAAAAAAACAAACCCCAGACCACCCAACTTCCCCCACCCTATACTTTCCACCCTGAAGAAGCATCTATTGCTCAATCCCAACTTAAAGATAGGCCTAACTAGGGAGTGATGGAGTTAGATGGTTTAGGCGAATCACCCATCTACCTCCCCCCGAGAAACCTTGTCTAGCAAAATTGTCATAGGGTACAGTGGTGCTGGCATGAAGAAAAGAATATGTTTTTTAGTCAGCAGTAGAGTTACAGCTTGGACCCATATCCTTGACCCATATTATTAGAGTTCAGCTGGTGCGTGGGTCCAATGATCACAGGTTGGACTCTTTGCTACCCTTCGGAATCTGTGGAGGTCTCCGCATCCGATTGCCCCTTTTGTCTCAGACGCGACCGTTTCCGGTGATGCTTCTCTCTTGCCTCCTACAGCTCGCAGCCTTTTATCATGGATGGAGTGGCCGATTGCCATCTAGGCGGTTGAGTCACAGTTAGGGGCTGCTGCTCAGTGAGCCAGGCCCCAGCCTCTTCACCATTTGCTATATTTAAGCTGAAATATTGGGCTAATCTCTTGGCACTCGTGTATTTTATGTTTTACTATCTTGAGTAACAGTTGTCTGAGTGAGGCCAAAGTACAGGTTTCTATAGAGTTTTTTTTCAATTATCCCCTTGTATGGTTGGACTTTACTCAAAAGGGAGTTATCTGATAGAAGTAATGGGGCACTGCGAGGGACAATCGCCCCAAGTCAATGGAATAACTGCAACTCTTTATATAAGGCCAAGTGACAAAATGTATTATGTGCTACCTACCTGTTAATGTCTCTTAGTGCCGTGTTAGGTCTACCTTAAAATAATTAGATTATGAGGGTCTTTTAGAAGAAGTGTGGGCCTGGCAAAGCTCTAGTGGTAATGTGTTGCAGAAGTGTGAACCCTGCAAAGAGAAAGACTTTCCATCTTAAGAGTCAAGTTTGGAGCAGTAGATGGCCACAAGTTTTTGATCTTTACTTTTAAGAATCATGTAAGGTGTAAAGGATGGATTCTGGATGTGAGATTGCTTGGTTCCAGATTGTTCCGATATCTGGATCACAGGCAACCCAGTTTAAAATGATTTACTCCTTCACTGGAAGCAAGTGCAATGACCATCTGGCTGAGGTCATGAGGTCTTTATGGCAAACCCCTGAATCAGTTGAACTTCAGTATAGTACACCCTGTGAAGCCTTTGTACTAAGTACAAAGGGAAGCCAACATATTAAGTGGTGCAGTAGTCGAGTCTGGAGCTAATAGCTGCCCAAACCAATAATGCCTTTGGATGGTAGGTAAGAGAGAAAGAATTTGTCTTAGGATCCTCGAGCAAAAAGTGACAGATATTCTGTCTGCAGTATTGCAGGTGCCATAGGTTATAATGAACTTGAAATATGGCAAACAAGACATCCTCCATATTTGTGATGGAGTATCCAATACGCCAAACTCTAAATATGTCCCTGATTTTTTGGGTGGTATATAAGAGAGGAAATCATTTGACGTAGTTTATTTAGAAATACCTGCCAACCACAGCACCAATTTGTGCATCTGTGCACAAGGACCCGCTCTGCAATTATCACAGTACGCTTTGCTTCGATACAAAAAATAAATAAATAACTTGATGTCAAGTCTTTTCAAAAGTGATGGGACTACAAGAAAGTCTGAAATGGCACAGCGCTATGTAGGTATAAAGGGATTTGACAAACTGTTCAGTACAGCTGATTGATTGTAAGAATTATTGATCAGGTTGTACTAAAGCAAGAGGTCAAATGCTCATCTTAATTTTCTTATCAGTATCAGGTGAATTAATACAACAGTGATTGAGACAAACCAGTTTTATGGCTTTTCTTCTCAGTTCCCACTCGTTCCACTCATAAGTCTTCACAATGTTTGACTCCATGAAGTGGGTATCAGTCTGTGTCCCGCTATCACACTTTGAGATTGGCTTCAAAAACTTCTCCCCAGCTTTGGTCTAGAAGAAATAATTCATTATAAATATGCTACTTGTACTGAAACACATTAACAAGGTTCATCATTTGTATGGACAAGACAATGAGAACTACAGTAAAACAAATTCAACTACTGTTGAGCCGATGGTATTGATGGGTTGGATGTGGGATACATTTGTAGTCAATTAATCAACTCTGGGGTAGTATTCAGTGTAACCTACACAATATTGGATATCAGTGGAGGCTGGTGTCCTTGCAAAGTGGCAGGACGGGGGGGTGAGGACCCGGGGACGATGGACAATCAAGAAAAAAAAAAAAAGGACTTCCTGCCCCTCAGACTCTCCTCTCTGGCTCCGTACACTGCAGGCACAAGCACCCAGAATCCCTTGCGGCCAATCCTGATGCAGCTCTTATGCTGAGAGCAGCACCAGGATTGGCCGGAGTGAGCTGAATTTGTGCTCCCATGTAGACTGGAAGCCTGTGCCTGCTGTCTGCAATCGGGCAGCGCAGCTCGGGTTGGTGACCGATTCAGTGTGCATGACGGTTTGGCCGTCCTGAGACGGCCAGCCAAAACGTCTTGCGCACTGACATAAGTGCACCTACCACTCCCCCTCTGCCTGTCATGTCCATGGCCCAGACCCCTAGATACAACACTACGAAGAAAAATAAAACGATAATAAACACATATTAATTATAGTTTTCTTTTTCTTTTTTTGGCTGCTAGCAGGGGGGGCGACACTACCCCGCCATGGGGCGGGGCAACGCTCCTCTGCCATAGCGAAGGAGCCGCCGCTGTTGGATATATAAAATTAACTAAGGGTATATTTACCCTAAACTGCTTCTTCTTGGCGTGGCCTGTCTGCCGGAAAGGCATAAGTGGCAACGAACCTTACGAACACCTGGCACCAAGAAACCTGTAAGTGATAAGGTGCAAAAACCACACTATGCTGGGTCCTACATTCATATGAACATACTGTGGAATGTGGCTGTTAGAAAGCTGTGTAAATTCATGCTCATGGCTGACATCTCCAGTGATCCAAAGGTCACCAGTTAAATCCCGCAACGTAGACCCGCTCTTCCATCCTACAGAGGTCAGCAAATTTAGTGCCATGAAATTGTGTGGTAGTAACATCTGTTATTTCGAGGCAATTGTGCTTTTAAAGCGATACATAAAAACGAGTTATTCTTATCGGTGTCAGAACTGACTTCTTTAACTGTTCTAAAGATGGGGATGGGGTTAGGAATCTGTCAAGAGATATTACAAATCTGTAATTCTTTATACCAGAGCTCAGCGTTCTAGGTAGCTTCCACCATCAAATATTTCACCCCATGGATAGTGGACGACCAAAATGCAGAGAAGGAAAACTGCTACTAACATAAACATAGTACTTCCGTGAGCTCTTTCTTACTATTGGCATGTGGAAAGGTTCACTACCACCTGATAGGACTTAAAATAGCTTCGGATACCTCCCAAATGTAAGAAGGAAAGTATGTAAATTGTGCCCAGATGCAAGTTCCTTGTCTGAAGCATCCTCGTTCCTTTATGTACAACTTAAATGCTACAATAATTACAACAGTCTGACAGTAGAATGATACCCAAAAATGAGGCGTTTTCTACTATTCCAGGGGTAATCAAATATTGCCTGGCAGTTCTCGTGTGGGTATTACAGTTTACCACTGTTGTGGCAGGATCCTGGATACTGCAGCACCTCAGTATACGCTGACCAGGAATCAGCGCTATGAACAGCCTGAAACACGGAGGCAGCTCCTTCGGCATCCTGGGGCTTAAGCAATGCAATGATATGAGCCCAAACCTATATGTGCTTTAGGAAGCTCCAGAAAAACAAACTCATTGAACTTGCCTTCGATTGACCCCCCCCATTTAGGACACGGGTTTGAATGAATAACGGTCTATATATCCACATAGACAAACTTCCACTTTTCTGCTTGCCCATGTTCACAGGGGACACAGGGCCAGATGTACAAAGCTTTTTTACACTTGCAAATGGCCCGATTTGCAGAATAGGGCCGTTTGGGAATGCGAAAAGGCATTTTTAAATGTACAGAGGCCCAATTGAGATTCGGTAACCTGTTACTGAACTGCAATTTGGGTTTGTGATTCGGTATTAGGAAGGGGCGTGTTTAGGGCGTCCCTTCCTAATAATGAATCGCAGTGGCATGTATGAATGTTTTGCAACCAAAATGCGTTTGCAAAACATTTGCAATTTACCACCAACTTCAAGTTGGTGGTAACCCATTCGCAAATGGCAAGGGGCCCCCAAGGGACCCCCTCCACTTTGTGAATGTTTGTAAAAACATTTTTGGAGAGCAGGCAGATGTTCCACTGCCTATCCTTAAAAAAATGAAAAGAAAACTTTTCATTTTTCTTTTTGAAACGCATCGAAAACGGGCTGCAATAAAAAAAAGAATGCTTCATTGAAAAGCAATCACAGACATGGTGGTCTGCTGACCCCTGTAGGCCACCATCCCATTGAATTTTGCGATTCGCAATGGTCGCACACCGAGACCTACCTCATTAATAATCATGAGGTAGGGGGGCGTGGCCAACCGCCGATCAACATGGCCGCTCTCTGAGGCGGCTCTGTCCGAGCGCACCCGTTTCCGGCAAAAATCCGAATGAAAATCCGGAGATGCAGAGGCACGAGTGACATTTTCTTGCACCTGAATCCAGCGCGAGTCGTTTGAGCCGCGGCACTGCCGATTCCATCCAGCCGTCGCCGAGATTGACTCGAGGTCGACCCGGGGTGGCGGCCCCAGCGGTGGAGGAGGGGCGCGGGGTCCCCGGCCGCCATTCGTGTCTCTTCTCCCCTGAGAAGAACTCCTGCGTGTATTGCTGAGCCTGCACCCGCCCGACGAGCTGAGAAGTGGGAGCGGGCCGTCTGCAGGCTCCTAGAGGACCCTGAAGGAGCCGTAACATCGCCGGTGGGGGTCTGAAGATAGCATGTGGCCCAGAGGCTGATCGGCTCCGAATACCGGAGGTGAGGAACGAGGCCGTACCTGCTGAGCCTTGTCAGCCGGTGGGAGCGGGGCACGCATTTCCAGCGCTGGGCCCAGTATTCTCCCCTGGGACTGTGGACATTGCTTTGGGGCGTAGCTTGTGCCCCCGGGTGCCCCCGCCGCAGCGGACGTGAGGCACGCATTGGGGCCGCAGTGGAGGCCATCCTGGTGCAGTGAGAGAGGCGGCCTTAGCGATCCTGGCCCTTCCCAGCGGCCCGGCACATATTGTATCAGAGGTTCTCCTTCACCGTCGAGGTCTGGTTGAGAGAGCGCTGTGGCAGCACACGCAGTGTGGAGTCTCTTCTGTTTGATTTCCTAGCCATTCCTGGCCGGCCACAATTGCCAGTAGCGGTCAGCGTTGTCCAGTTGGAGCGGTGGGGCGGATCGGCTCGCTGGTTCGGCGAGCGGCGAAGTGTGGTGGGTAGCGCCACTGGGTTGCCGCATCCCATGGCTGGAACGCGCGACGGGGACGGCGAGACAGTTTTCCCCGCTGAAAGACTTGATCCCACACATCCTTTGCACGGTTCCTTTGGTTTTGTCACTGGCACAACCATAAAAGACTTACCTAACCCACATACAGCCCTACAGAGTGGGCTCCGGCCAGCAGTGCTGTACTGCGCGCCGGGCGGGACCTGCCGTTCTGCCCTTTCCCACTGCTCACACTTAGCCTGGTGGATTCTGACCATGGCTGGAGGCCGCAACTCTAAGGCCGCAGTGCAGGCCAAATTGGACAAATTCGCCTGGGACAAGGGCCCTGGCCCAGCCAATAAAGGTGGCGAGGCCCCGTCGGAGAAGCAGCAGACAGAGGAGGGGGCAAAAGAACCGACGCTACAGGATATCCTCACAGCCATAACGACGGTCCGGACGTCGTTGGAGTCAAGGATTGACTCCGTGTCTTCAGAAGTCTCGCTCATCAGAGCGGATATGCGATCCATGAACACTAGACTAAAGAACGTGGAATCTACTGCATGCTCCCTGGTCACCGATACTACCGCCCTGCAGCGGAGGGTGGACGATCTCCAGACCCTGACTATGAGACTGGAGGCGCAACTGGACCAATATGAGGGGTGCTCCAGGCGCAACAACGTCCGCATACTGGGGATCCCGGAGAAAGCAGAAGAGACGTCAGCGGACCTGTTTGTGGAGGACCTAATCACTACCTACCTATAACCAACGAGACTGTCCAACTTTTTCTCAGTCGAAAGAGCACACAGGGTGCCCGGGGGCAGACCTAAACCTGGAGCCCCCTCCCCCCCGAGACCTATAGTTGCCAGAATTTTCAACTATAGGGATAGAGACATTATCCTGCAGGCAGCTCGTGTAGCGCCCCCACTCGAATACCAAAACAGCAAAGTGAGTTTCTTCCCGGATTTCACCCTCAGGGTGCAACGGCAACGGCGCAGTTTCTTTGAAGGAAAACGGGCGCTAGGTGACAAAAACGTCAAGTATGCCATGCTTTTTCCGGCCAAATTGAGGGTGGAGTCGGAGGGAAAGGCTTGGTTCTTCGCCACCCCCGAAGAAGCGTGGGACTGGTTGGACGGCTGGCGCCCGGCGGGGCGCAAAGGTAATCGGAAGAGCGGAATGGTCGAGAGAAGGCCCAGAGTGATCCGGACAGAAGCTCCCAGTCGGGCGAACGTGAAGAATCAGCGGGAGGCGACTAAGTACTGGTCTGTATGTACTGTTGTGCAAGTGATGGCCCCGAATTTATTTTGTCTGTCGGACTGCGCAGTGGTTGGGTCATGTTGGTTGGCAGACACGCACACTGGCCGCATCCTAGTTAATGTTCCACGTTGGAGAGACTGCCATCTGTCTTATAACACAGTGACTGTGGGTATTTTGTTTTGCTGATTCACCGTTTGCCTTTATTGTCCGGAGCGGGTGCCCGGTTGGCCACACGCACCTCAAGTTTTAGGGGTGGGCCATAGGCACTCTGCAAGTTTGGGGTGGCAGGTGGTTCCGATTCCGCCATGCAGGGAGGCAGGGAGGGGGGTTGAGTTCTCTATGTTGGATGGGGTGGGGTCCCGTGCACATAGGCTCTCCGTCACGAATCACAACTATATGGTTACTAAGAGTTCTCATCAAGTTTATTTCTGTTTACTTCCGTTATAGATAGGGATGACATACCAGACACGTTGAGTGACATAGCAACTTGTATGCTTACCATAGTGGCATTACTGTTTACCGGGGAGGGTCGGATAACGGGCATAGGGTGTTCCGGGGGCACTGGTGGGGGGGTCTCCCTCGCGACTGTACATTCACACCCCAGACAATGACTGGTACCACACTTAGACCAGGGCTCAAATTGTTGTCTTGGAATGTGAACGGCCTGGGGGATAAGATTAAGAGGGGCGCAGTGCTCCAATTTTTAAAGCGACACTCTCCCGATGTAATCCTGTTACAGGAAACGCATTTGCTCGGTAATGCCTGTAAGGCCATGTTGAGATGGGGATTTAAATTGGTGGCGCATTCCGCATTTGGGTCCGGTTCCAGAGGAGTGGGTATAATGTTGCGAAAATCGCTCCCCATGACAATCGAACATACCTGGACGGATAGCCTGGGCAGATTTGTAGCGATTTCTGGGACCTGGGAGGGGCGCGGCATTAACCTCATCTCCGTCTATGTGCCGCCTGGCTTGCAGGTCCAGACATTTGCGGACCTTGGGAGTCTCCTTTTAGGGTTGCCGAAGGGCAGACTGTTGATTGGGGGTGATTTTAATTCCATTGTCTCTGATTCCCTTGACCGCTGGCCCCAGAGGGTCCTGCCCCCCTCCCGGACGCAGATCCACAGTTTTCTGGGGGCACTCAGCCTGGTGGATGTTTGGAGGAGTTTACATCCTGTTGAGCAGCAGTACACTTTTTATTCAGGGGCACACCGTAGTATGTCCCGGATTGACTATATCGTGATGTTAGCGCACCAAATGGACAGCATTAAAGAGATACACCACTTGGCCAGGGGGATTTCTGACCACTCACCTATCTTGTGCCGACTCGAGGTGGGAGAGCCCACTATGGGCAGTACGGCCCCGATTAACCCTTGGTATCTCAAGGTTCCCCAGATCAGCGACAAGATTAAGGGTGACTCTGATCTTTACTTTCAAGAAAACGTGGGATCAGTAGAATCGCCTGTGACGTTGTGGGAGGCCTATAAGGCCGTTATTCAGGGGGTGGCCCTGGCTCAAATCGCGGGTATACGGAAGGAGAAGAGTGCAGGCATGACCCGCCTGGAAGGCGAAATATTGCAGTTGGAGGAGAGACTTCGGACGCAACACTCGGACGAGGTACAGCAGGCCTTGCGCATTAAGATTAAGGAATATACCGACTTGGCTTCTGACGCAGCCAAGTCACAGCACAGAGCCACGCTTAGCCGAATTTACAAGGTTGGTGACAAGGCTGGCAAATTGCTGGCCTGGCTGGATCGCAGGGACCAAGCCCACCGCGTGGTGGTGGAGATAGAGACGGAATCCGGGACCCAACTCACTGCCCCGCAGGATGTGGCCGACGCCTTTGGCCAGTACTACCAGGCCCTTTACACGTCCCAATCTCCACACACGGAGGAGGAAGCATCCTCCTTCCTGAAAGATATTTCGCTCCCGGTGGTGACCGAGGACGAACGCTCTGATCTCGACCAAGAACTCACTAGCACTGAGGTCGAAAAGGCCATTCATGACTTACGTAGTGGCAAAGCATCGGGCCCTAATGGCTTGCCTATAGAATTGTTTAAACTCACTTCACGCAAGATCACTCCTCACCTTACTGCAATGTTTCTAGCGAGTAAGGCAGCGGGACTCCTGCCCTCCGACCAGAGACTGGCAACTATTGTGGTCATCCACAAGGTGGGTAAACCGAACAATAGGTGCTCCTCCTACAGGCCAATATCATTGCTAAACGGCGAAGCCAAAGTCTTGGCGAAGGTCCTTGCCTCTCGCTTGCTGAGGGTCATCACACACTTAGTTCACCCGGATCAGTCGGGATTTATGAGGGCCAGGAACACCTCCCTCAATCTGCGCAGACTCCATGGTGTGTTGGGCCGAGTCGCGACAATTAGGGAGGACGCAGTGGTGGTGTCCCTCGACGCGGCCGCTGCATTCGATACCATTGAGTGGCCCTATATGTTCGCAGTGCTCCAGAAACTAGGTCTGGGCCAGGAATATATTGGATGGGTTCGACTCCTCTATCAGCAACCGTTGGCCCAAATAGTTGTTAACAGTAGAAAATCTTGTACCTTCACACTTAGCAGGGATACCAGGCAGGGCTGCCCCCTGTCCCCGCTCCTTTTTGCCCTGACCCTTGAGCCACTGGCGATGTGGGTCCGCAGGGACCCCCTCATCAGGGGCCTCAGGTGGACCACAGGCTGGGAGGACCGCATTTCGCTATACGCGGATGATATTTTACTATACCTGGCATCTCCGGCGGCCTCCCTTAACAGAGTACTAAACATCTTCCTGGTGTTTGGCAGATTCGCTGGCTACAAAATAAATTGGACCAAGTCAGTGCTCTATGTCCTACATGGGGTGATGCCTTCGCTTCCCCGGGGATTCCAGATAATGGAAGTGATACATGGCTTTAAATACTTGGGGATCTGGGTCTCTAAGGACCCGTCCCGGTTTTACGAGCGCAACTTTCAGCCGCCCCTACTGCGTCTTAAGAGCGACGTCCGGCACTGGAAATCGCTCCCCCTGTCACTCCTGGGGCGTGCAGCCCTATTCAAAATGATGTCCCTCCCTAGATTTTTGTATGTCTTGCAGAATACTCCTCATCATGTAGACTCCGCATATTTTAAGGAACTTGACAGCACTCTACGAGACCTGCTTTGGGAGGGAAAGCCACAAGCTCACACTGGGGTGGTTTGATGGGGGAATTGGCCTACCAGACATTAAGAAATATTACTGGGCGTCCCACCTCGGAGCAATTAACCAGTGCATGTACAGACCGCAGGATGACCCTGCTTTCCAGATTGACAGGTGGCTCCTACCGGGAGGAAGCTTTGAAGGGGCAATATACTCGCGTTCGGTTGGGCCAGCCTTGACTGGACCCACTAGACATGCGGTACAGGTGTGGAAGGCAGCCACGAAAAGTCTGGGATGGGAGGATAGGATCACGCAGGCCACACCACTCTGGCAAAGTGAGCAACTGGGCAGGCTGATCCACTCGATGGGCTTTGATCGTTGGGACCTAATCGGTATATCAAGAGTGGGGGACTTGTGGAAGGCGGGCGACATAATTCCCTTCACCCAGCTGCAGATAGAATATGAACTGGCGAGAACTGAATATTTTAGATACTTCCAAATTAGACACGCTCTGCTCGCTGTACTGCCCAGAGGAGAGTCCATTCCTGAATCCTCCCCTCTTAAGGATAGAGTCCTAGATGGAGACCTGCCGGTAAAGGCCATATCACTTGTCTATAAAAAATTAATTAACAACACTGCAGATCCGTTAGTCCGGCTGAGGGCAAAATGGGACCATGAAGTAGCGGGGCTTGACGACGAAGAATGGCTCGCGGCGACGGCCTCTCCTTGAGAGGTGGCCATTTCTTCTAGGCTTCGATTGGTACAGCTAAAGCTCCTGCATAGATCCTACTTGTCTGGGCCGCTGCTGGTTCGGATGGGCTATTGTACAGAGGGTGGCTGCCCTAAGCACTGTGGGCAAGAAGGCACCTTTATCCATACTCTCTGGGAGTGTACGTCCGTCCAGCGATACTGGGCGACAGTGGTGGGATGCATGGACGATGTGTTGGGGCAGAAGATTGACTGTAATATTAAGCTGGCCATCCTGAACGTCTGGGGCTCAACAGACCTGAATTCCAAGGAGCGTATTTGGGTAACTTTGGGACTGATGGTGGCTAAGCGGAATATTGTGCGATTGTGGAGGGCGGGGGACCCGCCATGCCTAGTTGATTGGGGCAAAGACATGGATTGGTGCATGGTCACAGAAAAGACCATATATGAAGCTAGGGGGTGCCCCACCAAGTGGACGCAGATCTGGGAAAAATTGAATAATTATAGGGGAAGGATATGCGTGCCCCCGCCGGCGAGAGACGATGCTGTCACGCGGGGTCTGAGCACGCTGGAACTGTGATTATTCTATACTGTTCAGTCTTTTAACGAGTCTAATGCCTCCCCTGTATCATGACTTTGTTGGTATTACTAATGTATGCTACTTTTCTTGATTGTCATTCCCTAAAAAGAGTTGTTAAAAAAAAAATAATCATGAGGTAGGTCTATTTGCAACCCACAGGGAATCGCAAAATGTGTAATACACACATTTGCACATGGGTTATTGAGGAGTGAACAGAGGGCCAATAACGTCTCTGCCAGGTGAATAGGTAAAAATCCGTGCAGATGCACTAGTAATCCAACTACCATAAATCATCAGTCTCCCCATAGTCTATGAAGTTACAGAAGCCACCCTCTGTTCGGGAGTGGCATAGCAGAGAAGGGGCTGCACACTGTGGATGCTTTCCTGGTCCAGAAGAGCTTTACTAGTATTTAGTTTACTAAGGAAAAAGTAGAAAGCAAACCAGAAAGGCAAATCAGGCAACTCTTAGCTAACCTAGCCTCGGCACTCTGCATACGCCATGCAATCCTAGTAATGGAGAGATGGTGAGACCAGGCTTTGTAAATCAAAACTTAGGGCCAGATGTACAAAGCATTTTACTTGTCTCAAAAGGCCCATTGGGCTATTTGCGACCGGTAAAATACATTCTACCATGTACAAAAGGCAAAATGTGACTCAGTAATATGTTACCGAATCGCATTTTAATTTTGCGATTCAGTATTTGGAAGGGGTGTGTTTAGGGCATCCCTGTCTAAAATGGAATGCGGTCGCAAAACATTCATAATATACTGACTCCGTAGAGCAGTAACCCATTCGCAAATGGGAAGTGGTCCCCAAAGGACCCTTTCCCCTTTATGAATGTGGGTCACTGCCTGCTCTTAAAAAATGAAAATAAAACTTTTCATTTTTATTTTTGTAATGCAGCCCGTTTCCTTTTAAGGGAAACGGGCTTTATATATAAAAAAAATATATTGCTTTATTTAAAAAGCAATCACGGACATGGTGGTCTGCTGCAGGCCACCATCCATGTGACTGTAGCCATTCCCAATTGGTTCCAACTTGCGACTTGCCTCATGAATATTGATGAGGCAGGCCAATTTGCGACCCATTTGGGAATCGCTCAATGTGCCCCAGACACATTAATACATTTGATTTTGCAAGTCTCTAATTGTGAGTCGCAAAAAATCACAATCAGAGGGGCTGATTACGATGGCGGAAGGACCGCCACCGCCAGCCGTGCGGTGGCGATCCGTCCGCCATCGAACGTGGATTTACCGCTCGCCAGATTAGGATGGCGGGCGGATCCAGACTGCGACCTTGGCGGACGCAAAGACCATCGGCCACGGAACCGCCACAGGCAATCGTACTGGTTGCCTGGCGGAGCGATCTGATGCGCAAAATGGTGGCGGTGCCTAGCAGGCACTGTCAACCAAATTACGATGCAGGCAAAATCCAGCCTTTCCATGACAGCAAAACCGTCATGGAAAGGCTGGCGGGATTGGTTTCGGGGGCCCGTTGGGGGGGAGGTGTTTGTGCACTTTCAGTGCACTAAGTGGCAGGCACCGTGTGGTGCCTGCCACGTAGTGCAGTGAAATGCACAACATGCAGCACCCGCCGCAATGTTAAAATGCAAGATGCGACCGCCATGGTGGCGGTCGCATCCTAATTTGGTGTACGGAACCGCCGCATGCATTGCGGAGAGTCCCGATCACCACCACGATGGCGGACTGACTCGTAATCGGCCCCAGAGACTCTCAAAATCAAATGGTCATACATCTGGCCCTAAAGTCTTTGAATTTCTGTATAACTGAGTGATAATAGAAGAGGAAGAAGCACATTCCACGCCCACTAAATTATGGATGCATTCTTTCTGGAGCTCTCACCTTTGTCTATCGAGGAAGCACAGCTATGACACTGAGGATGGCCATGGGTGGCAAGATGAAAGACAGAGGGGAAACCACTGTATTGGATACACAATGGAAAATTGCGGAGAGTGACCATTTGCATGTTGGGTGATCGAATTTACCATCTGTTCACATCCATATATCCACCACGTAAGATGTTGGGATTCAGAGGACAACTGCAAATCTCTCCAGACATCTAGCACAAACGTGTTGAATGGATTCTCCTCTTTTCTTAATGTTCAAAGTGGCAAAGTCTGTGTAGATCAGGACTGCCTCTCCTTGAGGGCCAGCAGGTAACACTTTAGGGCAAAGAAACTGCTTTCAGATCTCAAAAGTGCACATGCTTACCCTTATTCTCTTCCAACTAAGAATCGTGAAGCTGTGACATTGCCCCCCGTAAAGAAACTCAGAAGAATCAGTAGTGATAGAGACCTGAATACATTCTGATTCCAGGATCATGACATAAAATACATGTGCTTGTTCCTTAGCTTCTTCTCTTGCTGATTGTTTTTCCTAGTGAAAACGAACAACCAAATTAAATCTCTCTCATTCTCAGCCAGGTTTAAAGGGTTACATGGGTTAGGTAACCATGAGATTCAGGGGTTTCTCAAACCACAATGCTGAAATCTTTTGCTCAGCCTGGAATACAATCAACAGAGCTCATATGCACTGCAACCTTTGACCAGACTGTACAACAAGTGGAAGACTGGCGGAAGGCTGGAATGGGCTGATTTAGAGATGTGAGAATAGTTTCCCTTCACTCATGTAAAGACAAAGGTGAAGGCCTTACTACAGTACCATACACATCACCACAACCTGTACACTTAGAAAGTCCAAGGATATGTTTCATTGAGACAGAAAAGAAGGGGTATGTATGACAATGCCGACACAATTAAAAATGTGGATGTACTACAGTGGAGCATTCTATATTAGCATGAAAGTAGTTCTATATTTATGTATTTGTGTGTTTAATATAGCTCAAAATATGTATTTCGAAGCAGCATAGTATCTCTACCGACATACGGTAAGCAGTTTCGCAGGATTTAGCTAGAGGAAGATGAAGAACCTTGCATGACTGTTTTTCCAGGCACAGAGTAGCTCTCTGCATGATGATACTGAGTGGGAAGGGAAAGTAAAAGGCAGAGAGAGGGTGGAGTGTAAAAAAAAAAAAATAAGATACATTACGTGCTAGCTTGAAATCAGCCAGCATGCAGGAAGTTAACTACTTGGTGTTCATCAAGGCTTACTTATGATTAAGGCTCCCAGTTTTCCGTTTTTAATGATTTTTACAGATAAATACAGACAGAAAACATTCATTTTCTTGTCTGTATTTATTTTTAAATGTGGATAAATACGGAAATTGGGTTGCTTTTTGACTGCCAGGCCAATAGATGTGTGGGTTGATAGAAAAGGGGGTTAAAAAAGAAAGGAATTTTAGTAAAGAGGTTTTAAAAGCAGTAGATATGCACAAGGTTGATACTGAAATGTGCATATTTTCATGTAAGTGCACTGATTTAACTTCTGTGGGTCTTCACAGCGCTGAAACCTGGCAGACATTCAAGTATGAGTGCATATTTATCGGTTAAATTAATGTGGAAATATACTAATTTCAGCTTAATTTTTCCACAAAACCCAAAATAAATATGGATAAATACAGATAAAATTAGCAAAAAATAAATATGGATAAATACAGACGGAAATGGCAAAAAAATAAATACCATAAAACCGGGAGCCCTACTTATGATTTCCTATTTTCAGTTTATATTCAGTGCAAACCCTAGGGAGCCTATTCATGGTTTATCAGTGTTTTCAAAATCAGTGGTTATCAGTGTTTACATGTTTTGTATTGTAAAAGATCAATGCAACAGTGTTCTTCCTTCCCTCTCTTCTTTCCTGCTCCTCACTCCCTTCGCTGTATCCTTGTACTTGCATTTTCCTGTAATTCTTCATTATTTTCTCATCTCCCCCTCTGTCTCTTATCCCAGCAGTCACTCTCACACCCTGCCAAGAATTTACATGGCTAGAGATATTCATTATTTGGAGGATGCTTCTACGACACATTAAAATAATAGTGAATGTTTCTAAATGAACAAATACTTAAATGCCCAAGATCAAAAGTTTAGTGATATTTATTAAATAATGTCTTTTCAAAAGTCTGCTTGACACATCTCTGTGTTCTCGATTTACGGCCCGATTACGATGCGGTTAGGAAAGCATTCCCACCTAGGGCTCGATTACGATGCGGTTAGGAAGGCCTCCTAACAGCATTTGCTCCTTCCTAATCGGATCGGGAACGTGTCTTCCCCACCGAGGGCCAGATTACGATGCGGTTAGGAACATAGGCTCCCATAGAAGTCAATGGGAGTCCAACCAAATTGTATCTGGAAGCACCCGTATGCATCATACTCGGTCGGTCGAACTCTCCCGATCCGAGTCGGTAGGAAACCATTTCCAAAACGATTCGATCGGGAAGATTTCCTAACTGCATCGTAATCGGGCCCTTCGTTGGTGCGATAGGATCCAAGTAAATACACAATAGCAATGCTTTATTACAACAATGCGTGTAGATAAGCAGAGTTGCTACTAATACTAATAGATGCTGTATGACAAAATGTCTCAGGTAGTAAGGACATTTCATGACCTACATGAGACCTTTTTACATTATAACACTGTTAATGAAATCAATTAACATGACAGAGGAAGTCTACTGGTAAATGTTGGAAGACCACAAACGCAAGGTCTATTCACTTTTGCAAACATTTTCTTTCATTCCTCTCATGTTTTTTTGTTACATTGTGGTGTTATACCTATGGGGTCTTGTGTTTGTTTGGACATCAGCATGAGGACTTCAAAGCACTGATTTCTGTCAGGAATGTCAGCTTTTGTTTATTTGAAGGCAGCACAGGGACTACTCAGCTTTTTCAGGCATGTGTGATAGTTGCACAGGCCACGTTATTTTTGTGTTCTGTGCAGCGGCTGTCCTGCATGTACTGTTCTGGTGCATTTTCCATCTGGAGTGAACGTTACAAATATGCTTGGAAATGTTGCCATTAAATCTGCTACAGCTGCATGCAGAGGTTACCAAGCTGATGTCAGGTAAGGAGAGTCAGGCTCCAAATTGGCAGGAATGTGGAGTGGAAGTAGGTCCTGTGGGCCCAGGGATTTCTGGGTGAATCACTACGACGTTTTGGGTGAATTACTGTAGCCTCAAAATGTGGCATAGTGGGAGTATTGTCACAAACAAAATGCAGTAAAAATTTGTGTTTTCTGGGTTTCCCTGAAAAGCAAATATTACTTTTGGTGGAGTTTTATCTCTTTTAATTGGTTTTAACTGAAAACTGGAAAGCCTACTTATTATCATCCTCGGAGCTTAGCCATTAACCTGTCAGCATCTCCATCAAGACCTAACAAACCCAAAATCAAAGATCTAACATTTGTTACTGGAAATGTCTTGTGATGGTTAGGGGGTGAATGGAGGATGGGAGGAGAGGAGGGAGCGAGTAAGGTGGGGGCTAGTCACAATGGTAATTTATACTTGTGAGTAATTTAAACGTATAATTTACTCTTACACTTTTGAGTAAATGTACATCTATGGCTATTAACAAAATCTGAGTGTAAAATTATTCAAAAGTGTAGACTTGCACATCTTCACCCCCTAAAAAAGGGTGTTAGGCCAAATGTACAAGTGTAAGTTACTACTGGATAAAAAGACAGTAGTAAGTTCAGCACCACACGTGGCCAACCACAGGAACTGCAACACTCTCCCATAGAAAATAATCGAAGCAGTGTCGTAAACTTAGACCCCATATGAAATAATGTTAAAATAACATAAATTATTTTAAATAAATAAAAATATAAATAATTTTGTCCTGGAACTACAGCAGGGCTGCTCTATTATAGGGTGGACTTTAATGCTACACTAGATGGGAAACATCCATTACAACGCAGTCATTACATCGCACTACTTTTACAACGCAACTGTTACAACGCAACTGCCTTTACATCGCATGCCATTACAACACATGCCATTACAACGCATGTCATTACAACGCATGCCATTACAACACATACCATTACAATGCATGCCATTACAACGCATATAAGGTAAGTAATGGAGATTTGTAAGTTTTAGGGTGGGTATGGGTTTTGGGGTAGTTGGGAGTAGTAATTTTTACCCCTATGCTATCCAACACTTTCCCTACTGTTGCACTCACTGGAGTGGGAATAATAATTTGTACCCCTACACTATCCAACACTTACCCTACTGTTGCACTCACTGGAGTGTGAATAGTAATTTTTACCCCTACACTATCCAACACTTACCCTACTGTTGCACTAAAAATATTATGCGTTGTAATGGTATGCATTGTAATGGTATGCGTTGTAATGGAATGCGTTGTAATGGTAGTTTTTAAAAATGAGTTGTAATGGCATGCGTTGTAAAAACATGCGATGTAATGGTAGTTGCGATGTAAAAACCGCGTTGTAAAAGCATGCGTTGTAATTGTTTGCGTTGTAACGTCATATATTCACACTAGATCCATATGTAGACTCTACCGGAACCAGAATGGCCAGCCTTGGGAGAAATGGAGTTCTAGCTGACTGGGTGACGGTGCTGTGGCCATATGATGCTTGCTGCATTTGGCATCCACTGGGCAGATAATTCTTGCACCCATTTGCGGCTCTCAAGACCATGTCCTGCATTGACCTCCTGTTACTTCCAGCGTCAAACGTTTTAAATACAAAGTCCGCACAGATTCTACCTAGGAGGATTTCGGTAAGACTTGGGACCTCACAGAGGGCCCCCATCTGATATGGCGTCTCATTTCGTGGCGCCTGGTGGACAAGCAATGTACACAGTTCCTATCGCAGGAATTGAAGACCTACCTAGACTTGAACAGTGGATTAGTGGAATCGCCAGGAATGCTATGGGCCACCGGGAAAGCCACCATGCAACTTATCGCCAAATGTTATATGAAAGAGAGGGAAAGGGAGAAGTAAGGATAAGTTACTTACCTGTAATCCTAGTTCTCTTCCAGGGGTATCCTCATCAAAGTCATAAGCAATGAATATTCCCGCCTACGTGCGGGGACCCCGGAAATATAAAAATTATATATGGAAATCACATATATACAGCTCTACATATATGCATATACATATATCATTTTTTCTCATACCAATGCAGCTCTCAATAGAAGGCTAAACAATGTAAATAATTACACACATAAAAACGACATTTGCCAATATATAAAAACGCCAGAGGACAATTAGTACTTGAACTCTGTTTTTTAATGAGCAAAATACTCATAAAGAGTAAAAACTGCAAATTAAGTAGACATTGTTAGCCTACAGGCTGCATTGCAAACCAATAGCATAGAAAATGAAACCATTTTCAACAAAAACTGGCACCGTGCCTTTAAGGCAGCCATGACCCCTAGCTTCCCATCATGCCTCAGGGGTGACAGGTCAGTTGTTCTTTGCATAACCCTGAAGGTCAGGGCACAAAGATATCCTTTAACACTTTAGAAATCCTTCATTTACCTGGGGATGCAGGTGGGTTGCTTATGACTTTGATGAGGATACCCCTGGAAGAGAACTAGGATTACAGGTAAGTAACTTATCCTTCTCTTCCAGGGGATCCTCATCAATAGTCATAAGCGCTGAATAGAATAGCAAGCCCATCAACCACCTGCAGGTAAATGAGAGTAAAGTGACCCAACAAAAAAACATAACAGCCGAAATCAGCTGTTGAACAGATTCCGCAAGGAGGCCTGGCCTACTTGGGTGTCTGCTCTGGTGTCTGAATCCAGACAGTAGTGCCTCGTAAATGTATGGACGGACCTCCAAGTTGCCGCCTTACATATTTCAGACATGGGCACATTATGAAGAAAAGCAGTAGTAGCCGCCTTTCCTCTAGTAGAATGCGCTCTGGGAGTAAACCCCAGGGGCTTCTGCGCTAATTGATAAGCAAGCTTGATACATGAAACTATCCATCTAGAGATGGAGCGCTTTGAAGCTGCGAACCCAGATCTGATCGACCCATAGTTAACAAAAAGTTGATCAGATTTTCTTATAGACTTGGACCGATCCAGATAGAATTTTAAAACCCTTTTGAGGTCCAGAGAATGCAAAGCCCTCTCAGCTGGAGTGGAGGGATTGGGAAAAAAGGTGGGTAGAGAGATGGTCTGATTCACATGAAAATCTGACACCACCTTTGGAAGGAAAGAGGGGTGCGTCCTCAACACAACCCTGTTAAGATGGAAGACTGTATAAGGTTCTTTAGAGCAGAGAGCCTGTATTTCACTCACTCTGCGAGCTGACGTGATCGCTACCAAGAAAGCCGCCTTCCAAGAAAGATGTTGTAAGGTTGCTTTATGTATGGGTTCAAAAGGCGGACCCATCAATTTTGATAGCACCAGGTTTAGCTCCCAGGATGGTGAAGGAGGGCGTACCGGAGGGTAGATCTTCTTTAAACCCTGCAAAAAATCCTTAACAGCCTGTAACTGGAAGAAGGAAGGTTGGGAAGGTGAACGCCTATATGCAGTTATAGCTGCTAAATGCACCTTAATGGAAGAAAACTTCAAACCTGCTTTCGCCAGATAAAGTAGGTAAGGAAGGATGACCTCTCCCTGACCCTTGATTGGGTTACAATTGTTCTGCATACACATGTAAAACCGTTTCCACTTGCATGCATACGAATGCCTCGTGGACGGTCTTCTTGCTTTCTTCAAGATGGACATGCAGTCCTGTGGTAGTCCTAAGTGGCCATACTGGAGGACCTCAGGAGCCATGCTGCCAAGTTCAGTGAGGGAAGGTTGGGGTGATGAATCCTCCCGTTCATCTTGGACAGCAGGTCCGGTCTGCACGGCAGCTTCTTGTGAGGGCACTCTGATAGGTGCAGAAGGTCCGGGTACCACCATTGTCTCGGCCAGTCCGGGGCAATTAGTATCAT
The DNA here is from genome assembly GCA_963921515.1 of Calotriton arnoldi. Lineage (NCBI taxonomy): Eukaryota > Metazoa > Chordata > Amphibia > Caudata > Salamandridae > Calotriton > Calotriton arnoldi. Next base: position 79,254 of record CAWUFW010007128.1, read on the forward strand.
CCTCGTGCACGAATGGGACAGCTTGGACACCACCTTCGGGATCAGCGGAAGAGGTGGAAAGGCGTACACAAATGCCCCTGACCAGTCTATCAAAAGGGCATTCCCTTTCGATCCTGGTCGGTAGAACCGTGAGGCAAAGTCTCGGCATTTGGTATTTTCGTCGTCCGCGAAGAGGTCGATGGTGGGACGACCCCATGCCTGGAAGATGTCTTCGACGACCTCGTCGTTGAGTACCCAGTCTTCTCTGTCTTCGAAGTGACGGCTGAGCGCATCCGCTCTCACATTCTGTTCTCCTGGCAGGTGGACTGCTGTGACTGCCAGATTCCGAGCCAGGAGCCAATGCCAGAGTGTTTGAGCCTCCAGGGAAAGTGTGCGTGAGCGAGTTCCCCCCTGTTTGTTCAGGTAGTACATGGTGGTGGTGTTGTCCGTCTGTACTAACACTGAGGTTGCCTGAATCGAGGGGAGGAAAGCTTTGAGGGCTAGGTGAACTGCTCTCAGCTCTAGCATGTTGATGTGATAGGATCGATCTTTTGGAGACCACAGTCCTTGAGTCTGGAGAGGACCCATGTGGGCCCCCCAACCCTGAAGCGAGGCATCCGTGATCAGTGTCTGAGCAGGCGGAAGTTGATGGAAAAGAATTCCGACTTGCATATTTCGTTTTCTCATCCACCAAGATATGGAAGCTCGAGCCGCGTTTGATGGACTTATTCTTTTGTCCCAGCGAGCTGTCTGCTGGTCTCACTTGTCCTCCAGATCCTGCTGAAGAGTACGCATTCGTAGTCTGGCATTGGGAACCAGGAAGATGCAGGATGCCATCGACCCTAGCAGGGAGGCAATCCGACGTACAGGCAGTTTTCTGTTGCGCAGAACCAGCTGGCATTTCTGTATGAGGGAACACTGTCTCTCCTCCGAAGGAAACACTTTTCCTACCGTGGAGTCTAGCAGAGCTCCTAAGAAATGTATTTTCTGCGTTGGCTGTGAAGTTGATTTGGCGAAATTCACATGCAGGCCCAGCCGGTGACACAGCTCGAGACAGCTCAAGAAATGACTCCTCACACTGTCTGGGGAAGGTCCTTTCAACAGCCAGTCGTCCAAGTACGGGTATACGAAGACGCCCCTGCGGCGCAGTGCGGCTGCCACCACCGCCATGCACTTCGTGAACACTCTGGGGGCTGACTTCAACCCGAAGGGTAGAACCTTGAACTGGTAATGAGCGGATCCCACCAGGAATCGCAAGTACTGTCTGTGATACTGATTGATCGGGACGTGAAAATACGCATCTTGCAGATCCAGCGAACACATCCAATCCCCCTGTCTGAGATGTGGAAATATTTGATGGAGAGCCAACATGCGAAACTTTTCCTTTTTGATGGATAGGTTGAGTGACCGCAAGTCCAGAATGGGTCTGTACTCTGCTTTTTGGCCTTTTTTCTTCACCCAAAAATATCTTGAGTAAACCCCTTTCCCTCTTTGAGATACTGGCACCCTCTCGATGGCTGACTTTCTGAGAAGGGTGGCAACCTCTTTCTGCAAGAGTTTTAACTGGTGACACGATGGAGGAACTGGAGGGATTGATGGTGGACGATGTTGAAAACGTAGAGAGTACCCATTCCGCAGCGTGGCTAGCACCCACCGATCTTTTGTGATAGCTCGCCACTCTTCGAGATGATTTGCGATACTTCCCCCACTGGAGTGGTGAACGGCGACAGGGAAGTGAGTACTCATTGTTTTGACTGCGTCTTGGCGGAGTTGTTGCCTTGATGATGGTTTCTTCCTCCTCTGGAGGGACGTCTGCCCCGATACTGCGTTTTTGCTGGCCTTGCTGATCCTGATTTTTCTGCCAATGAGGGGTTTGAACCCTCTGTTGGGAGGATCGTCTATTGTAAGGACGGAATCTCTTACGGAATTCCTTTCTTTTCTCCAGGCCCACCGCTTTAAGCGTGTCCAGTTCCGTTTTCATCCGTGTCATCTCTTCATCCGTGTGAGTCCCGAACAAAGAGGAACCAGAGAACGGAAGATTGAGGATGCGTGACTGCGCTTCTGGCTTGAGCGCTGTAAGACGTAGCCATGATGTTCTTCTTGCGCATACCCCATGAGCATATGCATGTGCCGAAAGGGTAGCTCCATTCGCCGCAGCACTGATGACCTGGTTAGACACCTGACTACCTTCTGTTAGGATTTCCTCAAAATCTTTACGGTCTTCCTGTGGCAACTTTTCAGTGAATCTCTGTAGTGAGTCCCACAGAGATCTGTCATAGCGGCCCAGGAGTGCCGTTGCATTAGAGACCTTCAAGATGGAGGCCGAAGTGCCACAAACCTTCCTTCCCCAGGAATCCTGCGTCTTGCTCTCCTTGTCTGGCGGGACAGTGGAGGAGGATGCCACCGCATGGGTCTTCTTTGCCGCAGCAATTATGACTGAATCCGGAGGAGGATCAGCCCTGAGGAAGAGCGGGTCGTCCTCTGGTGAACGGTACTTTTTTAAGATCCTCGCTGGAGCGATCTTAACACTCGCTGGCATGAGAAAGATCTCCATCACTGGCTCTATGATGCCTGGTACCAAGGGAAGCAGAGGTTTAGCTGCTGCTCTCTGGTGTAGCGTCTCAAAAATCACAGAGGACTTGCTTTGACGAGTTGGCATAGGGATACCCAGTTTTAAAGCTCCTCTGCCAAGAATGTCCTGAAAAGTGTAGATGTCGTCCACCGGAGAGACCCTCGACGGTGGACTGTCCGTCAAAGTCAGCGAATAGTCTCTATGGGATGTATGTTGGAAGAAGAGGACGGAGTAGGCGATCTGTGTGCTCTCCTCCTGCTTCTTGATCTAGACCTCCTCCTGTGTGAGTGCACAGAGGTACGGCTGCGAGCTCTGGCTCTTGAAGGAGATCGCTCTTTATCCTGAGTTAAACGAGCCAACGGTGATCTGTTCTGAGGGCTCGAGTAATTCTTGTCAGTAGCCCAGTGATGTAAAGGCCTGTACCATCGTGGTGATAAATGGATGGAAGGTGATCTGCGCCTCTCTCTTCCCTTAGGAGACTGAGCAGGAGGAGTGAAGCTCACCTCTTCATGCCTTGTTGGGGAATCTTGGTGACCCCTAACACTGGACTGCTGGACGTCGAGATCACCACCTCCGGGGATCTGGACGTTGACCCTTGGTGAGAACTGGGCGAACCTGAAGGTGAAGAAGACAGGCTCACTGGAGGTGAGGCATCTCCAGAAGGGTGCTTTGACGTTGATCTGGAGCGTCTATTCGTCGACTGCCCTCTCAACGGAGACGTATGTCTCGACGTTGACTTTCTTCTCTTAGAAGGTGGACTTCTCGACGTCGAACGTCTTCCCAGCACTGATGCAGTGTCATGTTTCAACATTCCTAGCACCCTCTCAGGAGATTGCTGTCTCGACATCGACCGGCGTTGGACTGCCGGCGATGGAGGTCTTGGTCTCGACGCCGACGATCCACTCGGCGGTGTCGAATGATGAATTGGAGCCTGCTTCGACGCCGAAGGAGGTGTCCTGTGTCTCGACGCCGAAGATCGTTGCCTTGATCCCGGTGGAGATCTGCGCCTCGACGTCGATCGCCGATGAAGAGGCGACGACGGAGAGATGCGCCTCGACGTCGATCGCCGCTGATGAGGCGACGACGGAGCGCTGTGCCTCGACGTCGATCGCGCCTGCGACGACGGAGCGCTGTGCCTCGACGTCGATCGCGCCTGCGACGACAGAGCAATCTGCCTCGACGTCGAACGCGGCTGCGACAACGGAGTGATCTGCCTCGACGTCGAACGCCCACCCGGCGCCGACGGAGACCTGTCTCTCGACGTTGAGCGCCGCCTGGTTGACGTCAACGGAGGACCTGTTACCTTCGTCGACGAAGATTTCGTTGTCGAATGATGATGCGCCGGCATCACCGAAGTCTTCAACGCCGATTTCTTCGTCGCCGATTTCTTCGTCGCCGATCCCGATGCCGACGGAGAACAGGTCGGAACTTTTCCTCTCGACGTTGACCGAGTTCTCTTCTTCTTCTGCCTCACAGGAGACCTACCTCTTTCAGAGAGGCCATAGAGACGGATCCTGTCCCTCTCCTTGATAGTCCTTCTTGATAACTTCTTACAATGCTGGCAGTTGTCAGAAGAGTGGGACTCGGGGAGGCAGAGAATACACACAGGATGTGTATCTGTTCTGGCCTTCTTCTTGCCACAGGACGGGCAAGGATCGAATAAAGAAGGCATTTTATCCAAAAATAAACCTTTTCTGTAACACAAAAAAGGTGTTACTTGCACTCTAGGACCAAAAGACGTCGAGTGAAAGTAGAAAAAAACTAGATCTTTACAGATATTTTTTGACGGAAAGTCAAAAAAGCAAGAGCTGAAAATCCAGGGTCCTGACTGAAGGAGCCGGAAAGAACAACTGACCTAACTGTCACCCCTGAGGCATGATGGGAAGCTAGGGGTCATGGCTGCCTTAAAGGCACGGTGCCAGTTTTTTTAAAAAATGGTTTCATTTTCTACGCTATTGGTTTGCAATGCAGCCTGTAGGCTAACAATGTCTACTTAATTTGCAGTTTTTACTCTTTATGAGTATTTTGCTCATTAAAAAACAGAGTTCAAGTACTAATTGTCCTCTGGCGTTTTTATATATTGGCAAATGTAGTTTTTATGTGTGTAATTATTTACATTGTTTAGCCTTCTATTGAGAGCTGCATTGGTATGAGAAAAAATGATATATGTATATGCATATATGTAGAGCTGTATATATGTGATTTCCATATATAATTTTTATATTTCCGGGGTCCCCGCACGTAGGCGGGAATATTCAGTGCTTATGACTATTGATGAGGATCCCCTGGAAGAGAACAACAGATACTTCATGTACAGCATAATGTTTTGGCACGGACACTAGAAAAAGAGGGAAACGACAAACCAGGGGAAAAGGTGAGGTGCTGACTGACAATGGAAAGAGCCTTGCTTACACTAGTGTGGTTTGAGGAAGCACATCAATGTTGGATTGAATCTACGAGAACAGTCTATGAATGGGGGGGAGAAGTTGGGTAATTTGATTCCCACCATTAGGGACACATCTGGAACCCAGCTCTCAACTGCAGTTGAGACTGTGAATGCCTTCCCTGCATAATATCAGGAATTATATGCAGAGCAGACTCATTTGAGTTGGAAACGAGCTGTTCCACTTACCTATGACCCCTGCGTGCCCACGTTGAGTGCATCTGATAGGACTGATCTGGACCAGCCTATAATCCTAGCTGAGTTGGAAGAGGCCCTAAAGGAGATGGCTTCCGGGAAAACCCTGGGGCAGATGGTTATCTGATCAAATGTTGTCATAAATTCCAGCCTCTCCTCCTACCTCCTCTGCTTGAAATCTTTAACAATGCCATTGAAAAGGGTTACTTCCCTCTGGATCTAGGTCTAGCCATGATTGTGATCCTCCAGAAGCTGGGATGCCCTCCGGAAAACTGAGCTTCATACCACCCCATTTCCCAAATATATGCTGGGATTAGGTTTTACACGAAGGTCCCGGCCAACAGACTCCTGAAGATGATAACGTCGCTGGTTCACCTGGACCAGTGCAGGCTCACAGAAGTACGTGTCACTGCATCCACAGGGTGCACATTGCCCATACCCGTATGTGCCACTTAGGATACCCCAGTGCTCTCATGCTCAGTGATTTTGAGAAAGCATTTGATTACTTGGATTGTGGCTTCCTGCTTAGGAACTTAGAATGCATGGTGGTAGTGACACTGTTCATGGTGTATATCCAGGTCCTTTACGCCTGGCCCCAGGCTCATGTCAAAGTGAACGGTATCCTGTTCTCCCCATTTCCAATTCGTAGGGGCACCAGACAGGGGTGCCCACTGTCACCCTTTCTGTTTACCATGGCTATTGAACCATTGGTGATGTGGGAAAGATGCAATGCCCAGATATGGGGCTTTGGGGGAGGGGTATGGAGGATTGGACTGTCCTCTACGTGGATTACATCCTTCTCTTTCTTGCTCATTCCCATGTTACAGGCCCCCGGCTTATCCAGATGTTGGACCTCTATGAAGAGGCCTCCGGCCTAAACATAAATTGGCAGAAGCCACTGCAGGGTGATGAAGGGAACAATGATTGGCGGTCACGCCTCCTTATTCGTAGGCTTAGCTTTTGCTACTTGGAAATTCATATTGCCCTAGAACCCGGCCTTACATGGCGCCTCAATCTCACACCTCTGATGGATAAAATGAGGGTAGATTTAGATAGGCAGTCCCACCTCTCACTTAAAATCCACAGCAGAATAGCACTGTTGAAGACAACAGTGCTGCAGCACTTTCTATAAGTTCTACAAAACCTCCAACTGGTGCTCCCTTGGAGTTGTTTCAGGGAGCTGAGGTCAACAATGGGAGCCCTCATATGGGCAAATCAACCCTCTCCCACACAGCTGTGTAATTGGGCAACCCAGATCCTTGCCCAAAATGACTGCCTCAATGGGTCTGGCAGGATTTTATGTTTTGTGCGTTGTGCATCCTATTAGGTTGGGGTAAGATACTGGGGTTAATGTATGGGCCCCCCATTCCTTGCACGCTCCATGTGGTCAACAGAGTGGTGCTTTTTGCTTGGAGGTTGGCCCTGTGGTGGATTGGATGAGATTGTAGGATTACCTTAGAGACCCCTCTTTAGTGTGAAACCTGGCTAAATCACTGTGCATGACTTGAAGGGTTTGGTAGATGGGATTTAATTGGAACCACGAAGCTAGTGGCAATCCACTAACATGAAATCCTTTTCAGGCCTCCAGTCTGAGTTTGAGCTCCACATATACCAGTTGTACAGATAACTTTAGCTCCAATATGCCCTGTCATTTTTTTGGGGCCTCTTGGACTGGAATACCTGAGTTTAGCCCTCTTGGGGCCAAAATCCTAATGGGAGCCAATGGGCAAAGGTGGGAAATCCTGCATTTACAAATCCCAGATTGTTCACTCCCCAGACCAATATGCACCACTGAAAACAAAATGGGAATCATGGGTGGGTTCCCTAGACAATACTGACTGCAGGGATGCTAGAATGACCCCACAAGAACTACTTCCTCCCATCTTCAACGAATTCAATTAAAATATCTCTGCGCTATCTATCTCACCATAAAAGGCTTTGACGGGCATGGAGGGTCCCCTCGCCTACATGCTTTCGGTGCAGAAAGGTGGGGGAGACTTTGTTCACATAGTATAGGGCTGTCCGATTATTGCGGCGTTGTGGACACACATCTATACTAGCATGTGGTGTATACTGCAGATGCCGTGGAGCCTTCACCCCACAATACTCTCTTGGGTATCCTGGAGGATGTAGGAGGGGCTTGCATAGAGTGTACCATAGTAAGGATTGACACTATGACAGCCTGTGACAACCAAGAGAGACATTGCAAGGCACTAGAACGCTGCATCCTCTTGACCTTTGTGGTCTGGCCTGAGGCAATGGATCTAAACAATAAACGATCTACATAGCAAGAGGATGTCCACAGAAACACCGTACAATTTGGAAGAAATGGTGGGACTATTATGGGCTAATGGGTTGAGGCCGCACTATGTGGATGTATTGCATTATGTGATTTGTTTACTGGATATTCCTCCTCTCTGCGAATGCACTGCATTTAAGGTTATGCTTTACACAATATGCAATAATATTTTGAGTATACAAAATATAAATGATTATAATTTAATGTTAAAAATATATATAAAAATAGTACGTATGTAATATTTAATTATAAAATATCAAAACATAATGTAGCAATACATGTTATTAAGATATAATTAAGATTACTTTTAATTAGTTCTGCACATCACTTTTCATAATTATGAATGAGTAGTATTTTTCTTTTACTTTAGGTGAGAATTTATTTTGTAATTTGAAATTCTGAAAAATACATATGATATATTTACATTCATTTAAGATTGAATTCAAAATTAAGTTAATAGTGCGGTAAAATTTTTTCTTAAGTTCTATATTTAAAATAAATATATTGTTCGCCCTCCGTGACAGTACTGAGGTTTAGCGTGTCCGTGGTGGTGTTGTGCTCGCCCTTTTCCAGGTTTAATTTTACATTATCACATAATAATATTAATGATAATCATCTCAAACATATGGAATAACCTTTCAAATATCAAAATGTGTATCATTGTAATTAATATTTAAAATCTTATAACTTCAAATAATCAAAATTTTATTGGGTATATCAACATTTTTTCAAAAATTAATCAGATGAATCATAAACATTAAAATACAAAGTAGACCTAACCAATCAGTTTTTGATACACAAAAGGGTATTACCTATGTTTGAGATGGGTTTAGTATTATTATGTGGATATTGATAAGCCTAGATATCAAGGATTTTAGTTTGGTTAACCCTGTTTTTAATTTTAAAATTTCCCTATACTTTACAATACGGAGATCTCTGCCACCAAGGTGGTGATCTCCCTAGGGTAATGTATAGGGAACGTTTCCCTACACTTTACCATATAGAGATCTTGGCCCTGACTGCGGAGTTTCCCTATGGGAAAGTTTAGGGAAAAGTAAAAATGTTTATTAAAATGAAAAAAAATATATATATATTTTAAGTTAAATAATAATGTACATTAATTTTATATATTAATTTCAAATGTAGAACAAAGGAAGAAATGCTACAGCATTATTAACTCAATTTGGAAATATAAATTATATTAATTTAAATACATTAAATTAAAATTCGTTTTTAAGTTTGAATTAAAAATAAATTCCCACCAAAAGTAAAAACATATGCATTAATTATTAAAAGTGGTGTCCTGAAATAATTAAAGTAGTTTAATTATATTTTATAAAAATGTAATCTTACATTCATTTTTAATAAACCTTGTTTTTTATAAATTTTACATTAAATTATATTCATTTATGTTTTTAACAATTTTTAAATAATGTAATTTAATATTATTTCCTATGAGATTTTCTTTTTTAGCAGTAACTTTTACTCGTAAGTTTGGCTCCATCCCCTTTTTTAGGGAACTTATATCAGCTCTGAGCTGGAGTAATTTACTACCGTTTAGGGCCCCTTTAAGGCTGTAATAACTTTAAGACCAGTTTGTGAATAGCAAGGGCCTACTCCCTTCCTAAACCCCTTTCTAAACCTCTCTTAGGGGGTCATTACGATGGCGGGCGGACCGTAACGGAATGCGGGACCGTCCGCCAGGGGTGCGGCGGTCCCGCACCGGCGATTAGGATGCCACCGTGGCGGTGGCATCCTCCATTCCCAGCATTGTGGCGGGCGGTGCTCACAGCACCGCCCGCCACAATGCTGGGAATGCACTGTGTGCATTGTCATGCACAAGGTGACAGGCACCGCGAGGTGCCTGCCACCATGTCCATGGCAATGCAGGGGGGTACCATAGGTAGCCCCCATGTGCACCCCCACCCCCCAATACCCTGGGGGCCCGCAACGGGCCCCCGAAAGTAAACTCCGCCTGGTTTTCCATGGGGGGGTCTCCGCCATGGAAAGCCCTGCACCGCTGCCCATGATAATATGGATGGCGGTGTCTAGCAGACACCGCCACCATATCCAGCCCCTTTTCCGCCCGGTCGACTGGCGGAAAACCGGCGGACGGTCTTGCCGTCCGCCTGGGTACCCACCGCCATACTAATATGGCGGTGGGGAAATGTGAGGCGGGCGGTGGGAAATAGCGATCCGTCCGCTATCGTAATGACCCCCTTAGTCCCTGTTACTTCACCCTAAATCCCTCCCCTTTAGTAGAACATATTCCTCATTTTCCAGCCAGTCCCCAGCCTCTCCCACATTTACTACTAAAACATATACTTAGGTGTGCAGTGACTCCACAGTCGGGTGGAGCTCTCCTCACAGAAAAAGACAAGAGAGGCGGAAGCAGAAACTTAGCACATAGGTTTGTGAACAGCATTTTGTAGAACGTTTGTAGTAATTTTGTAGTACCTCAAAACACACTACAATAAGCTGTTGTAGTAGGAAAGGCCCCATCGTTGGGCACAATGAGAGAACAGGAAAAAGAGTGAAAGTGACAAGTTGTAGAGAAAGAAGTAGAGAGGAATAGATGATTCAGCGCCTGGATACCCTCACTGGAGTTGGCCATTTACTTGAACATGTATACAATCTCCGTGTTTCAGCATTATCCACATTAAGGTACACCTGTTGTTTTGAATTTAAATTATGTGTTGAGGAATGAGGAAGTGTTTTGTTTTATGCAAGCTGCCGTTCAAGATATTGTCTGATGGCAACTGTTTCTGTTAGCCTTATCCTTACAGTCAATGCTTAGTTGATTTTGTTTTTGACTCCCACATTGTGTTTAAAGAAAAGCAGTTGAGAGTGTTCACTTGCGGCCCATTGGGTACGGTCTGTCAACAGGAGACCCAAGGTTCAAGGCTGGCGTCTCACTACGGCTTGATATTCACGTAGTGCTTTCATAAAATGATCTGAGTAAATGGTAAAATGAGGGAGTGTCTGGAAAAGCCACATCCCCTAAAAAGTAGAAAATGTATTGTACAGTTCCAGCAAGGTGCATTTCAAAAAGGGCTTGGGAGTTCGAGTTGGACTGGCCTATAGGGCAATCAGGAGGTGCCTGATGGGCTGCTCTGACAGGTCAGCGAGTGGGCCAGTTTATTGGCTGTTTGTGGGCCGGTTTTATGGTCTGCTGGGTCAGTTTTTACTGTTGATTTTCCTGATATTAAAACAAACATTGCCTGCAGCAGGCTCAAATCTTTACAGTCTTCCATACCCTTGAAAAATACTTATTCAGCGTGCAACGGCCATTGGGCTGACCGGGCTTCAGCCCCCCTGTCAGGTGTTATGGACTGGGCTTGGGCTGTCGGCCTGTAACCCAGAGTATTGCACTGGATATCCTAGAGCCCTGGTATTCACAGAGCCGAAAACAAGCCTCTGCATCTATGTTGTTTTCTTCTTTCTTTTAGCAGCTTTGCATGCTGAGCCCTTTAATGACATAATTACTGCTTCTCTGCATGACAACGGCGACGAAATGGGCTTGGAGTTAGGCAATGGGTGTGATGTTAAGGCAGGCCTCCCGGTCCAGGAATAAACAATAGGGTATTGGCGCATGAAAAAACAGAAAGGGAATAAGCTCCATCCACAATGGGCATTGCTTTCTTTGCACAGACGGTGCAGAGACAGAATATTGAATAAAAAATATCGAGTTGTAAATATTGTGGTTCAGAAATATCGACAGCAAGAATATCGTGGTCAAGAAATTCGACTTAAGGTAAGTAATATCGATTTTAAAAATATCGAAGTGTTTAATATCGTTTGCAAAAATATAGTTGTTAAAAATATCGTTTTTTTATTAATGTTATGTATTTTAGTATATATTTTATATGTATGTTGTGAGAAAGTGCCCTCTTTCTTGCATGGTATGCCCCCACTTTTTGCTGAATTGCTGATGTGCTTTGACTGAGTGTGCCCTGGGCTCCTGCCAATCAGGTACCCAGGGCCTGTGTTCCTTCCCTAAAACTGCATTGAAGCCTAAACCCAATTGGCATCTCTGGCCACAGGTAGGCCCCTGGTAAATGGTACCACAGGTACCCAGGGCACTGTGACCAGAGAAGGCCTCCAAGGGCTGCAGCACTTATTGTGCCACCCTTAGAGGCCCTGTACCTTTACACACACACACTGCCTTTGCAGGCTGCGTGTCTTGGTGCAGAACGAAGTGAAGAGTCGACATGGCACACATCCCTGTGTGCCATACCCACAAACCACTGCCCTGGCATACATCAGTCACCCCTCTAGCTGGGTGCCCTATGCCAGTGGTGAGGGTACAGGTGCATGAGCCCTGTACCCCTACAGTACCCAGGCCCATTCCTGGGCACTGTAAGTGCAGTGCTGCCATTAAGAGTATATGGTGCTGGGAGTTTGTCATTACGAACTCCACAGCACCATAATGGCTACACTGAAGACTGGGAAGTTTGGTATCAAACTTCTCAGCACATTAAACCCACACTGATGCCAGCGTGGGATTTAATGTAAAATGCACAACAGAGGGCATCTTAGAGATGCCCCCTGAAACTCGACCAACTCCCAGTGACCTGACTGAGTGGCTGCCGAGGCTGCCACCACCAGACATGTTTCTGGACCCCTGGGTCGGGAGCTTGCCGCTCTCGGGGCCTGAAACAATGCACATCCTGGGACGAGGTGCCAAGCCTCCTCCCCAGGATGGGCAGGGTTCACGAAGGAGAAGCTTCAAAGGCATACCGCCTTTGTGAGCCTCTCCAGACCACTTGCTGTACTCAGCAACTGGTCCCCACTGGTTCTACCCCCCCACTTTGGGCGGGAGACCCGGCGGGAAAAACAAAGTGAGGAAGAGAGGTGTGCCCACCTCTGCCAACTCCACCCCTAAGGTGGGGGAGGCGAGGTGAAGCACAACCTCGAGTCCCCGCCATCTTGAGGATCGGGGGACCCAGCCAACCAAGGACAGGCTCCTGCCCCCTCCCACTGGAGAGTGGCAGAGTAGGGGGTGTACCCACCCCAGGGAAGGGACCCATTGGTCCCTGCCCTTTACCTACCTGTAACGCCCCTAAATTCAGTATTTAGGGGCACCCTGAACCTTCCTTCCTCAGATCCCGATTCCGAAACTACAAGAAGAATTGAAGCAAGAAGACCAGCCGTGCAGCTGCTAACAAGAGGACGACACCAACTTACTTGGCCCCAGCCCTACCAGCCTGTCGACCCTCGAACCTGCTAAAACCCCGGCGTCTCCAGTGGTCAGCAACCTCAAAAACCCCAGAGGACCTGACTGCCTTGCTCAACCAAAGACTGGGACTCCCTCGAGCAGTGGCTCTGCTCAAACATCTGCAACCCCAGGCCCCGGCCTGAAACCGCGGATCCTGCCCACTCTGCACCCGCCGAGCCCGGCCCGAGCTAAAGTGGACAAAGACCACGAGGACGTCCCCGGCGACTGTGACCAAGAATCCAGCACCCAAGGACTCACCTCGACGCTCCTGACGACGCCGGCAGCCTCAACACCAGGGACCCCTCCAACCGCGACCAGCAGAGGGTAAGATTTCCCGATGCCTAAAGACACCCCTGCACCCGGCGCCCCACGGCCCCCTGTGCCCAACTCCTGGGTGTCTACCCCACCTACAGCTTCCCAACTTACCTCTCGAAGTGGTGGTCGCACCTGAAGAATCACCGTCCCCGGGTTTCGAGCCTTTGTTCGTCTCGCAGCTTTCCCATTGAAATCCATTGGGTCTCCGACGGCCCAAAAGTCCACTGCACCCAGCCGCCCCAGTGCCGCTGAGGGTGCACCAACTACCCTGTTCGACTTCCCCACTTGCCCTGAGTAAGCTACCAGGAGCTTAGCTCCCACAGCCGCGTGGCCTGCCTGCTAGCAGCCACCAACCAAAGGCCCCCTGCCCGCCATAGGCTAACATTGGGCCTACTCTCTCTGCACCCGGCCGCCCCTGTGTCGCTGAGGGTGTAACAACAGTACAATCCTGAACCTGGGAAACCCCTGAGTCTTGCCCCAGAACCTTAGCTCTGCCAGCCGAGTACTTACCTGAAAGCCGATAACTTACATTTTCTCCATAGGGTAACATTGACTGGTTTTCACTTGGAAATTCTTCTAAGTGTCGAGTTTTGGAACTTTGAAATATTCACTAAAAATCGTCCGAATAACAAAATCGAAATTACTCACCTGTTCTCAGGAGAGATCCCAGTGCTGGATTTAGGTACCCAGCACTGACTAGAAAAAGTGATTACAACTGTGATTTTCCGATAACCTGATTTTCCTCCATACGATAACATTGCCTGGTTTTTACCAGAAATTCTTCTAAGTGTCGATTTTTGCAACTTACAAATATTCCTTAAAAATCGCCTGTTTACCAAAAACGATTTCTTTCAACTGTTTACAGGAAATGCACCAGGGCTGAATTCAGGATCCAGCCCTGAGTAAGAAAAACGTTCGTAAAGTAATTCTATTGCAGTTTACTTAAAAATCCCATTGAGCTCAATGTTATAGGTATACCAAGTATTGTGTTGCCTATTGCAACCCCTGTACCTTATTGCATTCAAAGTCTATTGTTCATTGAAAGTATTCAACAAACAGCATCTTATCTTGAGAAAGTATTTTATGCAAACCTGTGGTTCTAAAATAAAATAACAGTATATTTTTTTATACAAAACAATTGGCCTAGAGTTCAGTTCTTGAGTGTGTGGATTCATTTGCTGACTGAGTGTGTACATCAAATGCTTTACACTGTCCTCTGATACTGCCTTACTGCTCGACCAAGCTACCACTTTAGAGAGTAAGGTTCTATCTAACTTTAACCTCTGCCAGACCTCTGGAGACCCTTGGACTCTATACACACTGTACCTCACTTTGGTGCAGTATATATAGAGCCAGTTTCTTACATATGTGTTGTATGTTTTTTGTATAAGAATTGTTTGTATTTTTAATATATGTGTTAAATTTTTAGTAGTTATTCATTTTTTTTTTATTTGAATTTTGCATTTTTAGTTCCGTAGCGGGTTGTGGGTTTATAGGGGAATAGGATGGTAAGTAATTTAATTATATTAAATTTATTGATTATTTTTTATTTATCAATATTTGTGTAATTGAGATGTATTGTGTTAAATGTGTAAAGAAATTTATTATTAATTAATTAATAATTGGTTGTTAATGAATTTTAATGAACTAATTGATAATTAATTATGGTAATTGTGTATTTAATTTTAGGTGGGTTTTGGTGTTTATAGGTGTAAAGGGTGGGAAGTAATTAATTTTTAATTTATGAATTAATAATTGGTTGTTAATTCATTTTAATTAATTGATTGGTAATTAATTATGGTAATTGTGTAATTAACTTTAGGTGTGTGTTTTGGTGTTTATAGGAGTAAAGGGTGGGAAGTAATTTGGATTTAATTAATTAATATATAGTTGTTAATTAATGTTAATTATTTGATATTTATTTTGGGTAATTGTTTATTTTTTTGTCTGTTGTTTTAACTTTTAAAGGGGTAAAGGGTGGGCATTAAATACATTTTAATTACTTTATTATTAGTTGTTAATAGTAATAGTTTTTAATTTAAAAATAAGTTTTAATTGTGTTTAAATTATTATTTTAGAGTTTAATTTAGGTGTGTGTTGTGGATATCATAGTGTTAGTGTGTGTAGTCAATTAATGTTTATTAGCTTTTTTATTAATAATATATTTTAAATTGATTATTAATTATGTTAATTATGGATTTTTTTAAAATTAAAAATGTTGAAGTGTTTTGTTATTGGTGTGGTGTTATAGGGTAGGAAATACAATAAATACATTTATGTATTAATTTATTTGTTTGTAAATATTTTCTAGTTTAAAATAATTATTTTTTTATAAATGTATTTATTATTTTATATTATATATTATTTGTAGGTTTTGTTTATATGTAATTAATATAATGTTTCTTTTAATATATTTAATGTATTTGATTTTTAATTTCTAAATATTGTTTATTTATTTTTATGATTTTTTTAATTTTTAATGTTTTTTATTTTTGTTTTAACTGTTTGAGTGTGAATAGTAATTTTTGCCTCTTCGCTATCCAACACTTTCCCAAATGCTGCACTCACTGGAGTGGGAGTAGTAATTTTTACCCCTCCACTATCCAACACTTTCCCTACTGTTGCACTCACTGGAGTTGGAATAGTAATGTTTACCCCTCCGCTATCCAACACTTTCTCTACTGTTGCACTCACTGGAGTTGGAATAGTAATTTTTACCCCTCCACTATCCACCACTTTCCCTACTGTTGCACTCACTGGAGTTGGAATAGTAATTTTTACCCTTCCACTATCCAACACTTACTCTACTGTTGCACTCACTGGAGTGGGAATAGTAATTTTTACCCCTCCGCTATCCAACACTTTCTCTACTGTTGCACTCACTGGAGTGGGAATAGTAATTTTGACCCCTCCGCTATCCAACACTTTCCCTACTGTTGCATTCACTGGAGTGGGAATAAAAGTTTTTACCCCTCCACTATCCAACACTTTCTCTACTGTTGCTCTCATAGGAGTGGGAATAGTAAATTTTACCCCTTTGCTATCCAACACTTTCCCTATTGTTGCACTCACTGGAGTTGGAATATTAATTTTTACTCCTCCGCTATCCAACACTTTCCCTACTGTTGCACTCTTTGAAGTGGGAATAGTAATTTTTACCCCTCCGCTATCCAACACTTTCCCTACTGCTGCACACTTTGGAGTGTGAATAGAAATTTTTACCCCTCCGCTATCCAACACTTTCCCTACTGTTGCATTCTTTGGAGTGGGAATAGTAAATTTTTCCCCTTTGCTATCCAACACTTTCCCTACTGTTGCTCTCACTGGAGTGTGAATAGTAATTTTTACCTCACTGCTATCCAACACTTTCCCTACTGCTGCACTCACTGGAGTTGGAATAGTAAATTTAATTCCTCCGCTATCCAACACTTTCCCTACTGTTGCACTAACTGTATTGGGAAATGTACTTTTAAATATTTTTTAATAGTTTCATGTTTTAATTTATTATAGTTTTTTTTAATGTATTTTAAATTATTGATATATATATATATATATATATCTTCCAAAAATGCCCATGCATTCAGAGGCGCACTCCTCCAGCTGGTGAATAACAACCCTTTATTCTCAAGAAACAGAATTACAATTCCGGTAGTTTCTGTCCATCTGCCTTACGCGTTTCAGAGCAAACGTGCTCTTTCATCAGAGGCAGTTTTGAAAGCACATCAAGTTTTGGGTTACCCACAGTTCCTCGCATTACACCAATTTATAGGACTCCGGTGTGCCTTTTCTGGTTAATCCGGTCAGTTCATTCATGTGCATGCTGGGACTCGTGGTTTAATTACCCTCTTCATTACCTTCGGTGGCTGTGTGCATTTCAAACTCATGCATGGACCAATTATCACCCTCCAGTGAGCCCCAGAGTTGGAATTCTGTTTCGCAATGAAGAGCCAGCTGCGCCGTCCATTCCCGAACATTTCAGGTAGAACAGTCCCCAGTCCATTTTCCAAGGGGCGGTGCGATCTCCTGCGGCTTGGACTTGCCGCTTGTAAATCTTCCAAAAATGCCCTTGCATTCAGAGGCGCACTCCTCCAGCTGGTGAATAACAACCCTTTATTCTCAAGAAACAGAATTACAATTCCGGTAGTTTCTGTCCATCTGCCTTACGCGTTTCAGAGCAAACGTGCTCTTTCATCAGAGGCAGTTTTGAAAGCACATCAAGTTTTGGGTTACCCACAGTTCCTCGCATTTCACCAATTTATAGGCCTCCGGTGTGCCTTTTCCGGTTAATCCGGTCAGTTCATTCATGTGCATGCTGGGACTCGTGGTTTAATTACCCTCTTCATTACCTTCGATGGCTGTGTGCATTTCAAACTCATGCATGGACCAATTATCACCCTCCAGT
Organism: Calotriton arnoldi; assembly: GCA_963921515.1. NCBI lineage: Eukaryota > Metazoa > Chordata > Amphibia > Caudata > Salamandridae > Calotriton > Calotriton arnoldi. The sequence continues at coordinate 96,677 of CAWUFW010007128.1, forward strand.
GAGCCCCAGAGTTGGAATTCTGTTTCGCAATGAAGAGCCAGCTGCGCCGTCCATTCCCGAACATTTCAGGTAGAACAGTCCCCAGTCCATTTTCCAAGGGGCGGTGCGATCTCCTGCGGCTTGGACTTGCCGCTTGTAAATCTTCCAAAAATGCCCATGCATTCAGAGGCGTACTCCTCCAGCTGGTGAATAACAACCCTTTATTCTCAGGAAACAGAATTACAATTCCGGTAGTTTCTGTCCATCTGCCTTACGCGTTTCAGAGCAAACGTGCTCTTTCATCAGAGGCAGTTTTGAAAGCACATCAAGTTTTGGGTTACCCACAGTTCCTCGCATTTCACCAATTTATAGGCCTCCGGTGTGCCTTTTCCGGTTAATCCGGTCAGTTCATTCATGTGCATGCTGGGACTCGTGGTTTAATTACCCTCTTCATTACCTTCGGTGGCTGTGTGCATTTCAAACTCATGCATGGACCAATTATCACCCTCCAGTGAGCCCCAGAGTTGGAATTCTGTTTCGCAATGAAATATGTAATTTTAAACTTTTAAAATAAATTAAAAATAATAGTTTATTAATTATTTTAAAGTAAATATATATATGTATACATTATTATGTTTGTGTGTTTATTTTTTAAGTTTATTTGTTATATTTTGTTGAAATGTATATTAAATTTAATTTATTTTGTTAAAATTAATATTAATATTTAATATATTTCATATATATTATTTTATTTTATATATATATTTACATCAATATTTTTTACATCTATATTTTTTACATCGATATTTTTGATTCAATATGTTTGTGCTTTCCTGTTTAGGTATGGGAGTCAATATTTTTGTAATCGATATTTTTAACATAGATATTTGTGTCATTGGTGTTCTATCAGTGAACTGCACAGACAGAAGAGTGCGGGAGGAGAGGCTGGGGAGAAGTGACAGTTAAAAAGTAGGGCATCGAGGGGAAAGGCGGATATAGGAGACCTTATAACAAGCAGGAAAAAAGAAAACAAGAGGGACGAGAGAGGTAGATGTATGAGTGGCAGACCAGAAAGAGAATAGAAGATGCTGGGAGGAGAGAGGTAGATGGAGAAGAGGGAGACGAGAGGTGGATGTAAGAGGGAGAGAACCAGAATGAGATGGAAAAAGGATCAGCAGATGCCAGATACTCTAGACTCTTGGCTGAGACACCTCCTCATCCATGGTAAGAATCCCATTAGGAAAGGAGGAAAGGGCATTCTTCCTGTAACTGTGAGTAGATTGGTCATCATCTAGCAAAAATACTGATGCAAAGAAAGTGTGGTTCTAATATTGTAGCTGAGACTGCTGTATCACTACACTGATGCATGATAGTGTAACCTAGTATGTCCTGAGGCTTCTAATTGATAGTTAGGCACATATGCTACTGCAGGAGCTGGATACTGTGAGATAGCAGTGTTTGAGTCTCTGGGCAGCCTAACAAACAGGAACAGTAGGCGGCAGCAGCATGACCCCATGAATGCTAAACAGCAAAACCTTGAGAGCACAATTCAGACATCAAAGGAGGCGGGAGGTGGTAAAGCACTTCTGAAACATCTGCATAGATCAGTCACATGGCAATCCAAAAAAGATGGAAAATCCCTGATCAAGCCACCCAATTCCTTCTCTACCAGGAGATTCTCACAGCCAGTCACATACCACTGTAACATTGAAGATTGTTGCCAGAGAGGGTCCTGAAGCTGTGGACACTGCTGACAGATCAAGTCACATATTGCTGCAATAAGGGATACTCGTGAGGCACTTGAAGCAAAAATTGACACTCTAGTGCTTGATGCACGGTTAACTTGGAGCAGATCAGAAGAAACTGGTAGGCTTAGAATTAAAAGCTGAAACAAAACTGACAATGATGACACCTGACATTTGAGCCCTGAGGAAGCACTTTGAGACAGAATCCCATTTCCTTAAATACTGGGCCAAAAATGCAGAAAGCAAAGCTATGAGGAGCAACAGTCAGATTGTGGGCCTCCCTGAATGAGGGTAGAACACGAGCACTGAGCTGTTTTTGGAAGAGTAACTGAGCATGACAGTTGTAACCAATGTCCTACGAAGATCACTTCACTGCACTGAGTGGCCTTTATTGGTTTTGATAGTCAACAACACCCCTTCTAACATGACAATTTTATTAATGACTCAAGAGCAAAGTCCGCTGTCTTGTGCTTTCTATATAAGCCTTTACTGTTATAGATGGAGCAACATTATAGTCTATTAAGCAATATACAAATGAGATATTTGTACGTGTGCATCCTGAACTGATTTACTTCAAGATGCCCTCAAATGGTATGCTCATCGAAAAGGAGGTCCAGAGAAAAAAAGTAATTGCCTAAGGTCACATAGTTTGGTCAAGCTGGGACTGAAACCGGGTTTAATTATTGCACATTGTGCAATTGTGACACTGGATGGCTATCACGTTGTTTCATCGCCTGCTTTGATGACATTTTTATTATTGACCCAAGTCCGTTGTCTTTTGCCTCCTGTATAAGATCTGCATTGTTGGTATAGTTTGAGAAATGTTATGGTCTATTAAACAAGGTACATGAAAGATGTGTTACAGTGTGCATCCTGAACTGAATTATCTCAAGGTTCTCTTTGATGTGATGATATTTGAAAAGGAGTAACAAAGACGAAAAGCAATTTTCAAGGGTCACACAGTTTGGTCTAGCTGGGAAACCAGATTATTTCAGTCAGGGCACCACAACTAGTTTTTGCCTTGGGCCCCACAAAAACGTCTGACTGGCCTGGATTGCTTACACAATTTTTGATGCAGAATTAATGACTTTTCCTGATAATAGTCTGGTGGTACAACAACAATAGAGAATATTTCTGGAAGTTAAGAAACGACTCCCTTAATCACACCTCAAGTACATGTTATCATTTCCAGCAGACCCAAAAATCCTGCACAATAGAAAATTGCACTTCTTTACTGATGCATCAGCAGAGTGAACATGGGCTGGAGCAGTGACTTTACAGAACTACTAAGTAGTCTAAATCTTTTGTAGCATGTGACCTCACCAACCCACATTAAAGTTCATATGGTCCTCTAATTTAATAGTTTCTAATTTGGAGGTACTTCCCTGTGTTTGGTCATACCATTGTTTAATTAAATTTGTACTCTCAGATGTGGCCCTTCCTAAACCTTACCTTGATGCTAATTGCTTTTCTAGAAATTGGGCCCAAATTAATATGGCAGATTTTTGTAGGGCTCTGGCAACTTCTTTGCCGAACACCAACTATCTGGGAGTTGACACATTGGAAGGAGAGGTTGCCAGCTGGTTAACACAGGCTAGTGACAGCTTTGCTCTGTTCGGAAAACCAAACCACAGCGGTGACATTATGCGTCAAAATGGTTTTCCCCTGATCAAAAAGTAGAAAAATTAAAACTGCGTCAAGCGGAACGAAAGTGGAGGAAAAACTATTCTTTGGATGATAAACAGGCATGCTTACTCCAACTAAAATATTATAAGAAACTTATCATTCAAGCTAAAGCGACTTTGTACTCAGATAGGGTCATGAAATACATTAATAAATCAAAGGAAATCTTAGGAATTGTGGATGAATTATCTAACCCAGATAGAGCGACTATTACTGTCACTCTAACTCAGAGTCTCTGTTAGGCTCTTAATACTTATTTCATTGTGAAGATCACAACCATTAAGGCCAGTATCTCATCCTGGTCCTCTGAGCAAGGGGCAACAGCGGGAGATCACAATCCAGTGACGTGTATGAATTGCATTCCATCAGCAAGGAGCGCTTTCTGGAATTATTAACCAAAGTGAAATCAGGATCACCAGATTATCCTTGCCTGTGCAGGTGTTAAGATTGGTTTTCAGTCGGTTTCCTGAAATAGCTTTAGCTCTTCTAAATCAGTCCTTGAGCTGTGGTTCGGTTCCTATTGCCTTTAAAGAAGCCACAGTGGTACCTTTGTTGAAGAAAACTGGGGAGGATCCCTCCATAATGAAAAATGATCGCCCCGGTTCACTTCTTCCATACTTGGCTGTATATGTTCTTTTTCAGAAGAAACCAACTTTCTTAATCCCCCCCCCAGCTGGTTTTAGACCTGCTCACCCTACGGAGTCAGTCATCCTGTCGGTGGTGGACGATCTACAGGGAGCTGTTTACAAAGGGACCACCCAGGCATTGGTACTGCTTGATCTCTCTGCAGCCTTTGATGCGGTCGACCATGAAGTTTTGGTGGACCTTGTTGGGGTCGCAGGGCTCCAAGGCATCGCTCGGGAATGGGTTATCTCCTTCCTAAAGGATCGCTCGCAGTCAGTCAAGCTTTCTTCCGTTCGTTCTCAAAAGGTTAATTTAGCCTGTGGAGTTCCTCAGGCATCGCCCCTTTCCCCTTATCTTTTCAAACTATATATTTGTCCCTTAGTGAGTGCCCTGGACAAAATGCAAGTTAAGGTGTACATTTATGCGGGTGATCTACAATTGATTTTCTCCATCGATGACTCTTTGGAATCAAAAGTGTTCTTTCAGAATACAATGGTATTTATCCGTGATTGGATGAACAATAATCATCTAAAGTTGAATTCAGGCAAGACAGAAATGGCTATCTTTGGTAAGCAACCAGATCTGTGGCACTTTGCTTTTTGGCCCCCTTCTATGGGCTCTCCACCGCAGCTCAAGGAGTCAGTTAAAAGTCTTGGGGTCATGATTGACTCTAAGCTGTCAATGAAATCTCAAGTGGGGGCAACAGTCTCAGCTTGCTGTTTTCAACTCTCAATTAGAAAGATTGGGCGATTGCTTTCTTTTGAGGCTATCAAACAAGTTGTCATTGCACTGGTTACTTCTAGAGTTGACTATACTAGCTCTCTTTATTTGGGGCGTCCTAGGGGGTCTAGCTGGTAGACTGCAATTGATACAGAATCAAGCTGCCAGGCTTTTGCATCAACTACCCTGGAAGTGTCATATCACACCCCTGCTGCGGAAATTGCATTGGCTACTAGTTGAGCAACGCTCAGTCTTTAAGGCCTGCTGCATTGCCTTTAAATCTTTACAAAATTGTAGCCCGGCCTTTACCTTGGCCCGCATCCACAAATGTACACCTGGACGTAACTTAAGATCTTCTAATTTAAACTTTTTGGCCATCCCCTCTTATAATAAAAAGACGTTGGTTGGTTCCAGCTTTTCTACACTGACACCCATATCAGGAACACCCTACCATCTGATATTACATTTGCCTACTACTATTTCAAGTTTAGCAAACTATTGAAGATCTGGCTGTTCAGGGTGGCTTATGATTAACCAGTAAGAGCGTAACTGTAGGTTTTTTGTCGTAGGTTTAGCGCCAAGAGACCTTTTGGTGAATGTGTTCTTTATAAAACTAGATAACAGTGACAAACTGTGGAAGACATATGCACCAATCCTATTACAGACCAAGACTGAAATGGCAACGAAGGGGAAACCATAGTAGATTGTCAGGCCATTCTCTACTCTGCACAAGCTGAGAGGGTTGCTGCAGCAGAGGTGGCACTCCATGAATCCTTGAGATTGACTGGCACCAGTGATTCAGGCGACAGCTCATTGGCAATTGGTGGTGACATAGGCATCCTAGGAACCTTCCTTGCAGGTGAGGCTAGTGGCTGTAGCTGAGTACTTATGAAAAACAATATCAGACCATTGCCTGCTCCTCGTGACTCTAACCTGTGGTATATTGCCCATCATCATTCGCACATGGAAACTGAAGGCAAAAGCATTTCAAGATGCAGCTTTTCAGGGGACTATGAGCCAATGTGGACTATTATAGAGAAAATGAAGAGAAATCAGGGAGAGTGCTGACTGACTAAGAAGTGTTAAACTTAGTGATTTGGGGACAGGGGCAGACTGGCCGTAGTGGGCACCGGGCGTTTTCCTGGGAGACAGGAAGGGTGGGGGCAGATTTTGCAGTGGTGGGGGCTGTTTTTGTTACTGGGAACGGTTTTGCAGTGGTGCTGCTATATTGGCCCCCAGTAACAAAAGCAGCTGGGGGGCTGGTCTGTAAAAATTGCCAGGGCTACTTTGGGTTCCCAGTCTGGCCCTGTTTGGCGAGTGTTTATCTGGACAGTAACCGGGACTACAATTATTCTACAGAGGGAAGTAGAAATGACAGAGTTTGCCATGTATGTCCTTCAGAGGAATTCTGCGGTTGACATTTAGGCCAAAGATAGATTACTAGCATGTAAGGAAAAGTACAACAAGATCATACACAGACTGAATTGCTTAGAATATAAGGAATTCATAGCCAAGCAATACTCAGAGCAGGTTCTTAGTGCAACTCAGGACCTCCTAAGTGCCCTAAATGGAAGTGGAGGTACCAAGCATGTGCATTATACACAGACTGATAAGAATAACATTTTCGTTAATTACTACACCACCTTGTATGCACCACTATTGTGAGATAGTGGTGTGCACTTATTGACCTTCTTCGTGAATCAAGCTCTCTCTATTTTATCAGAAGATCAAGCTTCCAGTTAAAAAAATGTCAAACTTGGCTTCTTTCTTATTAGTGTAGTCTTCAAATCTACTGTAGTTATCACTAAGTGCAAGGACACTCTGTTGTGGTAGCAGTGCACTTTACATAATTTTTGCAATCACTTATTGCCTAAAGAAATGTGGTTGAACCACACAATATTCCAAGACATTGTGGGAATTTGGGAAGGACAGGAAGCCTAAATATCTTTGTGGGCATGCTGTACCCCTGTCTTACACCTCAAAAACATGCCACAGGTTGTGTGGATCAGGGATGGTTCAATTTCATGAAGCAAGTGTTCCAGGATAAGGTACAAAATCAGCATATCAAAAATACAGTCAAATAAGAAAGGACAGACTCAGTAAGTGAGTTCTAGGACGGAATCAGAAAATTATAAGGATAACTGCAATACAGGAATAGTAAATAGCAAATGTCATTTAACTGCATAAAATCATTTCCATGAAGGCTATTAGTAATAGGACAATACAGATTAACAGGCAAAATAAAAAGTAGACTAGGTCCCACATGTGCAGCAAAATCAGAAGGAAATTGGACAGCATCTCTAGTAGCATAGGAAAGGACCCTTGGCTCACCCCTATAATTGAGGGTTTATATAGAAAATCTTCTCCATAGAGCATCGTTAAAAGTGCAGAACCATCATGATGTGAGCAAAGAAATACATTTTCACAAATCAGAAATAAAATTTTAGAATTATCATACAGTCCTACCAACTAAGCAATACCCCACTATTTGAATACTGATCCAGCCTCATCTGATCTAATGTCATCCGGAGGTGTCAGAACAAACTAGTTACAAAAACAACAGTGAACCATTGTGATTGACTACAATACTGCAGAAGATCATTGGGAAAATGATACAATGCTGAGTCCATACTAGGACAGGGTCAATCCAAAAAAAAAAAACAAGCACAATTTGCTTGACTACATACAGCAGAAATATTAAACAGAGCACGAAAATAATGAGACATCCATTTTGAACAAGACGGTGTCAACGCTTAGCTGAGGTCTAGTTAGCATAAGCTAGGAAAAGATTCACTTTAACAGGTCATATTAAAATTGTTATCTTTGAGTGTAGATTATGTGTTCGTCACACTATTAAAAATGCAGATTCTTAATTAACGCACAAAAACTTCCACATCTTCTAAAAGTATTTTGACCGACCATGGGTGTTTTACTCCATATCATTTGTCACTAATTGTTGCTGAAACAAGAATTAGAACCAGAAATACCACATGATGCTAGCTAAACTTGTTTAATGTGTAGTAAAATACAACATTTAATATTTGTTTTGCTAAAATTCCTTGAATGACATGCATAATCTTACAGTAAAATTTGTTAGAGGCCCAGTGTGAATTAAAATGCGCTATCTGCCATGTATTGGACAAAAAACGACTCCTGTGCACATTATTACTAGAATAACTATATAAAAGAAACAAGGTGGCCTTAGAGCTACCGACTAAGGGACTGGGGAACTAGGTTTGAGTCTCGGCATCGCTCAACATCCCGTGATTCTGGGCAAGTCACTTAATCACCTGTGCCTCAAAAAACAAGGATTTGCAATGCAATAGGTCTCGCATTTACGCGAGTTTAAGCTATTGGCATTGTAAATGACAATGCCTTTTATTTATGTTTTAAAAACTAAAACAAAAATAAAAGGCATTGTTATTTGCAATGTCAATAGCTCAAACTCGCGTAAATGTGACACCTATTGCATTGCAAATGCTTGTTTATAATGCAAGTAAAGCATGAAAAGTGGGTAAGGAAGGAGCTGTGCTCTGTAGATAATTCTCAGAAGAGCATCGCAATTTAAGATTGTTGGAAAGTGGGTTATTGGTAGGGGCAAATGTAGGTCTGCCACTAGTAATAAGACCACAAACACTTGATAGGACTCAGCATAGGTCTAAGAAAATTATTCCTATGCTCAACCCCTGGTAACGTGGCTGCGAGCAGACAGGCTTAACTTCAAAGACAGGTATGTAAAGCATTTAAAAACACCAATTCAGTAAATAATTAAAACACAACACATAATAAAAATCCAACACCAATTTATAAAAATAGGAAATATTTTTATCTTTAAAATGACACCAAAACGACAAAAATCCAATGTAGGGAACCGGAGATATGAATTTTCAAAGTTTAAATAAAATCTAGCACTTAGAAGCATATAGCACCATATTGGGACATAGCCTCGCGATAGACCGGGCCAAAGTCAAAGTTTAAGGCCGACCGCGATGGAGCCCTGAGCGGATACTCCACGCGGAAGGTCCCGGTCAATGTTTTTACCTTCGCACTTAGAAACTTTTCTGGAGCTTTTCTCCTCGAGGCCCCTCGACGCTCTCCGTCAGTCCGGATCCGGTGTGGCTCCGCCGGGCAGCCTTTCGACGATCTCCCGGTGAACTTCCCTGGAGCGGACTTAGAAACTTTTTCAAGATCGCTTTAGCGGGGCAATCCAACAATCCAGGCCGACACGCGATGGAAGGCAGGCGGATTGGCGCTCGCGGTTGCTCCCGGTCGATTTCTTACGAGCGGACTTAGAAGCTTTTCTGGAGCTTTTTCTCGTGGGGTCCCTCGATGCTCCTCATGTAGCCGGATCCGGTGAGGGTTCGCCGGCTTCAGATTTTCGCTAGTCCCGGTCAATCTCTGGAAGTCGATGCGATGGAGCTTTTAGCGGGACGAACCTGGTGGGCTTGGCCGGCTCGCGGTTGAAGGCAGGCGGCTTGGCTGACCAGGATGAGTCGGTCCCCCTATGGAGCTTTTTTCCAAAGTTCCTCCAAAGTTCCACAAACTTCCTGAACTTCTTCCTGAAGTTCCTCAAAGGGTCCCAAAGTGTCTCAAACTTACTCCAAGGGTCTGGAAGCTCCAAGATGGTCCTTGAAAGTTGAGGACTTCAATTCCCACAATGCACTGGACGTCACCCTTACAAATCCACTGGTAGTTCCCCAGGTTGGTGATTCTTGGTGGTGAGGGTCCAGATGAGCTCTGTTAACCTGTAGCTTGCAGGGAGTCCACTCTTGAGTTCTTTTACTCAGCACAGTTAGTCCACAAAGCTGTAGTTTCAGGGGGTGCAGTCTCCAGAGGTCAGGCCTTAGAAGTCTTTGCACAGCAGAAGTTCCAGCAGGGCCAGTCTTGCTTTCTTCAGTTTCAAGCAGCAGATCTGAGGGGCTGGGCCTCTCTCAGATACTTATTCCACAGTCTCTGGGTCATCCAGGAGGTCAAGCTTCACCAATAGGAGTAGGGTAGCTGCCCACTTGAGTGACTACTTCCTGCAGAGTGTGGCATTATTTTATCCCAGAGTGCAACAAAGCTTCCAAATCCATAATGGCTGATTTTCCAGCAAGGAGGTAAGAGCTGGCTAAACACTCCCACTGAGTTGGCTAATTAACCTAGCCTCTCCTCCCTACATCTGCACATACCTTCCTTAATCCTGCCATCTGGCTGGGGTGGGGGTTCAAAGCTGTTAATGACACTGCTCTGGGCTCTGCCCCTTTGAAGCTCATTGTTTACGACCCCTCCCCCTGGCCTGGCATTCCTGCAGAACAGCTCACTGCCCTCCCAGTCCATCTGGCTGACCCCAGGGGATCTTTATCACCTCTTCAGGCAGGCTGGCTAATCCTCTTAACTCTGACCAATCAGGGCAGAGCACTGGCAGGCTGGATTTGGAACTACAACTAAGAAAGTGTTATAACTTCTTGTCTGTTCACTTTGGGAAAAATTCAATAACATCATATTGTAGGATTTATCCATACCATTCTAGTGAGTCTTTGAATGGAATCTTTATCCCTGTCCTCTTAATAGTTATTGTTTAATAACTTTCCCCCATGTTATCCTATGGGCCATGGGGTTTGCAATGGGAAAAATGACGTGGGCCATTTTTCCAGCACCAGGACCTACAAAAACATATTTTATAAGTACTTGGCTTATTTTCACAGGACCCCCACCCCATAGGTCACCTAGGGAGACCCTAGGGGTGTTGAATCTGTAAAAATATTGCAGATCCTCCAGGCCCAGTGCCCCCAGCATCAAAGTCGAATTTGGGCAGCACTTTAAACAATGGGGAGAGTGAAATGTGAATTTCACTTAACCCAGGGCATTTATAAACTCATTTTATAAGGGTCTACCTTATAGATACCTGACCCCCCACCCCTGGGATACCTAGGGGAGACCCTGGGGGTCATTATTATGCAAAAACATTTTAGGTTGACCAGTTTTAAGTGCCCCAAACCCCAAAGTCGAGTTTGGCCACAATTTGCATGTTTAAGAGCAGTCCTGGCACCCAGAGCTGCTTTTAAACTGACCACAGGCTTCAGCAGTGCACACATGCAAGTGCAAAAAGGCTGCTGGCCTCTAAACTGCCATGCCCCAGGATACTGGGGACTTCTAGGTAGTTTCAATCCCCTGCCCTATTATATACTAGGGGCTCATGGGGTAGGTCATGCCAATTACAGGGGTACCCCAACCCAAAGTGTACCCTAGTGTATGTAGGTGCTTTACTGTTATCTAAGTGTTTCAGCATGGCACTGGCCCTGGGCCTGGTTAAACAGAGCCCAGGGTCAGTCAGAGTCAGTTACCACCAGTTCCAGTCAGCAAAAAGTTGGGGGTGCCCAGGGCACAGGATGACTTTCCAACACAGCCCCCCCAAACGAAAGGTGAGGGGTTACTAACCTATACCCTGGTAGTCCTCCTCAGCTAAGTGGAAAAACCTGGAAAGTCCATCGGCATTGGCATGGGCAACCCCAGGTCTGTGTTCCACTGTAAAGTCCATTCCCTGTAGGGAAATGGACCACCTTAACAGCTTGGGATTCTCCCCTCTCATCTGCATGAGCCATCTGAGAGGCCTGTGGTCAGTTTGAACACGGAAGTGAGTCCCAAACAAATATGGTCTCAACTTTTTCAGTGACCACACCACAGCAAAAGCCTCCCTCTCAATGGCACTCCATCTCTGCTCTCTGGGAAGAAGCCTCCTGCTAATAAAGGCAACTGGCTGATCAAGGCCCCCTTCATTTAGTTGTGCCAACACTGCCCCAATCCCTTGCTCTGAAGCATCGGTCTGAACTACAAATTCCTTTGTGTAGTCAGGGGCCAGTAACACTGGTGCTGAACACATAGCAGCTTTCAGAGTGTCAAAAGCCTTCTGACACTCTGGGGTCCAAATCACCTTCTTGGGCCTCTTTTTAGAAGTCAGTTCTGTTAGGGGCCCCACAATGGTCCCATAATTTTGAACAAACCTTCTATAGTACCCTGTCAGTCCAAGGAAGGCCCTGACCTGAGTCTGGGTAACAGGTGCTGTCCAATCCAAAATAGTTTGGATTTTAGCTTGGAGAGGCTGTACATGGCCCCCACCTACCAGGTGGCCCAGGTACACTACAGAACTCTGCCCTATTTGGCACTTGCTTGCCTTAATAGTCAGGCCTGCCTGCTGCATGGCCTGAAGCACTTCCCTAAGGTGGCTTAAGTGATCTCCCCAGGTAGAACTATACACAGCTATGTCATCCAGGTAAGCTGCACTGAACTGTTCCAACCCAGACAAGACCCTGTTCACCAACCTTTGGAAGGTGGCAGGTGCATTCTTTAAACCAAAGGGCATTACCTTGAACTGATAATGTCCCTCTGGGGTGGAGAATGCTGACCTCTCCTTTGCTCCATCAGTGAGGGCAATCTGCCAGTAACCTGAAGTCAAATCAAAAGTACTCAGGTACTTAGCAGCCCCTAACCTATCAATGAGCTCATCAGCTCTAGGTATAGGGTGAGCGTCAGTCTTTGTGACTGCATTCAATCCTCTGTAGTCCACACAGAACCTTAACTCCTTGGGTCCACCCTGAGGATTAGGTTTAGGTACCAGCACCACTGGACTGGCCCATGGACTCTCAGACGGTTCAATTACCCCCAAGTCCAGCATCTTAGCAACCTCAGCTTTAATGCTGGCTCTGACATGGTCAGATGTCCTGTACAGTTTATTCTTGACAGGCAGGCTGTCACCAGTGTCAATGTGATGCACACACCACTCAGTGATGCCTGGGGTCAAGGAGAACAGGCCAGCAAACTGCTCCAGCACTTGCTTACAGTCTCTGTGCTGCTGGTCTGTCAACTTGGGAGAGAGTATCACCCCCTCCACTGACCCATCTTGCACATTAGTGGAGAGGAGGTCGGGCACAGGCTCAGTTTCCTCCTCCACACCCTCATCAGTGACCAGTAACATGGTCATGTCTGCCCTGTCATGGTGGGGTTTCAATCTATTCACATGCAGGACCCTATGAGGGTTCCTGGGGGTGCCAAGGTCCACCAAATAGGTAACCTCACCCTTCTTTTCTAAGATTGGATAGGGCCCACTCCACTTGTCATGGAGGGCCCTGGGAGCCACAGGCTCCAACACCCACACCAATTGTCCTGGAGTATACTCAGGCATAGTAGCCTTCTGATCATACCAGTGCTTCATGAGCTCCTGGCTGGCCTCCAGTTTCCTGTTTGCCTTGTACATGTACTCGGCCATTCTAGATCTCAGGCCTAGCACATAGTCCAGCACATTGTCCTTTGCTTCTTTGAGAGGCTTCTCTAAAGACTCTCTCAGCAGGCTCAATGGCCCCCTCACAGGGTGTCCAAACACCAACTCAAAGGGACTGAAACCAACCCCTTTCTGTGGCACCTCCCTGTAAGCAAACAGTAAGCATGGGAGGAGAACATCCCATCTCCTCCTGAGTTTCTCTGACAACCCATTTATCATGCCCTTCAGGGTTTTGTTGAATCGCTCAACAAGACCATTTGCTTGTGGGTGATAGGGGGTGGTGAACTTGTAGTTGACACCACACTCATCCCACATAGCAGTCAGATAGCTGGACAGGAAGTTCGTGCCCCTATCTGACACCACCTCTTTTGGAAAACCCACTCTGGTAAACACACCAAGTAGTGCTCTAGCCACTGCAGGAGCATCAATGGTTCTAAGAGGTATGGCTTCAGGGTATCTAGTGGCATGGTCAACTACCACTAAGATATACCTATTCCCTGATGCAGTAGGTGGGTCCAGGGGACCAACAATGTCCATCCCCACCCTTTCAAAAGGAACCCCAACCACTGGCAGTGGTACTAGGGGAGCCTTTGTCTTGCCCCCTGCCTTGCCACTGGCCTGACAGGTGACACAGGAGCTGCAAAACTCCTTTACCTTTTCAGACATATGGGGCCAGTAGAAATGGTTCACCAACCGGTTCCATGTCTTTATCTGTCCCAAATGTCCTGCCAAGGGGATGTCATGACCCAAAGTCAGGATGAACTCTCTGTACCTCTGGGGCACCACCAACCTCCTGGTGGCCCCCTCCTTGAGGTTTCTGGCCTCAGTATAAAGCAGTCCATCTTCCCAGTAGATTCTATGAAACCCACTGTCATCCCCTTCCTCTTGCTTAGAAGCAATCCGCCTCAAGCCCTCAAGGGTGGGACAGTCACGCTGTCCCTGACTGAACTCCTCTCTGGAGGGTCCACCTGCTCCTGTCAGTTCTGCCAAATCTGACAGCTCTGGCAGGGATGGAGTCCCTCCCTCAGAGGCCAGATCCTCCCCATCAGGGTTAGATTCTGCCTGCACCTCTGGAGTTCCCTGGGCTGGCTCACCAGGCCCAGTACCCTTGTCCATGGATGCTTGGCCCTTTGTTCCAGGGTCCAAGTGTCCAGCCCCTCCCGTCTGGCTAGTCTGTGACCTAGTCACAGCACACACCCACTCAGGGAGCTCCAATATTTTCATATGGAGTCCTCTCTCCACCTCTGACCATGCAGAGGCTTCAAGGTCATTGCCCAGTAAACACTGGACTGGGAGCACCTTTGACACAGCTACCTTCATAGGGCCTGTCACACCTCCCCATTCCAAATCCACCACAGCCATAGGATGGAGTTTGGTGGTGCTGTCTGCATAAGTCACCTGGTGAAACTCACCAGGTAACAAACTCTCCGGGGGCACCAGCTCATCCAGGACCATAGTTACACTAGCCCCAGTGTCTCTGATAGCCTCCACCTCAGTCCCATTCACTTTAGGCCTCTGCCTGTACTTATCCATGTTTGGAGGTAAGGCAGTAAGGGTTGCAATATTCACCCCACCCAGGGACACTAAGGTTGCTTGCCCCACCTGATTACCCTCCACTGGGGCACCACTCTCCACCCCTACACTGACACTGGCAATCCCTGTGGATGGCCCCTTAGGGGGAGCTTTTTAGTGCAGACAGCATCTCCCTGCTTGTGCCCTGGCTGGTTACAGTCAAAGCACTTACCCACTTTTGAGGGATCAAAGAATTTACCATTCTTTCCCTGAATCCACCTCCCTTGGGTTTTGGGTTGGCTCGGGGCCCCCCTCCTTGTGCAGGTTTTTGTGGGTCTTTGGAGGACTCCTTAGGTTTTTGACCTTCATTTCCCTGGGCTTTCCCCTGGGGAGGGACCTGTCCTCCTTTCTTCTGGTCACCCCCTGGTGCTGAATGGAAACCCGGGTTCTCACCCACTCATCAGCTGACTCCCCCAACTCTCTGGGGTCTGTCAGCTTAGAGTCCACTAGATACTGGCGTAACTTCTCTTCTGCACAATGAGTCAAAATGTGTTCTTTCAAAAACAAATTATACAATCCCTCATAAGTGCTCACTTTGTTACCACAAATCCAGCCTTCCAGTGCCTTCACTGAAACATCCACAAAGTCTATCCAAGACTTGGAATTCAATTTCTGGGTGTTCCTAAACTTCACCCTGTACTGCTCTGGAGTCAGACCAAACCTCTTGACTAAGCAGGCTTTCATCTGCTGGTATGATTCTGCATCCTCTCCCTTCAGGGTCAGGAGCCTATCCCTCCCAGCTACTGGAATCAACTCCCACAGGAGTGCACCCCAATACCTAGAGTGGACCCTACTCATCTTAAGGGCCCTCTCAAAAGCTGCAAGCCATTTGTCAATGTCATCCCCCTCAGTGTACTTGGGCACAATACCCTTTGGAAGTTTAGGTTCAAATCTGCCACCCCTGGACATCTCAGCATCTTCTTCGCTTTCGCTGCCACCATTTCTCTTCTCCTCCTTCTCCCACCTCTTCTCAGCCAAATCCAGTTTCCTTTGCTCTAAAGCTATCAAAGCTAATTGAGCCTGAAGCTGTCTCTCTGCAAGGGACCGTAGTGGTTCCTGAGTAAGGGACCCTGCCCCACTCCCACCATCAGGATTCTGTTGGCTTACACTAGTTATAATGGAAGAGGCATCATCCTCAACCTCCTCCCCTCTGGGAGGAGGTAGGGGGAAACCCTCTATCCCCCTTGATTCTCCTCAGCTGCCTGGTCATGGGCTTGTATAAACTGAAACAACCCTGCCTTCCTATACCTCTTGGAAGCAGGCAGCCCCCTAAGCCTACACTGTTCCCTAAGCTCAGTCAACTTACACTGGGACAGTTTAGCCAGGTCCAACTCCATGGTTCCCTAGTTTTGGGTCACAACACTAGGCACAATAGACTTAGAACAATTTGGAAAAATCAAAACAATGGATTAAAAACAGTTTAGTCCAAATTCCAAAAATCAAACTCAAAAGTTTTGTTCTAAGGCAATTTAGAGGATTTTTATAATCTTAATTCATTCACTGAAAGGTGTATTTTTTAAACACAAGTCCACATCCCACCGCTGCCACCAAATGTTGGAAAGTGGGTTATTGGTAGGGGCAAATGTAGGTCTGCCACTAGTAATAAGACCACAAACACTTGATAGGACTCAGCATAGGTCTAAGAAAATTATTCCTATGCTCAACCCCTGGTAACGTGGCTGCGAGCAGACAGGCTTAACTTCAAAGACAGGTATGTAAAGCATTTAAAAACACCAATTCAGTAAATAATTAAAACACAACACATAATAAAAATCCAACACCAATTTATAAAAATAGGAAATATTTTTATCTTTAAAATGACACCAAAACGACAAAAATCCAATGTAGGGAACCGGAGATATGAATTTTCAAAGTTTAAATAAAATCTAGCACTTAGAAGCATATAGCACCATATTGGGACATAGCCTCGCGATAGACCGGGCCAAAGTCAAAGTTTAAGGCCGACCGCGATGGAGCCCTGAGCGGATACTCCACGCGGAAGGTCCCGGTCAATGTTTTTACCTTCGCACTTAGAAACTTTTCTGGAGCTTTTCTCCTCGAGGCCCCTCGACGCTCTCCGTCAGTCCGGATCCGGTGTGGCTCCGCCGGGCAGCCTTTCGACGATCTCCCGGTGAACTTCCCTGGAGCGGACTTAGAAACTTTTTCAAGATCGCTTTAGCGGGGCAATCCAACAATCCAGGCCGACACGCGATGGAAGGCAGGCGGATTGGCGCTCGCGGTTGCTCCCGGTCGATTTCTTACGAGCGGACTTAGAAGCTTTTCTGGAGCTTTTTCTCGTGGGGTCCCTCGATGCTCCTCATGTAGCCGGATCCGGTGAGGGTTCGCCGGCTTCAGATTTTCGCTAGTCCCGGTCAATCTCTGGAAGTCGATGCGATGGAGCTTTTAGCGGGACGAACCTGGTGGGCTTGGCCGGCTCGCGGTTGAAGGCAGGCGGCTTGGCTGACCAGGATGAGTCGGTCCCCCTATGGAGCTTTTTTCCAAAGTTCCTCCAAAGTTCCACAAACTTCCTGAACTTCTTCCTGAAGTTCCTCAAAGGGTCCCAAAGTGTCTCAAACTTACTCCAAGGGTCTGGAAGCTCCAAGATGGTCCTTGAAAGTTGAGGACTTCAATTCCCACAATGCACTGGACGTCACCCTTACAAATCCACTGGTAGTTCCCCAGGTTGGTGATTCTTGGTGGTGAGGGTCCAGATGAGCTCTGTTAACCTGTAGCTTGCAGGGAGTCCACTCTTGAGTTCTTTTACTCAGCACAGTTAGTCCACAAAGCTGTAGTTTCAGGGGGTGCAGTCTCCAGAGGTCAGGCCTTAGAAGTCTTTGCACAGCAGAAGTTCCAGCAGGGCCAGTCTTGCTTTCTTCAGTTTCAAGCAGCAGATCTGAGGGGCTGGGCCTCTCTCAGATACTTATTCCACAGTCTCTGGGTCATCCAGGAGGTCAAGCTTCACCAATAGGAGTAGGGTAGCTGCCCACTTGAGTGACTACTTCCTGCAGAGTGTGGCATTATTTTATCCCAGAGTGCAACAAAGCTTCCAAATCCATAATGGCTGATTTTCCAGCAAGGAGGTAAGAGCTGGCTAAACACTCCCACTGAGTTGGCTAATTAACCTAGCCTCTCCTCCCTACATCTGCACATACCTTCCTTAATCCTGCCATCTGGCTGGGGTGGGGGTTCAAAGCTGTTAATGACACTGCTCTGGGCTCTGCCCCTTTGAAGCTCATTGTTTACGACCCCTCCCCTGGCCTGGCATTCCTGCAGAACAGCTCACTGCCCTCCCAGTCCATCTGGCTGACCCCAGGGGATCTTTATCACCTCTTCAGGCAGGCTGGCTAATCCTCTTAACTCTGACCAATCAGGGCAGAGCACTGGCAGGCTGGATTTGGAACTACAACTAAGAAAGTGTTATAACTTCTTGTCTGTTCACTTTGGGAAAAATTCAATAACATCATATTGTAGGATTTATCCATACCATTCTAGTGAGTCTTTGAATGGAATCTTTATCCCTGTCCTCTTAATAGTTATTGTTTAATAACTTTCCCCCATGTTATCCTATGGGCCATGGGGTTTGCAATGGGAAAAATGACGTGGGCCATTTTTCCAGCACCAGGACCTACAAAAACATATTTTATAAGTACTTGGCTTATTTTCACAGGACCCCCACCCCATAGGTCACCTAGGGGAGACCCTAGGGGTGTTGAATCTGTAAAAATATTGCAGATCCTCCAGGCCCAGTGCCCCCAGCATCAAAGTCGAATTTGGGCAGCACTTTAAACAATGGGGAGAGTGAAATGTGAATTTCACTTAACCCAGGGCATTTATAAACTCATTTTATAAGGGTCTACCTTATAGATACCTGACCCCCACCCCTGGGATACCTAGGGGAGACCCTGGGGGTCATTATTATGCAAAAACATTTTAGGTTGACCAGTTTTAAGTGCCCCAAACCCCAAAGTCGAGTTTGGCCACAATTTGCATGTTTAAGAGCAGTCCTGGCACCCAGAGCTGCTTTTAAACTGACCACAGGCTTCAGCAGTGCACACATGCAAGTGCAAAAAGGCTGCTGGCCTCTAAACTGCCATGCCCCAGGATACTGGGGACTTCTAGGTAGTTTCAATCCCCTGCCCTATTATATACTAGGGGCTCATGGGGTAGGTCATGCCAATTACAGGGGTACCCCAACCCAAAGTGTACCCTAGTGTATGTAGGTGCTTTACTGTTATCTAAGTGTTTCAGCATGGCACTGGCCCTGGGCCTGGTTAAACAGAGCCCAGGGTCAGTCAGAGTCAGTTACCACCAGTTCCAGTCAGCAAAAAGTTGGGGGGTGCCCAGGGCACAGGATGACTTTCCAACAAAGATTGATATCGATTATTCCCAGGACCCTTTTCTCTGACTAGGGCTATGCAGATTAACTAATAAGGGACACTGATTTCAGTCCCAGGTGAGCGAGCACCATTTTAAGAGGGACACACACGTCTTGCACTGGGAACAGGATGTGGGAAGACAACGGAGCCTAAAATTTGCATTATGACCTACTAACTGTCAGACCTCTAATTGTGCTGCGTTTCTGTGCAGCAGAGGTGCTATGAAGTCTGAGTTGGTTCCCACTTATCTGTCCATGCCACAGTTCATCTCGATATCGTTTTATTCGGGCACCGGGAGCATGAAACACTTTGCATGGTTTTTGGAAAACGGACAGTGTTTTATTAGTTAGTAGAACAAGGGCAAACACTCTGGTGCATGTTGGCAGACGGGGGGGGGGGGGCAGTAATTCTTGGTACTGTGATCTGCTTGAGGCACACGAATGGGCAGTGTGAGGAGTTGCTACTGTAGCCACAGGACCTTCACTCAATCACCTTTTATGTTTTCCAAAGCCATATATTATGTACTTCACGTGCCTGTAGACTAGTGATTACTTTTTAATTGTGCTGTATTTAAAAAATAAATATTTATTTACCACAAGCGTCTTTTTGCTTAGATTAACTGAAGATCTGTGGTAAGGCAGTAAGCTGGCAGAGGGAACATCTGTAGCTTATTTATAATGCTTGGGGTGACTGCGGGAATGCACAGTTTCATATCTCAATGCCAGCCAGTTGTCGGGCCAGTGAGGTGTGTGTGTGTGTTTTTTTTTTTTTTTTAACATTGCAGTGAAAACATGTTAAGATCGGCTCAGGCAATGCGTTAAAGCGCAGCTGACGGTCTCTGTTCTGCAGACACCTCTGCACAGTTGGGGTCATAGACTTGATGGAGAAATGGGTGTGGACTTCGTGTTTTGTTATCCTCCTTTCTATTACGCGTAGTTTCTTTAAATGGAGCGCCTCAATGCCTTCTTAGGCTGGGCACCCCTTTCCTGGTGCTCTGGGGTTCCCATCGAACGCTAGTGCATGGTTGCTTCTGTTTACTGCCAGGCTTATTTACAATTCTCGGTTTCATATTTTCCTGGGAATGCGAACCCCGGTCCTGTAAGAGGCGTTCCGGCTCGAGCCTCTGCCCACATGACATAGCGCATTTGTGGAAAAGGAATTCCTTTCCGAATACGAAGCTGAACAAGATGGTTCCTTAAAAGCCTCTAAATTTGCTTTCTAGTTTGTTAGCTTCAAAGGGATGGTCTAGTGTGCAAGGGTAGTTGGCACTATCATGTGACCTGAATAATTCCCGGACCTTCTCCATGAAAGGCCATTCTTGGGTACTGTATTCCTAGATAGACGTGTTCTTCCTCTCTTTCATTTCTAGCGCTGTATGCATATGTAAGATGCTTCCAGGTGAGTTTAGCTGACTCGGCATTCCTGCTTCTGTTATCCAGAAGTATGGCAGAACAAGTGGGTTGAAGTTCAGGTCGGGATCTTCAAAAGAATGAACACACATGATTCTTACACTTGGCAGAGCTCTTACCCAGGGCTTTAAGTGGGAAAAAAAAACGGGGGGTGCTCTTAAAGGGGCGTGGCACATCTCTTCAAGGGGTGTGGCCTATCCGAGTAGGGGCGTGGTCTAAATCAAGATAACTAGCATTGTGTGCTTAAGAAAATCATGAAGTTGCTTCCTTTCCATGAGTCAAAACGTCCACTAGACAAAACACCATCTCTCTCTACTAAGAACATTAATCCCTGGAGTTATCATGACATTTTTATTGTTGCCGAAAACTGTTGGAGGCCAGGAAGGAGACAGCAAGTGCTTTTAAAACCATATTATACTTGCAAACACGACGGCCCCACCTGAAGTCAGTGCCACCCGCGGTCCGCGCAGGTAACAGCGGTGGGGCCGGGGAAGGGGGTTTCGAGAGATGATGCTGAAAGAAAATTAATTATTTAATTTTCCCTCGCCATCGTCCCTTGAAATCTCCCCTTACCCGGCCCCTCTGCCCCACTGCTGTTAGCTGCATGGATCGCGAGTGGTCAGCGCCTGGTGCGTTCGCACTGCCCTAGAGCCACCCTGCTCAAGGGTCCTTTGACCTCAGTGACAGAGTCACTGTCACTCTATGGTGTGCTGCTTCATAGGCCTGCCTGCAAGACTGGAGGTGAACTTCAGAATAAATTGTGGCGGACAGGCCTTCAAGGTTAACCCACAGATGCCACTGCTAGGGACCACCTGCTGGTGCTAAGACACCAGGGCTTTTAAGATCTTGCGGGGCCTTCTAAGGTCTAGCATGGGAATGTGCTCCCTCAGCGGGAGTGGTCTGGTGGACTGGTCATGAAGGCTGAACCTGGTTCCCCAGTTCCGAATTCAGCAGCTCTGACCATAGTGCCACATCCTCTCCCCCACTGAACACCATACTGCCCCACTGAGAGAAACTTGCACTGCACTGACCCGCTATAAACACCTGGATGTGACTCAATTCAAATTACGCACTAGACAAGAGCAATACGCTGCCTAAAAAAAAATTAACATCATCCTAGAAAAAGCAAACACTCATAGAGAATGCAAGATTAAGTAAAGCACACGAAATGTAAGCAGGAACAACATGGTTACCTTTTTCTTTTTACACTCATTATTCAGAAATTAGTGAGTGCTTTTGCCTGAAAAGTTAAGGCCATGACTACAGGGCCCAGAAGGGACCCGTTTCAATGCCCATTGCTTATATCCTTACAAAACGTAAGCAGTATGGTTTAAAAAGACCACATTCGTGAACACACAGCAGCTGTACACATTTTGTTTTCCAATTCACCCATCAAGCAGGTATTTCAGTACCTCCAGGAATAGTGCACTTTCCCACCCAGGGAAAACAATGTTGTTCAAAGAGAGACGAGAAAACAAAAGTAGCGCTTCACTGGCAAACACTGTAAAGTGGCGCTAATGTGTTTAGGTGTGAATAAATCAATCTGGCCACCTTGCAAATACTCTGTCTTGCTTTAGCTAGTTACTTTTCATATTTTGAATGTTTTAGTTCTCTCCACCCCGAGGCTGCACTTAGAAATTGAAAAAAGTCAGAAAAAGAGGACGTTTCCAGCAAAAGTGTTTTTCTTTTTTGGATCCATTTCACAGGGGAGCAAATAAACGAAAGGAGGAAAGAGAAGGTAATACCTGTTTCTAAAAGTCTCGGTTTTCATCATCCCACGCTGGCACCACCACGACGTTGCTCCTGCGCTGAAAGAAGAGAAGGGAAATCCTGAGAGAAAATGGCTCTCTTAAAGGGTTTCCTCTCCTCCAACAACACTCACCTGGCATGATGTCATGCCGTCGTGCCCTGGACGTCATGCCGTGACCTCCACTACTCAGGGAGGAAACCGCTCTCACTGCAGTCCAGAAAAAAATTTAAAAAAAGAAAGGACTAATTTTGCCAGCCGCGAAAATAGAGCCCGATAGAGACCCGTTTCGAGGGCCCCCAAAAATAACTGCCGGTGCTCAGACCCGGACAGACCCGGCCCACTTAAATCCCTGCTCTTACCATATGTATCACAGGCGCGCAACGCCCACTGGGCTCAGAGGGCTACAGCCCCCCCCCCCCCCATCGTGTGTGGCAGCCCGGGCTGAGACAGCCTCCCGAGCACACACACAGCCGCACCCGAGTACTTCACAGGTCTTTAAAAGACCATTTGCTTTTTAACGAGGCTTTGTTATTTTTTCACCCCTTCTTAGAGCCCCTGCATCTCCACTCTGCATATTGCTGGAAGAGTCAAACCCCCCCCCGAAAACTTTTCTTAGCCCTCCCCCCCCCAGAAATTTGGCTTTAGTTGTGCCTCTGATGTATCAATACTGCAGTAAATATACCTAAAAGCAATACTTCAGCAAACACCGGGATACTAGTGTAAACGTAAACAACAAGCACTTTGTAAGCTACTTGGGGAAGGAAACATGTCAAAACCATGTCAGTTCATCAATCATAAGGGAGCCAGTTACATGCTGAAGACAGAATCTGCGACAATATTCCGAGCACCTCCTCCGAGACTGCATTCTGGAAATGTACACGTAATGTACACTCAAGCATGATTCGTACTGACAAAAGTATTGTCTTGTTGTGGTGTGTACTGAACTTGCAGCACTGAGATGCTGGAGCAATGAAGAAAAGGCAGGTTTTCCACGGCGGAGGGTGAGATGCTGATGGAAACCGCACCATACCCGGAATGGCATTTTGTGCTTTCAGATGAGAAACCAGGAAGCCAATAATAATAAGCACATGGCGATGGGAACAGGACTTGAGCACTCTACCAGCCCCCACGAGTGATGGGAGCTCGGGCGTACGGGGCCTGGATGAGTAGAGATGACAGGCCCTGTTGTGCAGGAGTTCAAAACAGTCAACTGTCAAAACAAGAAAGTGAAAGCGAGCGTGAGCAGGCAAATGTCAACAAACGCGCGCGGCCACGCTAATTGAAAACAGATAACCCCTGCGCGCCGCTCCTCGCTCCCGCAAGGTGGATGCCAGCACAAGCACGAGTGCTTGAAAAGAGCTGCCCGATTTCTAAAGGTCATCTCCTAGAGCAGCGCATGCGCGCTGCACTAGGCTCGACCTAAAAATGACCCTGTGTAATGTAACTGGTGTTTATGTAGAGCACCTTCGGGGTGAGTTTGCACTTTATCAAACTGCAAAATAAATAATTGGATCACCACAAGCAATTTTGCGCCTGGGGCTGAATTTGGCTTCGCCTACAACGTTTGAAGTGTCAGCCTCGCTCCGAAATTTGGGTCTAGCTGTGCCAGTCAGCGTGTTTTTGCAAGTTTAAAACTGCCCCAGTTTGCAAACACGGGTCATTTTTTTTTAGATATCTAATTCAGTAATGGAGGGCAACTTTTATTTTGGTGCCGTTCTATTTTTTGTGCCAGTCCGACCGACTCTGTTGGGAATATTGTATTGCAGGATATTAACGCACGAAAACTGCAGCTTACTTGTTCGCCGCCCACCTATTTTCGCAATTAATAAATCATTTCAAAAGTCTGACTGCAAAAAGACTGTCAACAATTAATTGCACTAACTTTTTAGGATTACGGACATGTTGATTGGATATTCGGTCATGTACAATAGTCCTACTTTTAGACTTTAATAGCAGGGCCAAACGAGTACTTAGAGTGCAGAGGCGTCGTTACAGGACACGTCGCAGACCTGAGAATGTTGCTCCTGGGCACGCGCATACCAGGCCTGTATGCTTCTGTCGGACTTTGATGATAATTGCAAATTACAGTGGAAGGTTACGGTTATTAGACGTCATAGGCACGCCATAGGCTTGCCTTAGGCAGATTGCTGATGTTGATTCGCGCACCACAAAGCACTCAAAAGAAAGTAATGCGAGTTACTTTGTGATGCATTGTTAAGGCATCCCAGCCCAGCCCAGCCGGTCACAGCAGCAGGTTAGTTGCAGTGAACAGTCAAAGTTAACTTCCATTACCGTGCCAACCTGGGTTAACTGTAGAGTTTCCAAGGCCTCCAGAATACACTCCTGGCTACCCATTGCAAGAGGGCACGCATGTGAAGGAAGATGGTCGCTTTTTACATCCGAAGAGTAACAAGATAGTTGCTGGAGTAATCGGTTTTTCCGAAGGCCATTGCCTGGTTTGTCGCACGTTAAGTCCGATCTATAGCAGTTTCTAGTACTATTAACTGTGACCTTATTTCTTCTACGCAGTATTCATCTTTTCATGGGGCATCAGTTAGAGGTATTCGGCCTAGCTAAACCTCAGGATGACTTTGGAGATTTTTTACCTGGAGTGGGGCGGTATCATTTTAAAGGTCAGACTGAAATTTGAAATTTAGCTTTATTTGCATGATTAATAAAAAAAAAACATTGCAATAGTGCATTGAAAAGAAACATAGCCAAATGTGTTAATTACATCAAGAAATGGAGAAACAGAGGACAGAAAAAATTAAAAGAATTAAAAATTATCATAATGAGCTAAAAAATACAGTGGAGGCTTAAATGCCATACGCCGGCATAAGACGTAAAACACTAAAAGTACAGTTCGGCTGTGATTAACCTGGTCCAAATCTAATAGAAGGTAAAATGCTGAAGTGCCCTGGTTCCGCTTATCGCAGTGAAGAAAGGGGGTGTGGGGGCGGTGAAGGGACTGGGCGGAGGGGGGATGCACCACCTTGCTAATGCAAATCCTGGAACCTTACGGTCTGAAACCCTCCCTGCATAGTGGCACAAAGACTAAAGTGCATATTGTGAGAAGTTGGCCTGGCATATGCTGTCCACTAATTATAGTGGGCACCTTGCACCAGTCCAAATCGACTCTTATGGTAGATAGGTTAAAGACAACCTTATTGAAAGCTATCCTAGTGGTAGCTATGGAGAGCAGCCTTCAGGCTAAGTCTTGAAGGAATGTAAAGCAGCTTGTTTTACCAGTCTATAATCTCTTGAGTGACCAAATGAAAGAGCACCACACCAGGTATATATTCAAAATATATGTATTTATTACTAAACACACCCCTCTAGTCTCTTTATGAGGCTAGAGTTCAAGTACATAGGTTATAAGATCTTAAATCACAGTAATAGCACAAACACACGTTTGGGCCCTAGGGCGTACCAAACCATATACCAATAAAGTGGTATGCGAACCACGACTGAACTAGACACTAGGCCTAGAGCCTCTAGAAGTGCTTGGACCACAAGGAACCACCCAAGGTAGTGACACAGGGGACCCACGGGGGACGCGTGCAGTGTAAATACACAACCGCGATACGCCGTTAACTTCTATGGAGAAAGTCGGGATCGGGAAAATAGAGGAAAGGGACACTTAAAAGAGGACTAGGACAAAACCCTTTGAGATCTAGGACTTTGAAGAGTCTCTACCCACGGGAGCACCGGAGTACTCGTGTTACCTCACCCAGGAAGCCGGGTGCATAGGTGCCTTTCGGGGTCGGGTTTCGTCGTCGTTTCGTATGGCGATCTGCTGCAAAGTGCTGCTGGCGACCAGGAGAAAAGTGTCCGGGTGGATCCAAGAGTGGATCGGAGTTCTGAAGAACCTGAAAGCAGAGGGGACAGAGTCTGGGTCACTAGCCAGTGACCAGGAAGGCGATGGACAGATGCCCACCGATGTCGAGTGCTTCAGGTGCGGTGACGGTCGTCTTGACTCTTCAGCCACGAGGTCCGGGAGGCGTTGTCGGCGACCAGGAGCAGGATTCGGGCTGGTGCTCGATGTCTGTCGAGTGCTGAGGTGTCGGCGACCGGATTGGACCCAACAAGCCTTGGCAACGGCAAGTCTCGAGTAAGATGTAGATCGTCGAGGATGCAGACCAGCAAGGTCTGGGGAACTCACCCAGCGAGGGTAAGTGAGGGCAGGCCTGGAGCAACCAGGATGCCAAGTAAAGAAAAGATTGGCCTTCGTTAAGGGCTACTAGCCAACGGGCTAGCGACCGCGAAGGAGCCTCGTGACGCCGCACGTGGAGCTGGCTTACAGGACACTCGTGGAGTGGGGGCCAGTGATCTTCGGTGCAGGTGGTGCTGGAGGCTAGGGCTACTCGGAGCCCAAAGCACGACTTCTTGGGAGACCCAGAAGATGGTGCACTTGCAAGTGTGCTCGGTGTCCAGGGGTCACGGTCTCAAGTCACCCACGATAGCCACGGGCCTCAGCTTTGCTGGGGACTCAGGGTAGCCTCGGGAAGTCTGAGAATCCACCTCTGGTGATGCGATGATTTCGGCGTCCGACGGGAGCTTCAGAAATGCGAACCGGACAGATGCTTCTTTGGTGCCTGCCAAGCAGGGGAGTCACTCCTTGACCCCAAGGGAGATTCTTCAGTCCTCTAATCGTGAGTAGAGCGTCGAAGGTCCAGGATTCAGTTTCAGAGTTTCGTCCAGGTATAATCTAAAGTCCTAAGGACTGGGTTCCTACCTTTATTCTAAAAATAGGGGTTGGACTAACTCTATGACCCCACCTATGGGAGGGTCAAGGGAGGGGTGGCTACACCCACTTCCCTTTGTCCAGTTTCGCGCCAGAGCAGGGGCAGGTAGCCCCTGAGCTGGTTTGAACTGGCATATGCACAGAGGAGCCTTTTGCTCCCCCAGTGCAGGACTTCAAAGCACTCTAAGAGTGCACCCACCCAGCCCCAATACACATTATCCTGTCTGGGGAGGTGGTCACACCTCCCTGCAACAGGAAACCTATTGTCCAGGCCTCCCCTGCCGGAGTTTCGTCCAGCAGCAGGAGGCCAGACTTGTGTCTGTGGCAGCAGCATCCATTTTATGATGCCAGGGCTTCAGAAAGAAGTTACCGGGTAAGCCAGAGTTAACATGTCTTTCCCTCTAGCAGGGTAGTATTCCAAGATGTTTGACACCAAACACGACATGTTTAGGTGCAGCCATTCCAAAGTTAGCATTCTACCGCGAGGATATAATGCGCTTAAGAGTATATGGTCAGGCTGCACTACAAACAGCATCAGAGATGGTCTCCGAACGCTGCAGAGGGGCCCTGCTCATGCAGGGCACCCTCTCACATAGGAACCATGCACTCTGCCTTTAGGATTGATAAGGCCTGCCTTAGGAGTGACTTATAGGTTTATATGTGTGTATGTATTTAGTGATATAGGTAACCTATATCACAGTAAGGGGTGCATGCACCACCTTACCCAGGCTGCAGTAGCAGACCTGTGGTGTCAGTTTGGATGGCCGTCCAGGGGTGGCACAATACGTGCTGCAGCCCCGGGTAGGCCTCTGAGGTACCTATGCCCTTGGTACATAGTATACCATATACTAGGGACTTATAAGGGCACTCAGATTCCAATCAGAGATGTGCCTAAGGCACATGGAAACCATTTTACAGAGAAAGCAGATAGACTGGGGCCCTGAATAGCAGGATCCCAGTCCAACTAAGTCATAAACCAGCAAAACACCATAAAAAAAGTGGGGGCAACCATATAGTCAGATTCCACCTTCCTACATAACCCCCCCAAACGAAAGGCGATAAGGCTAACCTTGGCCAGTTGAGCCTTCATTGACTAAGTGGTCATATAAGGAAGCACCTGCACTAGCATGGTTGCCCCCTGTCTTATGGTCCACTAAGCAATCCCTCACCCTAAGGGTATGAGAGGGTCTCCACCATGGGGCATCACTACCTGTGGTGTGCTTAGGTAAAGTACAAGGCTGGTGAGGTGGCTGAGTAGGGAAGTGAGGCCCTAGGAATGTTGGCCTCAGCTTCCTCAGCTTCCTCAGATCACTGGTCACCATGTATGCCTGTCTTTCCATGACTGAGTTGCACTTTGCTCTAAGGGTCAACCTTTGGCTGCCTACAGCTGGGGGTTGGGTCCCTTTGGATGGACTACTGGAGGGACATGGCGGGTTTGGAACCTTCTGGTCCCAGGTTTGCCCTTGCCTACCAGAGTCCTTCTGGGGAGGTCCCTACATAAAGGTATGGGGGATCCCTCAGTGTGTAGAGGAATTTTCACCTGGCTAGGGCTACTAGACTGGGTGCCCCTAATCTGCTGATGGGGGCTTCCTCTGGACAGGGGGCTCTGGGGGTCCACTGGCCTCCCTGACCTCTGCAGCCCTGGGCTGGCTGAGGCAGGGTAGAGAGGAGCAGGTTACCTGCTCCAGACTGGGTACCACCTTGGAAGGGTCCTCTGCCATCAGGGGTGTGGCCAGGCCAGGCCTGACTACCTCTGGGGCAGTTCCTTCACTAGGGGTGGGGTCAGTTCCCTGAGGAGGCTGACCCTTACCTACTGTCTGGAGGGAAGAAGACTTTTCTTCAACCCTTGTGCTCTCTTTTGGGGGAGAGTGGGCCATTCTTTCAGGCTCCATCTCTCCAAATTCTTGGGCTGGGGCTGTGGCCATCACAGCCCCACTAACCTTTGCAGGGACGCCCAACATCCTAAGATGGGTTTGGTGTTCAACTTCAGCCCAGGCTGAAATTTCCAAATCATTGCCCATCAGGCAATCTACAGGTAGGGTTGGGGACACTGCCACTCTTTTGGGCCTGTGACCCCCTCCCAGCTGAGATTGACTATGGCCATGGGGTGATCTGTTCTGACACCATCAATGTTGGTCACCTGGTATTTAAACTCAGGTAAAAGCTGGTGAGGGGGGACTAGTTTCCCTGCCACCATGGTGACACTAGCCCCTGTGTCCCTAAATGCCACAGCTTTCTGACCATTAATTATTGGCTCCAATCTGTACCTGCCCAATGCTATGGGACCCATGGTAAAGGTGGCAAATCCTATACCACCATCAGAGTCAGAGGAGTCTGTTGAGGGGTCCCTGTCTAAACTAGGGCCCACCTCTGTTCCTCTTGCAAAAGCACCCAACTTTTGGGTGCACTACTCCCAACTGGAGGATTACTACTGGTAGTACCAGGAGGGGTGGTAGTAGTTGTGGGAGGAACATTTTCTTTATTGCCAATCCTGGGGCAACTGGGATCAGTTTTCCAGTGCCCAGGCTTTTACAGACATGGCAATAGGGTTTCTTTTCAGGAGAGGAAGGAGTTTGGGACCCACCCCCAGAAGAGGAATTTTGGGGCCCTGTAGGGGACTTATCCTTAGATTTATCCCCACCTTTCTCTTGGGACTTAGTAGAATCTTTCTTCTGGTCACCACCCTGATTTCTAGTTTTTACTCTGGTTCTGACCCATTTGTCTGCCTTCTTTCCCAATTCTTGGGGAGAGGTCAGATCAGAGTCCACCAGATACTGGTGCAGAAGCTGGTTTTGACAATTATTAAGGATCTGCTCCCTCATAATCAA
Source organism: Calotriton arnoldi (assembly GCA_963921515.1). Classification (NCBI taxonomy): domain Eukaryota; kingdom Metazoa; phylum Chordata; class Amphibia; order Caudata; family Salamandridae; genus Calotriton; species Calotriton arnoldi. The sequence goes on from CAWUFW010007128.1 coordinate 126,364, forward strand.
ATTGTACAATCCTAAAAAGTCATGCACTTTGTTGCCATGTATCCAACCTTCCAGAGCCTTTGTAGCACAATCTACAAAATCAACCCAGTCTTGAGTCTGAGCTTTTTGGGTGTCTCTGAACTTCAACCTATACTGTTCAGTGGTTAGGCCAAACCCATCTATCAGAGCACTCTTCAAGACTGTGTAATTGTCAGCATCCTCTTCTCTTACAGTGAGGAGCTTGTCTCTACCTTTGTCTGCAAAGGAGAGCCACAAGATTGCTGCCCACTGCCTCTGGGGGACCTTCTGAACTTTACAGGCCCTCTCCAGTGCAGTTATCCATTTGTGGATGTCATCCCCACTCTGGTAGGGAGGGACAATCTTGTTTAGGTTTCTATGGTCATAAGACCTTTCCCTATCTCTAGGGATATTGCTGCCACCATGGGACTCTAGTCCCAACTTTCTTCTCTCTCTAAGGAGATCTAGGGATTCCCTATCTAAAGCCAATTGCTTTTTTCTGATTTCCAGCTGAGTTTCCTCATACTGGACCAGCCTCTTTCTTCTCTCATGAGAGGATTCCCTCCTATGAGATGAGACAGAGCTCCCTATTGAGGTGCCAGAGTGGTTAGACTCCTGAGAAGGAGACCTAGACCTTCTGGGCACACTCTTAATCCTTCCTGGGGTGACAAAGAGGGCATCATCCTGATTATCCTCATCATCATCCACAGGAGGGATTGGGTTTTCCAGGTCAGGGTCATTGTCACCCTCCTGGCCAGTTTCAGAGGGGGGCTGGGGGTATTGGTACCCCTAGCCTCGTCCTCTTCGTCTGCCCCACCCTCAGCTCCTACCCCTTCAGTCCCTACAGGCTTACTAAGGTCATAAGCCACCAACAACTCCTTGAGGTGTTGGGTGGTGGGGCTTTGGCCTGTCCTTAATTTTCTCAAGTTACATAAAGCTCTCAATTCCAAGAATGGGAGTGTATCATACTTGGAGGGTGGAAGCTCAATGGCTTCCTGCAAGGATTCTTTGGATCCTGCCCTTAAAGACATTACTAGTGTGGTGTGGTGTATGCACTACCTACTCTAGTGTGGCCTACTAAACTCTCTTGAGTTGTAGAAAGGGTTGTGCTATCCCTTAACACACAACTCTAAGTTCAGTAGAACTTACTGTATTCTAAGCTTAAATTATATGTACCTTAGGTACCTTTAGTGGTTTTCAGTTGATCAATTCAATTAAGATTATCTGGTAAAACAATAGCAAGCTGGAATCCCACACGCTGCACACCAATGTGAGAAGTTGGCCTGGCATATGCTGTCCACTAATTATAGTGGGCACCTTGCACCAGTCCAAATCGACTCTTATGGTAGATAGGTTAAAGACAACCTTATTGAAAGCTATCCTAGTGGTAGCTATGGAGAGCAGCCTTCAGGCTAAGTCTTGAAGGAATGTAAAGCAGCTTGTTTTACCAGTCTATAATCTCTTGAGTGACCAAATGAAAGAGCACCACACCAGGTATATATTCAAAATATATGTATTTATTACTAAACACACCCCTCTAGTCTCTTTATGAGGCTAGAGTTCGAAGTACATAGGTTATAAGATCTTAAATCACAGTAATAGCACAAATACACGTTTGGGCCCTAGGGGCGTACCAAACCATATACCAATAAAGTGGTATGCGAACCACGACTGAACTAGACACTAGGCCTAGAGCCTCTAGAAGTGCTTGGACCACAAGGAACCACCCAAGGTAGTGACACAGGGGACCCACGGGGGACGCGTGCAGTGTAAATACACAACCGCGATACGCTGTTAACTTCTATGGAGAAAGTCGGGATCGGGAAAATAGAGGAAAGGGACACTTAAAGAGGACTAGGACAAAACCCTTTGAGATCTAGGACTTTGAAGAGTCTCTACCCACGGGAGCACCGGAGTACTCGTGTTACCTCACCCAGGGAAGCCGGGTGCATAGGTGCCTTTCGGGGTCGGGTTTCGTCGTCGTTTCGTATGGCGATCTGCTGCAAAGTGCTGCTGGCGACCAGGAGAAAAGTGTCCGGGTGGATCCAAGAGTGGATCGGAGTTCTGAAGAACCTGAAAGCAGAGGGGACAGAGTCTGGGTCACTAGCCAGTGACCAGGAAGGCGATGGACAGATGCCCACCGATGTCGAGTGCTTCAGGTGCGGTGACGGTCGTCTTGACTCTTCAGCCACGAGGTCCGGGAGGCGTTGTCGGTGACCAGGAGCAGGATTCGGGCTGGTGCTCGATGTCTGTCGAGTGCTGAGGTGTCGGCGACCGGATTGGACCCAACAAGCCTTGGCAACGGCAAGTCTCGAGTAAGATGTAGATCGTCGAGGATGCAGACCAGCAAGGTCTGGGGAACTCACCCAGCGAGGGTAAGTGAGGGCAGGCCTGGAGCAACCAGGATGCCAAGTAAAGAAAAGATTGGCCTTCATTAAGGGCTACTAGCCAACGGGCTAGCGACCGCGAAGGAGCCTCGTGACGCCGCACGTGGAGCTGGCTTACAGGACACTCGTGGAGTGGGGGCCAGTGATCTTCGGTGCAGGTGGTGCTGGAGGCTAGGGCTACTCGGAGCCCAAAGCACGACTTCTTGGGAGACCCAGAAGATGGTGCACTTGCAAGTGTGCTCGGTGTCCAGGGGTCACGGTCTCAAGTCACCCACGATAGCCACGGGCCTCAGCTTTGCTGGGGACTCAGGGTAGCCTCGGGGAAGTCTGAGAATCCACCTCTGGTGATGCGATGACTTCGGCGTCCGACGGGAGCTTCAGAAATGCGAACCGGACAGATGCTTCTTTGGTGCCTGCCAAGCAGGGGAGTCACTCCTTGACCCCAAGGGAGATTCTTCAGTCCTCTAATCGTGAGTAGAGCGTCGAAGGTCCAGGATTCAGTTTCAGAGTTTCGTCCAGGTATAATCTAAAGTCCTAAGGACTGGGTTCCTACCTTTATTCTAAAAATAGGGGTTGGACTAACTCTATGACCCCACCTATGGGAGGGTCAAGGGAGGGGGTGGCTACACCCACTTCCCTTTGTCCAGTTTTGCGCCAGAGCAGGGGCAGGTAGCCCCTGAGCTGGTTTGAACTGGCATATGCACAGAGGAGCCTTTTGCTCCCCCAGTGTAGGACTTCAAAGCACTCTAAGAGTGCACCCACCCAGCCCCAATACACATTATCCTGTCTGGGGAGGTGGTCACACCTCCCTGCAACAGGAAACCTATTGTCCAGGCCTCCCCTGCCGGAGTTTCGTCCAGCAGCAGGAGGCCAGACTTGTGTCTGTGGCAGCAGCATCCATTTTGTGATGCCAGGGCTTCAGAAAAAAGTTACCGGGTAAGCCAGAGTTAACATGTCTTTCCCTCTAGCAGGGTGGAATGCTACCCCCGCCGCCAGAATTGGCGGGGGGGTAGTATTCCAAGATGTTTGACACCAAACACGACATGTTTAGGTGCAGCCATTCCAAAGTTAGCATTTTACCGCGAGGATATAATGCGCTTAAGAGTATATGGTCAGGCTGCACTACAAACAGCATCAGAGATGGTCTCCGAATGCTGCAGAGGGGCCCTGCTCATGCAGGGGCACCCTCTCACATAGGAACCATGCACTCTGCCTTTAGGATTGATAAGGCCTGCCTTAGGAGTGACTTATAGGTTTATATGTGTGTATGTATTTAGTGATATAGGTAACCTATATCACAGTAAGGGGTGCATGCACCACCTTACCCAGGCTGCAGTAGCAGACCTGTGGTGTCAGTTTGGATGGCCGTCCAGGGGTGGCACAATACGTGCTGCAGCCCCGGGTAGGCCTCTGAGGTACCTATGCCCTTGGTACATAGTATACCATATACTAGGGACTTATAAGGGCACTGCAGATTCCAATCAGAGATGTGCCTAAGGCACATGGAAACCATTTTACAGAGAAAGCAGATAGACTGGGGCCCTGAATAGCAGGATCCCAGTCCAACTAAGTCATAAACCAGCAAAACACCATAAAAAAAGTGGGGGCAACCATATAGTCAGATTCCACCTTCCTACACATATCTTCGTCATTCGTTAATGGCACATGAGTTGCTAAAGTGCGGTGCATATTTTACAAAACACGCCATGGTTTTGCGCTGTCAGACCTTTCATGCAGAATATAATTGCTTGGAGACCGGATCTGATTCCATTTGAGTTAAAGATGTTTATTTATTTATTTATTTATTTATAGAGCGCAGCATTCATCCCGCAGGACATCACGGTGCTATGTAGCAAGAGCTCGTGGTAGGGCCGCCGATGGGTGTGGTCTTAGGTATTAGGCCTTGGGGAATGTTTTGGAGATAGATTTCACGCCAAGGCAATAAAACTGGGCAGGTGCATAATATATGCAGGAAATCTTCCCGAGGATATTCGCAGAACCTGCACTCTTTCTTCTCTGTTGATTGGTGCCATTTTGGAAGCGCGTCGTGTGATGGTAAGAACCCAAATCTGGCTTGGAGCACTTTCATTTTTATATACTTACTTATGATGGCATTCTTGTAGGTTTGCACAATCGGTGCCCTGTACGAGTTGATGGTCAGCTATGTGTGATTGTGCAATCTAAACTTTACTTTATCTTCTCACCAGGAGAGCTTCTTGATTTGTTTGTTGTGCTAGCTTGAATGACTGGTGAGGTAAGCTATTTTACAGAGTTGTTCCGCATTCAGATGTTTAATTGACGCTGCTATTTTCCCCAGCCGGGAATTTGCGTTTGAGGGCATGTTTGATGCAATTTCTTGCCATAATATTGCTCTTAGTGTGTTTGGTTTTACCTGCCTTAATAGAGATACATATTTGAGAAAAGACCCTTATGGTACTAGGTCTTGGTCCTGAAGGCCAAATTCCAGTCTGATTTGCGCCAACAAGGCATTTTGCGGAAAGAGGAAAATAATGCAAAAGACTTTGCTCTGTGTAATGTTCAAAAAGCTTGCAAATTTTACGGGAAAGATTTCCAGGCCATATGTAACTGTTGGTAACAACTTAGCCTTAATCGCTGTAAGTGGTGGCAGGACAGTTGGACTTTGCAATTTAGTTACTAGGAACTGGAGTGCAGCAATTTGTGAAGCCACCCTCGCTTTCAGTGTGTTTAGCTCCAATCAGTGGGACCAGCGGTCTTGCAGCCATACACCCAGGTACTCGTAGCTTCCACTTCTTCCCAAAGGGCATCCTCCACAATACCATGTCTTTCTTAATGATCCTTTCACCAAAAATAACTACCTTTGTTTTCCAGAGGTTTATGGTCTAGTCATTGGTCGAGCAGTATTGCTGTAGAGATCTTAAAATTTGCAAGCCTGTGCCCGTAAGATTCAATAATACAATGTCATCTGCATATAATAATAGGCTAATTTGTGGTTGACCCGACTTTGGGGGATAGGAGCAGATGGAATCCAGTTGAGCACTCAAATCTGCCAGATATAAATTGAATAGCACGCACCCTTGTTTGATGCCTCCATCGATCAGAATTCTGGACTTTAGACACTTATTACATCCAAGAGTGACCCTGGCCCAGTTGTCTGATAATAGAAGCTGTATTCCTTTTAGCAGGTTTGGAGAAATGTTCTATTCAACTAGTTTTCTCCAAAGGTGACTTCTGTTGATTAAATCAAATGCTTTGGCAAGGTCCACAAAACAGGTGTATAGGGATAGGTTTATACTTGTATATTTTTCTGTTTACATGCCCAGGGCTGTAAAATTGTCGATAGTGCTTGATGCTGGTAGGAAACCTGTTTGGTTTGGGGATATTAAGTTTGAATTCGTTGCCCAGGATTCTAGTTCCACAGGCACAAGGCCTGCAAATATCTTTTCATCAAATTGATCGATCAGATGGATGATATCCACGGATGCAATGTGGTTATAGTGTCTGCTTTATTGCTGTGACATATATGCAAGCAAGTAAGATCAACAAATAATGAGATTCTGATAATGCTGGGGGAATTCTGTCTTTGGGTGAAAGATGAATTATAACCATACACCCATATGCTACGTATAAAAGTGTGTAATATATATATAACTAATCACGCAACTACACTTTGTTAAAATACCGGCACTCACTACGAGATTTAAAGAGGCCGAGGTGAAACATTTGCCCAGCTGGCCAGGATGGTGCTTGCTGGGAACTGTAGTCTGTCAAGGAAGGCTGCAGTGAAGTTTCTACTACTAATCCGGCCCAGCTGGACTTCCACCAATGGGAGAATCATTGAACATTTAAAAAGTGGGTTGGGGTGAAGTACCGATGTGTAAGGCATTTGACAAAGGCATACCTGCCGAAACGCGTCATGCCATTTTTGCTGCAATAAATGAACTTTCTTGGTGCCCCCGCTGTGTCCCTCCTTGTTGCTTCCGAATGAAGGGATCGTTTGGTGAATATTTGGCGCGCTAGCCCCTGGCGTGCAGCGGGGACCTGTCTGACAAGTGTCCGGAGTTTCATGGGCAAGAGCTAACGACGTGAATCCAAGGGATTGGACTTACTCTGGACCGCCGCATCCGAAGAAAGCAAGGTACTGCTGTGAACACACAGTCCGTGACTACAAGGAGAGACTAGATCATTGCATCGGGGTCTCCGGTTATGCTGGACATGGGTTAATGTGGCTGGACGTATGGGGGCTAAGAAAGAGATTTGTTGTTGCAGAGACACCGGGATTAATTTTAACTTTCACGCAACTACACTTTGTTAAAATACCGGCACTCACTACGAGATTTAAAGAGGCCGAGGTGAAACATTTGCCCAGCTGGCCAGGATGGTGCTTGTTGGGAACTGTAGTCTGTCAAGGAAGGCTGCAGTGAAGTTTCTACTACTAATCCGGCCCAGCTGGACTTCCACCAATGGGAGAATCATTCAACATTTAAAAAGTGGGTTGGGGTGAAGTACCGATGTGTAAGACATTTGATAAAAAGGCATACCCGCCGAAACGCGTCATGCCATTTTTGCTGCAATAAATGAACTTTCTTGGTGCCCCCGCTGTGTCCCTCCTGGTTGCTTCCGAATGAAGGGATCGTTTGGTGAATATTTGGCGCGCTAGCCCCTGGCGTGCAGGGGGGACCCGTCTGACAAGTGTCCGGAGTTTCATGGGCAAGAGCTAACGACGTGAATCCAAGGGGTTGGACTTACTCTGGACCGCCGCATCCGAAGAAAGCAAGGTACTGCTGTGAACACACAGTCCGTGACTACATGGAGAGATTAGATCATTGCATCGGGGTCTCCGGTTCTGCTGGACATGGGTTAATGTGGCTGGACGTATGGGGGCCAGGAAAGAGATTCGTTGCTGCAGAGACACCGGGATTAATTTTAACTTTCACACAACTACACTTTGTTAAAATACCGGCACTCACTACGAGATTTAAAGAGGCTGAGGTGAAACATTTGCCCAGCTGGCCAGGACGGTGCTTGCTGGGAACTGTAGTATGTCAAGGAAGGCTGCAGTGAAGTTTCTACTACTAATCCTGCCCAGCAGGACTTCCACCAATGGGAGAATCATTGAACATTTAAAAAGTATGATGGGGTGAAGTACCGATGTGTAAGGCATTTGATAAAGGCATACCCGCCGGAACGCGTCATGCCATTTTTGCTGCAATAAATGAACTTTCTTGGTGCCCCCGCTGTGTCCCTACTGGTTGCTTCCGAATGAAGGGATCGTTTGGTGAATATTTGGCGCGCTAGCCCCTGGCGTGCAGGGGGGACCCGTCTGACAAGTGTCCGGAGTTTCATGGGCAAGAGCTAACGAAGTGAATCCAAGGGATTGGACTTACTCTGGACAGCCGCATCCGAAGAAAGCAAGGTACTGCTGTGAACACACAGTCCGTGACTACACGGAGAGACTAGATCATTGCATCGGGGTCTCCGGTTATGCTGGACATGGGTTAATGTGGCTGGACGTATGGGGGCCAAGAAAGAGATTCGTTGCTGCAGAGACACCGGGATTAATTTTAACTTTCACGCAACTACACTTTGTTAAAATACTGGCACTCACTACGAGATTTAAAGAGGCTGAGGTGAAACATTTGCCCAGCTGGCCAGGATGGTGCTTGCTGGGAACTGTAGTCTGTCAAGGAAGGCTGCAGTGAAGTTTCTACTACTAATCCTGCCCAGCAGGACTTCCACCAATGGGAGAATCATTGAACATTTAAAAAGTGGGATGGGGTGAAGTACCGATGTGTAAGGCATTTGATAAAGGCATACCCGCCGGAACGAGGCATGCCATTTTTGCTGCAATAAATGAACTTTCTTGGTGCCCCCGCTGTGTCCCTCCTGGTTGCTTCCGAATGAAGGGATCGTTTGGTGAATATTTGGCGCGCTAGCCCCTGGCGTGCAGGGGGGACCCGTCTGACAAGTGTCCGGAGTTTCATGGGCAAGAGCTAACGAAGTGAATCCAAGGGATTGGACTTACTCGGGACCGCCGCATCCGAAGAAAGCAAGGTACTGCTGTGAACACACAGTCCGTGACGACACGGAGAGACTAGATCATTGCATCGGGGTCTCCGGTTATGCTGGACATTGGGTTAATGTGCCTGGACGTATGGGGGCCAAGAAAGAGATTCGTTGATGTAGAGACACCGGGAATAATTTTAACTTTCACGCAACTACACTTTGTTAAAATACCGGCACTCACTACGAGATTTAAAGAGGCCGAGGTGAAACATTTGCCCAGCTGGCCAGGATGGTGCTTGCTGGGAACTGTAGTCTGTCAAGGAAGGCTGCAGTGAAGTTTCTACTACTAATCCGGCCCAGCTGGACTTCCACCAATGGGAGAATCATTGAACATGTAAAAAGTGGGATGGGGTGAAGTACCGATGTGTAAGGCATTTGATAAAGGCATACCCGCCGGAACGCGTCATGCCATTTTTGCTGCAATAAATGAACTTTCTTGGTGCCCCCGCTGTGTCCCTCCTGGTTGCTTCCGAATGAAGGGATCGTTTGGTGAATATTTGGCGCCCTAGCCCCTGGCGTGCAGGGGGGACCCGTCTGACAAGTGTCCGGAGTTTCATGGGCAAGAGCTAACAAAGTGAATCCAAGGGATTGGACTTACTCTGGACAGCCGCATCCGAAGAAAGCAAGGTACTGCTGTGAACACACAGTCCGTGACTACACGGAGAGACTAGATCATTGCATCGGGGTCTCCGGTTATGCTGGACATGGGTTAATGTGGCTGGACGTATGGGGGCCAAGAAAGAGATTCGTTGCTGCAGAGACACCGGGATTAATTTTAACTTTCAGGCAACTACACTTTGTTAAAATACCGGCACTCACTACGAGATTTAAAGAGGCTGAGGTGAAACATTTGCCCAGCTGGCCAGGATGGTGCTTGCTGGGAACTGTAGTCTGTCAAGGAAGGCTGCAGTGAAGTTTCTACTACTAATCCTGCCCAGCAGGACTTCCACCAATGGGAGAATCATTGAACATTTAAAAAGTGGGATGGGGTGAAGTACCGATGTGTAAGGCATTTGATAAAGGCATACCCGCCGGAACGCGTCATGCCATTTTTGCTGAAATAAATGAACTTTCTTGTGCCCCTGCTGTGTCCCTCCTGGTTGCTTCCGAATGAAGGGATCATTTGGTGACTATTTGGTGCGCTAGCCTCTGCCATGCAGGGGGGACCCGTCTGACAAGTGACCTCTGGTCCAGGCCAGCACTCTCCCCAGCAGCTCCGTCTATCAGCCGCACCGCTCCGGTACTGAGACCTCCCTCGAAGCAGTGTTCGCGCCGGCAGCCCGTCCCAGCACCTCAGGTGTTTTCCACTTTTGCCTGCCGGTGCCGTATTTCGTATAATTCCTCATTTGTTGCTTGGACTTTTGTTACTGTATTACTCTGTGTTTTCTTTCCCCGCTGTATTTTTTGCTCACTTCTTTCCCGCCGCTGCTGCCCCTGCGGCCCCGCCCCCCCGACACAGCATCGCTCCCGCCTCCCTTCCTCTGGTCCCGCCCCCCACCCCTACTTAATGCCGACCGCTGCGCGGACGCGCCTAAGGCAAGCTCGTCTGAGCCCGTCCCCGACCGCGACCAGCGCCAGGAACCCTGGTTCTCCTAGGCCCCACCGCTACGACTCCACCACCCTCTACGTACTCAATCCCGGAAGACACACCGACTGCGGAAGGGCCCCGCCGAACACCACCCATGGACAGTTCTCGTGCAGACCCTGCCGCAGATCCTTCACCATCGACAAAGCTCCCACAACCACCGAAGGCCCGCCTGATGCACGCACCGCCGAAACCCTGACATTCATCCTCCTCAACGTGCGCTCCTTGCACCGATACGCCATAGAGATCAGGGACCTGATCGACACCCTCTCGCCTGACGTCGCCTTCTTCACGAAACCTGGACCAACGCCACCTCCGGCCCCGACATCGCCACTGCCATCCCCGACGGCTACAAGATCCAGAGAAAAGACCGCCTCCACCACCCAGGAGGGGGACTAGCCATCGCACACAAGACCCCCCTCCGACTCTCCACATCCAGCACGAGTGACACCCACTCCAACACAGAACACCTCCACTTCCAGATCCAGACCAGCCCCAGGACCACGCTACGCGGCACCCTCATCTACAGACCGCCAGGACCTCGCACCCAGCCTGCAATTACCATTGCCGAGCTCGCAGCACCCCACGCCATCACCTCCACGGACTACATTCTACTCGGGGACCTGAACTTCCACCTCGACAACTGCAACGACCCCGACTCCACCACCCTCCTTGACAACCTCGCCAACCTCGGACTTAAGCAGCTGGTCAACATGCCCATCCACAAAGCTGGACACACCCTCAACCCCATTTTCGCGGGAGGGACAAACATCCGCTTCAGCCACACCACCCAGCCCCTCTGGACGGACCACCACTGCGTCCACTTCACCTTCAACACCACCACCGTACCCAAGCCCGCCCTGCGCCCGCCATGGCGGAACTGGAGCATGGTCACAAAGGAGCACCTCAACACCACCCTCCTCCAGAACTCCCCCAGAGCCACGACCGACACCAACTCCGCAGCCACAGAACTTCACCGCTGGATCTCCTGTTGCGCCGACAAGCTCGCACCCCTCCGCCACCCCGCCAAACAACGCCCTGTTGTAGGGATTCTGCACATACACAGAGCTATGCACAGGATAATAGGACCTCGGAATATAGTGGTGAGCCAACCATACACCTTAGCACCTAAAACCCCAATCCGACTAGCTTTAGCGTCTCATTAGCAACAATGCTACCAATGTTTAGACAACCCAGAACACGGTATCTCTCTCTCAGGACTCGCAGGAGCAAGAACACCCTTTCATAACTCACTCATACCTGTCCACAACGTGCGTAAGAAGAGACACTGTATAGTTTAAAATGTTTATTTCAACTACCGTGCTCTAAGATACAGTACACGTGCTAGTACTATCAGCATAATGCATAAAGATAATATAATCAGCATAGTTACAACTCCATAGAATACAAACGGGGAAAGCATTTCATAAAGCAGTGGATATATGGCTAAATGACCATACCACCCTCCCCGTGCTAGTAGCTAGTTTATTATGAAAACAGAAGACCTCTGGGCTTTGTCGAGCGAACCCCCATACCTCAATATCTAGATGCAAGATTTACATCATCAGACAAGCACAGCTCTTCTCTCTGGAAAGGTTTTTCTCCAAGTGTCTCTAACCGTGAAATCACAATATTAAAAGCACACAAATTTCTCCAGGGCAGCTGTACATAGTGTTATGTCTAAGTGCGAGGGACTGGCCAGATCAGCAAGAACAAGGGACGTTGTTTTTCGACCTTGTACATGTTGTGCAGACGTAACCCAAAGGGAACAGGAGAAAAGGTGAAAGACAGAAATGCAGACAGTTCTAAAATAGCCGGGCAGAAGCAGAGGCTGGAAAAACAACGGCACAAAGTAACGTGCGCAAAAAGGCATCATGGCAGCCAGGCCTAAGCCAACGTAGCAAGGCAGACCAGGAGGCCACAAACCACAAGACACCCTTCCCTGGGCAGTCCATCGGCCAAGACAAAGGACGAAGACAGAGTTCAAATTGACGGAGCAGAACAGAAACGTCCGTTGTGGAGCAGACCCCATGAAGGACAACGAATGGGAGAGGGAAAAAAAATTGTAGAGGTAAAAAAAAAAAAAACTCCAGCGCGACAGGTCGCAGAAAGCGAAGGTCCTGTCAATCCAACAGAGTGTAAGTGCAGAAAAACGCCACACCTTCCAAGAGGACATCATTGGAATCGTCGGAATAAAGCGACGCCATCCAGACCAATAAATCAAAGCTGCAGTCATGTTCCTCGCAAGAGGGAGCAGCGAACAGCATTGCGGAACAACTTGCGTGGTACTCAATATAACTGTGTTGTAGGAGATTCTGAGCAGCCGCCCAGATATCCCATTGTGCCAAAATCCCCAGTGCAGCCGCACGCGCCATATAGCCTGCACCGGAACAGTCCCGTTCATGGGCCTCTAAGGGACCCACCAGCAGGACAAAATCCGGTCGAGACAGAGACGTATTGGAGAGGCAATAATCCAAGGACCACGAGAAAGGACACCTGATGCAAGACATCACAGGTTGCACGCAAGTGAAATACGCAAAGCGAAAAGAAAGTCTATAGGACACACTGAGCGTCGCCAATGGCAGGATGCCGAAGCCAGCGAGGATGCGCTCACGGAGCAACTGGAGTCGACCTGGGTCGAGAAGGGCTCAAGGAGGTGCAGCCATTGCGCAGTAAACAGACCAAAAGCAGTACACCAGCCGCCAAAGCGAGGATCAACGGAAAGCCGCCAAAGACGCTGGAAAAAATGGAATGAATAAAAGCCGGTATTACACCAAAAATAGTCTGAAAAGAGGTCACAAGGCCAGAGCCCACAACTTTAAAAAAGTGCACCAGTCCTTCAGTGCGTGATGCATTAAAAACACGGTGAATCAGTTCACCGAAATGTTGTGGGAGGTTAGTGTTCAAAAGGGCCTGTATTTCACTGTGGGTACTCGCCACCTGGAGAATGAATGTCTCCCGGGCGGATGTGAGCATAACCTCCTGGTTCAATAATAGTGCCTTTATTCTGCTCAATTTATTGAAATCTGCCTTCAAAGTAGGAATGGAAGGCCAAATGGAACTATCTATGATGTCGTGCGGGGGAGGAAAAAGCAAATTTTTGCAGCAGACAACCCTGTGGGAAACTGTAACTATATAGGGGATGCCGGCCAACATGCCACAGCAGTCCTGATTATTCAGAAGTAGATAGCTACCATTTGCAAGCACAGTGAAAGTAGGAGAAATAGCAGGAGCAGGAATACCCTTTAACACACAAGCAAGATTCGGAGCCGAAACGTTACAAGCTCCGTGCAATTTAATGTGTTTGCAAATAAGGGAATGACCCACAGTTGAATCGCATGACTCCCCGTGAGAAAAACTTCCTTCCCGTCTCTAAGGCATTTATACATGAAAGGCAGGGACCAAAGTTCATGCAGGAAGGCACTGCCCAAGGGCTGGAAGCGGCCCACAGGGTAATGTTTCATGCACGAACTAAACTCAAACAAAGAAAAAGGCAAGGCGATAACCCCATGAACTAGCCACACAGCAGAATCCAGTTCCGCCACAGAGAATGGTAAGGGCTCTATTTTCTCGATATGTAACAGAGTGTATGCTGCATCCTTCATGGACATGAACTGCTGTTTGTCAGTTAAATTAAAAGGTAGGAATAAGGCAGAGGTGTTCAAAAAATGCCAAGGAACTTTACCCAACTTAAGTGTTTGCAAAGTCAATGCAAACTGCATAACTGAACGCAATTGACTCTGACCATGATATAACACTGAAACATCATCTTGTACAATATCAACAACAGAGGACACAATATTCTCTAACGTGTAAATGCGGGAAGACAGGGTATTAATACTATTGTCAACAACAGCAAGCACCTTTTCCAAATTTGCTTGATCTATTTCCCGTAGACGGGAAGCAGCTTCAATTTGTGAAAGCTTCCAGAGTTCATTATAAGTTTCATAAATGAATCTCTTTGGTCGTGGACCACGAGGCCCCAAAATAAAGTCGGACAGATCAATGTTGCCTGATAGGAGGGATAAATGTTGTTTAACATAATCTAGGGAAGAGTGCTGCAACCACTGTTTACACAATTTACCAACAGAATATGTTGTTACAGTACGAGAGTCAGAAAACCGTGGATCTGGCCTATCCTGTTTGTAACCAGGAACTGAGTCATGAAAACGCAGTTGGCAGGCATTAGACGCTATGGGCCAAGCCAACCAGGGTGACTGAACAAGCGCAGAGACATTAAACAAATTGTTTTGAAAGCGAGCTTGCAAATTTGGAAGGGACATATTGAAATGCAAGCTCCCGTTGGGAGGGGAAGCCAATGCAGGAATGGAAGGTGCATTTAATTGTTTGGAAGTAGCCAAACCCCAGCACGTAGTTTGATAAATGGTATTATTCAGAAATAAAATCTGGGCCGGGATAAGGCAAGCACGGTGCAAGGCTTCTGTGCCTTGCACCTGCCATGGTCTGGAACCCCAAATTGATTTCAAGTCTACAGTGTCCTTCCAGTACTCATAACCACCCACAGCTAAGGCGCTCAAAAAGGAACCCGAATATAGCAATTTGGTGTGGGTCAACATGATTTTCTGAGTGGGTGGAGTGTTTAATTTAAAATAATAGGACCCAGGGTTCGATCTATCAAAGTCTGTAAAGTAAGTAAATTTATTTCTAAGAGTTTGGGAGCTACCTGGCAAAGGGGTTGGACAATGCGCCCATTGGGTGTAGTTAAAAGGAACACGCAGTGCACTTGGTTTATGGACAAAGTGGTTGCCCCAATGCTGGTAACAATACAAATCGGCATAACTTGCAGAATTCATGTACAATTCCTCAGCATTAAAAGCAGCATAATATTTCAAATCAGTAAATAATGCTTCAACTGCATGCACATCCCAAGCGTCAGAATGAATATTACTTTTTACGACATCACCCATTGAAACACGAAGGACATTTGGTACATTAATAATCTCGGTTGGTCCATGAATTTGGAAATTTACCGCATCCCATACGATGCCATCAGCGACTGGAAAAGCTGAAATGTTCACAAAGGTGTGGTCACGCTTCATGATGTGAGATGAAGAATGTGGAGCCAAAGTTCCAGCGACACAGTTCACTGCAGAGCGTTCTGGTAAATAGTGACCATTGATGAGTAGAAAAAACACTGTGACAAAGCCAATGGACATGAACAAAAAATCAGGAATAGCACCAACCAGATGTATGTCCAGGGGGGGGGGTCAAAAAATTGTCTCTGAACCAGGATACAAGAATGCTGAATTTGGACGGGACAAGTGATGAGGTGGAATCTGAGTCAAAGGAATAATGTGTTGGGCTCAGTGGCGTTGTTGGCAGGTGTGCCACCGACTCGTTGGCGGGGTAGGTATACTCAGACTCGTCGTTGCAAGGGGAGTCCGGGTAGTCGAGTAAGCGATCAGGCAAATCTACCATCTCGATAGCAACATCAGTGACCGTTCGGGCCACAAACATTTGTCCGGGAAATGACAGGACAAGAGACCGCTGGTGTAACACTATTCAGGATCGGCCAGATGTTGTAGCTTGACATTTTCCACTGAGATGTATCTGTTCTCTTTACGACCAGGAAGCGGTGGTAAGATGACTGTACGAGTTCCCTTCAAGCCAAGGACTGGAACTGGTGCACGATAAGAGGGGACAAATTCTTTTTTGTTCTCCACCTTCTCTCGAACCAAATCTCCAATCTTCGGAAGCCAGCCGGCCACCGGAATCTGCAGCGCAGCGTCTGTGGCTGAAGGTAACTGTGCGATTGCAAGTTTGTCTCGGGCTTCTTGTAAGTCCTGTAACATAGTAGAATGGTTATCTACATCAAAGATGGCGGATTGCACCGCCATGTCTAGACCATCAAGGTCGGGCACGAACATTCTTATGCCAAAGAGCATTTCGTATGGGGTCCGCCCACCCAGAGGTCTTCTAGGGAGATTATTAAGTGCACGTTGTACGGTATACAAGTGGGCCAGCCAGTTCCTGCCAGTACCTAAGACTCTAGCTGTCAAGGATTGCTTTAAGTCACGGTTCATTCGTTCAACAATCGAGTTGCCCTCAGGCCGATATGGAGACGAAAATTTCACGCGCACCCCCAGTGAACCCATTGCGTCCTTGTAAGCCTTAGAGGCGAACGCCGGACCTTGGTCCGAATGGAAGGTACCACAGGCGAAAATTCCCACAAAGACACGCAAATCCCTTATGACATTTCGAGCGTCAGCACTTCGTTGTGGCCAAACCCAGATGAAACGTGTGCACGAATCCACTGCAACTAAGATATATTTATATGCAGTGTCTGAAGAGAATGGACCGCAGTGATCCAGGTAAACACACCCAAAAGGTCTGTTAGAAATGCAGAGCGGGGTCTGTGGTGGCCGTGTAACCGTGGAAGGCTTAATCTGCTGACAAACGTCACAAGAAAGCACATAAGTACGGGTTTGTTTGTATAAACCACGCCACCAGTAACGCTGTTGCAAGATGGAAACAGTCGCAGACACTCCAGCATGTGCCGAAGCCATGCCTTCGTGTGCGGCAGTTATCAAGGAAAGTCTGCGGTCCGCGTTGGGAATCAGCCGATCACCAACGTCTGGAATTCTTACGTAAGGAGCCTGTTCGGGACCTAATTGATAAGAGTATTTCGAAGGGAAACCCCTAGGGTAATTAGCACCTTCCTTTGTCGCAGCAATAGCTGCTAAAATATCAGTATCTATTTTAGACATGGATCTGGGGTAACTGCTGCGACTGAGCACATGGCTACTGCTGACTTGGCAGCTTCGTCTGCCAAACCGTTACCGACAGCGTGTGCGCCCACACGCTGGTGGCCAAGAGTGTGAACCACCTGTGTGAGAGGCAGACGTTGTTTCAAATCTGCCACTCGAACCCAAAGCATTTTATGCTTAATTGTGCTACCTTTGGCGTCCCTGTAGTCGTTTTGCGACCAAAAGAACAGATTGTCATTGTAAGACTGAACACAGTAGTAAGAATCGCATACAATTAGAGTGGTCACATCCGGATTAGCGAACTCAAGTGCTAGCACCAATGCGCGCAGCTCGGCCAATTGTGCAGTACTGTCTCCTAGTGCCTGAGTATGCACTACAGTTGACTTCAACTTACCGTTCACAAAGGTACCTGCAAAAATAGCACATGCTGCTGAATAAGCATGCTTGGAACCCGTGGCCGGTTGTGCCGAACCATCGGTATAGATAATACATTCGTATTCCTCAAGCGGTAGCAAGGACAGAGGAGGAGGATGAACGAATTCATACTGTAAAAACTCCTGAGTCTGAAGAGAAGAATCAAAGATAAAAGTGACATCCGGAGACGTCAAAGATGTTGCCCATTCTATCCAACGGGGGTGCAAAGCTTTAGAGTTCGGAACACTTGCTTTTGTCACTGCCTCCAGGGCAGGATATGGTGTTACCACCAGAATGCGTTTTCCCTGTGCCTGTGCGCGTTCCTTTAGAATCGCCATCTGCACTGCAGTCAAAACTTTCTCCACAGATGAAAAGCGCATTTCAGCGGAAGTGTAAAGATGTGACTTGTATGCGATCGGTACTGTGTCACCTTCAGTTAAAGGTTAAGTATGTGAAACCCACTGCCCCTGGAATGATTCTAATCACCAGGTTTGTGTGGTTGTCACGAGTCAACAAGAATTTAGATTCAAGTAGGTCTGTCTGCAAAGACTGCAGAATGGAGGAATGCTCCGGAAGCCAGCATGACTTCTAAAAGTTAGGTTGTATCAAGGCATACAGTGGCTTGATACGCTGGGCATATTCGGGAATGTAAGTACGCCCGAAGTTTAGAAAACCCAGTAAAGACTGAAGTTTCTTCAGTGTGGTTGGAGGGCACAAAAGTGCACATTTCTCCAAGAAATGGGGGGCTAAACCCTTACCTTCATTGTTGAGCTCATAGCCCAAAAACAAAACGGTAAATTCAGCAATGTGAGATTTGGCAAAGTTAAACTTGTAACCTAAAACCGCAAGTTCTAGAATAATGCGGTTCACTCGGGAAAGATGCGGGTATAATTCGTCGTCTGTCAGATAGATATCATCGACGTACGAACATGCATCTGGGTCTATGCCGTCTAACAAAGAGACAACACGGGCAGCGAATACGCCTGGACTGTTTTTGTAGCCCATAGGTAAATGCCGGAATTTGAATAATTTACCACCGGAGGTAAAAGCGCTCCATTGGCTACTCTCCGGGGCCAAGTTGTGCGTGTAGAATCCATTGGATAGGTCAAGTGTAGTTTTATATTTTTTACGAACAAGACTGTCTACAAGCGCAGAACTGTGTGTGTTTTGCACCGCAAAGGTCCGACAATGAGAGTTCAAATGTCGGTAATCCAAAACTAAGCGGTACGATCCATCGGGTTTAGAAACCGCGAAAAGGGGATTATTCATTGGTGACACGCATGTTTCAATTACTCCTTTATATTCTAACTGGGTCAGAATTTCGGAAACGGGACCTTTAGCTTCCCGTTTGATGGGATATTGGGGTTGTGGCTGTGGCAGCGACCGCAAAGGAATATCATGGGGGGGAGAATCTTCATCCCATCCTACGTGGTTGCGGTATAACGCTGGAGCCAGGGACACAGCCCACTCTGCTGCGAGAGCCTCCGCTTTGTCCTTGGGGACATGACGAGAAAAGCTCGGAAGGATTACCTCCTCCCCTTTGCGCGCAGCAAGTACGAATAGGGGCGGCCAATCCGCCTCCGCTAACAAAATGTCGTACGAAGAGGTCAGATTTTCCCAAAAAATCCCTTTAATAACACGCTGTATGTCACCTTCAATTTGAATGACAATATTATATAGTCTGTCAGGGGGTGCCACTCTGGTGTCTGCTGTCTCGACAGTAATGAATGTTTCAGTTGCTGTCGCCTCCACATGAGGACGTAGCGCCTCCCGCGGCGCTGTCTAGGAGTGTCACTGCCCACGTCCAATTCAGGAGTCTCGTTCTCACCGTCTGTGGCATATTACGCTGTTACAGCGGCAACTTTCTTCTTCTGAAACTGTGGGCGAGAGCGTTGAAATTCTTCTGCTTTCCCTCGGACTTGTTGTCGAGGTTGGTCCCGTCCCTGTGGAGCCTCTCGACCCCTTCCTCTATCCTGGCGATCTCCACCAGCCTGCGAAGTTGTTGGTGCCTGTGAAGAACGAGGAGAACGCGAATCAGGGACTTGAAATCTCTCTGGAGATTTAATTCTCGCCCTATCACGCAAATCATAAGTGCGTTCAGAAGAGACGGAAACCAGGGATGCGCCTCGCGACCCTGGCTTCTTCTGTTGCTTAACCTGTTTTTTCAACCTCCAGCTCTTTTTTAGTAAAAACTGGTTTCTCATCCTTCTCAGACTGAGTTTTTGGTTGTTGTTGCGATTGTGTTTGCGATTTAGCAAAAGGCTTAACTCCCAGGCTATTGCGGCCAATTGTTTTGTAAGCCTGTGCAATAATTTTCGGTAATTCGCGCGGCTTGTCCGGATCTGGGACCAAAGCCAAAGCATTAGCTACTTGAAAGTTAACTGCATCGCCCTTGACATTCGCAAGGATCAAATCAGCTACTACGTCGAACACTCCCACCAGTCTCATCCCTAATTCCACAGCCGCTTCAGGGCCATGCTCATCCTGCACTCGCTTAATTACAGAGGGGAGAACCGTCATGGAAGGAGTGCCGAAACACTTCGCATATACTGCGGCGAATACCCTACCCCAGTTGTTGCATTCTGCCAACTCGGGGATTAAGTCTTTTGGCAAACTAATCGTCAAAATCCTGTGTTTTTCCACGGGAGATGTATTTGGAAAAACTGCCTCCAGCTGGTCAAATTTTTCTGCAAGCCAATAAGGAAAATCATCCTTATTTTGTGGGCGCTTGCCCATCACCGAATTAACCATGACAGGACTTATGGTTACACCGCCTGCTCCAGCTGGATGGGCTGCAACTCCAGGCGGGGCTCCCTGGATGTTGCCTGTAACATACTGTACTAAAGCTCTATGCACTCGTATCAAAGACGAATGCAAATTACGCAGTTCACCGACTGCCACCGTCATATAACGCAGATGTAGAGTATACCCGGCCAAGACAGGCCAAGTGGCCCCTTCAATTGATAAGGGGCCTAAACGAACCGCGGTAACCGGTTGGGGGAGGGCGCCATCAAACCAAACACGGTGTTGCCAAGCCGTGAGCGGTACTTCAAGATTCCTATACGGTCTATAGTGATTAGGAACAACGGTGGCTGTATATTCATGGAACAAAGTATCAGTCCCATCCACCGTCGGAAAGGTGACCCAAGAGTAAAACACCTCAAAGTGGTAAGCTGGATCCGCTTGTACCACAAAGATCAGATCGACACCCGCGTCAGGCACTCCATACACTGTCAAGTGAGCCCGGAGCGCTGCGCGGCTATGTGCCGCAATTTGAACAGCCATTTTAGGCTAGAAGTTCTCGACAACCTAATATGATGCAGCACAATAGAGGGTATTATTTAAAAAACCTTTTAACAACTTCAAGCTTGAAAGAACCTATAAAAACGTCAATATAGGAGGTATCACCGTCACACACGCTTCCGGAAGCGTCTGGGAAGGGATTTGTGGACAAGCACAAATACTACTCAAGCGTCTCGCAGATAAGCAGCCCACTCGTTGGTTGCGCCATGTTGTAGGGATTCTGCACATACACAGAGCTATGCACAGGATAATAGCACCTCAGAATATAGTGGTGAGCCAACCATACACCTTAGCACCTAAAACCCCAATCCGACTAGCTTTAGCATCTCATTAGCAACAATGCTACCAATGATTAGACAACCCAGAACATGGTATCTCTCTCTCAGGACTCGCAGGAGCAAGAACACCCTTTCATAACTCACTCATACCTGTCCACAACGTGCGTAAGAAGAGACACTGTATAGTTTAAAATGTTTATTTCAACTACCGTGCTCAAAGATACAGTACACGTGCCAGTACTATCAGCATAATGCATAAAGATAATATAATCAGCATAGTTACAACTCCATAGAATACAAACGGGGAAAGCATTTCATAAAGCAGTGGATATATGGCTAAATGACCATACCACCCTCCCCATGCTAGTAGCTAGTTTATTATGAAAACAGAAGACCTCTGGGCTTTGTCGAGCGAACCCGCCTACCTCAATATCTAGATGCAAGGTTTACATCATCAGACAAGCACAGCTCTTCTCTCTGGAAAGGTTTTTCTCCAAATGTCTCTAACCGTGAAATCACAATATTAAAAGCACACAAATTTCTCCAGGGCAGCTGTACATAGTGTTATGTCTAAGTGCGAGGGACTGGCCAGATCAGCAAGAACAAGGGACGTTGTTTTTCGACCTTGTACATGTTGTGCAGACGTAACCCAAAGGGAACAGGAGAAAAGGTGAAAGACAGAAATGCAGACAGTTCTAAAATAGCCGGGCAGAAGCAGAGGCTGGAAAACAACGGCACAAAGTAACGTGCGCAAAAGGCATCATGGCAGCCAGGCCTAAGCCAACGTAGCAAGGCAGACCAGGAGGCCACAAACCACAAGACAGGCCTCTGAAGGCCGCCTGGTTCACCACTGAACTACAAGAAGCCAGACGCTCCTGCAGACGCCTAGAGAAAACCTGGCGAAACCAGAAAACCACGGAGCGCCCTGAAGGAATACCACCAGCGCATAAGAGACACCAAACGGACCTTCATAAGAGACAAAGTCCAGACCAACGCTACCAACGCCAAGGAACTGTTCAACGTCATACAGCAGTTCGCAAAACCCACCAGCGAAGCCACGGACGTCACACCTTCCCAGGAACTCTGCGACAAGCTCAGCTCCTACTTCCATCGGAAGATCAAGGTCCTCTACGACAATTTCAGCGAACCGACGCCGGACACCACCCCCCTCCCCACCGCCGCCGACAAACCAACCATCATGACCTGGGATCCCGCCACCGCCGAGCACACCACCACAACCATGAAGAAAACCCACTCAGGAGCCCCAACGGACCCCTGCGCACCACACATATTCCACAGGGCCGCCGCCGCCATCGCACCCGAACTAGGACGGACCATCAACGCCTCCTTCAGTTCCGGCATCTGCCCAGACGACTGGAAGTGGGCGGAGGTTAAACACCTCCTCAAGAAACCAACGGCCGACCCTACGGACCTGAAAAACTACCGGCCCATCTCCCTCCTCCCCTTCGTGGCCAAAGTCACAGAGAGAATCGTAAACGCCCAGCTGACCGCCTTCATCGAAGAGACCTCCATCCTAGACGCCTCCCAGTCTGGATTCCGCAGCAACCACAGCACCGAGACCGCCCTCCTCGCCGCCACTGACGACATCCGCATGCTACTCGACCAGGGACACACTGCGGCCCTCATCCTCCTAGACCTCTCCGCAGCCTTCGACATCGTTTCACATCGCACGCTCGCAGCCAGACTTCACGACGCAGGGATACAAGGGACCGCCCTCGACTGGATCCAATCCTTTCTCTCCGGCAGAACCCAGAGGATCAGACTCCCCCCCTTCCTCTCCGAACCCACCGATATCAACTGCGGAGTACCCCAAGGATCATCGCTCAGCCCCACGCTCTTCAACATCTACATGGCCCCCTCGCCGCCATCGTCAGACAGCATCGGCTCAGCATTGTGTCCTACGCCGACGACACCCAGCTCATCCTCTCACTCACGAAGAACCCCGAGGACACCAGACTCTGCTTCCAGGTAGGAATGAGGAATGTGGCAGCCTGGATGAAAGACAGCTGCTTGAAGCTCAACTCAGAGAAGACCGAGGTCCTCATCCTCGGACCCTGCACCTCTGCCTGGGACAACACCTGGTGGCCCTCCGCCCTCGGGAATCCACCCACCCCTACAGACCACGCACGAAACCTCGGCATCATCCTTGACTCCTCCCTCTCAATGAACCGCCAGATCAACGCCGTCGCCTCCACTAGTTTCAATTGCCTGCGCATCCTCCGTAAGACCTTCAAATGGATCCCCCCCCCGACTGCAGAAGGACAGTCACCCACGCGCTCATAACCAGCAGACTGGACTACGGCAACGCCCTATACGCCGGAATCAACAGAACTCTTCTACACAAACTCCAAACCATCCAGAACACCGCAGCCAGACTTGTCCTCGGGACACCGCGTCACCAACACATGACCCAGCACCTACGAGGCCTCCACTGGCTCCCCGTCCATAAGAGGGTCACCTTCAAACTCCTCACCCACGCCTACAAATCCCTCAACAACATCGGACCCAAATACCTCAACGAGAGAGTATCCTTCCACGTACCCGAGAGGAACCTCCGCTCCGCCGACCTCGCCCTGGCAGAGGTCCCCCGCATCCGCAGAAACAGAACAGGCGGGAGAGCCTTCTCCTACATCGCAGCCAAGACCTGGAACGAGCTCCCGGTGAACATCAGACGCTCCCCGACCCTGCACACGTTCAGGAAGTACCTCAAGACCTGGCTCTTCGACTGATCTGGAGCCGCACCCCCCCCCCCTAGCGCCTTGAGACCCTCACGGGTGAGTAGCGCGCTTCATAAACCCCTGATTGATTGATTGATTGATTGATTGATTGGGCAAGAGCTAACAACGTGAATCCAAGGGATTGGACTTACTCTGGACCGCCGCATCCGAAGAAAGCAAGGTCCTGCTGTGAACACACAGTCCGTGACTACAAGGAGAGACTAGATCATTGCATCAGGGTCTCCGGTTATGCTGGACATGGGTTAATGTGGCTGGACGTATGGGGGCCAAGAAAGAGATTCGTTGTTGCAGAGACACCGGGATTCATTTTAACTTTCACGCAACTACATTTTGTTAAAATACCGGCACTCACTACGAGATTTAAAGAGGCCGAGGTGAAACATTTACCCAGCTGGCCAGGATGGTTTTTGCTGGGAACTGTAGTCTGCCAAGGAAGGCTGCAGTGACGTTTCTACTACTAATCCGGCCCAGCTGGACTTCCACCAATGGGAGAATCATTGAACATTTAAAAAGTGGGTTGGGGTGAAGTACCGATGTGTAAGGCATTTGATAAAGGCATATCCGCCGAAACGCGTCATGCCATTTTTGCTGCAATAAATGAACTTTCTTGGTGCCCCCCTGTGTCCCTCCTGGTTGCTTCCGAATGAAGGGATCGTTTGGTGAATATTTGGCGCGCTACCCCCTGGCATGCAGGGGGGACCCGTCTGACAAGTGTCCGGAGTTTCATGGGCAAGAGCTAACGACGTGAATCCAAGGGATTGGACTTACTCTGGACCGCCGCATCCAAAGAAAGCAAGGTACTGCTGTGAACACACAGTCCGTGACTACACGGAGAGACTAGATCATTGCATCGGGGTCTCCGGTTATGCTGGACATGGGTTAATGTGGCTGGACGTATGGGGGCCAAGAAAGAGATTTGTTGTTGCAGAGACACCGGGATTAATTTTAACTTTCACGCAACTACACTTTGTTAAAATACCGGCACTCACTACGAGATTTAAAGAGGCTGAGGTGAAACATTTGCCCAGCTGGCCAGGATGGTGCTTGCTGGGCACTGTAGTCTGTCAAGGAAGGCTGCAGTGAAGTTTCTACTACTAATCCGGCCCAGCTGGACTTCCACCAATGGGAGAATTATTGAACATTTAAAAAGTGGGTTGGGGTGAAGTACCGATGTGTAAGGCATTTGATAAAGGCATACCCACGAAACGCGTCATGCCATTTTTGCTGCAATAAATGAACTTTCTTGGTGCCCCCGCTGTGTCCCTCCTGGTTGCTTCCGAATGAAGGGATCGTTTGGTGAATATATATATATATATATTCACTGAAAAACCATAGGTTTTAGGGACAGTTATAGTTAGTTGGACATTTCACTCGTACAAAACCATAGAAATTCCCCCGTTATAGTTAGTTCAGCTAACTATAACTCGCGCCCCGCAATGCACTGCTGATGACGTCACATATTACATCACTCATGACATGGTCAGTGACATCACTGATGACATCTCAAATGACATCACTGATGACATCACTGATGACATCATCCAGTGACTGTGTGTTTCTGTAAAGTTTAAATATGTTTAATATATATAGGGAAAGGCGTATTGAAGAATGAGTGGGTGTATAAGTGTCTGAATTGATGATTTAGTATGTGAGTGACTGACTCTACAAGTGAGTGATTACACGTATCTTACTGAATGCATGGGTTAGTGACTAAACTGTGTGAATGTCTGTATCCGTCTGTTTGTTGGTGTGTAAGTGGATGCATGGATTTGTGAATAGCTACATGAGTGTCTATATGGGTTATTGATTGGTTCTCTGAGTATCTGTATGGCTGCCTGAGTGTTTGTGTGGGTGGGGTGTGTGTGACTCTGTACATAGATGTGTGAGTGGGTGATTCACTGGGTGCATGATTTCAAGAGTGCATCTGTGATGGACTGCTTGGGTGGGTGAGTGTGTGTATGGGTGTGTTAGTGAGTTAATGTATATCTCAGTGGTACATGTGCGAGTAACTACATATGTAAAAGGCAGTATATATGTGTGTTAGAGTATTTAAATGGCTATAAGTGAGAGTATGTGATAGTGAGAGTGGCTGTATGGATGCGTGTGTGCTTGTATCAGTTATTGTATAAGAGCGTAAGAATGTGCTAGTATTTGTATGAGTAAGTGAGCTGGTGTGTGTATAACTGTATAGGTGAGTAAATGGGTGTGTGATTAATTTTTTGCATGACTGACTAGGTGTGTGAGTACCTCTATGGATGAGTGGCGGTGTGTGAGTGTTTATATAGGTGTATGAGTGCATATGATAGTCCTGTACTGAGTGACTGTAAGTATGAGTGACTGTTCGGGTGAGTGAATGGATGTGTGTGTAGACCTAAGAATCAGTGAGTGGGTATGTAGTTTTTGGTGTTGGAGTGTCTATGGTTTTGAGAATGGCAGTCTGTAATTTAGAGTGGGTGTATCAAAAGTTATATTAGGGTGTGAGAAGATGCATGAAATTATCACATGGATGATGTCATCAGTGATGTCATTTGAGATGTCACTGACCATGTCATGAGTGATGTAATATGTGACGTCATCAGCAGTGCATTGCGGGGCGCGAGTTATAGTTAGCTGAACTAACTATAACGGGGGAATTTCTATGGTTTTGTACGAGTGAAATGTCCAACTAACTATAACTGTCCCTAAAACCTATGGTTTTTTCAGTGAATTTCAAAGGTTTTTTAAATGCTAATTTCTAACTATAACGTGTCTGAAACCTATGGTTTTTTCAGTGAATTTCAAAGGTTTTTTAAATGCTAATTTCTAACTATAACGTGCCTGAAACCTATGATTTTTTAAGTGAATTTCAAAGGTTTTTTAAATGCTAGTTTCTAACTATGCCTACAGAGGTAGGACATGTGAAGAAAGAAGAAAAAACGCACAGAAAGAAGCAAAAGATGTGCAGAAAGAACCAACAGAGGAGCAGAAAGAGGCCTTGTTGCAAAATCATCCTGTGCCCACAACTTTTTCAGACGGGTACTGGTGGTAACTGACTCTGACTAACCAGAGCCAGTGCTATGCTAAAAGACACTTAGAATACAGTGAAAACACCTACATACACTAGGGAACACTATGCATTGGGGTACCCCTGTGATTAGCATGACCTCCTCTGCAAGTCCCTAGTACATAAAAGGGCAGGGGGATTAAAACTACCTCTTAAAACGCGCTACAGGGCGCGT
Organism: Calotriton arnoldi; assembly: GCA_963921515.1. Lineage (NCBI taxonomy): Eukaryota > Metazoa > Chordata > Amphibia > Caudata > Salamandridae > Calotriton > Calotriton arnoldi. The sequence goes on from CAWUFW010007128.1 coordinate 153,078, forward strand.
TTGCACAGTGATGAAGGGAGGGGGCCTGAGGTGACATGTGTGCAAACGCGCCCGAGGCGCGTTTTAAGTTGCGGGATTAAGTCCCTTGAATCCTGAGGGTCCCTGGGGCCCAACTAGTACCCCAGGTACCTACAGTTAGGACCCCAGAGCTGAGTTGCAGAGAGGCGTTCCGAGGCCACGCACCTTTTTCACCTCTCTGCAACGCAACTCTGTTGTGCTTACTGAAGGTACCTGGTGGGCTAGTTGGCCCCCAGGGTCCCTCAGGATTCAAAGGGAATTAATTCCCCAACTTAAAACGCACCACAGGGCGTGTTTGCGCACATGTCACCTGAGGCCCCGCCCCCTCCCTTCACCACTGTGCAAACGCGCCCCGTGGAGCGTTTTAAGTTGGGGGATTAGGTCACCTTGAATCCTGAGGGTCCCTGGGGCCCAACTAGCCCACCAGGTACTTCCAGTAAGCACCACAGGCCTGCGTTGCAACGCCTGTAACAAATTGTGCAGTTATGTTTAGGTAGTGAAGAGGGTCGTGCAGGGGGTAGTGTTTTAGGGTTTAGGGTAGTGCAGTGGTGTTTGTGTAGTGTAGGGGGTCATGCTGGGGTAGATTTAGGGTTTAGGGTAGTGCAGTGGTGTTTGGGTAGTGTAGGGAGTCGTGCTGGGGGGAGTGTTTTAGGGTTTAGGGTAGTGCAGTGGTGTTTGGGTAGTGTAGGGGGTCGTGCTGGGGGTAGTGTTTTAGGGTTTAGGGTAGTGCAGTGGTGTTTGGGTAGTGTAGGGGGTCGAGATGGGGGTACGGATTTAGGGTAGTGCAGTGGTGTTTGGGTAGTGTAGGGGGTATTGCTGGGGGTAGTGTTTTAGGGTTTAGGGTAGTGCAATGGTGTTTGGGTAGTGTAGGGGTACTGCTGGGGGTAGTGTTTTAGGGTTTAGGGTAGTGCAGTGGTGTTTGGGTAGTGTAGGGGTTCGTGCTGGGGTTAGTTTTTTAGGGTTTAGGGTAGTGCAGTGGTGTTTGGGTAGTGTAGGGGTAGTGTTTTAGGGTTTAGGGTAGTGCAGTGGTGTTTGTGTAGTGTAGGAGGTCGTGTTTTAGGATTTAGGGTAGTGCAGTGGTCTTTGGGTAGTGTAGGGAGTCGTGCGGGGGTAGTGTTTTAGGGTTTAGGGTAGTGCAGTGGTCTTTGGGTAGTGTAGGGGGTCGTGCGGGGGTAGTGTTTTAGGGATTAGGGTAGTGCATTGGTGTTTGGGTAGTGTAGGGGGTCATGCGGGGGTAGTGTTTTAGGGTTTAGGGCAGTGCAGTGGTGTTTGGGTAGTGTAGGGGGTCGTGCTGGGGGAGTGTATTAGGGTTTAGGGCAGTGCAGTGGTGTTCGGGTAGTGTAGGAAGTCGTGCTGGGGGTAGTGTTCTAGGGTTTAGGGCAGTGCAGTGGTGTTCGGGCAGTGTAGGGGGTCGTGCTGGGGGTGGTGTTTTAGGGTTTAGGGCAGTGCAGTGGTGTTCGGGCAGTGTAGGGGGTCGTGCTGGGGGTGGTGTTTCAGGGTTTAGGGCAGTGCAGTGGTGTTCGGGCAGTGTAGGGGGTCATGCAGGGGGTGGTGTTTCAGGGTTTAGGGCAGTGCTGTGGTGTTCGGGCAGTGTAGGGGGTCGTGCAGGGGGTGGTGTTTCAGGGTTTAGGGCAATGGTGTTCGGGCAGTGTAGGGGGTCGTGCTGGGGGTGGTGTTTCAGGGTTTGGGGCAGTGCAGTGGTGTTCGAGCAGTAAAGGGGGTCGTGCTGGGGGTGGTGTTTCAGGGTTTAGGGCAGTGCAGTGGTGTTCGGGCAGTGTAGGGGGCGGTGCAGGGGTGGTGTTTCAGGGTTTAGGGCAGTGCAGTGGTGTTCGGGCAGTGTAGGGGTTGTGCTGGGGCTGGTGTTTCAGGGTTTAGGGCAGTGCAGTGGTGCTCGGGCAGTGTAGGGGTCATGCTGGGGCTGGTGTTTCAGGGTTTAGGGCAGTGCAGTGGTGTTCGGGCAGTGTAGGGGTCTTGCTGGGGCTGGTGTTTCAGGGTTTAGGGCAGTGCAGTGGTGTTCGGGCAGTGTAGGGGGTCTTGCTGGGGCTGGTGTTTCAGGGTTTAGGGCAGTGCAGTGGTGTTCGGGCAGTGTAGGGGGTCGTGCTGGGGGTGGTGTTTCAGGGTTTAGGGCAGTTCAGTGGTGTTCGGGCAGTGTAGGGGGTTGTGCTGGGGCTAGTGTTTCAAGGTTTAGGGCAGAGCAATGGTGTTCAGGCAGTGTAGGGGGTTGTGCTGGAGGTGGTGTTTCAGGGTTTAGGGCAGTGCAGTGGTGTTTGGGCAGTGTAGGGGGTCTTGCTGGGGGTGGTGTTTCACGTTTTAGGGCAGTGGTGTTCAGGCAGTGTAGGGGGTCTTGCTGGGGGTGATGTTTCAGGGTTTAGGGCAGTGCAGTGGTGTTCGGGCAGTGTAGGGGGTCGTGCTGGGGGTGGTGTTTCAGGGTTTAGGGCAGTGCAGTGGTGTTCGGGCAGTGTAGGGGGTGGTGCAGGGGGTGGTGCTTCAGGGTTTAGGACAGTGCAGTGGTGTTTGGGCAGTGTAGGGGGTCGTGCTGGGGGTGGTGTTTCAGGGTTTAGGGCAGTGCAGTGGTGTTCGGGTAGTGTAGGATGTCGTGCTGAGGGGTGGTGTTTCAGGGTTTAGGGCAGTGCAGTGGTGTTTGGGCAGGTAGGGGGTCGTGCAGGGGGTGGTGTTTCAGGGTTTAGGGCAGTGCAGTGGTGTTTGGGCAGTGTAGGGGTCGTGCAGGGGGTGGTGTTTCAGGGTTTAGGGCAGTGCAGTGGTGTTCGGCCAGTGTAGGTGGTCTTGCTGGGGGTGGTGTTTCAGGGTTTAGTGCAGTGGTGTTCGGGCAGTGTAGGGGGTCGTGCTGGGGGTGGTGTTTCAGGGCAGTGCAGTGGTGTTCTGGCAGTGTAGGGGGTCGTGCAGGGGGTGGTGTTTCAGGGTTTAGGGCAGTGCAGTGGTGTTTGGGCAGTGTAGGGGGTCATGCTGGGGGTGGTGTTTCAGGGTTTAGGGCAGTGCAGTGGTGTTCGGGCAGTGTAGGGTGTCGTGCTGAGGGGTGGTGTTTCAGGGTTTAGGGAAGTGCAGTGGTGTTCAGGCAGTGTAGGGGGTCGTGCAGGGGGTGGTGATTCAGGGTTTAGGGCAGTGCAGTGGTGTTTGGGCAGTGTAGGGGGTCGTGCAGGGGGTGGTGTTTCAGGGTTTAGGGCAGTGCAGTGGTGTTCGGCCAGTGTAGGTGGTCTTGCTGGGGGTGGTGTTTAAGGGTTTAGTGCAGTGGTGTTCGGGCAGTGTAGGGAGTCTTGCTGGGGGTGGTGTTTCAGGGTTTAGGGCAGTGCAGTGGTGTTCGGGCAGTGTAGGGGGTCTTGCTGGGGCTGGTGTTTCAGGGTTTAGGGCAGTGCAGTGGTGTTCGGGCAGTGTAGGGGGTCGTGCTGGGGCTGGTGTTTGAGGGTTTAGGGCAGTGCAGTGGTGTTTGGGTAGTGTAGGGGGTACTGCTGGGGGTAGTGTTTTAGGGTTTAGGGTAGTGCAGTGGTGTTTGGGTAGTGTAGGGGTTCGTGCTGGGGTTAGTTTTTTAGGGTTTAGGGTAGTGCAGTGGTGTTTGGGTAGTGTAGGGGGTAGTGTTTTAGGGTTTAGGGTAGTGCAGTGGTGTTTGTGTAGTGTAGGAGGTCGTGTTTTAGGATTTAGGGTAGTGCAGTGGTCTTTGGGTAGTGTAGGGAGTCGTGCGGGGGGTAGTGTTTTAGGGTTTAGGGTAGTGCAGTGGTCTTTGGGTAGTGTAGGGGGTCGTGCGGGGGTAGTGTTTTAGGGATTAGGGTAGTGCATTGGTGTTTGGGTAGTGTAGGGGGTCATGTGGGGGTAGTGTTTTAGGGTTTAGGGCAGTGCAGTGGTGTTTGGGTAGTGTAGGGGGTCGTGCTGGGGGGAGTGTATTAGGGTTTAGGGCAGTGCAGTGGTGTTCGGGTAGTGTAGGGGGTCGTGCTGGGGGGAGTGTTTTAGGGTTTAGGGCAGTGCAGTGGTGTTCGGGTAGTGTAGGGGGTCGTGCTGGGGGAGTATTTTAGGGTTTAGGGTAGTGCAGTGGTGTTCGGGTAGTGTAGGAAGTCGTGCTGGGGTAGTGTTCTAGGGTTTAGGGCAGTGCAGTGGTGTTCGGGCAGTGTAGGGGGTCGTGCTGGGGGTGGTGTTTTATATTTAGGGCAGTACAGTGGTGTTCGGGCAGTGTAGGGGGTCGTGCTGGGGGTGGTGTTTCAGGGTTTAGGGCAGTGCAGTGGTGTTCGGGCAGTGTAGGCGGTCATGCAGGGGGTGGTGTTTCAGGGTTTAGGGCAGTGCTGTGGTGTTCAGGCAGTGTAGGGGGTCGTGCAGGGGGTGGTGTTTCAGGGTTTAGGGCAATGGTGTTCGGGCAGTGTAGGGGGTCGTGCTGGGGGTGGTGTTTCAGGGTTTGGGGCAGTGCAGTGGTGTTCGAGCAGTAAAGGGGGTCGTGCTGGGGGTGGTGTTTCAGGGTTTAGGGCAGTGCAGTGGTGTTCGGGCAGTGTAGGGGGCGGTGCAGGGGGTGGTGTTTCAGGGTTTAGGGCAGTGCAGTGGTGTTCGGGCAGTGTAGGGGTTGTGCTGGGGCTGGTGTTTCAGGGTTTAGGGCAGTGCAGTGGTGCTCGGGCAGTGTAGGGGGTCATGCTGGGGCTGGTGTTTCAGGGTTTAGGGCAGTGCAGTGGTGTTCGGGCAGTGTAGGGGGTCTTGCTGGGGCTGGTGTTTCAGGGTTTAGGGCAGTGCAGTGGTGTTCGGGCAGTGTAGGGGGTCTTGCTGGGGCTGGTGTTTCAGGGTTTAGGGCAGTGCAGTGGTGTTCGGGCAGTGTAGGGGGTCGTGCTGGGGGTGGTGTTTCAGGGTTTAGGGCAGTTCAGTGGTGTTCGGGCAGTGTAGGGGGTCGTGCTGGGGCTAGTGTTTCAAGGTTTAGGGCAGAGCAATGGTGTTCAGGCAGTGTAGGGGGTTGTGCTGGAGGTGGTGTTTCAGGGTTTAGGGCAGTGCAGTGGTGTTTGGGCAGTGTAGGGGGTCTTGCTGGGGGTGGTGTTTCAGGTTTTAGGGCAGTGGTGTTCAGGCAGTGTAGGGGGTCTTGCTGGGGGTGATGTTTCAGGGTTTAGGGCAGTGCAGTGGTGTTCGGGCAGTGTAGGGGGTCGTGCTGGGGGTGGTGTTTCAGGGTTTAGGGCAGTGCAGTGGTGTTCGGGCAGTGTAGGGGGTGGTGTTTCAGGGTTTAGGGCAGTGCAGTGGTGTTTGGGCAGTGTAGGGGGTCGTGCTGGGGGTGGTGTTTCAGGGTTTAGGGCAGTGCAGTGGTGTTCGGGTAGTGTAGGATGTCGTGCTGAGGGGTGGTGTTTCAGGGTTTAGGGCAGTGCAGTGGTGTTCGGCCAGTGTAGGGGTCGTGCAGGGGGTGGTGTTTCAGGGTTTAGGGCAGTGCAGTGGTGTTCGGCCAGTGTAGGTGGTCTTGCTGGGGGTGGTGTTTCAGGGTTTAGTGCAGTGGTGTTCGGGCAGTGTAGGGGGTCGTGCTGGGGGTGGTGTTTCAGGGCAGTGCAGTGGTGTTCTGGCAGTGTAGGGGGTCGTGCAGGGGGTGGTGTTTCAGGGTTTAGGGCAGTGCAGTGGTGTTTGGGCAGTGTAGGGCGTCGTGCTGGGGGTGGTGTTTCAGGGTATAGGGCAGTGCAGTGGTGTTCGGGCAGTGTAGGGTGTCGTGCTGAGGGGTGGTGTTTCAGGGTTTAGGGCAGTGCAGTGGTGTTCAGGCAGTGTAGGGGGTCGTGCAGGGGTGGTGATTCAGGGTTTAGGGCAGTGCAGTGGTGTTTGGGCAGTGTAGGGGGTCGTGCAGGGGGTGGTGTTTCAGGGTTTAGGGCAGTGCAGTGGTGTTCGGCCAGTGTAGGTGGTCTTGCTGGGGGTGGTGTTTAAGGGTTTAGTGCAGTGGTGTTCGGGCAGTGTAGGGGGTCTTGCTGGGGGTGGTGTTTCAGGGTTTAGGGCAGTGCAGTGGTGTTCGGGCAGTGTAGGGGGTCTTGCTGGGTGTGGTGTTTCAGGGTTTAGGGCAGTGCAGTGGTGTTCGGGCAGTGTAGGGGGTCGTGCTGGGGCTGGTGTTTGAGGGTTTAGGGCAGTGCAGTGGTGTTCGGGCAGTGTAGGGGGTCATGCTGGGGGTGGTGTTTCAGGGTTTAGGGCAGTGCAGTGGTGTTCGGGCAGTGTAGGGGGTGGTGCAGGGGGTGGTGTTTCAGGGTTTAGGGCAGTGCAGTGGTGTTTGGGCAGTGTAGGGGGTCGTGCTGGGGGTGGTGTTTCAGGGTTTAGGGCAGTGCAGTGGTGTTCGGGCAGTGTAGGGTGTCGTGCTGAGGGGTGGTGTTTCAGGGTTTAGGGCAGTGCAGTGGTGTTTGGGCAGTGTAGGGGGTCGTGCAGGGGGTGGTGTTTCAGGGTTTCGGGCAGTGCAGTGGTGTTTGGGCAGTGTAGGGGGTCGTGCAGGGGGTGGTGTTTCAGGATTTAGGGCAGTGCAGTGGTGTTCGGCCAGTGTAGGTGGTCTTGCTGGGGGTGGTGTTTCAGGGTTTAGTGCAGTGGTGTTCGGGCAGTGTAGGGGGTCGTGCTGGGGGTGGTGTTTCAGGGCAGTGCAGTGGTGTTCCGGCAGTGTAGGGGGTCGTGCAGGGGGTGGTGTTTCAGGGTTTAGGGCAGTGCAGTGGTGTTTGGGCAGTGTAGGGGGTCGTGCTGAGGGTGGTGTTTCAGGGTTTAGGGCAGTGCAGTGGTGTTCGGGCAGTGTAGGGTGTCGTGCTGAGGGGTGGTGTTTCAGGGTTTAGGGCAGTGCAGTGGTGTTCGGGCAGTGTAGGGGGTCGTGCAGGGGGTGGTGTTTCAGGGTTTAGTGCAGTGGTGTTTGGGCAGTGTAGGCGGGCCGTGCAGGGGGTGGTGTTTCAGGGTTTAGGGCAGTGCAGTGGTGTTCGGCCAGTGTAGGTGGTCTTGCTGGGGGTGGTGTTTAAGGGTTTAGTGCAGTGGTGTTCGGGCAGTGTAGGGGGTCTTGCTGGGGGTGGTGTTTCAGGGTTTAGGGCAGTGCAGTGGTGTTCGGGCAGTGTAGGGGGTCTTGCTGGGGCTGGTGTTTCAGGGTTTAGGGCAGTGCAGTGGTGTTCGGGCAGTGTAGGGGGTCGTGCTGGGGCTGGTGTTTGAGGGTTTAGGGCAGTGCAGTGGTGTTTGGGCAGTGTAGGGGGTCGTGCTGGGGGTGGTGTTTTGGGGTTTAGGGCAGTGCAGTGGTGTTCGGGCAGTGTAGGGGGTCGTGCTGGGGCTGGTGTTTCAGGGTTTTGGGCAGAGCAGTGGTGTTCGGGCAGTGTAGGGGGTCATGCTGGGGGTGGTGTTTCTGGGTTTAGGGCAGTGCAGTGGTGTTCGGGCAGTGTAGGGGTCTTGCTGGGGGTGGTGTTTCAGGGTTTAGGGCAGTGGTGTTCGGGCAGTGTAGGGGGTCTTGCTGGGGGTGATGTTTCAGGGTTTAGGGCAGTGCAGTGGTGTTCGGGCAGTGTAGGGGGTCTTGCTGGGGGTAGTGTTTCAGGGTTTAGGGCAGTGCAGTAGTGTTCGTGCAGTGTAGGGGGTTGTGCTGGGGGTGGTGTTTCAGGGTTTAGGGCAGTGCAGTAGTGTTCGGGCAGTGTAAGGGGTCATGCAGGGGGTGGTGTTTCAGGGTTTAGGGCAGTGCAGTGGTGTTCGGGCAGTGTAGGGGGTCGTGTTGGGGGTGGTGTTTCAGGGTTTAGGGCAGTGCAGTGGTGTTCGGGCAGTGTAGGGGGTCGTGCAGGGGGTGGTGTTTCAGGGTTTAGGGCAGTGCAGTGGTGTTCGGGCAGTGTAGGGGGTTTTGCTGGGAGTGGTGTTTCAGGGTTTAGGGCAGTGGTGTTCGGGCAGTGTAGGGGGTCTTGCTGGGGGTGATGTTTCAGGGTTTAGGGCAGTGCAGTGGTGTTCGGGCAGTGTAGGGGGTCTTGCTGGGGGTAGTGTTTCAGGGTTTAGGGCAGTGCAGTGGTGTTTGTGCAGTGTAGGGGGTCATGCTGGGGATGGTGTTTCAGGGTTTAGGGCAGTGCAGAAGTGTTCGGGCAGTGTAGGGGGTCGTGCAGGGGGTGGTGTTTCAGGGTTTAGGGCAGTGCAGTGGTGTTCGGGCAGTGTAGGGGGTCGTGCTGGGGGTGGTGTTTCAGGGTTTAGGGCAGTGCAGTGGTGTTCAGGCAGTGTAGGGGGTCGTGCTGGGGGTGGTGTTTCAGGATTTAGGGCAGTGCAGTGGTGTTCAGGCAGTGTAGGGGGTCGTGCTGAGGCTGGTGTTTCACGGTTTAGGGCAGTGCAGTGGTGTTCGGGCAGTGTAGGCGGTCGTGCTGGGGCTAGTGTTTCAGGGTTTAGGGCAGTGCAGTGGTGTTCGGGCAGTGTAGGCGGTCGTGCTGGGGCTGGTGTTTCAGGGTTTAGGGCAGTGCAGTGGTGTTCGGGCAGTGTAGGGGGTCGTGCTGGGGCTGGTGTTTCAGGGTTTAGGGCAGTGCAGTGGTGCTCGGGCAGTGTAGGGGTCGTGCTGGGGGTGGTGTTTCAGGGTTTAGGGTAGTGCAGTGGTGTTCGGGCAGTGTAGGGGGTCGTGCTGGGGCTGGTGTTTCAAGGTTTAGGGCAGTGCAGTGGTGTTCGGGCAGTGTAGGGGGTCGTGCTGGGGCTGGTGTTTCAGGGTTTTGGACAGAGCAGTGGTGTTCGGGCAGTGTAGGGGGTCATGCTGGGGGTGGTGTTTCAGGGCTTAGGGCAGTGCAGTGGTGTTCGGGTAGTGTAGGGGGTCGTGCTGGGGGTGGTGTTTCAGGGTTTAGGGCAGTGGTGTTCGGGCAGTGTAGGGGGTCTTGCTGGGGGTGATGTTTCAGGGTTTAGGGCAGTGCAGTGGTGTTCGGGCAGTGTAGGGGGTCTTGCTGGGGGTAGTGTTTCAGGGTTTAGGGCAGTGCAGTGGTGTTCGGGCAGTGTAGGGGGTCGTGCTGGGGGTGGTGTTTCAGGGTTTAGGGCAGTGGTGTTCGGGCAGTGTAGGGGTCGTGAAGGGGGTGGTGTTTCAGGGTTTAGGGCAGTGCAGTGGTGTTCGGGCAGTGTAGGGGGTCGTGCTAGGGGTGGTGTTTCAGGGTTTAGGGCAGTGCAGTGGTGTTCGGGCAGTGCAGGGGGTCGTGCAGGGGCTGGTGTTTCAGGGTTTAGTGCAGTGGTGTTCGGGCAGTGTAGGGGGTCGTGCTGGGGGTAGTGTTTTAGGGTTTAGGGTAGTGCAGTGGTGCTTGTGTAGGGGGTCGTGCTCGGGGTAGTGTTTTAGGGTTTAGGGTAGTGCAGTGGTGTTTGTGTAGTGTAGGGGGTCATATTTTAGGGTAATGCAGTGGTGTTTGGGTAGTGTAGGGGGTCGTGCTGGGGGTAGTGTTTTAGGGTAGTGCAGTGGTGTTTGTGTAGTGTAGGGGGTCGTGCTGGGGGTATTGTTTTAGGATTTAGGGTAGTGCAGTGGTGCTTGTGTAGTGTAGGGGGTCGTGCTGGGGGTAGTGTTTTAGGGTTTAGGGTAGTGCAGTGGTGTTTGTGTAGTGTAGGGGGTCGTGCTGGGGGTAGTGTTTTAGGGTTTAGGATAGTGCAGTGGTGCTTGTGTAGTGTAGGGTGTCGTGCTGGGGGTAGTGTTTTAGGGTTTAGGGTAGTGCAGTGGTGTTTTTGTAGTGTAGGGGGGCCATGTTTTAAGATGCAACGCTCCAATACCTGACCAGTCTGCACTATATAAAACTGCAAAAAAACTAAAAATAAAAAGTGTTTTGCACACTTTTGTCATTGGGCTATATGTGGGCTACATCTTGGTAATATTTGTGCTACATTTGGGCTCTTTTTTCACTGGTGGCCATCTTGGAAGACTTCTTTGTTATGAAGTTTCCTAATTTCCTCATTTACTGCAGTCTCCTCAGTAGGAAATGCTTTCAGTTTTTTACTTTGATTCCATCAAGAAGGCATTCAGATGTGTCTCACATTTGCCATAAATTCAGAATGTTAGCACTCTAGTTGCTCATTAGATCACTGTAGTAAAGCTACTGCTCACCAAGGAGTTAACTGGAAGTCTGCTGCTGGTATTGAAAGTGATTGTTTCAGTCTGCATGTCAGAATTTTCTAATTAAATAGAAGAGGATTTGAGATCTCACTTAAAACATGCCCTAATTTTTCTTTCTGCAGCACTAACCATAATTTCTATTTCAAAAAGAACCCCCTCATTTTGTTCCTTTTTAACCCCTTGACCGCGATCGGAATTCCGCTCGTATGCGGGACATTCCGATCGCGGGTGGAGTCGTGACGAGCTCAGCTCGTCATGCGCACAGCGCTACCGCGCAGCATGACGAGCTGAGCTCGTCATGAGCACGGAAGGGGTTAATTAAATGTTTTAAGTGTTACCGGTTTATTCCAATCAAGATGGCTTCAGGTGTGCCATACTTTTGTCATAAGTAAGGCTGTTAGCGCTCTAGTTGTTCTTTAGAACGCTCTGGGAAGCTGCAGTAGAACACAAAGGCATCAACTGGCAGGCTGCTCCTGTTGAAATATAACAGGAAGATATTTGAGATCACACTTGAAACATGTCCTAATTTTTCTTTCTACAGCACTAACCATAATTTCTATGACAAAATGAACCCCCTCATTTTGTTCCTTTTTAAATTAAATGTTTTAAGTGTTACCAGTTTATTCCAATCAAGATGGCTTCAGGTGTGCCATACTTTTGTCATAAGTAAGACTGTTAGCGCTCTAGTTGTTCTTTAGAACACTCTGGGAGGCTGCAGTAGAACACAAAGGCATCAACTGACAGGCTGCTCCTGTTGAAATATAACAGGAAGATATTTGAGATCACACTTGAAACATGTCCTAATTTTTCTTTCTACAGCACTAACCATAATTTCTATGACAAAATGAACCCCCTCATTTTGTTCCTTTTTAAATTAAATGTTTTAAGAGTTACCAGTTTATTCCGATCAAGATGGCTCCAGGTGTGCCATACTTTTGTCATAAGTAAGGCTGTTAGCACTCTAGTTGTTCTTTAGAACACTCTGGGAAGCTGCAGTAGAACACAAAGGAATCAACTGACAGTCTCTGCCCTTGTTGGATGTACATGTTTTACTGAGAATGTCAGACTTCATTCTCACATGACTGAGAAAGATAATGTGAATTTACAGAAAATATGCTCTCATTTTAGCTTCTGGAGCACCTTCCAAAACTGTATGGGACAAGCATGTGAAAATAGTTTTCTCTCAAACATGATTCATGATATCCCAGCAGAAGGTTTTTCACAGGGTAAAATCACCTTAGAACACACCACAATTCCTGAAATTAGTATGGTACCATCAACAAATGAATTCTAATGTAACTAAAGTTTGTTATCACCCTTTATAGTTCTCCTTTTGGTAACCCTCAAAATCTTCGATTCACTACAATGCATTTCAATAGGGTACTATCATTTATATTGGTCCCAAGATGGCTGCCAGCAATTCCAGGATGAAGTGCTGACAGCCAATCAGATCTCACAATGACATGTGTGGTTAGGCTCCGCCCAGATATATATGTGTTTTTACTTTTGATTTTCTCAGCAACTACTGAACGGATTTACACCATTTAACAAAAGGGTTCTTTCTGAACCAAGAACTACCTCTTTGCCAAATTTGGTGTAATTCCGTTCAGCAGTTCGGGCTGTAGCCTTGCATAAATTTCCTATGGGAAATTGATTTTTTGACTCTTATTTTTTTAATTTCTCCGCAACTACTGAACGGATTTACACCATTTAACAAAAAGGGTTCTTTCTGAACCAAGAACTACCTCTTTGCCAAATTTGGTGTAATTCCGTTCAGCAGTTCGGGCTGTAGCCGTGTCTAAAGTTTCCTATGGGAAAATGAATGGGGAAAACACGTTTTGGGACCCCCCTTTTTTCTCGGCCCCCGCTTGACGAATCACCCCGAGACTTTCAGGGTAGGAGCGGACCGGAGCGGGCCATAAAGTTTGAAAATTTCGCGAAGATACGTCAACCGGCAAGAGAGTTATTTCAAATAGAATGTCGCGGATTTCCTATGGAAAATAGGTCCTAACTATAACTATCTACTGGCGACCGCCAGTAGATAATATATATATATATATATATATAGAGAGAGAGAGAGAGAGAGAGAGAGAGAGAGAAATTTGGAGCCAGTCGAATAATTCTTATCGTTTTCCAAGCTTATCAATATTACAGAAATCTGGGCATTTATTTAAAGGAAAGGTGCCCATGTGCAGTGGTTTGAAGAAAGTACATACTTCTGCCAAAACTGTAAGACTTTTAATTTGTGGCAAAGAATATACTTGCTGAAGACAACATACAACAGACTATTCCCTCGGCACACTGCAATTTGTAAAGTGTTTGTGTACCAGCTACAAAATAATCTCGATTCTAATCATCCTGGTGATGATATGAAAATTATATGTCATGTCCTGCCAGAATAAAGATGACCGATGCATTTCAGTTCAACGTGAAGAAGAATGCAAACATGCAAACATCCAAGCAAAGAATGGCCAATAAAGGAACATCAATGCTCCAAAGGTATCACAGATAATCCCGTCCCCCTGATATACCTCTGTAAAAAAATAGTTGTCCAGAGATTTTCATTTTTGATTTGGGTTTTTGGATCATTAGAGAAGTAATTTAGCTAGGGTAGACATTGCTGATCCAGGCCAAATTTTTCTGGACGACAGTTTTAAAAATGACGGATATTTTGCAGTGATGATGTAATATTTCAGGAATTGTGAGACTATATACTTCATTTTGGTGTCAAAACACAGGTTTTGGGGGACAAGTAGTCTTATTGAGGCAGAAAATAACTTCCCACAGCAACCCTTATGCCATTTTCCAAAATGGCAGCTATAATAGAGTAAGAAGAGACATATATAGAAATGAAACAAATAATAATATTTTTTTAATGCTTGACCTTTATTGAGATGAAACCGTTGTCCAGACAGTGTTAACATGTGCAAAATGACAAATAAGTAACACTGCCACAAAATGGGTGACATTACACTGCGTAATTTGCTCTTTCTTGCCGCATAACTTGAGTGGCCCTTCCAGCATCATACTAAAGCTATATTTCTTCATTCCTCATAAAGGGTTGGTCCAAAACTCTATTCAACATTTATAAGCCACTCCATACAAAACTCATGGTCTCTGGTGGGAACATCGTCTCAAGAAACATTCTATTCTGAAACTACCAAGTTCAATGACTTTCCTTTAGTTGTTCTCCATAGCTGCACGTGGTGGCAGACAGACGTAGGGATTTGAAGTCAAGTGTAGAGTGACAATCAGCCAGTTTTGCGAATGGATTGAAGGATGGACAGCCAGCTGTCCAGTAGTACTCAGCCAATGGCGGGACCTGGGTAAAATGTTAGAGCCAGGCTTAATTGGGCCTGGTTAATACAGCTAATTAACAGATACCCCCAACCTTCTAGTCAGGGTGTATAGCAAGAGCTGGAGCAAGGCATGGGTCTGGGTCCAGGTCCATTTGTGAAGGGTGGCATACTTTGCAAAATTACAGACACAATCAGTCATCACTGCAGGGCAGTCATGAAAGGGACGGGCGTATGCAGGTGATACTGCTTATCAACTTTCAAAGGCTAAGGGCAGTGCTAGGGGATGCTACATGCCGAATGTAGTAACCCATTTGAGACCACACTGTTCGGGATGGCTTTTGCTGTGACTATCTTCAGTGCTTTACGGGTCAGCGAATTAGTGACAATGATGGCAGAAGCCCATCATGCTTGCGGCAAACGGAGATGCAAATGCAGGAAGGGTACATGGTGCCGAGGCTTATGCAACAACAGATCAGGAGGCGAAAGGGACATTTCTCTGCATTGACTGCCTTCCAGCAAAGGAACACTGTCCGGTCTGCCTCATAAGAGCTCATCTGGCAATCGGAACACTGTGTGGGCCACCTATATTCATACACCACATCGGTTCACTCCAGTTTTCCACAGTCATGTGTAAAGCACTGAGCAGGGCAGGTTTAATGGTGCAGCTCATTCTAATAGGGGCCACTACAACAGCAGCGCAGCATGGATTTGATGATCAAGAAATTAAAAGGGTAGGAGGATGGGACAAATAAGCTTTCAAGGCGTATGTCAAATCGGATTATGGTAAGCAGCTGATCTACCTATTCAATCAGGAGCCAGGACTGTGAGTGGATGGTATGGTTGCTGGGCCACTCCTACATCTCAAGGGACCAGCTGTGGGTGACCTAAGAAGTAGTACAAAGGGATGTGTCTATGCAACACCAGCATAGTTCGGTTTGTCAAACTGGTGATGAAGTGGGGCAATCTCTACCAATGGTGATAAGAGCATTAGAAACAAGAGCAAGGCCAGATTACTGGGGTACACTTGGGGGGGAAATGATCTGACAACATTAGAAAGATGCAGCTACTGAAGAATATGAGAAGGAATTTGACAACGACAGTCAGACTACAGGGTCCCACAGATACCTGCGGTCAGAAGTCATACCCATGTTCGAATGGAGGGGTACTGAGACCCTTGGTGTGGTTGAAAAGTCCAGGAAAAAGCGTAACATCAATATGGGTACATTCTGTAGGAGCATGGGCTGGGATTTCATTGGGCACAGACTCATCAACCGTCGGATCCCGGTTACTATGTGGAGGACAAAATCCACAAGTCAGGTGTGGGCATAGATATGTTGTTGCTAAATATTTCTGGTGCATTGGAGCTATTGAGCTGCTCATAGATAGGTCAGGATGAAGTGGCAATAGGAGGAGTTTCCAAAGGTCATGAAACCCCTGGCAGCATAACGAGCTATGTTGCAATGCAGGTCTGCAGTGGTTCCGATGCACGCAGTAGCAGTGATAAGTCCGTTCTGCTCGGATTGTGCCACGTAGTACAGGAGAAGCTTCAGATCCAAAAAGGCTGGTAGAGCACCTTAGGGTCCAGGACTGGGGTGGCACCACTTGGCAGGGCAGACTCGCAAGTGGTAGAGTCCAGGTGCAGTGCAAGGTTGTTGGAGCCTTATGTCCCTGAGGCTCAAGTCAGGAGTCCATGATCATCATCGAGGCTGCCATTGATGAAGGATGCGAGGGCCTGTGCCGAGGGTGCTGCGTGGATTGGAACTGCTGCAAAGGCCCGCATCGCATCGTAGTCCATCACCACATCGGAACAGCCACTGTGCAAAGCACCCTTGTTTTGGTCTTGTTTTATTTATTAAAATTACTTTATTTTTCTCACTCTGTTGTGGGCTCCTTTTGGGGTGTTTTCACTATGTTATCTGTTTGTAGTATTGCACAAATACTTTACCCATTGCCTCGGTGTTAAGCTTGACTGCTCTGTGCCAAATACCCAAGGGTTGAGCACAGGTTAATTTAGGGTTTGCTAGTGACTTCACCCTGAGAAGAATCGTGGTTGCTGCTTGAGAAGGGTTTCACCCCCCTCAACCAGTAACCCCACATCTTACACTGTATTTCTGCTATTTATGGAGAAAATCAGCTCTCAACAACCATTGAAGAGGGCGTTTTTGAAGGATTTAGGACATAAAGTAATCATTGAAAGTGCTAATTTAAGAAAGGCCTCTGCCACAATTTTGTGTTGACTAGTGTCTTAAATAGCTGAAGAGCTGAAGCAGTGTTATTTTACCACTTTATACAGTGACAAATAGTTGCTTGCCACAGGAACTTTAGAGGGAAACCTTACTTTTGGCTGAAAATATAGCAGCATTTGACAACAGCTCTAAAGTAAACATCATAACATAATACAATTACATAACAGAAAGCAACATTCCAAGACGGTTAAAATATAGCAGTCCACAAACAATAAAACAGGCAAAAAAGAATGCAACACAACAACCATAGCAGGACCAACATCACATTGCAAAAATGAGTGACAAAAACACAACAGCACAAAAAAAACACATCACCACAACAAAATAAAAGACAACAAACAAGTAGATACATTCTGATCACACAGTACCACCTCCAGAAATCTGCTTTCATAATATGGTGGTAAAAGGTGTTTGCACCAAGCACTGCTTAACTTACCACCACGAACATGTATTAGCACTATTCAAAAATGTTTTAAGATCTTGCCCTCTCTTGCTGGGTTGGTAAAAAAGGGATCAGGGAAAGGAGTGGGGATCAAGGCAGAATCTATTAGCCACTTCACAAGAGGGCCATTCGGTTTCAGATCTGAATAATTATTGTCAAACGTGTTCAGCTCTTTTGAAATGCTTACAACAGCCATATTTGAGTCTAGTATGAGCACATGATGGCAATCCTATCATTGACTGACTGTCAGGAGATTCCTTAACAAATATTGGCAAAACTAATTTGTCTGTCTTTTTTATCAGTAAATGTTAACTGGTGGGCTTATGTAAGTATGGGATAGTGGGTACATTTCCTGACACGTCAACAGATTATTGAATGAGTGCATGGATGGATGAATAAGTTACTGAATGCATGAATAAGTATACGTGAGTGTGTTCATAGATGGATCAATGGCTGAAAATGTAAGTGCATTGATTGATGGCTGAATGAATTATTGGATGCATCAATGGACTGAGTGAGTGCATGTGTGAATGCAGATAGGTTATCTTTCAGGCTGTGGTTTCACACAGCCGTAGTAGTACTGTCATAAATTGCCAAGAACTGCCAATGCTAGCATTTCAATATGGCCAGGATCCATTCTACAAAAGATACCGACAATAATATAAACAATGTCCAACGTTATGTCAGTACGAGCATTACATGTATGATGGGAACCTTCATTCCAAGAGTACAATATATGAAGAACTGCCGCTATAATCCAGTACATGCACTACACAGGAGTGGGCAACACTATGAAAAGAATAGGTACCATATTTCAAGGATAACCGCTATTATGCATGTTCATATTTGTCCCATCACTCGGTAATCCTGTGTTCATATTCAGCTGTGCACCATCACTCATCATTGATCCTGAATACTTGTGCAGATTTGAAATCTGAAATCTTGAGTCCATGGTCATATTTGCACCATCACTTATCAATCCTAGTGCATGCTCAATGTCACACTAAGTAATCATGAGCCCCTGTGAGATTGTCATGATTTCTCACTACCCCTCAGTACGTCAATGCTTTATTTGCATTGTCCTTCATGGTTCTGCTGTGAGCTGCACAAGGGTGCAGTACCACAGGTCGTTGTTCAATGTCCCTCTGAAGGGAGAAGAATTAATACCATAAGTTGTTACTAGAGGTCGATCCAAAGTCAGCAGCAAGAGTGCAGTTACTAGTAGCCCTTTTAAAGTCAGCAGGATGGGGGTGCAGTGACAGCGTGTTACTAGATGTCCCTCTAAAGTCAGCAGAAGGGTGTAGTACCCTACCTGTTTACCCTGTGGACCAGAAGTCTTCCTTTTTGCTTCCCGTATTGTCAAAGTTTAAAGGCAGCCCTGCACCGAGAAATTACTCTTGCATGGAAAATGTGTTGAGTGTTCTATATTCTGTGCCCAGCGCCTACATACAACATGTATTAAAAGATCAGACAATGCTTCTACAGAAAGGAATGGGCTGTGGAGCCAGCATGACCAAGGGGGGCAGACAGAAGGAGCATCAAAGAGCTACTGGGCAGGTACAGTGGGGAACATTGGACCTCATGGTCCAACAGATGATAGGTTTTCTTCCACGGATTGTGCTTCATGCCATTTGCACATGCATGCACTGCTGTACCCTTTACAGCACACACATGCATGCAAGGATGTACACATGAGGACACTTGCATTACAACAACTAGTGTCGGCAGCAACACTGGCCCAATCACAGTAGGGTGGGTTCGGGACTAATGATATTCTCTGAGGGATCACATTTCCAAATGAAATAAAGCCTCGAGGACCCTAAAAGTGAACAGAAAGGGAGTGGTAGAAATGAGCAAGAGAAAGTGTGCCAGGACTTGGCCACCACAAACTCTCAATCCAATGTATAAAAATTCTGCACAATCCCAATCTCTTTTCACAGTCATGAATCCTCTGAGTTAATTGTTTGCGTGCAGGAAAACACTGTTTGTTATGCAAGTGTGTGTTAAGTGTTATAAGCTTTACCAAGTGTCGTTGTAGTTTACTAGATCGACACACACTGTCATTGCAGGATGTTTTGCAGTTTAGTGTGCCAAACATATTCGGGAAGAGGAAGTTGCACACAGTATTTTCTCTGCATTGCTTTGCACCCTGTGTGGCAGTGATTAAAGTTTTAAGAGTTATTATATGGTTTCTAAACATATAGAGTCCCAAAATCCTTGAACAAAAAATGGTGTACTCATAAAGTAAATGGTGGTTGTAGAGCAGTTTTACATTTCAAATCCGTTTCCCCACAATTTTATACAAAGCGATACCCATGAAGCGGTGCGTGGTGCTGAAATCTGAATCTGAATAATTGCGTGTTTCTATGAGTAGCTCTTAACGTGCACTATCCGGAAAACAGCAATTTGAGGGTTCATTTGCATAGCCATGATGCCCGGAGGTCAAGTCACACAGGGGTGCTATTTACTTCCCTTTAATTGGCATTTACCTTGAGAACGCAAGTCTTTCATAGATGCGCGTGGAGAAGGAAAAAGCCACGGGCAGTGCGGCTTCCATTCTCAATGCCACTCAGTTTGAATATTTTGAGAATGGAGCTTTAAATACTACATTGTTGGGGGTGTGGCCAGGGAGGGAGGCAGCAGCCGGAGACCCTCGGGGCACAATAAGGGCCTTAATTAGCCTATGATGAGTGCTGACCTAGGCAACAGTGTTGGAGGTGTGGGGACCGGTACTGAAGCAGGAAGCAGCTCCCAGTAGGTGGCCCCTGGGCCAAGGAAGAGAGGGAAGATGGCGTCTGCCATCGCAGATCAGTCATGGTGATGAGTTGGAGGCCTCGAGCGGGCTACGGCAGTGGTCCTTGGGGCAGCCAGACGGGCGCTCCCAGGTTTTTTCCTGAGGTGGGAAGACCAGGGAGCGGTGATCACCTCATGACCCTTCCCTCAGCCCACGTGGGGCGGGACTGAATTGGGTACAGAAGCATCGGGGTGGTGTTGGAAGGGATCTCGGCTCGGAGGTAGGGGGATGGGGGCTGGGCATTCAGTATTGTGGTGGTTGAGCCCCTGAACATCCAGCAGAAAATCACACAAAAAGGACAGTCAAGTCTAGTGTTGCGGGGGCATACCACACCTAAAAAAAAATTGATCCATCAATGTCTAGACTGGGGATCACATCAGCACAGCAACTGCGCCTTGGCTTTGGACTGGGCTTCCTTCACCTGCAAAAAAATGACAATGGCACACCTGGAGCCAGATGCCGCCCTACGCCTCTTGCTACCACCACAAAAAAGTGGTAAATAAATAAGAGAGCCTGAATAAGAAAACAGCGTGAGGGCAGTTGGGACGGGGAACAAGACAGAGGAAATATGCTACTACCGACCTATCTCCTGAGACTAGCCGATGCTTGCAAGTGGGGCCAGTTCCTAAGTGACTGGTGACACACGCTGATGGTTGGAAGAAAGACAAGGTGGCATTACCAACTGGAGAGACCTGGGGAAGTGGAATTCCTTAGCATTTTGTTGCACCATGAAGACCACTAAGCAGATGGCACTAAAACACCATCTATAAAGGAAATGATGCAAAGTCAAAAGAGAGACAAGCCTGACAGAGCAGATACTCAACCCATGCATGAGGGTCAGGACACCATCTTCACACTAGACAATGATCTCTGACTTTGACTGGAACCTACATAAAGCAGAGACAAGATTGGATCAGGTTGAGATTTTCACTGCGGAACAGGCCGATGACCAAGATGTCCTTGTGGAGTGAGTAGGAGCACTGAAAGCTCAGGACACCCTGATCCTCAAGAAGTCAGAGGATGGGGAGAACTCCACTTGTAGGAACAACATTACGATCAGGGGAACGCTTTAAAGCTGACCTCAAACTGCATGTCAAGGAGGTCTTCTGTTATATTCTTCCAGAAGTGGAAACTACAGAACTCATCCTCAACCAAATCAGCCATACACATTGAGTTTATTCTGCTTATCAGATCTGTCAAAAGCTGCAGCCTGATGT
The DNA here is from genome assembly GCA_963921515.1 of Calotriton arnoldi. Lineage (NCBI taxonomy): Eukaryota > Metazoa > Chordata > Amphibia > Caudata > Salamandridae > Calotriton > Calotriton arnoldi. The sequence goes on from CAWUFW010007128.1 coordinate 173,076, forward strand.
GCTGACAAAAATGCAATTCTTGTCTGTGAAAGAATAAATCATGACTAGATCAAGGGTAATGAATCCAATCTCCTTCCAAGGAGACTTAATCTCTCTTTTCGAGGACTTATCATCAGCAACCTTGGCAAGGCACAAACTTTCAACCACATTCCATCAACATTACGGCAAAATTCAACCCTACGTAGATGGGGGTATCCACACAGGTTGTCCTTTACATATGATGCGGAGGTCAATAGGATCTTGGGAATCCAAAGCTCGCCCACAGCAATGAGGGAAACAGATAAGAAAAAAGATCAAAGCAATCATCAAGAACAGTGGAAAAGCAGCTTACCCCCAAAGAGTGCCAGAAAGCACGACAGCAGAGATGTAATAGAGATAGAGAAATGCGCCCAGTAGCTTCAGAGGATGACTGATTTTCTGACCCCTACAATACAGCCTTCGTGTCCAGCTATTAACATCAAAATCAAACCGATAGTTTCAATAGAATGTGCCCGAGTGTCCACCTCACAGCCGAAGCCCAAACCCGGTGGCCGCTGACTGCCAAGGGGCTTTGTTTCTAGTTTTTTTCTTATGCAGATTGATCTGGGGTCCCTTTTACTCACTTTTTCCTCCCCTCTTTTCTCTTCTGGAGACCCTCCATATGTAAGAAGACAGATCAAAGATAGCCTTTCTCAATTGGAATGACCTTGGGAGGCTCCTAAGCCAGGACCAAATGGCCCCGGGTGTGGCCCGACCATCCTAGGGATGCTCCTGAACACCCTTACCAACCTGAATGCCAGGTCCCATGCTGTCATATTGTTTAATTTCTCAATGTTGCTAACACATTGCTTAATGTTTGTTTCATTGTTCTGATACGGTACAGATGAAGATGGGAGGGTGCTGTCCGGCGCTGACAAGTCTGGTCGAGAGTAATCAGATGTATCTCATGTTATGAGGAGTGACAGCACCATGGGTAGCCCAACTGGATGTGATATATTTCAGACTCCCAGTAATAAGCACACATAGGATTCATAATTACTGGCTTATGAATAGTTACGCTGATTATCCACAGCTTGAATATGCCGATTAAGAGACAAGCAAAATTAAAGTGACTACACGACAAGGAATTTGATATCACTCTTTTGCAAGAGACATGCTTAGTACGGTAAGACGGCGCCCTAACTTAGGTCGTATTGGTTCCTGGCCTACACCATTTCAATGCAGCAAATAAAACTAAAGGCTCAGCAATATTATTAAGAAAAGACCTGACATTTTAATTAGATGCCCTCCTTTGGGATCAGTCGGTAGAATGGTTGGAATTGGGTGCCATTTTATCAGAATAGAGAGCTTAATATTTTTTCAATACTTGGTACCAATAAAGATAAAAATAACTTCTATCAGCCCTTATTCCCATGCATAGAGGCATTTACAAGAGGGCTGCTGACAATTTGAGGGAGGGGGGGATTTAATGCTATTGTTGATTGGACCCTGGACAGATTCATTCCAAGTCAGGGCATTCCTAGAATGCTCCAGGCACTGTCAGGTGGTATTTAAACTCTTGGGCTCTTGGAGGTTTGGTGTCTACAGCACACAAATGAGAGGAACTGCATGTTCCAATGGGTGCATAGAACCCGTTCTACAATTTATTTTTTTATGACAAATATACAGGCTTTTAAATTAGTGTAGACATAGAGGCTGCCAGAACCTTGGAATCAAAGAGACGAAAGCATTTTATATAATCGTAATAATGGGCATACCTTTTGGTCGAATAATACACTCCCATGTTTTAAGAGAATCTTTGAAAATGTGGTTCCTGATCGTATTCAGGAATCCCCCATTTCTAGGTTTGAGAGGATATTGGCCCTAATTAGAACGTGGGGTAGATAAAAGCAAGTTATCAGCTCTGCTCCCTTAGTGGCTAAATCATGGGAGATTAAAAAATTAAATCAGGAAATCAACGCCTTGATCAGGGAACAATTCAGGCAGTCTTCAATACCTAGGCAAAGGGAAATTAATAGACTGAAACAGGTAAGGAAAAGAAAATTGGTATCTAAATGTAGAAGGGTGGAAGACGCAAATTGGATCAAACTACGAGAGGTTGCACAGTCCGGGGATACCAGGAAATATTGGGCGTTAATAGCCAAATTTTGTGATGGTAGAGATAAGGCAAAACCCATTTTGATATCAGATGCAGAATGGACCATTTATATTTCCCAGCTGTAAGCTCTAAATTCCTCAGTCGGATGGAATTTCGGCTTTGTCTCTGACTCTTCCATGGGGAGCGATTATGGAGCTCCCTCGTGTAATGAAATAGAGGGTTATATCAAAGGGGCAAGGTATTCAGGTGCGATGGGCCCTGATGATGTACCAATAGCCATAATCAAACAGGACGGCGAAGCATGGGCAGAATTCTTGTGTCCACTATTCTCTTATTGTTACACTCATGGGGTCATTCCGCCGTCCTGGAAGGCAGTATAGTTGTCCCGTTATATAAAAGGGGTCCTAAAAACTCCCCCACAAGCTTTAGACAGATCGCACTTTTGGATGCGACCGGTAAACTGTTTGCCAAGAGCATTCTTATCCATCTGCAAGATTGGGCTTTTGGAAACGGTTTTATCCCTGTAGAGCAAACGGGGTTTCGCAAAAACAGTGGTACCCTTGATAACATCACCACCCTGCAAACTCTAATTGAAAAATATCCAATGAGCCAGGGAATGCCGTTATACGCGGCCTTTATAGATTTCTCAACGGCCTTCGACCGGGTTGATCGGGGGACCTTGTGGAGAAAACTAGTCACTATGGGGATACCTGTGAATTTACTTAGACTGATTATTGCACTGTACTCCTCCACTTGGACGCAGGTCCTATTGGGGGGAACACAGGGTCTGTCTAGCAAAATAGAGACCCATAATGGGTTGAAGCAAGGGTGCCTTCTGGCCCCTCTTCTATTCTCTCTTTATGTTAATGATTTGCCAAGCAGAATGGGGCTCAGAAAAGGGGATTCCCCAGAATTAGGAACTTTAAAGCTGAGCTGCCTGCTATATGCTGATGATGCCATCTTACTAGATCTAACCCCAATTGGACTCCAAAGACGACTTTCTGAGTTAGCAAGGTACTCAGAAGACTACTACTTAAAAATAAATATCTTAAAGAGTAAAGTTATAGTTTTCAGATATTGGGGATGCAGAGTCAGAAAGAATATGCACTGGTTCTTGAGGAACGAGAAACTTGACGTAGTAAAATTATATCTATATTTAGGAAGAATTTTCACAAGCAGGTGTTCCAGTAGCAATCATACGGCTCAATGTAGAGGCAAGGCAATTTCACAGGCCTCCACAATCAGTCGATTCTATACACACTGCGGGAAAAGACACTTAGCACATATTTTATCAGTCTATAAAATTAAGATACCTCCAGTATTGAGCTATGCCTGTGAAACAGTAGATGCACAGGAGTGGGATAAATTTGAGAAAGTAGAGGGTCGTATTTGGAGCCAAATGTGTAATCTGAATCGCGCCGCGGCGATTCGGCTCGAATTCAGTTTACTTTCCACCTACGTGCTCTCTATGGCTGCGTGCTTAAGATGGAGCAACGCACTATGGAATAGATCTGAGAACTCCCTACGGGTAGCATTGTGCGAGGACATTTTTGACACCTTGAAGGGAAAAAGTGTTCTTTTTAGGAATTATCAAAAAGCCAAAAATCTGTTCGGCTTTGAGATGGTCAGCATGGGGGCTCTTCCCAAACAAGTGTTGAATACTAGAATTTAAAAAACTATTTACGATGTATCTCGTAAAAGAGACATTTCACTGTGTGCAGAGAATTGTAATAATGACTGCTTAGCAGGGAGTAGTATCTATAAAAAGTCACAGCACTATGTTTTATGGAACCTCCAACACGGAGTACGTAAAACTATTTTGCTGCTCAGGCTGAACTTACTCCCCTTAAGAATTGTAATAGGAGCTTGGGAGGGGCTTCCTAGACATGAAAGACTCTGCGACTTATGTGGTACCTGTGTACAAGACTTAAATCATGTTCTATTTGTTTGTCCTATATTACAACCCTTACGCTGTAGATATTTAAGACCTTCTTTTCTAAAGCATAATATTGTTACAGCAGAGGAAGCCCGTAATTGCCTGCTGGCCCCCCCCTTCTGAACTAGTCTGTTTTAAAATGTTTTGCTTCTTTAAACAATTTTTAAATATATTTTAGAACAGTATTGGTTTACTGAGTACTTAAAAATTGAATAGTATTAGTGCCATTGTGGTGTGTTTACATTTTAATTTTCTCGATTGATGCTACGAATATCATCAGGCAATATTGCACATCAAGTTTCTTATAATTCTGTTATTTGAGCACTTGCACTTTTCTGCTACTCACTATGCTGCTAGCTATTGTGTACTGTACCTTGAATCGTAAAACCCTGCTTTTACTATGAGTTTTTAATCCCCAAGCATTAATTGTAGTATTGTATATATAAATATTTTTTGTAATTACCGCAAAGGTCTAACTGAAGTTTTCTAAGGATTCAATGGTTTTAAACTGATTTGCTATGTCCCTGCACACTTGGTACTTGAAAGGTCTTTGAAACGGACTTTGTATATATGTTCCTCCCTTGTTTTACATGTAACAATGAATTTTATATTGTAAAAATTGAACATTTTCTTTTATGGGTGGGTTGTGATGATCGTGGATGTATATTTTTTATGTGAAACTCGTCGGAGTCCCAAATCGTAATAAAATAAATTGAATTGAATTGTGTAGACATAGAGAGTGAGATTTTTACTTTATCAAATCACTGTTCTGTGTCGCTCTTGGTCGCCAGGCCTCCAACATTGAGAGTGTGGAGTCTAAATGAGATTGCATTTGGTGGCATTTCCCTCAGGGCCACGATAGCTGATACCATTCATGACGATTTTCTAGAGAACCACAGAGGGAAACCCCCACCTGGGAATGTCTGGGATGCAGCAGAAGCTGTTCTGAGAAGTGAACTGATCTCGCATACGTCCACATTCCAGAAACTTGCAAAGGAAAGAAAGCGGGAGCTAAAATGCCGGATCCAAGCCAAAGAACAACAACCCAAGATAGACTGCCAAACCAGAACATTTTGGACCCTGTGCAACTGTGCAGGGGGGAAGAAGTGGAGCGCCTCTTACTTGGAGAAACAGTAAAAAACATGTTGTACACAGGTTGGAGGTAATATAAGAAGGGAGACACGGCAGACCGTATATTAGCATTCAAATGAAAGGTTCAGCAAACGCGTAATTATATACTAAAACTGCAGGCCACCGATTGGACAATCCTGTCACACACTCATGATATACATAGGGAGTTCAAAGGTTTCTACACATAATTGTATCGCGGGCAGGATTTACACGTGCATTCACAAGAGACCTATCAAGGATAACATAATCCCCAGCACCCTGATCTCCTACAGGAATTAGAATCACCCATTACCCCTTTAGAACTTATTCTGGCCATCCAGAGGACGCCACGGAATAAGGATCTGTGCCCAGACAGCTTTCCCCAGTCACTTGAATAAGCATTTAAAGATACATTACCTGGGCCTCTGGGCAAAGTGTTCAGTCATATGGGGGAGGCTCGAAAGGTCACGGATACCATGCTTGAAGGTGTGACTATGGTCTTCTTGAAACCAAGCAAAGAATCTTTACTGTGTGGTTCCTATCGACCCATAGTACTTCTTCACAGTGACAAAGATCCTTGTCACAGGGTTGAATCTGGTCTGGCTGGAGTTGATATCTTCTTTTCAATCAGGGTTCGTCTAAGAACGGCACAGCTATGATAACAAAAGGTTGGCTGTGAACCGCATCAACTTGGCCACCAAAAGCAAAATTCTGATGGTCCTTCCATCATTTGTGTTTCCTAACAGACCCTCCTCGGTGTGATTATTATGTCTCATAAAGGTATAATGGGTGTAGACACACCGCTCGATCAAGTCATAATACTGCTGGGCCAACTGGGGGGGACAGATTACACCCTATGCATTTACACATGGGGACATTAATCACAAATTTCCTGCTAGATGGTAAAGTGACGTTAGCCCTCTGTTGGAAGCAAAATGCTTCGCCCCCACTATGTTTATGATGGGCAAAGATCTGGCACATTTACTCAATGGAAAAACTGAAAGCAATACTGGCCAATAAAATGCTTAGATTTGAAAGGACTTGGAAGAAATGTAAGACATATTAAAAACTAGATGCAGGACTGACATGTTACCGACCTGGTGCGGAAGGGATGTCTCCACAGAATATCCACAGAATGTCCGGGTCCCAGGGGCTCCATGAGAGCAGAGGAGCGTCGCCCCTCCGCTGGAGAGCAGGAAACATGAAAAATTAAATGGTAATAAAACACATTTATTACCATTTTATTTTTTGCCCTGGCAGCAGCCGAGTCTGAGGGCGGGTCAGCAGCAGGGAGGAACAGTGTGCCCTTCAGGTTTAAAGTGCGCATGTCACTTTGTCCGGCTGTCTTGCGACAGCCAGCCTGACATGCGCATTTTAAACACTCCAACCCAAGCTGTTTCCGAAAGCTGGGTGGAGAGCAAGCACAGAAACCCAGTGCTTTAAGGAGCATCGCACCAGCGCGCTCCAGACAATCCTTGTGCTTCTCTCATGCTAATGAGAGAAGCATCTGGATTGGTAGAGGGGAGTTGCTTGCTGGAGCTCTGGAATCCTGTGCTGCAGAGATGAAAAGGGGCACCTAGCACGAGGCAAGAGGTAAGTAAATCTTTTTTTTTTTTTTAATATTGAGTTGCTTTAATTCACTGACAGGCACTGTGAGAAACTCATAGTGCCTTCAGTCTTAACTCCAGGGCTCTCAATCGTGGCCCGTTATAAACACAGTTTAAAACGGACCATAATTCAGAGCTTTGAGCCTAAGAGTACTGCTGGTTTTTATTAGTGCCCGTCAGTGTGCCTGCCGGCCCACCTGAGTTAATTGCAGCTGGTCACCACTGCCGGGTTCTCTGAAGAAAACACCACAGACACTGAAATGCTCTTGGGGAATTGGTGATAAAGTGAGAGCCATGGGCCCTGGTCCATCTCAGACATTGACCGACTGAAACAACTGTACAACTGAATGACAAGATGTAATTATTGCCCCCTCCCTCCTTGGCAAACTGGACTGGTGTGATATCCCTTCCCCCCCAACCCCCTGCCCCGTCTCCATGTCCCACTTCCCGTCCCACTTCTTCTTCTCCTCCTTTGCATAGTTTCCCCCTTGGATTACCAGACACTGGTTGTTTGTTTAGAATTGTTGTACCTTTTGTCAAAGAATGAAAATTTAAAACTAGATAAAGTGTGAAAAAATACCACACTTTTCAATTGCTATCTAGTCGCACTCTGCAAACCAAAATCAGTGCTGGAGATTAACTCTTTTTCCAATCATGCCTGCAAAATGTATAACCACAGGATACTCATGTGAGTTTCTATAAAATATGAAAGACACTTTGGAGGGGGTGCCCCTGACGTGCCTTTCCCCATTGAGTGTGGAGGCACTGGATGCCCAGTTGTCATTGGAGGAAGTGCGCACGGTGCTACAGGCACTCCCTAGGACGAAGGCCCCCAGGGGGGAGGGGTGGGCGGATTCCCGCCAGAGTTCTATCAGGAATCCTCAGCTACGGTGGCGCAAACCCTACTACAGGTGTTCAGGGTGGCACTTGATTAGGGCGTACTGCCCCCTTCCATGAGAGAGGAGGAGATTTGCATGTTCTTAAAACCCGGAGCAATGCGCTGGATCCAGCGGCTTACCGCCCGCTCACTATGATAAATGCAGATGTCAAAGTGCTTTGTAAACTGTTGGCCACTCGTTTAGCCCCACATATTCCCCGCCTGGTCCACGAAGACCAGTGTGGATTTATTTCTGCCCGTAACACTGGCATGAATTTAAGGTGGTTAGCCTATATATTAAACAAAGTGAAACATAGAGATGAGAAACTGGCCCTGGTACCGATAGACCTGGGAAAGGCCTTCGATACGGTAAATTGGGGTTATTTGCAGGAGGTGCTGAGAGTGGTGGGATAGGGCCACAGTTTCTGAGCTGGGTCAAATTGCTCTATACAGCCCCTTACGCTAGGATTCATGTGGGTCAGAGTTGTTTGGGAGTGTGGCCACTGGAGTAGGAAACGCGTCAGGGATGCCCACTCTTGCCACTGCTATTTGCCCTGGCAATAGAGCCGTTGGCCGTTTGGGTGCATCGAGAAATAAGTAATTGGGGGTATTTGTCTGGGAGGAGCCACACATGTGATATCCTTGTATACAGATGATAATCTATTCTACATAGCTTCTCCCCGTGTGGCACTGCCTAACCTGTTGCAGCTCCTCAATGATTTTGGAGACTTTTCTGGTCTGTGCCTTCATCGCCATAAATCCTTAATCTTACCCCTGGCGAGTATGGGGAAATTACTGCCACATTTTTGCTGTCTGGGTGCACATGTGGCGCTTACGGATGCCCAACTGCTCCACCTAAATGTGGATAGGGTAGTCGCTGCATTGTGGAGATCGGTGACCTTTTGGAACTCGTTGCCGCTCTCGCTGATGGGTAGACTGGCGGTGTCCAAGATGGTGGTTCTCCCTCACTGTCTTTATGCTTTACAGAATTCTTTATGTTCTATTCCCAAGACTGTTTTTGAACAACTGAACTCGGTGCTTACATCACTGCTCTGGGCAGGTCGCCGTAGTAGGGTGGCTCTGAAGGAATGAGGAGGGGGGGATGGAGACGCTGAGACTAGACTTGTATTATTACGCTGCACATTTACAGCACACAACCCGGTGGTTTGATGAGGGAGACAACTGGAAAAATAGACTTTTAGAGGGCTGTGTTCCGGTTGACAGACTGCCAGTCGCACTGATGGACGGCACGGGGGTCACGGATGACGTACCCTATATAGTACGCCACACTGCGCGTATTTGGCAATTGTACATGGAGTCGGTCCTGAAATGCGCCCTGTTCCATCGGGAATTACCCATATAGATATTGGCGCCAGTGTAACAAATGATGGCCCACATGTCATTTCAGGTATGGAGGGACAGTGGCTGCGAAGTGATGGCTGATTTATACCCTGGTGAAACTTTTATTATGTATGAGCAGGCATGTGGGGACTTCGTACTGGGGCAAGGACACTACTTGCACTACGAGGGATTGACGGAAGTGCTCAGAGTGACATGGCCTGTCTATCCCGCAGACAACACATACACTAGATATAATATTAATCTGAGGCTCTAGTTGTCGATTGATCTCCTTACTTTACAAAGCAATGAGGCTGGTTGCCGCTGGTCTTTCCCCCCAGGGCGAGGGCGGCATGGGACCCAGACTTAGGAACACTCATGGAAGACCAGACGTGGACTGCCATTAATGGACTAACATGTACAGTATCTTGTAATGCACGCTTTAAATTGGTGCATTACAATTTTTTGCATCGCACGTACATGACACCAGTGAAACTTCATCGTATTACCCATTTCCGAAATAGATAATTGTCCACAATGTGGTGAGGGAGGAGCAGATTTTCGAAACTTAGCCTGGAGGTGCCCTAGGGTGCACGCATTTTGGACCCAGGTGAGGGATAATGTACAGACGGGTACGGGAATCCCAATCGAATGTTCACTGCTACACTGTTTAGTGGGCCACGTTAAAAAACCTAAAGGGCGCAAGATGGCTTACAAATGAATGCAGCTGCTTTTGGTGTTAGCAAAACGTAGAGTTGTTATATCATGGATGGGGCATCGCACCCCCATGGTTGATACATGGCACCACAATGTGAGTGGTCACTGGCTGAAGAAGTCCATATGAAGTTGAGCCGAAGGGACGAGAAATTGGTAGATGACCACAGGGAATGGAGAGAAATGTATGAGGTATTTTTGAACGCTAATCAAGATGAGAGTGACTTGCATGAATCTGATATTAGTAAGAGTGAGTCTGATGGGGAAAATGAGCGATAAGGGCTAGAGAGAAGAATCCCAAAGCGCTACTGTGATCAGTAAAGTCCTATAGCATGCTAACAGCTTACTAATGAATGCTCTGTTGATTGCTGCCAAAGTTGCTATAACATGGATGGGGCATCGCACCTCCACAGTTGATACATGGCACCGCAATGTGAGTGGTCATTGGCTGAAGAAGTCCATATGAAATTGAGCCCAAGGGACGAGAAATTGGTAGATGACCTCAGGGAATGGAGAGAAATGTGTGAGGAATTTTTGAACGCTAATCAAGATGAGAGGGACTCCCGTGAATCTGATATTAGTAAGAGTGAGTCTGATGGGGAAAATGAGCGATAAGGGCTAGAGAGAAGAATCCCAGTGCGCTACTGTGATCAGTAAAGTCCTATAGCATGCTAGCGGACTTACTAATGAATGCTCTGTTGATTGCTGCCAATTCTGCCAATTGTGTTTGTATATCTGCTGCAAAGATGTTGAAAATGAAAATAAAGGTATTAAAAAAATATATGAAAGACACTTGAAATAACCAATGGCTGGCGGTGGCTCACCTAAAGCCCATTTTCTGTGTATGTGTTGGTTACATAAGCTATGGCACATAGCTAAAGCCGTCTACAGCTGGACCTACAAATAATCATGTAAGGCAATATCATAAAAGAGCAAAAGTCCTTGGCACAGATGCCACTGATCGATATATTACCGTTTTGTAAGCACTTTAACATAGACATTGCCACTTAAGTTGCCACAAAGGGTCTAATTTAGAATGGAATAGTAACGGAAACTACACTGATTTGTGGAGGAAATGCTCAATATGAAGAACAATCCACTGATTTGATTTCCCCTTCCATTAGTAGGTTCACCTCCACAATGAGTACTTCGTTCAGAAGTCAGAAACAACAGCTCTTTATCAGGTGCAAAATGTTTTCTCTTCACTGTTACAAGTAAACAGAGCTGTGTTCTGCTGTTCGACACAGTCCTACTAAGCACACTGGTTAGCCCAAGTTCCACACCCTGGGTATGTCTCATGAGAGGCCGAAGGAAGCTATGTTTAAAGGCATACAGTTCTGTAAGCAAAATCACTTACTACTTCAAAGAAGTTGGCTTCTTTTACTTCATCAGACCGAGACTGGTGTGTGCCTTTGAACAGTGATCTCAAGTTCAAAGCCTTTCTGCATATGGCCTAACATTTCTCTCGATTTCCAATCCTAAAACACCAAAAGACCCAAGCCCCTAGAGAGGAACACCCCCTGACTCTTCCTCACAGTAATGCGGTCCTCAAAACAGGAGAACTCTTGCCACACTCAAAAACATAATTCACTGGAGACCTACTAAACAAGCATTGGCATAGCCAATAGGTCTCGCCTTTGGGATCTTATAAGTGTTTAGCCATGCAGCACACAAGCTGCAAGGTTACAAACAGCAGAAAGTACATTCAGCAGCCGGTCACATTTCCTGTATCAGCCTCAGGACCAGAACAATTCCACCCTGCATGCCCTGTGAGAAGGATTAAGCAAGAGCATTAACAACAGAGATGTGGTGGGTGCGAAGCAGACATGGAAGGCAGCAAGGCAGTGTTGGACAGGTTGAAGGGTGGGTGGATGGGCGTGGGTCATTGTTGGACAGGTTGAAGGGTGGGTGGATGGGTGTGGGTCATTGTTGGACAGGTTGAAGGGTGGGTGGATGGGCGTGGGTCAGTATTGGACAGGTTGAAGGGTGGGTGGATGGATGGGCATGGGTCAGTGTTGGACGGGTTGAAGGGTGGGCGGATGGGCGTGGGTCAGTGTTGGACGGGTTGAAGGGTGGGTGGATGGGCGTGGGTCAGTGTTGGACGGGTTGAAGGGTGGGTGGATGGGCGTGGGTCAGTGTTGGACGGGTTGAAGGGTGGGTGGATGGGCGTGGGTCAGTATTGGACAGGTTGAAGGGTGGGTGGATGGATGGGCGTGGGTCAGTGTTGGACAGGTTGAAGGGTGGGTGGATGGGCGTGGTCAGTGCTGGATGGGTTGAAGGGTGGGTGGGCATAGTCAGTGCTAGATGGGTTCATGGGTGGATGGGCGTGGTCAGTGCTGGATGGGTTCAATCATGCAACAGGCCACGCTTGGTGTTGGGTGTAGGTCAGAAGGCCACGGGCGGCAAGGCTGGGCGGGTTCAATGCTTCTCATGCGTGGCTGTCCCCGGCGCTGCAGGCACTGACCTGGGCTCAGTGATGAATTGGCATGGCTTGATGCAGAAGGTTTTTGGTTCGTTTTGCTTGAAATCGATAAGACTGGCGAGGGCAGGTGCTGTTTCATGGGCAGGGTTCAGTATTGAGGTGCAAGGGACAGCGATCTAATGGCTCTAAGCAGCAGGTGACACCCCGCTATATGAACACAACAAGACAGCCCTTCTAAGCCAAGCAGCCCTCCAACTGCAGAACATGTGGCGCCGCGAGATAATAACGACTTCTCACGGGTACTGTTCAATAGGTAGACAAACTGAGTCCCGCCCCCCTCCTATACCGCACTCCCCCTTCTGCTGCCACCAAAGGCTCACAGACGCAAACAGCGCCTACGTCTTCCTCGGTCTCGTAAATACTTCAAGAGTGCTCAGCAGGTTCATGTGCATACTGCAGGGACCTGTCGGTACCCTTCAGATCACAGTGGAAATCCAAGCACGGTAGCTTAGCGATCAATCAGCCTTCTACAGTGCGTGTGTGCGGTGGAAAGGGTGATCCCACGCTACCGGGGCACATCTTGATCGCACATGCCGATGCCTACCCGCCCCCCTTGAACCACTAAGTATCGGCAGAGATGCTCCTCCTGCAGAAACTGCAACTAAAACAGGCAGCTTGTGCCATAATGAGGGGTTACGTGCGTGCAGACATCCGTGTCCTCGCGCTTGCATGAGTAGCGCATTCTGGTACTTGTAGTCTTGCTGCACAGTAAATCTGCAAATACTATTACCCGAGCTCTGCTCACTCCGCAAAGAGCATTCGTTTGAATCAAATACTGTACAATTTCTCTGGTTGGTAGTAAAAGACCGCAGTTTATTTAAGTTTGCTGCTTGACCGCTCGCAGTTGTGTCGACTATCACTGCACCCATACATCTCAAAATAATGTGGCAGCTTGAATAACAGCCAGCAGGAAAATGAAAGCCAAGCCAGAGCGAGCAGGCACATGTAAACAAACACGCGCGCCAAAAAAAGATAACTCCAACAACACGTCGGCAGGCAAACGGGCATGTTCCAGTGCCTTGAATAACAGCCGGCAAGAAAATGAAAGCCAAGCCAGCGCGAGCAGGCACATGTAAACAAACGCGCGCGGCCACGCTAATTGCAAACAGATGGCCCCTGCGCGCAGCTGCTCGCTCCCGCAAGGTGGATGCCAGCACAAGCACGAGTGTTTCAAAAGTGCAGACCAATTCCAAAAGGTCATCTCCTAGAGCAACGCATGCGCGCTGCGCTAGGCTCGACCTAAAAAGACCAAGAAGTGTACGCATGCATCTTTAAGCTACAAGCTACACGTGGCATCTTGGTCACAAGGACCTGAAGCTGCCTGGTAGCCAATAATGTCCCGAAGGTAAGAGATATACTAGGGCGGAAGAGTCACCCATATGTTTTAACCATTTAAGAAAAGTCCGGCTGGGAAAGCAGATGTGTAGCCATTCATTAAGAGGCATACCTACTCAAACAGAGGAAGCAAACCTTGCTCCTGGGCCAACAAGCAGGAAGCACTGACAATTAACCCTTGAAAATGCATTTGTAAACAAGGAAAACCTTTTCACCATCAGAGGGGCAGGTTTGGCTTTCTGGTCCCTCTGTAAGTATCAATGATTTAGTGGAAATTAGCCTCTCTGGTTAGAAAACTTCATCTTGGTTTACGTCCGATTTATGACATGCCTCCAGGAGAGACTGCCAACATCTACCTTTAGGTAATTCTGTGTCAGGATACAGGAAATGTGTGTCTGCAGAGAGAATAACTGGGGTTTCCTCTTATAAAAGTCCCAATGAGTGGACCTGATCTATATTGATTTCAGATTTCAGATGATGCACTGATAAACCGGCAATAAGATTCCTGTAGTGTCTATTATTTTGTGAATGTATGCTTGGAGACGTACTTTGACTATGCCTATTTGCCACCATACAGCTAGAAGGTTTGATGCACCAAAGACTAGCTTCAGTGTATAAAAGTCAGCAGCTAAGGTATGCGCAGGAACGACCTTTCGCACATGCTGTGCTGGTGGAAAAAAGCAATAATGCTGTTGCTTCCTACTGTGCCTCTCAGACTTTTCTCCTGGGATGAATTAAAGCATGTCAGGATTTTTAGTTCAAAAGTCTTTATTGCAGAATAATATGAGACATAAAAGAGAAGAAAATACATTGTATTAAGTTTCCCTGTTCTGATTTTGAGTCTTCGCAATACGGTACACTGGTGAGTTGTTTACATGTATATAAATAGTTGCTTAGATTAGACTATGATTGGGAGACCTGTATTATAACACAATGCCATGAGATAAGTTGTAATGAGAGCACAGGACCCGCAGGTATGTTGTTGTTCCTAGGCATTACTCAGTTCTTCTCATGTCTTTTCTTGTGTGCCTGTTTGGGTCATTCCTAGACCTTCCACGTAGCACTCTCCTAGTTTTTAGCCAAAGTGAGGTAATCTTATTACATGCATGTCTAACGTTAAGCCATCAATTGTAAATGAAGCAGAGAGAATATTCATTTGGAAGGATAGACAAATGTGAGGTTGGGCCAGGAAGGAGCAAGAGAGAAGTAGAGGAGAGACAACAGAGAAAAGTGAAAGAAGAGTACAATGGAAAAGAAAAACAAGGCTTCTACACAAGTTTGGAACTCACAAGATGAGGCTATATACGCAATGCGGCTACAAATTCTTCTATAGATTCGTTGCTAGCTTGCTTGCATTTAAAAAACGGTGTCTTTCTAAAAGTACAATAGGCTCTTCGGAAAACTGCTTTTTAAGTCTTTCTTTGGCCTCAACATAAACGTTCCAAACACAGTCACTTCCGGGGGATAATAGGGGAGGTAGATTATCAAAAATATTCTGTCCAGCAAATCCTAGATGGTTATAAAGTAAAGCATTTTTCCTTGGAGGAGTGTAATTAAGACCATCTATGCCCATTAAAT
This sequence comes from Calotriton arnoldi, assembly GCA_963921515.1. Taxonomy (NCBI): domain Eukaryota; kingdom Metazoa; phylum Chordata; class Amphibia; order Caudata; family Salamandridae; genus Calotriton; species Calotriton arnoldi. The sequence goes on from CAWUFW010007128.1 coordinate 188,130, forward strand.
AATTTTCAAATAAGCCATCCATTTAATGTCTGGCTTTCCAGGTTTCTGTAGAAAAGGTGGTGGATATATTACATTGTCTCAAGAGGCGATGGCTAAGGAGGTACTCTACATAAAATGTAAGGACCTGAAAAGAATTAAAATGAACAAAAACATAAAATAATATCAACACATGAGAGATTTGTCAATATAAATAAATGAAATAAACTATCAAAATAAAGATGAAAGCAAAAGTCACCAAAGTACAATCAAAATTCTATTACAGGACCGGAGGCTTCGTATTATGCTTCTCTTTCTATTTATTGCCACACACAGCAGCCAATGAAAAACTTTGTTTAAGAAAAATAAACTACATTTCCCATGATGCTCATGGTATACATCATATCCTGTATAGCCCCATAAGAGCCACCATCACCGGAACTCGTCCTCTTTCTTTGCTGCTCACGCAGTCAGATAAGTGCAGCTACGCTCTATTGCTATTGAGCCTTGTATATTGCATAAAATAATGTGTTTTTGCTTAATCAAGCGTTATTTACGATACGCGCTTATCGCGTTTGCTATTTGCAGTGTTTATTCACTAGCGCGACCTCCCGCCGGTTTTCCGGCGTGTATGCTGAGCGGAGGTGCGCGCTGCTTTGCAGATGCTTAAAAGCATCTTTTAAATCTCCCGCTTTCAAGCGGAGATTAGCGCGATCGGCGGCTTTTGTCTTTGCCAGCCCGAGCACATATTATGTACCGCTCCGCCTACGGCGGTGTTTAATTCCAAAATCTGAAGCGCTGAGGCCCCCCTCATAGGCCGTGTGCGCCTGGAGCCCTCCCTTTGCAATTTTTCTCGAGTTTCGACGTGCGTAGCCCAATTGGGCTACTTCTAGTAGCATTTGGGCTACGCACGTCGCTACGATCCGTTTTCAGCTTATTATAACGTTTATTCCCTGCTTTTCCCCACCGAGCAGTATCTCTTACGCCTGGCTGGCTGAAATTAATGTTTTGGGCCTGGAGGCAGCACACCTCCTTGAAATAAACCTGCTCTTGGCTCCACTTACGCCCTGTGGGCTGTAATAACCAGAATACAGCTGTAGCTGAGGGACTAGGTACTAACTTGTTAATTGTGCTGTGGGTTGGTCCCCCCCTATATACTCCTCGCTGTTGTTTGCCGCAGTTGCAGATTAGTATAATTGCGTTTGGCCCCACAATGGAAGAGTGGGTGCATTATAACGAGGATGAAGTTTTCTATGAAGAGGAGGTTACCAATCCTTCCCTAGAGGACAACATTGTTGAGGCCCTGGACGCTTCGGTCCAGGAGTCGGTCAACAAGGCCCTGGAGAAGACAGTTCCGGGAACTGTACAACAGGCTCTAGCTACTGCCTTAAAGCCGATCACTAGACAACTTGAACAGTTTGCTAAACGTCATGGGTTTACTGCTCCACAAGGCGATCCCATTGACGCTCCTAAACCCTGGCCTCACTCCGCCTCCTACTAATCACTTCCTCATCCTGACGTGGACACGGCAAAAACTAGGGGCACCGACACTGACCCTGACTCTACGGGGTCTGACACCCCGGACACGTCCCCTCCCAAGAAAAGAATGAAGAAGTCAAAGAATACAGAGGTACCCATAGCTACTCCTTTTACTTTTAATCCGGCGGAGATAGTTCACCCCAGATCGTCTGATTGGTTGCCGGCTCCCGAGGTTGCGGCGTACTTGCATGACAATCTACGCAAAAGTTTTGACAAGGAGGTGCGAAATCGCCTCCGGTCAGAATGCCCTAGACCGGACGTTCCCGACCGGGTGGCGGAGACTCCGGATATTGATTCTAGTCTCCTGACATTCTTAAAGAAGTTCACCAAAGACCCCAAGAAAGGTATTGATCGTGCTTGGCGTGGATGCCAAGATAAGCTGTTAGACGTGGTAGGCCCTCTAGCCAAGGTATTGGAGATGGCGTTACAGGCGCAGGAATCTGGGACTGCAATTGACCCCCATGTCCTCGCCGGATGGACCCAACGGGCTATATGCCTCTTGGGCAACGCCAACTGTGCCATTTCTACGGAACGGCGCAAATCTATCCTCATGCGAATGGACTCCAATCTCACGGAGTTGGCGGCGGCGGAGCCTGGTCCTCTTGCGGACGGGAACCTGTTCGGAGACCGCTTTGTAAAGGATGTAGCCAAGTATGTGGGCACCTTCACAACTCTAGATAAGGCCCAGTCTGGCATTAAAAGAGTTTTTCAGGCTGGTGTTTTCAACAGGGCCGGACGAGGCCGGGGACGCTCGTTTGGCCGACACTCCTCCCAAGGTCCTCAGAGAGGTGACTTCGGTCGTGGCAGGGGAGAATGGGACTCCACCCGTGGCGGCACTTTCTACCACACCAGGCAACGCTTTAATAAAAGGCGTTTCAACAGAGGATACTACCGGGAAACTTCCAGAATACCGAATCCTCAGGTGAGTGCTCCGGACCTTTTTCTGTTACCTCTGGGAGGGCGTATTCAGTTCTTTTATCACAATTGGGCTCACTTGTCGCAAGATGCTTGGGTACTGCAGACAGTGCAGGGTTTCCATCTAGATTTCTTTCAGACCCCCGTCCAGATCAAGCTCCCCAGACAGCTTTCTTTTTCCCAACTAGAGTGCGATTTTATAGATTCCGAAATCGCAGGGTTGCTGCAGAAACACGCGATAGCATATTGCGACGAGGGCCCTCACGGCTTCTGCAGCAATATTTTTCTGGTTCAGAAGAAGGGCGGAGGTTACAGGTTGGTACTAAATTTGAAGGATTTCAATCACTTTTTGACTTACAAACACTTCAAGATGGAAGGCATACATCTATTGGCGGATCTCCTCAAACAAGGGGACTGGATGATCCGATTGGACCTGAAGGACCCCTATCTATCTATTCCCATTTTTCCTCCACATCGACGTTTCCTCAAATTTCAATGGCGGAACAAATGGTATCATTATTTGGTCCTTCCTTTCGGACTTTCCTCGGCTCCTTGGTGCTTCAGCAAGATACTGAAACCAGCGGTAGCTTACCTCAGGGAACAGGGGATTCGCATGATAATTTATCTAGACGACATTCTTGTCATGGCGCAATCTCCTACTCTGGCAGCTCAGCATTTACGCATGACCATTGCTACTTTACAAAACCTGGGTTTCGTGATCAACGAACCAAAGTCAGTTCTGTCCCCTTCCCAGACAATAGATTTCTTGGGCTTTGTCATAAATTCGCAGGAGGCTCAACTGAGTCTGCCACGCTCCAAACTTCGGGACATCAAGAAGGAACTTCGATCCCTGTTATCCAAACAGATGGTCTCAATCAGGGTGCTTGCCAGAATGGTGGGCCTTCTGGCGTCATCCATTCAGGCAATTTTCCCAGGACCCTTGCATTATCGGGCACTTCAGAGGCTCAAGATTCAACATCTGCAAAAGGGTCTCTCCTATACCGACCTGGTTCCCCTTTCCCGGGATGTACGGGAAGAAATTCAGTGGTGGTTAGCCCACGTCGAGGCATGGAACGGCAGAGCAATTTTCGGTTCTCTGCCGGAAGTCATCATAGAGTCCGATGCCAGCCGTTGGGGCTGGGGTGCGCGCTGCGGAAATATTTCCACAGGAGGGCGTTGGTCCTTAGGGGAACTAGATCTCCACATAAATTGTCTAGAACTGCTGGCGGGATCGTTTGCGATCCGGACACTGTCACCCAAACAGGTATCGTGTTGCATCCTCTTGCGGATGGACAACATATCAGCGGTTCAGTACATCAACAAGTTGGGGGCACGAGGTCGTCCCTGTTGGTGGAAATAGCGAAGGACTTTTGGCATTTTTGCCTCAGTCATCAAATCTCGGTCATAGCCGAGTACATTCCGGGCAAATCCAATGTAGTAGCGGACTGGAACTCCAGGCACCTCAAGGATTACAGCAATTGGCAATTACACTCGCAGATGGTGCAATGGCTTCAGGCAATATGGGGACACTGCGAGATAGATCTTTTTGCCTCCAGACTGAATCGTCAGATGAACAAGTTCTTCAGTTGGAGGCCGGATCCGTTGGCTCTGGCGACGGATGCTTTTTCACAGAATTGGACACACATTCTGAGTTATGCCTTCCCTCCTTTCATCCTGATTCCCCGAGTGTTCACACAGATAATGCGCCAGAAGGCGGAGGTGATATTGGTGACTCCACTGTGGAAGTCGCAACCCTGGTTCCCACTATTATTGGAGGCCAGTTGCGACCTTCCCAGGAGGATTCCGTGGTCCTCAACATTGCTCCAGGGCCCTCACGGAGAGTTGCACCCGATGATAACATCGGGGCAGTTGTCCCTGATGGCCTGGAGACTTTCCGGCAACGTTGGCATATGCCAGGATTTTCGGAACAGGCTTCCGACTTTATCAACCAGGCCTGGGCCCCTTCCACCAGGAAACGGTACTCGTCAGCCTGGAAAGGCTGGGTTCGTTGGTGCGTGGAACAACACGTGGATCCCGTGGGGGCAGGATTACCCTATGTTGTGAATTTTTTGTCTAAAAAAGCTTCGGATGGTTTGGCTTATCGTTCCATCAATAATTTCCGTTCAGCTATTTCCGCGGGTCATGCTCAACTGGAGGGCAAGCCAGTAGGGATGCATCCACTAGTTTGCAAACTCTTGAAGGGTATTAGAGTGACTAATCCGCCCAGACCAAAGTATTCCTCTTTGTGGGATGTATCGTTTAGTTCTTTCCTTGTTTAATACATGGCCCAGCAATGACATGCTGACAAGGAAACAACTCTCCTCCAAATTGGCCATGTTATTATGTCTAGCAGCGTGTCGACGCTCATCAGATATCAAAGCTCTGGATCTTACAGGTAGAGTATTTACTCCGGAAGGAGTTTCTTTTAACATTACTTCCAGAACAAAGACAATGTCACGTAATGTGGAATATCATGCTTTTCCTAGCAATGCCAAGCTTTGTGTTGTTCAATGCCTTAAAGCGTATGAGGAATGTACCAGGTCTCTTAGGCCTGATGGTGTGGTGCAATTATTAATTGCTTTACAGAAACCCTTCAAACCTGTCACTGCGGCTACTATAGCCAGATGGTTAAAATCTGTTATGCAGGAAGCAGGTGTTGATACTCAAGTATTTGGGGCACATTCTATTCGAGGCGCCATGGCCTCTAAAACGTTCATGTTGGGTTCTACTGTACAAGATATCATGCATTCTGCAGATTGGTCCTCTGAATCAACATTTAAACAGTTTTATTATAAACCGGTGGGTGATATATCCTCTGTGGTTTTTAATCAGCGTTAAACTAGCATAATACTGAAGCCTCCGGTCCTGTAATAGAATATAAAATTGGCTAGCATTCGCGCCAAGAATTTTCAATTCTATTAAGGACACGGAGGCGAGGATTATCCCACCCGATTATATTACAGTATTGTAATTAATACCCACCCGTTGTGTATGTATTCTGATTTTACAGAAGTTACGGGTTGTTTTATCTCTCATTCTTTCAGGATCTGAAAAGAAAACGGATTAAGGGTAATCCTGGTTAAAGAGGACGTACTTCCCAGTTGGATTGATTCTTCCACGTTGGAGGATTTGTTGGACTTAAGTTATTATGTTGGACTTTATTGTTCGAAGCAAAGAAAGAGGACGAGTTCCGGTGATGGTGGCTCTTATGGGGCTATACAGGATATGATGTATACCATGAGCATCATGGGAAATGTAGTTTATTTTTCTTAAACAAAGTTTTTCATTGGCTGCTGTGTGTGGCAATAAATAGAAAGAGAAGCATAATCCTCGCCTCCGTGTCCTTAATAGAATTGAAAATTCTTGGCGCGAATGCTAGCCAATTTTATATTCACACGTAAGATGGCCACCAGGCACGTTGATTTTCCCTGAGTTACGTAATTCAGAAACGTCCGGGAGCTCAGACGACGTTGTTGCAGGGAGTAGTATAGGCAAGAACTTGCAGCAGACTGAGTGGTCACGATGAAGAGAACAAGGCTACTGGGCAGAAGTTGCAGCGTTGCCGGGAACAGCGGGTCAGGCAAAGATGGCTGGAGCGACCTCCCACAGCCGGAGCCCGCACATCAGAAGCTTGAAAGTTGCTAAGAAGAAAGTTGGTATGCCAACGGCTGGAGCGAGCTCCCACAGACGAAGCACAGGCAAGAGAAGGAGCTGCTATGGTAACGAATCAGGAAATGGTCGCGTGCAGAACAATGCAGGCGAAGCGCACGCCAGGAGTAGAAACGAGTATAGACTGCTACGACAAAGATTAAGGTATGGTCGCGTGCAGGACAATGCAGGGTGCGGTGCGAGTGTAAAATTGAATAATGCGGCAGTTGAGGCCTGACCGAAATCTTGGCTCTAACACAGGCGCGGTAGATAGAATAAACAGTGCAGCGCCACGCACCTGGGAAACTCAAGCCTGTGGGTCCGGGTTCTAACTCCAGTCTCTCTCTTTCCTCTTCTTCCTTTCTCCTATTTATTTCTCGTAGGGGAAACAGGCTGAAGAGTTTCTCATCAGAAATTAGGTGAGATACGGCAGTGAATTAGTGCCCCACTCCTTGGGTTGACTGGAAAAGACGGAGCCAGAGATTCTTGAAATACAAAAGTATCTGAATTTATTTCCTTATGAAGTCCGAGGGCCCACCGCATAGAAAGAACCGCAGTGGAGAAAGGCCAGGCGAAGAATGCCTGCCTTCTGCTCACCGAGTTCTAAAAGGGAATCAGAACACTGAGAGTGCAAAGAACACAATACTTAGAGGGAAATGCCTTAATAACAATAAAGAAACTACACACTAAAACAGAACGTATGATAATAAAGATAAGGATACTACAAAGGCCTAAGGTTAAACCATTCTGTGATACCCAAGCTGACACAATCACCACACTCAATAAAAATCTCAAGTATCGCACAACATGATGCTCACACTGTATCACATGGTCAGATGCAGCCGCGACCTGTGCAGGTAAGAGAGGTGGGGCCGGTTTGGGGGCGGGGGGATTTGACAGACGACCATGAGGGAAAATTAAATAAATAATTAATTTTCCCTTGTCGTCATCTGTTGAAATCCCTCCCCACCCGGCCCCACCACCCCACCGCTCTTACCTGCATGGGCCGCGGCTGGTCGGATGGATGCTACTCTGCCAACCACCTGCCCCACAATCCACCCCATTTATCATGGTTCTGACTAACATACCTTCTATACTAAGGAATAAGAGAGAAAACTATAGTCAGTTTAAAAACGACCGTGCTTTGGCTAGGAACCCATTCAAGGGAACAGCATATTAGATTTGAAGACCTAATCATAGTGAAACGAGTTTTTGGGGTAGCCAAAGGAGGGAACTAATGATTGTAGTGTAATTAATTTTAAGACAATTGTTGCTTTCCATCGTGAAGTGTGATTATTTTTACAAACCACCCATGCCTAACAGAATCCAGAGTACATCACAGTATGAACATAAAGCTACAGATTTCTTTTTCCGTACCGTCAATTGATTTTCTTCTTTGGATACAATAGACACAAATGGCTGAGTTTCTTCTTTGAATATTAACAGACACTTGTGCATCGGCTGATGCGCTTGCGTGGTCTCAGGGCGTACCCATAAACAAGAATGCTTGCAATTTAGCAGGGCTTCAGAACTGAAAACTGTGCCATTTCCCTAAAGTTAATTCCTGGAATATAGCGGGCATTTGCACTAAGATGATGAGCATGGACTGCACTAAGATGATGAGCATGGACTGGAAAAGTTTTATAAAATCTAATTACATTCTGTTATTTCAAGAAACATGGCTATTGACGTCCATTTTGAGAAGGGTCAAGGGCAGTCTTATTATATGGGTCTCATTGACTTCGGTCTGAAGCTTTTAAGTGTTACCCACAGGTTCCGCAAACATCAATCTCTTGTATCAACATTTAAAAAAAAGGCAGAACTATTATGCTCCTACATTTTTGTAATGGCAATTTTACTTCTACTGAGTACTCAAGCATCTTCAAAGCAACAGAGGACATTCAATATGGCTAAGGACCATGACCGGATGATGTACCCATGGATCTTTACAAGTATGACTTTGACTTACGGGCCCCTGTTGTTGCTAACATTTTAAACATAGCTAATTATTTTATCCTTTGCAAGTCTTGGTCAAAGCCCATCATAGTCCGTTTCATAAAATGGGTGGCAGTGGAGACCTGCCATGCTATTGTCCCATTGGATGTATTCAATTGCGAATGGCGCTGAGAGAGTCATGATGGAAAGATTCTGTATTCAATTGTGAATGGCGCTGAGAGCATCATCATTGTAGTATGTGTTTACACTGTATTTCCATGGCAATGTACATCGCGCGCTGATGGCGTCTTCCACGTGGTCAGCGCGCGATACTTGTATTATGTATTATCTGTAGTAGTGTTCGTTTGAACGCTGTCCAGGACTCGGACATGGAGCGTACGTCGGTGCAGGGTTCGGATGGCATGAGTCAGTTGCTATCCGGACAGCTGGCCGAGAGGACGCTCCGTGTGTCGGGTGGACGAATATACGAATAAACCTTTCTGAACATTCAAGGAGACTTTTCCACTTATTTCAGCTGGCGACGATTGGGAACTTGTCCACCCACACACCCACGCATTCGTTCCTACCTGTTCCGACTTCGTGCCTACACTCAACGTCTTCTGGCTCAACGGCATTGCGAGTCGGAAGGCTGTTCATCGATCCTTTACACGTAGGTCCACCAGTCGGAAACGAGGTACGTGAAACTTTACTTTCTCACGGAGCGCCAGCGGAATTCAAATCGGCACCCCTCACGCTATCGCTCATCTCCAAGCGAACTTCCGCTCGAGCCACTACTTAATTGGTGCACTTAACGTCATCACGTTATTTTACGCGGCGCCATTTTGGATTGGGCCGTGTGTGCACGCAACTCAACGCGCTTTACAGTACATTTTTTAAAGGATAAGCGTGTTGTCAGTTTCACTTCCGACGACACGCACGTCAATTACAAATATTTAAGCGCATTTTCTGAAACCTTGCGTGTTGTCAGTTTCACTTTCCGACGACACGCACGTCATTTACAGAAATTGATCGACTGCATTTCGGAAGTGTGTTGTCACCTTAATTCAGCGACGACACACACGTCATTTCTTTTGCTTAACTACTGTGGAAGCATACTGTGGAGACAACACTGATACAGCGCGTAAAGCAATACTTCGGCGACGCGCACGCTTTTCTTCATTTTACAGCGCGTAAAGCTATACTTCAGCGACACACACGGTTTTCTTCATTTTTTTTGGGCACACGTTTTTCTTCATTTTGGAACACACCTTTTAACAACAAGTTGTTAGTTATATTGTCAATCAACCTATAACCTATGGCTACCAATATCGTCACATCACGCAACCCCCCTTTCTTAAGCAAACCAGGCAGCCCACCTATTATCTGGACTGAGTGGTTTAGACTTTTGAAAACCATTTAGTCGCTATAGACGCAGTGGACTATTCTGCTGCTCGTAAATTCGCGTTATTGTTTGGTTGCCTGGGTCAGGCTGCCCAAAGAATTTTTGACAGCGTGGTTCCAATCCCACCTCCAGCCTCCCATTCTGGTGACAGCCAATGGAATGTGTACCTGGAAGCAATAGCACGCCTTAAGAAACAGTTTTCTGACGAGCCGAATATCATGTTAGAGCGCCACAACTTTTATAAAAGGAAACAAAAAGACGAGGAAAAAGTGGAAGAATACATCTCAGCACTCCGCGTATTAGCTATTACATGCGGATTTGGCCCTTTAACAGATAATTACATCAGAGATCAGTTTGTGTTTAATTGTGCATCCAGAAAGATCAAAGAGAGAATACGGAGTTGCAAAAACCCACCTTTATCTGAAGTGATCGACTTAGCCTTGAGTATTGAACGTTCCGCTATTTCCAGTAAGGCTATGCAGGAGGATAATAAACTGGGAGTTAATTCAGTCATCCAAACTGAACTCGATCACGATATCTCATTGTCTGCGGTACATGTGAAGGGTAAACCGACTAAATTTCCTCAAAAGAGACAGCCTCTTTTCTGTTACAGGTGCGGTTCAAAGAACCATATTGGGAATTACCCAGGTTGCCCTGCAATCAGCAAACGTTGTACCGTATGTAAAAAAATAGGCCATTTTCAGGGGGTGTGCAGGAATGTTAGGAAACCTATCAACATTCGCCACGTTGATTCCGAGATAGATTCATGTTCCGACTCTCTTAATAATATCATTGTGACTTTGGACTGTGAAGGTGATGCTATTTCCATAAAGGGTCCTTTGTGTCAAGCATCAATCGATAGCATTAGTCTACAAGTCATGGCAGACTCTGGTTCGCCGATTACCATTCTGAGAGATACTACATTCTACGATCTTTGGAAGAATAAACAATTAATGCATTCTGACGTCTACCCAAAAGCCTTCGGGGAGAAAGACATTAATATGATTGGGTATTTCCTAGGTGTGGTACAATGCCTTGGCAGAGAAACTACAACAAAAGTTTATGTAGCCGAAAAAGGGAAAAATATTATTGGGTGGAAAGATTTAGCTCGCATGGGTCTGTACTTAGTTCCAGGTGACGAAAACCCAATCAAAGTGGGAGAGCTACCGATATGCAATATTAATTGTTCTGATTCTGACATGAATGTTGAAATGTTAGACGAGATAATTTCAGAATTTAAACCTGTATTTAACAATCAGGTGGGTCGGGTCAAAGGTGTGGAGCACCATATCAGATTAGTCCCTGGTGCACACCCTGTAGCACATAAGGTACGTTCAGTTCCTATGAGCGTCAGAGAGGAACTAAAGCTCACATTAAAAGATTTAAGTGATCAGGGCGTCATCGAAACCACGGATTCTTCTCAGTGGGTGGCACCCATCGTGGTCGCGCGCAAAAAGTCCGGCGAGGTCAGACTTTGCGCGGATTTGCGCTCGCTTAATAAGAACATATTGGTGGATTGCCACCCACTACCCAGAATCCATGAACTATTAGCAAACTTGGGTGGTGCTAAGTGGTTTTCGTTGATCGACCTGAGATCGGCATATCACCAAGTATCACTGTCTAAAGAGTCCCAAGAATTGACAACATTTGTCACTCCTTTCGGGGCGTATAAATTCCTTCGCCTCCCTTTCGGTTTAGCATCAGCCGGGAGTGTATTCCAAAAGTTAATGGACTCACTATTTCATGACATCAAGTGCGTTCAAGCATATTTGGACGACATCCTAATTTATGCTAAGTCATTTGAGGAACACAACGACATCCTTAAACGTGTTCTTACGATTTTAAGATCTAAGGAAATGACAGTAAGAGCTGATAAATGTAAATTCGCAGTACAGGAATTGGAATACTTGGGCCATACTGTATCTTGTCAAGGGATTAAACCGAAATTTTCAGTGATCAGAGCTATTGAAGATGCTATGGCACCTAAGGATAAAGATGCTTTACGCTCTTTCTTAGGCCTAGCAGAATATTATGCAAGGTTCGTACCATGTTATGCACAAGCTGTGGAACCCTTACGAGTATTACTTAGAAAAGGTCATAGTTTCAAATGGTCTGACGATTTAGAAACCGCATTTAAGAATGTAAAAAGTTAATTGTTTCTGCTCAAGCACTTCATGCTTTTAGAGACGACTGTATGTCACTGATAACTGTTGATGCAAGTATTTTTGGTCTTGGTGCAGTTTTAAGCCAAAGAGTGGATGGTCGGGAACTCACTGTAGCGTTCGCGTCCAGAGCACTTAAACAATTTGAACAGCAGTACAGCACAATTGAGCGTGAAGCTCTTGCGTGCGCGTGGGCTGTTCAGAAGTTTAAGATGTACATCTGGGGGCGCAAATTTGAGTTGATAACTGACCATAAACCTTTGGTATACATATTTAACAAAATTAATACTTCCAATATGTCTGCCAGGTTAATGAAGATTGTTTCAAAGCTACAAGAATATAACTTTGTGGTGAAACACATACAAGGTGGAAGGAATTTCCGAGCGGACTGTTTGTCCAGGTTACTTATGGACAGGGATGATGAAGAAGACTCCCTATTGGAGGATATTGAGTGTGTGGCATTAGTGGACGCAGTACAAGAGTACGATTCTGTGTTGTCTGAGGGTGATTGGAAAACAGCTTGCGAGAACGATGCAATTTTAAAAAAAGTAGTTGATTATTCAACTTGTGTTTGGCCTGAACCTAGATGTCTGAGCTGTGATTTACGTATTTTCGCTCAGGTGTCGGACGAACTATCCGTTGAAAATGGTATCGTTCGAAGGGGTGATAAGTTTGTTCCCCCGGCAGGGGTTCGGCCTTCTATCATTAGCAAAGCTCACATGGGACATCTGGGATCCACTAGGACCATAATGAAAATTAAACAGCATTACTGGTGGCCTTCTTTGGATTCACAAGTTAAGAGCGTTATTGATAGATGCCCTGAATGTCTGCTATCAGATAAGCACTGGCGGACCTTAAAGACGCCTTTGCATCCTACAGAGTTCCCTAAAGTTCCATGGGAAAAGATTGGTTTAGATTTCTCAGGGCCTTACTCAACACTTGGTCAAGATAAGAAATATGCCATTCTGGCAGTCGATTATTTTTCCAAATGGATGTACCACGATTTCGTAGAATCCCCTGATACTGGATCAACCATTTCATTTTTAAACAAAATATTCGCATTGGAGGGTGCCCCTAAAATCATCGTGACGGATAACGGCACGCATTTTGTTTCAGAAAGGATGTGCACGTTTCTGAAAAAGTTAGACATTAAACATCTTAAGGTAGCTTTATACTCTCCCACGTCTAACGGTTTAGTCGAAAGGGGTAACAAAGTGGTGAAAGAAGGTATTCAGACCGCGTTAGCTTCAGGGTTGGATGTAGGCGAATTTATTGTACAAAAGATCTGGAGTTATAACACATCCCCTCACTGTACGACTGGGATACCTCCTTTTACATTGTTAAGGGGTAGAGAGGCTCATACTTCATTGTTTCCATCTTGGTTGAAGGACATGTCTACTGAACCAATGGTTGATTACAAAGATATTTGTAATAGAGTTCACGCCAAACAATTACGGATGAAAGAAAATTTTGATAAGAGGTGTCATTTAGATGGTGAGGATGTTTGTGTCGGCGATTGGGTACTAATCAGGAGACCTGACAAGGTCAGAAAGGGGGAGTCGAAGTTTCTGACGCCTGAGCAGGTATGCAAGGTTAGTAAGGGAGCTGCTTTTGTTGGAACAAAAGGATGGTGGAACAAAAGACAACTAGTCAAAGTTTCTACTGAACAGGCCAGAATATTGCAAGGAAGACAGAGAAATTTCGTGGATGGACTTGATTGGGAGCACTGGTTAGTTTCTAAGGAATCTGCTAGTTCTCGCGATCATGTTTTTCCAGCTCAAGTCACAGGTGCAAGCCAGGTTGGGGGCAACATTTCCGTTCAGCCAGTCAACAGTAGGGGAGCATTAGCTCTTCCAGGGGCCGCACTATAAACGTTCCAAAAAGATTTGACGATTTTATTAGGTATTGAACCTGTTCATTTTATCTCAATTCGTTATTTTGTTAGTTGCTTACTTTGTTTTCTTTTAAGGGGGAAGGTGATGTAGTATGTGTTTACACTGTACTTCCATGGCAATGTACATCGCGCGCTGATGGCGTCTTCCACGTGGTCAGCGCGCGATACTTGTATTATGTATTATCTGTAGTAGTGTTCGTTTGAACCCTGTCCAGGACTCGGACATGGAGCGTACGTCGGTGCAGGGTTCGGATGGCATGAGTCAGTTGCTATCCGGACAGCTGGCCGAGAGGACGCTCTGTGTGTCGGGTGGACGAATATACGAATAAACCTTTCTGAACATTCAAGGAGACTTTTCCACTTATTTCAATCATGGAAAGAGTTGACACTTAAACCAGCTGACTGGGAAACTCCGGTGGCTGTTCTTCATATTTTGTAATCATGGACATTAGCTCAGCCTTTGACTGTGTCCCCGTGGCGAAGTTTTGGTCCATCCTTGAAAGTGAGATAGTGAGAAAAGATATTTGGATTTTTTATGTCACCTTCACATGAATTCGGTTCCTAATTTTCACCTTGGTCCCACTGAAGAATTTGCAAGTTATTTTACCTTGGCCATAGGTGTACATCAGGGCTGTGTCCTAGCCTGTCTCCTTTTCATCATTTATACCAAAGTAATAGAGTGTTCATTAAAGGGAATGGAGTAGGATTCACCAAGGCTGGGGAACTGGAATATCCCAGTCCTTCTATACACTGACAAAGCAATACTGATGGCCCGAATGGCCAAAGGGTCAAACAAACTACTTGAAGAATAGGTTTCCTTTATGGAAGGTCTTGATTTAAGCACACATTTTTTAAAGGCTTTCATCATGACCAAAGGCCCTGGAAACTCCAGATCCAGAGTATTTAATATTATAAATCACACCATGGATAAAGTTTCTGTCATTTCTTACCTTAGTTCTACTTTTGATAATTGTTGTTGCAGGAGCCACTTGATGTGCTCCAGAAGGCTCAGATTTATAGACACAAGGTGCTGTTTTTAGTTTTGCATGTAAAATGGGTTTATACCGATGTCTTCATCACAGTGGCGACTCCTTCGCTAAGGCGGAGGAGCCGCGCCCCACTGCTCAAAAGGAAAAATAGAATGAGAATAACATAGTTATTATCATTTTATTTTTCCTATTGCAGTCAGTGGCGGGGTGAGGCTGGCCAGAGCAGGGGGAGGAATGGTGTACACTCCCTAAGTGCGCATGAACTGTTTGGCCGGCCTTCTTTGCATGTTCCCACCAGGCTGCATTAAACAGCCTGGTGAGGAAAATGCACAGGCTCCCTGTTTCCGTCTGAGCGCCGAACCACGGCGCTCAGACCAATCATAACACTGCATTGCAGCATTGTGATTGGCTCAGGGGAGCCTGTGTGCCCGGGTGCTTCCTGCTGCCAGCTGGGACAGGAAGATGAAGAGGACGAGGACCGAGGATGGATTAAGAGGAGAGGCGGCGGCCCGCCATTAAAGGTAAGTCCTTTTTTTTAATTACATTCCTCTCCCTCCCCCCCGCCCCACCACCCCCTTCCTGTAGCAGCTGCTACTGCATTCAGCCAGAGTAAGAGGAAAAAAGTTCCGAAGCAGGCATTTTGGCTCAATGTACCTCAAGCTTGCCTTGTCATGTGAAACTAAGTTTTATGTATATGGAATATTGTATTAAATTAGCCTCACTTTTGTTATGGTTATCCATCCCGACTAACCATGCTAATAAATTAAATCAGAAGATTATTAAAGAGTATTTGAAGTTTGATATATATGTAAAAATCCCTTGATTCAAATATCAAATGAACATATGTGGAGGGGGCGTGGCTAGCAGCCGAGAGAAATGGCCACTGCCTGAAGAGGCTCCGTCGTCCAGGCAGCTTCCCTCACGATCCGTATACTGATCCGCTGGCATACACTTCCCTATAGCACTGGGCAGTAGACCGCAATCAGCGGAGAATCGGATGTGCTAATTTGAAAGCGTGTCCTCACTGGTTGTGTATTTGAGTGTTCTGATTGGTTTCTGGGTCTGTGATTCAATCAATGTAGGGTTGGGACTATGGCTAGGGTTAGTATTTCTATTGGAAGTAGGGACTAGGGCTTCCTGTGTTATTGGTTGTTGGGACTAGGGTGGGGCTAGGGTTAGGCCTTTAATTGGAAGTAGCGATTAGGGCTTCTGGTGTTATTGGTTGCTGGACTAGGTGTGGGACTAAGAGTAGGGTTAGGCTTTCTATTGGAAGTAGGGACTAGGGCTTCCTGTGCCATTGGTTGCTTGGACTAGGGTTGAGACTACTGGTAGGGCTAGGGCCTCTATTGGACGTAGAGATCAAGGGTTTTTGAAACTGATTGGGTGCTTGGACTAGGGCTAAGATTGGCTGTAAGGTCCTCGTCTCCTATTGATTCTAGATTTTAGGGCTAGTGCTGTGATTGGATATTGTTAGGGCTAGGGTTCCCATTGGCTGAAGGGGTCACCTGACTACTAGGGCTATAAACGGCCAAGGCTTAGGGCGTCTCAGCTAAGGGTGGAGAGGACAAGGGTGAGTGCCTGTTTGAGCCTGTTCGAAACTGGTCGGGACCAGGGCCAGGAATGCTGCCCATTTTCCCATTCATTAATACCCACACTATGTATTTGTCCTTATGTACATAAGCATTGATTTTCACTATAGATATGTGCCTATCTTCGTGTATTGCTTTGTATAGACATGTACAATAATTATGTTGTTATAAAAACAAACAAAAAAAATAATAATAATCTTCTTTGGTCTACATGTACTTGCTTCCATTGGGCATCTATGTACCTCCATGTACTTGGATCTGTGTGTCTGTTACTTTTCTCCTGAAAAAGCATATCCAATGCACTACCCTATTTCTCATCCGCTACCTCTATCAATATCTTTAATCTGCATATACTTACCTCCTTTATGCATCTATATAATTTCAATGTACTTATGGATCTATATATTTATCACTTTCCTCTAATTTTGCATTTCCAATGCACTACCCTATTTCTCAGCCTATACTTCCCTCAATATATCTTCTAGCCCAACTTTCTGACTCATCTCAAACTTCTTTCTACTACTCTTTCCAATTCACTACCCTATCTCACCCTATACATCTATCATTATATCCTCTACACCCACTCTCTCATTTATTCCAAACGCCATACCACTACTATGTTCCCCAAAATAACCCTTTCTTGACTCTCTCCTACTCTACCCCTCCTTTACTGTACCGATCCCCCAAAACAAACCTTTCTAAACTCTTCCCTCTGACTCTTCCTCTCCAAAAACCCTTTTTACTCATCCAAAAGCCCCTCCTACTTCTATGACCTAAAAAAAGAAATCCTTCACTCTTCTATCCCTCCACTATCTTTTTCAATCAAAATAACAGACTAGCATGTTCACTTCTCTAATTCCATATTCCACTATACTAATTCACCACTAATCCTTTATGGGTTCCAGAGTAGCGTGCTACTCGCCAACAAAGCGTTTCAACACCTCATCAGGGTTACAAGCGCTATATAAATGCAAACCTTTTTTCCTTTTTTCCCCCTCCCTAACCCTTCTCAATCCAAATAACTGACTAACATATCCACCACTCAAATTACTTCATATTTCACTATACTAATTTTCAACACTAATCCTTTATGGGTTCCGGAGTAGCCTGCTACTCGCCAGAAAAGCGCTTCAACACCCCATCAGGGGTAACAGGCGCTATATGAATGCAAACCTTTCTTTCCCTTCTATCCCTCCGCTATCCTTCTCACTCCAAATAACTGACTAATATCCACCACTCAAATTACTTTCATATTTCACCATACTAATTCACCACTAATCCTTTATGGGTTTCCGGAGTAGCGTGCTACTCGCCAAAAAAAGCGATTCAACACCCCATCAGGGGTTAGAAGCGCTATATAAATACAAACCTTCTTTCGTCTTCTATCCTTCTGCTATCCTTCCGAATCCAAATAACTGACTAACATATCCATCCACCACTTAAAATTTACTTGCATGTTTCACTATACTAATTCAACACTATTCCTCTATGGGTCCCGGAGTAGCGTGCTACTCGCCAAAAAAGCGCTTCGACGCCTCGTCAGGTGAAGTAAGCGCTATACAAATGCAATTACAATACAATACAATTATCGGCGCTGAAACGTTGACGTGAGGAGGTACGGCCTGTGCTACCCATCGAGACCGGGGACTAGATTTTCCTCCGGCCCGACTGCGACGTGACTGGCGATATCCGACGGCGAGATACGGAACGGGTGGCGCTGCCGATGACTGGTGCCCTGTCCTAACCCGCCGCAACGTACCAGACTGAACTGCTGCAGGGGACGGCTCTAGGGCGGGAGCCGCCGAGATACTGAAGCCCTGGGGACGACAGACGGAGGAGCGGCTGCAGTCGGGAAAGAGACCCGGCGCCAAAGTCGAGGTTAAAGTTGCGGAACCTCCTCCCTACACGATGAACCTGAAGCGTGCTGCCAGACTGTCAAGAGCCCCGCCAGCGGAGATGACATGCGGCTGAATCACGGCCGCCAAGGTACACACCACGCAGCAGGACCTGAATAAATGCAGTTGGGCGAAGGGACGCTGAATACAAATGGACAACTCCTGCTGAAGGGAAACGACAGGCACCCTGCCCACGCGCTGATCCGACCAAGGGCCACTATACACCAGTACACGGGCCCCTGAGACTTGAGGATAACTGCCCCTCATATGGGATGACTTAATGCAGGCTGAAGGTGGGGTCAACAGAGACACACTGCACAACAGAAACGCCCTGAAACAAAGCGCTCATGAGGGACCCCATATGCGAGAACAATTTCTTCAGCTGCAGGTGGTCACAGGCTCATCATACAATGCCAACCAGATACGCTGCACAGTCAGACTCAGCAAAGTCAGGCCTCATCCACCAAGTCACTAGCTAGATACTGCCGCAGCGCGGCCTCTTCGAACGTAGCAGCATGACACAGAGGAACCCCCCCCCCCTCCTCCCTGGGCTATTCGCCCCGTAGGCGACGCTCCTGCACCATAGTTGGCCAGAGGTGAGAAACCCGACAGGCCGCGTGGGTCCATACGACACACAGGCAGGAGGCGGTGAGTACCACCCAAGCCCCAGTTGCTCCGAGTGAAATAGACTGCGATGCGCTAAGATGGGCGGCAGGGGCCAGCGGGGTACGCAGCACACAAAACTGGAGAAGTTCGCCTATACCAAAGCCCAATCTGAATCCACAGATCAGGATCCGATTCAAGCGGCAAGTCCCACAGCAGCAGAAAAATCAGACGTCACATTGCAAGACATCATGACCACCCTGAATAACGTACATACCTCTTTAGACTCACGTACAGGCTCAATCTCGGTAGAGCTTTCATTAATCAGGGCGGATTTCCACAAGTTAACTACTAGGGTGGGAGAGGTCGAAACAACTACATCCACCCTCACCAGCGACACGTCCGCTTTGAAAAAACAAATACGCCAACTCGAAGCCGACAATAAGATGATGATCGCCAAGCTCGACGATCAAGAAGGACGCTCAAGGCGTAATAATATAAGACTTATTGGCGTCCCGGAGCAATCTGGGGGAATAGCTCTCGACCTACTAGTTGAAGACCTTATCAAAACTCAACTGCAGCCACGAGGACTCTCCAACTATTTCTCAGTGGAACGAGCGCATCGTGTCCCAGGAGGGAGACACAAGCCGGGAGCCCCCCCCCCCCCAAGGCCCATCCTAGCTCGAATCTTCAATTTTCGTGATCGGGATGTAATACTGCAGGCGGCCCGTATCGCTCCTCCGATACGCTTTGAACACAGCACTGTCACAATCTTCCCGGACTACACCGCGGCCGTAACAAAGCAACAACGCGGATTTCTAGAGGTGAAGAAGGAGCTCCGAAATCGTGAACTCAAATACTCAATGCTGTTCCCAGCAAAGCTAAGAGTTGAGGCAGAGGGAAAAACATGGTTCTTCACGACACCCGAAGAGGCGCAAGATTGGCTGGAGGGACGGCGCAGGGCCCCGGTCTCCGGACGGTCAGGCAGAAGATACGGACAACGCTTGCACGATGAGTCATCAGCGCAATCTGACAAGACTAGGACAGTGGAGGACGCATCGCGGACGGGCGGGGAGGAATGAATGCTTCTACACCGTCAATGGCTTCCGGCACTGCTGCTAAAGCCCAGAAAATGTCGAGCGTAGAGATGAAAAACTGTTCGTTACTCCACTATGAAGGGACAACCCGAGGAACACAGCCGAAGGGATTCTACGACAGTGACTGTGCACGAAAGAACGATGCACCCGCCAGCAACTACTCAGACATTGTTTGACACAGATTTGTTTAATTTTGCCCATTTGCAAATTGAAACTAACTTTAGGAATTATGCTATGCCAACAAGATAAACAATGGACGAGGGGGCGATGGAGGGGCCTCTGGAGTACTTTCTCCCCCCCCCCCCATCAAGGTATTGGGTATGGGAACTAAGCACTCTGCAAAGTTGGGGAGGCGGGTAATTTTATGTTCGTCAAGCAGGGAGGGGGGTGGGTGAGGGTATACAGTTAATTTGTTTTGTGTTTTATGTTGTTTACAGGTTTGAAATGGCTTACAGTTACGCGTCACTACTTCTACATCGCGCCTTTGACACATTGTCATTCGATTATTCACTACATAGTCACAAGACATGGCGGACACGACAGTACTGATTGACCATGAGACCGACACACCGACGACTTCCCTTGCGTCAGGTACCCCCCTATCACTGCTCACATGGAATGTTAATGGACTAGGCGACAAAATCAAGAGAGGACTAGTTTTACAGTACCTAAAATGCCACGCCCTGGCGGTAGCCCTGATTCAGGAAACACACTTAATGGGCTCCTCCTGTAAAGCTCTAGACAGATGGGGCTTCCGGATGGGGGTACACTCCGAGTTTACTTCAGGTTCATGAGGGGTGGGTATCTTAGTACGGAAACAATTCCCGCTTGTTATTAAACTGACGTGGACAGATGATCAGGGCCGCTTCGCGGCCATCTCAAGCCAATGGGAAGGACGGGCATATAACATAGTATCAGTATATATCCCCCCAGCACTTCATTCAGTGGCCCTCCCGGCCCTTAGCGCATTCCTACTCGCTCTCCCAGAAGGAGAACTCCTGATAGGTGGAGATTTCAATGCCACCATTAATGGTGCTCTCGACCGTCAACCCCCTAGAAACCACAGCAATAAAACCTCCCGATTCGCGGAGTTCCTTGAGGCACTCGGCCTCATAGATACCTGGCGTTTCCGTTATCCTTTAAGTCGACAATTCACCTTCCATTCCGGGGTGCACAATAGCCTCTCCCGGATAGACTACATACTGACATTGGCAGATATCCTTGGGAAAATAATGGACGTAATTAACCTACCTAGAGGTATCTCCGATCATTCCCCAATTGTGATTAAATATACATACCATACCGCGGTTCGGCGCCGTACCTTTCCCATATATCCCGGATTTCTACAAAACCCCAAGATCCTAAAAGGCATAACTACCACAACGCAACAATATTTCCAAGAAAATGAACACTCAGTCACCTCCCCAGTAACCCTCTGGGAGGCCTATAAGACAGTCCTTCGGGGCCAGGCCATCTCATTAATTACAGGTCACAAAAAAGAAAAGAAGAAACAAATAGAGACCCTAGAACAAGACGTGGCACACGCAGAAAAGCTCTATGCCCAAAACCCGACGAGAGCTGTAGCCCAGGCCCTCAATTTGAAACAACAGGAATACAAGGGGTACCTATGGGAGGACATGAAGGCCAGGCTTCAGGCTACGCAACATAAAATATATGAAGTAGGGGATAAAGCAGGGAGGCTCCTGGCCTGGTTGGACAAGAGAGAGCGAGCTAGTCGGTGGATCGCACAACTACACACGGAAGATGAGGAAATCATAACAGACCCACAGAAAATAGTACACACTTTAGCAAAACACTACAAACACGTTTACACGCCGACGTCCTCTACGACAATTGAGGAGGCACAAGCTTTCCTAAAAGATATCAGAATGCCCACATTAACGCCGGAGGCGGCCCTGACACTCGAGGCTGACCTCACAACAGACGAACTCCAATTAGCAATAGGTGCCATACAATCAGGGAAAGCGGTGGGACCTAACGGTATACCTATTGAGTTCTACAAAAGAACAGCAACTAAGATTACTCCGCACCTATTAAATATGTATGTAACCAGCCTAAAAAGCAGGGGAGCTCCCGAGGGACCAACGTACAGCAACGATAGTGGCAATTCACAAACCCGGGAAGCCTGCCTGGGAATGTACGTCCTATCGGCCAATATCACTAAATAATGCAGAGGCCAAAATACTTGCTAAACTTCTGGCAGCTAGATTAACTCCCCATCTCACTGCATTAGTGCATCCGGACCAATCCGGGTTCATGCCGAGTAGAAATACGGCCCTTAACCTGAAACGTCTGCATGGTGTCATGGCGCGCATACCCACAATCCAGGAGGCAGCTGTCATCCTCTCATTAGACGCGCGTATGGCCTTTGATATGGTTTAATGGCCCTTCCTCTTCGCTGTCCTTAAGCATCTAGGCTTTGGCCCCAAGTTTTGCGCCTGGATACAGCTTCTGTACACAAAACCTCTAGCCCACGTAACGGTGAATGGTCATATCTCAGCCGACTTCCCTTTGGGACGCGGAACACGTCAAGGGTGCCCCCTATCACCACTCCTATTTGCCCTTATACTGGAGCCATTGGCAGCATGGATCAGGAGGGACCCGATTATTCGAGGGCTCCATTGGGCGGAGGGATGGGAGGATCGCGTATCCCTATATGCTGACGATGTGCTGCACTATATGGCATCCCCAAGCAGTCCATCAACAGACTCTTGGGCATCTGTGAACTATATGGCCAATTTTGTGGTTATACCATTAATTGGACCAAGTCGCTCCTCTATGTCCTTCATGGCCTCCCGCCGCAACTCCCGAAGGGGTGTAATTTACAAATAGTGGAGGGATGTTTCAAGTACTTGGGAATCCATATCACACCACTCCCTGAGGAATTTATGGAAAAAAACCTCATGCCACCTCTGAATAGACTTCAACGAGATGCGAAGCATTGGCAGTCCTTGCCATTAACACTGCTAGGGAAAGCTGCACTTTTCAGGATGATGGCACTTCCCAGGTTTCTCTATGCTCTGCAAAATACCCCGTTCCTGGATCCCCCAAGCTACTTCAAAGCAATTATGGCGGAAGTGTCCAATTTACTTTGGGAAAGGAAAGCGGCCTGTATCGCCATGAATAAATTGGTAAAGAGCTGGTACGATGGTGGAATAGCACTTCCAAACATTCAAATATATTATTGGGCTTCCCAATTGATAGTAATTAATCAGTGGCTTCACGCCCCACAAACAGACCCAGCGTTTAGCTCAGATAGACATGGGTTGGGAGAAGGGGGAGTAATGAGGGCACTATACACTAAAAAGCATACTATACCATTGATAGGACCCACAGCGCACACAGTCCAAATTTGGCAAATAGTACTCAAAAAACTAGGATGGGATGGTGTCATGACCCAACTTACCCCACTCTGGGAAACACAACGATTAGGCAGACTCAGTACTAGTAAAGGGTTTAAACGATGGGACTCCATCAGAATATCAACAGTTGGTGATTTATGGATCAAGGGAAAAGTGGTTACCTTTGCCCACCTCCAGGATCAGTACGAAATGGCACCCTCCGAAATATTCAGATACACACAGATCAGGCATGCACTCATGGCAGCTATACCTGCTGGCACTACACTTCCTGAGGCCCCCCCATTAGAAGACAGGCTGCTGACAGAGTACATGGACAAAAAGGCCATCTCCCTCACTTACCGCAAAATTATTAATAATCATCCAGATCCCACGAAACCGCCTAGCGAAAAATGGTCGAATGAAATCGGAGAATTAGATGACACAGACTGGCAGGAAGCGCTCTCATCTCCAAATTAAGATATTAAGATTAGTACAATTGAAAATACTTCATCGTAGTTACTACACCACAGTGACCCTACACAGAATAGGAGGGGCTGAAAATGTGCTTTGTCTAAGGCAGTGCGGAGCAGTGGGTACATTTTATCACACACTGTGGGAGTGCCCACAGATAGCGTCCTACTGGGCAACAGTTATGCTAACCATTACACAGGTCAGTGGAGTAACTGTCCTACCAGAACCTAGAAGATGTCTCTTGAATATCTGGGAGCCAACTGACCTTAACCATGCAACACAAGACTGGGCGACACTAGGAATGATGTTTGCCAAGCGAAATATAGCTAAATACTGGGGTTCACAATCTTCCCCGACGCACCATGACTGGTGCAGTGATATGGATGGTGCTATGGTGGCAGAAAAGGCGACGTACATACACTGTGGTTGCCCTAAAAAGTAGAAACGAGTGTGGGGAGCCTGGAACGCGTATAGAGGGAACATTTGTAATCCGCCTTTGACTGAGTCAGACACGAACTCTGACTGATCTAGATGAGTAAGGAATGATGATTATCGATCTCTGCCAAGATCACTGTTTTAACTGTAATGTTGCCATGCCTATGTCAATGTGCTGTAGGGCGTGAAATGTACATTAAGATTTACTCTGTAACAGTACTTTCTCAATATTGTTCAGTAATCAATAAACAGAAGTTTAAAAAAAAAAAATGAACATATGTGACGATTAGTGTAGACCCGATTTATTTACACAGCCTTTGTATATGTAAAAGAAATACAAGCGTTGGGCAAAGAAGGTTTAATCAACTTAAAGGCAAAATTAGAGTGCTGAGATAAAGAAACTCTCATTAAGATTCTATTTATTATTGGAAACAGCAGAAGGTATGGAACCTTACGTGAATAACATCTATAATACTTGCCAGCAATGGACTCCACCCTGCTGGAGGATAGGATATTACTTGAATCCCTTCCACAGAAGGCAATCTCCCTCATATATAGGAAGATTATAAATAACAAAGCTGACACACTGATAACCACAAGGGATCAGTGGGAAAGAGAAGTGAGATGTTTCCAAGAAGGGAAGTGCGAGATGGCAATTAGCTCTCCTATAGAGGTTGCAATAAAAGCCAGACTCAGATTAGTCCAGTAAAAACTATTGCATAGGGCTTACCTAACCAGAATGCTCCTGGCTAAGAATGGGAATGTCCACTCAATGCTCTGCCTTAGGGGATGTGGGAAACTAGGCACTTACCCACATACAACATGGGAATGTCCCACCCTGAGAAATGTCTAGACGGAGTGTAAATATGTATCAACGATTTTGTGGCAACAAAAATACCAGCTGAACCTATACTATACGTCTTAGATATTTGGGGTGAAACCGGCCTCAATAGATTTGCTTGGACCGTCTTCAGACTAGGCTTAATATTCGCTAGACAAAACATTGCCAGCTAAAGGGGTGCAACTGAGGCCCCAGAACTGCAGCAGTGGAAGAGGGACTTAGACTGAATGGGGTTATCCGAAGAAATGGGGCAAGATATGGAAACCCTGGAGAACATATAGAGGACCAACAGAGGAACACATCCCTGTTAAACACTATAAAAAGTGCAGACTTTAGGAGTATAAAGTGTCGACATGAAAAGGGGAACTGGTCCAAGTTTCATAATATGATAACAATGTAGATTACTGTGATGATTGAATAAACATGCACCTAACTATGTGACCATGTGTTTTCTAGCACTTGTTTTCTTTAATAATACAAATAAATAGAAAAATATATAAAAATGTAATCAATGGTTAACAGAATTCAGAATGGGGTCTATGCACTTTATGTTGTCCTCCTCAAAAGGCTGGGCACGCTCTTTGATTTTTCTAATCCTTGTTCTTGTAATCCTCTACCAATTCAAACTCCAATGTACTTCACTTTTTTCTGTAAAGTTTACAAAACACCGCACCAGCAATATCTTATCCCTTTGTTGAGATCTAGAGGTTCTATAAGCTCTGGACCAACCTGTTTTGTTTTTATACAATTGTTATCTTGCCCATTGGCCTGTTTCTATGTGAGTTATTTTTTACGCAAAGCTTTTAAAATAAGACCTGATATCTGATTAATTAGGCATTTTTTAAGTACATGAACTTTTAAGTGCTCACTATGGGCCACATGTATCAAACAATTTTGCGTTAAACAGGCCGATTTGCATAATCGGCCTGTTTGCGAACGCAAAAAAGCCTTTTCCCATGTATCAAACCCTATTTTGCGATTCAGTAACCTGTTACCGAATCACAAAATGGGTTTGCGATTAAGGTATTTGGAAGGGGCGTGTTTAGGGCATCCCTTCCAAATACCGAATCGTAGCGGTATGTAGGAATGTTTTGTGACTATGTATGTGGTCGCAAAACATTAGCGTTTTACCACCAACTTCAAGTTGGTGGTAACCCATTCGCAAATGGGACCCCTTCCTCCTTGGCAATGGTTGCAAAAACGTTTTTTGAGAGCAGGCAGTGGTCCCACGGACCGCTGCCTGCTCCTAAAAAATGAAAAGAAAACGTTTCATTTTTCTTTTTTAAACACAACCAGTTTTCTTTAAGGAAAACGGGCTGCATTTAGAAAAAAACGATTGCTTTATTGAAATGCAATCACGGACAGCATCCCGGTGATTTTAGCGATTCCTAGGGGGTCGCAAATTGCGACCTACCTCATTAATATTAATGTGGTAGGTAGATATGCACCCTCCTAGGAATCGCTAAAGGAATAGCGATTACCGAATTGCGATTCAAAGAAAATCGCAATTAGGTGACCGCAATTCCAAATGCTGATACATGTGGCCCTATATATTGAATATGTAATTTATTTTACTCATTCATACTGTTTTGTCTGCTGGTTTAATTTATGTGTTTATGGTTTTATGTAAACCGAAATAAACATATGTTGAAATTTAATTGCACTCTGAAGGCAATTTCCTTGACATGTCAGACAAGCAGTAAAACACATCATGAATATATCTAGATATTACTTCCATGGCATTGGGCAATCCATCTGGAAAATACCACATATATCCTTTTTGCAAGATTGGTACAGCCTTAGATTTCTTGTTAAAGACCACGCAAAATATACCCACTTGCCTTGCTTTCTCCAGGCGGCAAAAATCAATATATTTGGTATCTGTGTGTGTAGAAACAAAGCTGAAGCGTCCTCTGGGACATCTTCTTCACCAACAGCCTTCTCTCTAAATATTTCCCAACATTTGGAAATTGGAAGAGGAATATGTTGGGACTGTAATAGGTTTTACAGTTACTTAGGAAGTAACAAGAGTGAGTACAGCATGCCAGACATGCCAACACTTTCAATAGTGATTCTGAAGGATACCCCGTAAAAACAAAATAGAGTTAAATAACATATTTTAAGTCTGTTTTTCATGGCAATTGCAGAACTAACAAAAGGAGATGGCGATAATATTAAAATGTAGTTCATTAACTGATTAAATAATTTAAGATGTTCCACACTACGCGTAAGCATTTATCAGCAGGTAATTCCAAGATTCAGAAAGATTTTTTTATGAACAACCACTTCTTACTCCAGGCTGAAGTGCGAGTTGCCCCTGAATATCCAGGCCTGATTAACAAAGAATGTTCCATGAGAAGGTGTGTCTAACTCCAGGCATATGTGTGACTTACTGATGATTTAACAGGAGTAAGGCTTGATTATAAAGGGTCTTCTAAAGAAAGTATACCTTGCTCCTGTTAGTTACTCAGAGCTCAGGAACTGCTTTTGAATCAGGCCTGGAAGTTCCTTTCTAACTCGCATCTAAGAGGAGTACGATAAAGCTACTTATGGAGAGGTTTGTGAATTGGGCCCCAAGTATGTGACCAGGTTCAAAGACAATTTTCTCAGGATCACTCGCAGTATCTATATTTACTGCATTACTCCTAGCCTTGCTCCCTCTCATTACCAGTTCGTGGAAATCTGGTGCAATCATGTGCAAAAACTGTAGACTACGTGGGCAAGCGATCAAAACAAAAAACACAAACACATTTAACCGACATTTTTACTCAATTTGCAGCCTGACCATCCTTGTTGTACTTGGTTTTTTACACTCTGAGTTCCAAACTTCGCCCACCTCTGACTCTACGGAAATATATAAAGGGAGAATGAATTGAGTGAAACATCGGCATGAACCATTTGGCCCAAGGATGCCTATTTTGCAACTTAAGTCAAAAAAGCACCCCATTATGTGTGCATGCATGCTACTCATAATACTACTATTCACGTTTTAGGGACAGTCCTCTAACATTTTACTCAATGATTTAATATACTTCCGACATTAATATAACACATGACCAAACAAACACACACTCTCACACTGTTTAAAACTTCTGAATGAAATGACCGAAGGCTAGTTTTACGCATAAACAAATAGCTTGCAGGCCTTATTCTTTGCTATACGAATGTTGCAAAAGTTTTGGTTTTATTGTTCAAGTAGACTCAAGTGTTTATGGAGGAAAAAAGTGCATTTGTGCTCACTCCTACTTCAGTCATAATCGAGAGATACGAAACGGATAAATCTAGCGGCTATGCATGCCCGCGCAGCACCCATCTTACCTGGGAGTAAGGGGTAATGGAAGCAAACTGCTGGTGAAGTTCGAGAAGCTGAATTAGTTCTGCTGATTGTTTAGCTCTCTCTCCAATTAAAGATATGTATTTGTCAGGATTCTTTGCAAATTCAGATGCAGATTCCTTGGAACTGAAAACATAATATTTTTCATTGTGTTTTAAAATTCCAATGTCGGGATCACCTAAAAAAATCAAGAGCAAACAAAGCAACGTAAAATTAAACAATGTAATAAGATGGTAATTACAAATGTCACCACTACTAATGCACCACCTTTATTCCTCTTTTGGATGTGTGCAGGCGGGGTTTGACCGCTTGGCCCAACCCACCGCAGATGGCTAACCATCCTTTTGAGTGCTCATTGGGATTTACTCGCAGCGTTTGTCTGTTTGCTAGCTCCTGCGCTTAACTTGCCGCAAGAGGCCAACACTCGCTCCGCATGACCTCTGAGCAGCCAAGAGGGAGCCCCCTCCCCACTATTTTTTTCATTTTTAAGTATTCACAAGCTCTTTTAGACACTTCAGTCCTTGCTTGACCTTAATGGGTTCTGTGACTTGGAACATGACAGACAGTGCAACAGGGACCCAGGTGCACCCACCTTTGCAGCAATTTATGTGTGTTTTACTGTAAACTATCCCAAAGTGCCCCTCTCTACCTAAAACCAACATGGCAGAAACGTTCTTCTCCTCTGCAGAGCTCCTTATGCTCACCCACAGGTGTGGATATGATAAGGGGCAAGCCCACCCTTGTGATCATTCCAAATCAGGCCAATTCTGGGGGCAGCCTGTCTCCCACTAGGATTGGTGTCTGGCTAGCTAGCAGGACAATGGAAGGGGCAGGCCCAGGTGTGATGTACATCTGCCTGTGACAGGGTACGCATGCTTTGAAGTTAATTAAATTCCTGGGAACAGTCCATATTGCCATACTTTCAGGAGAGGGCCAACCCTTCTCCTTTATTCTCAGCCCTGGGAGCGACTTCACACCTAATCAAGGATCCATTCGGTTCCTGGGTGACACTGAACACTGGCAAAAAGGAACATTTGGCCACGGCAGAAAATGACATCTTTTTAAAAGTGTAATTTTCAAAAGAGTAATATAAAATCCGACTTGACCATTAAGTTGGATTTTAAATTAGTATTAAAACAAGTCCTTGAATCATTTTTCTAGCTAATCCCAAGCTGAAGTTAAGCATTATCAGGTGTTGTGTTTTGTTATGTTATATCAGGTGTTATAATGTATTCCAATGCTGTTTCGTCTGGCAGGCAGCCTTGACACAGTGAAAAACGATTTTCCAGGTTTTTCACTACCAGGACATGTAAAACATAGAATGTACATGTCCTACTTTTTAAATACCATGCACCATGTCCTATAGGCATTTAGGATCTATCTAAGGGGTGAATTAAACACATTGAAAAGGAAGGTTTAGGCCAGGCAAGTTGTTGTTTTGCCAAGTAGAAATTGGCAGTTTTAACACTGCATACCCAGGCTGCAGGGGTAAGCCTTAAGATATGCTTTGCATTGTCACTTTGGTAGTGCCACAAAATGTGCTACAGTCCATTAGTGATATTTAACTAACAGGCACTGGGCACACTTTTGTCCCATATACCGGGGACTTATAGGTAAGTTAAAAATGCCAATCAGGAGTGTAGCTAATTTCAACATGTTTTAGGTGGTCAGAGCACATGCACTGGGACCTGGTTAGCAGTTTCCCAGCATGCAGACTCAAAAACACCAGCATCGTTATTCTGAAAAAAATGGGAGTGACCATACAGAAAGAGGCATTTTCTTACATCTGTAATAAAGGACTTTTGTACTTTTGCATCCAACATGGGTCTCTTCATTACTTTTATTTAACTGGAGACTTGTGAGGGGACCACAATGACTTGTACTCAACAGTCCTCTGCTTCAGTATGTAACACAGAAAGTTTTGTTGCGCCTGCTATTACAGGACGCTGGACTCAGTCCCCTCACCCTGAAAAAACAGCAAAGGAGCCATAAGCAGTCAGAGGGAATATCTGCTCACTTCCTAGCTTAGGTGGGTTGGGGTCCGGAATGAAGAAAGGACCCGAACTTCGCAAACCCTGCCTTGGTGTTCACAAACCCCACGTCTTGGTGGGGTCAGGGAGTGGCCAGTGGTTTCTTCCACATTAATGCCCACATGCTGGCACTGGGCATAAATGTGGCACCCCCAGTACCCTCTTCAGAACACTGCTGGACCTGTTGAAGACAGAAGAAGGGCTGCACCTGCTGCTGTGATCTGTGAGGAGAACCCTAAGGGCTGGACCTACACCCACTTGTACCCAGGACCAAGAAGTGGTCTCCAAGAGTCAGCTGGCTGCAAGAAGCCCACTTTCGTGAACAGCCCAGCTGTCCAATTCCAACTGGAACTGCCCTAGACCCTGCTGGGGCTTCTACTGGCGTGAGCTCAGACCCCTAAGTAGTGTCCCTAAGGTCCTGTGGTCCTTAGATAAGTGTCAGTGTACTCCTGCTGCCTAACTCTACAAAAAAGAGACTTAGAAACCTTTTCTAGGATTTTTGCCTGGAGAACCGACCGAAGACCGGGACAAACCTGCCAAGTCAGTTTCAACAAAGTTGTGCTGCTGCTGAGTCAAAGATTCAGGTTTCTCCCCCCCCCCGAGTTTTCTGCAGCAGCAAATCTGTTTCAGCAGGATGTCGAAGAGAAGGGATTTGGTCTCATTGAGCAGTGTTATGCTATAGCTTGCAGTTTTGCCGCTCTTGAGGAATCTGAACTCCAAAAAGTGACTGAAGGACTTATTACGAGTCTGGCGGTCCACGGACTGCCAGACTCGCGGGGGTGCAGTTGTAGCAGTCCTCCGGCTGCCCCATTATGACCAGGGCGGTCGGGCCGACCTGGGCCCACCGCAACCGCCAGGGATCAGAGATCCCTGGGGAGGCGCAGCAGTTTTGAAGCTGCAATATGCTTGGCAGGGCCCCTGCAGCCCCACCAAGCATATTACGAGTTTCCTCACCGCCACACTTTTCATGGTGGTGCGACCCCCCTGTGCCTCACGCCATGTGGATGCACACAGGGAGGCACAACATGTACCTCCCTGTGTGCATGCACACCAGCACCTGCACGGCATGGACTGCAGCAGTACTGCCTTTGAAGTCCCATTGCGGTGCCTATTCAATAGGCACCGCCCTGGGAACGCCAAAGAACCTCCAGCCAGACAGGAGAAAACTCCTGATCTGGCGGGTATTTTTAACAATGGTATTAAAAACAACACTATAAATCAATATTCTTCCCTACAATATTCCTGACGAGGATATTTTTGATGTCATGATTTAATCCTCATGATATTATGATAAAATGGTATTTCCAACTCGATATTTTGGAAAAACACCAGAAATACAGGTAGCATTAAGCTGGTGCCAGTCTGGACAGAGCATCCAAAAAGTACTTTTCACGCATTCTGGCAACATTAATGTACCTTGTGCACCTTGTGTACCTTTATAAACAAAAGTGGGAAGTTTGCACACCTTTGGAAAATAATACTCAATGACACTACCATGTCATCTACAATTACGCGGGAGAGATGGTCCGTGACTATTTTCTAGCCTATGTACTTGAATTAAAAAAAGGTCTCAACTTCTATAGTCATGCTCCAGCAGCAGTCATATACACAGGGGCAGCATCGTTATCACGCCTGTCGGTGCTATATGTGTTAGCCGAACAGGAATATGCTGTGTAGTCTGAACTGTCCCAGTGCAGACTTTCATATCTTGCTTTTGTTTCCTGCATGAGTAATGTGGGACTTCCTTCATGCACATTTGTGGCTCTGCAGTGTATGTGAGCCAGCTCAAGAACACCGAGTAGAAACCTCTGAATCGAGAGCACCTTAGACCTTGAACTGGCACAGTCTGTTGTGGAAGGACAGCTACTGTGTTTCACCTTTCATTCACCTTCCAAAGAAACTATATACACACACTCCATCTTCATGCATCACCCCATCCTCAAACCAAACAAACTACAGAAACCTCACAGAATGAGGATGAGGAACAGAGAACCACATAGTATCTGTTTCTCCACTTATCATGCATTAGAAACGTTTGTACATGTTTGATTCATTCGACATACCCGGCAAGAGAAGGCCATCCTGTGCAACTAGAGTATATCCACAAAATCCATGATACTGAATAGGAAGTCTCTCAAAGTTAGCTGTGTTTTCTGGGAAAAACCACTCTTGATTTTTGAAATCAGAAACATTAATTCTCTTTCCTGGAAAAAAGAAAGAATTTTGATCAAGGAATGTCTTATAATTTCAAAATTGGTAATACTTTAAGTGTTATGCTTAAATTGTTAGAAACGGAATAACATGGATGTTAGATTTGTCAGTTTCCTAAATCCCATGAAAGAGATAAAAACACGTGCATAGACCTGTTGAAGATGCAAAACATACACTGATTTCCAGAAAAAACGGTACTTTCTTGTAAAATGAGGACATGATAGTTATCTAGTGGGGGATGTGGAGTTGGGTATTATTAGAAAATCCCCCAATTCTGCAAGAAATGCTACATCAAGAGATGAACCACCAGCTGAATAAAAGTGGAAAACGTCCTCCACAGAATTTCCCTCCAGAATTTGAAGGATAAACATTTACTACCAAAATGAGCCCCTTAGTGTCCCTAGACGCAGTGCAGAAGTTGACTATCTATAGGAAGAAGGGCAGTGTGGTGTGAAAATATATTAACCGAAGGAAAAGTAATATTTTAAATACAGTGTTGCCATCTTTGGATTGTTTTGCAAAACAAACATATTATGAATATGATTTATGTAAAAAATAAAATATCAGTGGTACATTTTGCCAGCACGATAGTTTGGTGAATGTCTACATTAACAATGCAAATGCCCTTACCTCAGTCCCAATGCTAACAGGCTCCTTAGTAGCTTTTCTTGTGCAATTCAGCTATCCTTTCACGGGGCAGTAGAAGTAATGGTGGTAAACGTTCCAGAGAATCTACACAGGTTTTTCGAAGTTAACAAAATCAGGATTGAAGAAAGCAAGAAAAAAAACCTGAGGGACACCAGTGTTTGTTGAGATATTTTACAATTTTTATGGAGCCATGAAAAGGGTAAAATCGTGTGCTACAGAGCGAGGACTCCACATGTGGCCTCCACTGCGATGCCCTTTTTCTGATCTGTGCTACAATCCAAGTACGGGCATCACTTTTTGCAACTGCTCAGTGTTAACCAATAGTTTATCCACAGGGCGACATTGAAGGGGACAACCTCCTTAGTGTTTTCCACCAACCAGGGAAAGCAAAGTCTTTCTTTTTTTGGCACGTGACCAGCGCAGAATCTACTTCAAAGTCACAAGCCCATGTTGCATTCAAGTGCATTTCTTCAAGGTAGGGGGCAAAGAGGTTAATTAGGAGGGCTCCTAGCTCTTTCTTCACAGTGCTGCAACATGAAGTTTGAGACATGCCAGTCTTCAACAGGGTGGATGTTACAAAACACACAACTATTTTGCATGTACTTACGTATACATCACCTCTCCTTTTATCTTTCTTCATTATCCTGTTACACTATAGAATATCTCGTTTACTATATGTCCTGCTAATTTAACTTAAAGTCCTCCCAACGCCCCAGGGTAATAATAACCGCAATGCTATTCACCTTGCTTTTCAATGTATTGACTGGGTCATAAAATATGGGCGGTCTACCTCTAGCAAGCAGCAATCCTTTGTGCAAACTTGCCTTACTGCAAAATTTCCCTTGACCCGATAATGGAACCGAGTCCAGCACAGTACACTGCGTGAGATGGAGACCCCCCATTTAAGAGCACAATCCTGTCACCCAGTTAAACCCCCCCCATCCCTCAACACGCACAAGTTGCCATCCACCCGCGGTTCCGTAGCAGTTATAAGAAGTTCTGAGCAATTTGAGGGTACTAGTGACCTGTGGGAGGCGGTACCATAGACAACATCATTTAGAGGGGAATACGAATAACTAATCCCAAACGTCATTGGTCCACACTGGATCAAAAGCAACATTACGTTGGAAACATTTTTGGGTTCATTTTTTGAGAGGTCCAGCTTTTATGTGAGGAAAGAGAAAGATGCATGCATTGGTAAATTTCATCCCGTAAGCTTCAGATATGCACAAAGGGAAAAAACGAACTAAAAACAGAAGCATGCCCATATGTCATAATTTTTGCAAAAGTACCTGAATTAGGTCTGGCCCAAATAGAGACCAAAGAGCAACTTATGGCCAAAGTTCTTCAATGGATTAATAAAAACGCGAGGTTGTCCCGCAATCTTAGTAATTACTTCATCATGGCAAAAAGAGCGGCCTAGGTGGGCCACACCCCAAAACAACAAAAGGGGATTGTATCGTGGTGAATTTTAATGATTGTGCATTAATAGGGGAATTATTGAGAACCCTCCGCGCTACAGCTTATCCCGTCTCACCGATCGTCGCTTTCCCCCTGGGTTACTTCTACAGTCCTACAAGTGTGCGGGCCACAGAGAGAGGGCGGGGTCGTATAGCTTTTACTCAAAGTAGAACAGATTGTCACACTGACCCCCGTGGTCCCCATCCAAATTCCAAGAGCTTTCACAATCAATTTGCCCCTCTGGAAGTCCTGGAAGAGTGTGATTGACGGTGTGGCAATCCGCCTGAAGGGAGGGCACTGAGTCAAATCGACCCTGGGAACCAGAGCAAGACTGGGTCAAAAATATCTGACACCGAGAGGGTTAAGTTCATGTCATGGAACATCGCAGAATTAAGGCAGAAGTTGGGGAATGCAGACTGGCGGGGTTTAGTGGGTAACCAGGATATAATATGCTTACAGGTAACTTGGGAAACAGATCCCACTTTTTTAGATGGCTTCCGTTCTTTTCAAACTATGGCGAGACCCACTAAGGTGGGGAGGGGAAGTGGAGGTCTATTAACATTGATCGCCAATACACTTAATCTCAAGGTGCTCAGACTTCAGGATGCCTCCTCTTATTAACACATATTATTGTGTAAAGGCTGCGAAGACTGGGACTGGATTATAATCAATTAAAACAACAATAACTTTACGGGGAATATGTCAGCTGTACCAGGCCTATTAGAAAAGGAGCTAGACCGGATATGTAACGCACACCCCAACCGCCTGAATATCTTTTGGGCTGGCGACTTTAATGCGCACTGTGGCCTAGTGGATGGGGAGGGTGAGGCGCTTCCCCATTTTTCTCACAACCAACATGGGAATGAGCTCAACAGACTTTTAGTAACAAGGAACCTAGCCATATTAAATAAAAATGACCCAGAGACAGGGCAACAGGAAAAGACCTTTGGGAACCTGATGAACGGCTCGACCATAGATTACATTCTAGCCTTAGAGGGGTTCAGTGATAGGTTTACGCATGTAGAAACCAACTACGTAAACTTCAGCGATAACGATCTTCGAGCAGCAGCAATATTGAATAATAGCCGGGCCTTTTGGAAAGAGATAAATGCTCCCTTCCTTGCTAATGACCATGACCCTACTTTAGAGCTTCATGTAGGAGAGGAAGCGTGGGTGGCTCACTTCAGCAAAATATTTGAAACGGCTGAAGAGGAGCTCCCCATGTCTGGTAATGCTTACCAGAATAAAATTAGGGAACCATTGGTTTTCGACATAGAAGAGGTCAGATTTGGCCCAGCGCAGTGTACCCGGTAAAAGCCCCAGGGCTGGATGGGGTGCCGATAGATGTCTTTTTGGTACATCAAAACTTAAGGGCTCCCCTTCTGACAAATACTTTTAATATCATATGTAAACTGGGTCCTCCAGATTCCTGAAAGAAAAGTATACTTATTTCCATTTACAAAAAGGGGTACAAGAGACTGCCCTGTAATTAGAGGCCAATCTCATTATTAGATGGGACCGTGAAATTAATGGGCTGACTACTGATGAACAGGCTAGATGACTAGGCGGAGGAACATATTCTATTGATCCCAGTACAATATTGATTTAAAAGAGGTAGCGGGACCATTGACCAGTGTTTAAATCTAAACCTGATAATGGCAAAATATACGATGGCTTAGAAGGGGCAAAATAATACGTCCTTTTGGGGTCTAGAATGGAATAGGGAATGTTGGGGACAGTGGATTCTGTGGGCGGCAGTTGCTGCCTGGGATGGATGGCTGACGGTCATTAAAGATAGTTCTTACCACATCGACGGACTCTTGACATCATTTCAGTGGCGAGGAGTTCGCCGTCAGTCTGTCCACCTCTTCTGTGCTGCCTGCACCCTCTCCGCATCCTGTGCCTGCTTTTCACGGAGTGCCGATTCCTTCGCGCTGGTGTTTTGGTTTCCCCAGCCCTTCGGTCTTCATCTGTTCCATGGAACTTCCTGCGGTGTTCCCTGCGGTGCTCCCTGATGTGTCCTCAGCACTTTCCAGGGAGTTGGTGTGACATTTGGGATCACAGCAGTGATTGGTGAACTCGCGATCCTAGCTTGTGCAAGAGCACGCGATCGGTACTCGTTGGAGGGCATGCGATCTTTGCTCGTGCTGGCAGCAGATGTACGTGCGGATGTGCGCGCATCCATATTCTACGTCAGCAGTTTCCTCGGAGAAGGAGGATTACGCTTGCTGGCAAGACGCCGCCGCTGTACGTGCGGCGGCCATCTTTAAGGTATTTTATTGTGTGTACGGTGATAGGCACACCCATAGTCATTGCCTGTCAATCTTAAAGCCTGCTGCAGGACGCCCTCGTTGTATCTGCGGCAGCCATCTTTAAAGTACTACATTGTGTACGGTGACAAGCACACCCATTGCCAGTCAACCTTTGGGACCATTGGTTGACCTACTTATTTTACTGTGCTTTCTCCTGTACTACATTGTGTACGGTGACAGGCACACCCATTGTCATTGCCTGTCAACCTTTGGGACCGTTGGTTGGTCGCACCATTTCTTTGCGTTATACGGTGATAGGCACACCTACTTATTTTACTGTGCCTTCTCCTTCTATACTAGTCGGTGATAGGCACACCTTACATTTTCTGCAACTTTGCTTGTCTTTCCATCTTATTGTGCGGTCACCGATTCCTTTTGTTAATTTTACATTTATTGGTGGCAGCAACGCACCTTGCGTGCACATAAAGTTATGGAGGGAATATCTCCGCCACCCCCTTTCTTGCAGATCCTGGTTCTCCACCGTTGAACTGGATACAATGGCATGAGGCTTTTGAAGCTTATCTTGACGCAATAGAGGGTGACACTTTCACATCCAAAAAGAAAAAAGCGCTATTGGTGTATAACTTAGGTCATGAGGGCAGGTCAATTTTAAAAACATTGCACATTGAAACTGTACATGTTCTTCCCAGTGGTGAGGGTGATGCTGAACCTTTTGTTGATGAATATGCATCATTAATTCAAACTTTGGGCAAAAGATTCTCTCCTAAAAAGTATGTGGTATTGGAAAGACATAGGTTCTTGCAACGGGCACAACTTCCTGGGGAATCAATCGACGATTTTGTTTCAGCTTTACGCACTTTGTCCTTGAACTGTAACTATCGGGACTTGTAGGAGGAAATAATTCGAGATCAACTAATTGAAAAAACATGTAATAGAAGAATCCAAGAGCGGTTGTTAGCAAGTGAGGATCCTGGTTTGGAGCTAGCATTGAAAATTGCAAGAAGTATTGAACAGTCTGATATTTGCATGAAAGAGTTGGCTGCTATTCGCCCTAAATTAGAATGCAAGGAAGTAAATGCCATACAATAAAGTGGGGGTGATAAACCCAAGGGTCAAAATTGAAAATATGTAAAAAAAACACAGGGGGGTCCTCATTGAATTCAGATAAAGACTTTGTTTGCTACAGATGTGGTAGTAGATCACATTTGGGAAATTTCAAACACTGTCCAGCTTTAAATCAAACTTGCTTCAAATGTGGACGAAGGGGTCATTTTTCTCGTATTTGTAGAGCAAGCAATCAAAAAAAAGCAAGCTGTAAGTGCTATATGCGAAGATGATGCTGATACTGGAAGTGTGAGTGGCGAAGGTTATCTCTTAATGATTAGTGAGGAAGAGTCAGGACATGTTGATAATACTTGTGTAGTCATCAAACAAGTTGGTAAGAGGAAACCTCCGCTTTCTAACCTCTTAGCTAACGGCCATTGTGTAAATATTATGGCGGATTCTGGTTCTCCTGTTACTCTTTTATGCAAAAGTGAATTCGCCAAATTCCATGATCTTGTGCTAGAATCTACTGACATTATTTGTTTGCTTATGGTGGGAAAAGAGTGGAAGTTGTTGGCAAGTTTAAGGATGATTTGAAGTATAATGACAATTCTATCAACACTGAAGTATTTGTAGTGAAAAATGGATTGAATTTGTTGGGTTGGGACGACCAAGGTGATCTTAACATAATTTTGGATCCCAACCATCCTGAGTTAGTAATAACTAAGGATCGTTTAATGAATCCTAGTTTAAATGCTGTTGGAGGGGAGCAGGATGTTGAAGGCTCAAAATGGATCAATGAATTCAAGGAGGTATTTTGTGACCGTTTGGGTAAGCTACGAGGTTTCAAACATTGCATAGTGTTAAAGAGCAATGCCATTCCTGTGGTTCACAAATCTAGGAAGGTACCTTTGTGTCTCAGACAGGAACTTAAAGAGGAGCTTGATAAATTGTGTGCCATGTCGATTATTGAACCCATCAAAGGTTCTGAATGGTTGTCCCCGATCGATTTGGCCTGTAAGGCTGACAAGTCTCTGCGTTTGTGTGTGGACCTCCGCGATCTCAATCGCGACATTTGGGTGGATCGCCAACCTTTACCAAATATCAATGAAATGTTGGACACTTTAGACCATGCTACGGTATTTACATCACTAGACATGTCAGCAGCGTATCACATACATCAGTTAATAGAGCTTTATAAAACATAGAACACAGGTCCTAAGGAGCAAAGAGGGTAGTGGGGGAATAGTAAAGGGGTTAGAATGTAGAACAAGTCTGGCAGACCGGTCAAGGAGGATAGTACTTCAGGGGATAAAAAAGTCGGAGTAAACGAATCGAAACAAACCGGAAAGGGTCCAGGGATCAAACAACAACCGGTGTCGGGCTCCCTCACTGCGTCGGGTAGAAATTAGAAATGGAACGGGTGTGAAGGAGGGCGAAAGGTTACCTCACATTGACCAAACGAGAAGAGAGGGGTGAAGGAGTCTTAGGAGGGGGTCGACAAAAGGCAAAGGTCAATCCGGTGGCCCGAGTACAGGGCGTTGGCCAGCGGCATGACTTGAGCAGGGGGACTGTTGCAACCACAAGATGGAGGATCCCGGTCATTGACCCCAGTCGCTTCATAAACAAAATAGCGGGATTGCGGATTAAACAAAAAGTCGATCGAAAAGTCAACATTAAAGCCTACCCCAGGAGCAGGTCTGAATAGGGAGGCAGCAGTCGGATTCTGGTGGGAGGAAGGTTGTAGGGCGCCGAACTCTCTCTGATCGTCGTAGTCAGGGGAAGACAGAGCGGGCGCCCAGGCAGCAGTCCCGGCAGAGGAAGGCAGCTGCGGGGTCAGGAGGGCGCGCATCTCGGTAACAAAGGGAAAGCAAGCTCGGAGATGCAGAGTAGTAGCGTCACGGCATTCTCGTTGGTCTCGTTCCTGCATAGCGGGATGCCAGGCGACCATGTTTCAGGTCCGGAAGGCAGGTGACGGAAATGGAAAGGTCCGGAAAGGCAGGAGAAACGGCCGGAGGGTTGATCCCCATCTCATCCCCTCAACAGCCACCAGTCATCTCCACCGGGCAGCATGGTGTGCAGAAATTGGAGTCCACCATCGGAAGAACCTCGGTGAGTCATCGGAAAGGTGGGGAGGTAGGTAGGAAACCCAAAGGGAGAGACGAAGTAAAGTGTGCCAATGACCGGTTGGGTAGGTGACGGCTGCGGGGGTGACCCCCAGCCAATCTCCCCTATAGCTACCTGGGAAGCTCCACCGGTCAACGGCCACGACGCTATGTCTCGGTGGTCGGCAGAACACTCACGATTCTTCCGAAGTTGCAAGGGCAGGACTCGAAATTCAGTCGCGGGAACTTGGAGAATCGGAAGGACCGCAGTCCAAGGAAAGCCCAGGTGAGTAAAGAAGCCCAATGAGGGGGTAGACTTCCGGGGATTACAGCCAAAAAGGCGCTCCCTAGCCGGGAGCTCCCGGCCGGAGCTCCTCACCTGACGGCCATCTTGGAAAACACTCTTCAAATTACCTCTGAAAAGTCAAACCAATTCCACACAGTTCTCAACACTTCTCGGGAAAAACTCACGAGGACAGCAAAAAAAATAATTAGATGGCAACTGTGGCAAGCAGAGAAGGAAAGGACACACATTCTGCATTCTAACACCACTTAACTAAAACAAACAGGATTCTCCTAACTCACGTAAAGAAAAGTGTCCTTTAACTACCCGTTTTGCTCCGTGAAAGCACAGTCTCAACAAAAACAAATCCCCAAACTCTTCCAGCCTTCCCTGTTTTACAAGGAATCAATGAAGTTACATCCTGTTACAATCTCACAAAGGAAACACTTGATGGATAGTGCAATGCAGCCATATAGTGGGGGAAATTTGGCTGTTTTAGGTTACAAGTGAAACTGCTGATTTTTGACTCATGAGTTTTAACCTGTCAAAATTGGCTGAAACCGAGATCAGGAAACCTTAAGAATAACTCAAAAATGTCTTATGACGTGAAACTCACAGTCATGCTCTCACATTCACTCAATGAGAATCTATATCCATTTTCAAAATGGCAAACTCGTGTTTCAAGGCTCAGGCAAAAACCTTCGTCGTTTTGATCATCATTTTCAAACCCTTATTAGAGCTTTAGGGAGTTCCCCACCCTCACCTCATTCCTTTACCCAGAAGGAGTAATACTCGTGCGGTTGGAAGTCTCTTATAGGAGTTAATACGCTCATCACTACGTTGTCGGGTTCCAGTGCATTACACGGGACCGTTTCACTTTTTTACGGAAGCTTACCACCTAAGGAAACCGACATATAAGGAGTTAATACGCTAACCATTACGTTGCTGGGCCCCAGTACAATACACGGGACCGTTCTATTCATTTATGCAAGCTTACCACCCAAGGAAATTGACATATAAGGCACATAGACTGATGCTCATAGATCTTGGGTGAACTCACCTCACCGGTAACTGCCACATGCGGATGTTTCCGATAGTGAGATGTTAGATTCGAGTCGTTTGTCATTTCTTTTATTTGCCCTGATGAAGTTCCCGATATGGGAATGAAACGCATTGGCTGGAGTTTCTATGTGTGATGTTTTTTAACACAATCTAAAATAAAGAAATTATATTTTTGCATTTACAATTGACTACTGGACTTTGTGAGTTGCGCACCCCCTTTGGACATTAAAACGTTTCTTTGATCTGGAGCACAGTGGCGTCACGCAGCGGCTGACGTTGGGGTGTTTTTGCGCGACCAAACTTATTAACTGGAACTGGCGTGAGGTGCGGAGCTAGGGGTCCGCCGTTGCTCCATTTACCACTCATTCCTTTACCCCTCCATCTACTTCCCTGCCTCCCACCCATAATACCACATACCCCCTGCTCATCATCGTTCTCCTTACCATACACTACTCAATGCCCCCAGCCACGAGACTGACCTTTTTCCTGCCTAACGATCCATCATTTCTAAACGACACACCAATTTCCCACTCCTCCTCACTATCAAGCCAGAAAAAGAGACCACTCACTCTCCTGCATTCCAACCCCCTGGCCACTCTTCATCCTATCACACTTAAGCTAGTTGTATTCACTGCCACTTTGAGTTCTTCTCACTCCTCCAAAATGGTGGCCCTAGACCTCCCTCATCACCCAGACCTCCCAAGCCACCTCTAACCTCCAAACGATATTTACCCAAAACATCACAACCTTCCCAACAATGTCAAACACACACCACACATTCAAGAATTCTCCCCTACACACGTCTTTTTTTCCCATTCCACCTATTCCACATGAAACTTTGTTCAGGAGTTCACCCCTGCCCACATCTCCTCTTCCCATCTCCACTCTCCCACACCATCCTATGTGCAGTAATGACCACTTCACCTCCATCCTGAATCATTCCCTCCAATCACCTTTGGTTTTCTCCCTTGGCCAACTCCTCCTCAGAATATGACAGAACCCCAAAATTCCTCAGACTGAATGAACTTAACTCAGCTGTGTACTTTAGCCCCCCCTTGCACTCCGAAACGTTCAGCTTCTCTAATGGCAACATCTTCAAAGCTCAACATGCTATTCATGGAACTAAGAAGGCTCCAAAATGACATCGCACACATTGTCAATGGTGATGTAAGTGAATTATTGACTAACTCCCCCTCATTTACAGAGACTCCCCACTGAAACTTAAAACTATAACTAAACCACACAATGATACAGAACAAAGATCCAAAAGAACCAGGATACCTCTAAGTATGATATTGAAGACCATCAAAGACTATCACCCAAACACAACCTCACAAATGCTCCAGTCAGCACCATCCCTGTTAATACAAACACCTAGAAAAGAACAACCACATTCAAAGAAAAAGGAATCCACATCCTGAATCTCATCAGAATTGAAACTCTCACTACACCATCCAGCAACACCTCACGCACAAACCTCAAGTGCCTTTTACATAACTGCAGATCATTAGTGAAACAGTGTTAAGATTCTTGACTTAATTAACCCCAGCTATCTAGATTTCCTCTTACTAACTGAGACATGGATGAACAATACCTCTTAACAGATTCTGGACATACTGGTACCACCAAAGTGTTCTTATCACCTGCTTAGAGAGGGAACAGAAAGCAGGGGTGGATTAGCAATCATTCATCCAGAAAAACCACCTCAGATCTGAAAATCTTCAAATCAATGACCTTTGGTATAAAAACCAATGACCACTACCGCACTGAAGCTTCATGTCATATACCAGCCAGCAGGTGAAAACAAAATCTTTGTGCAGTAGTTGATTAAGCTCATCACAGAATCAAGCAACATCTTCCTAAGAGAATTAAATCTCCAATGAGGTGACGAGCTGGAATCCCCCAAAACCTTCCCAACTCACTTTGTACAGGACAACCTCAACCAACAATTCTGCACAACTCCCAGGTAAGGTGCAACACTTGACCTCCTCATAGTCAAAGAAGGAAGAATCAAAGCTGCACTCCAATCTCGGTCAACTGGTCAGACCATTTGATCGGCTTCTATCTCCACTTCAGGAATATTTTCAAGTATGGACATTCCATAAAGCCCAAGCATTGGATGAAGAATATGAAAAATCTAGACATCCCCAAGCTCACCCGAGAAGCGTAACAAGTTTTTATTTGAGTCACTCTGCAGCTGATCTCTGTGGGTTATACTTTGAATGGTGGAAGTCTGACTCTCTGCGTTCGGACGGTGAGGAAGGAGCGGATCCATTCTAGGGCTTTGTCGCGGATGTCGGCGTCGTGGAGTCTTGTGCAGAGGGTGTGGTGGGAGACGGTGTCGAAGGCGGCCAAGAGGTCCAAGGAGGATGAGGGCTGCAGTCTCGCCTCAGTCGAGGAGGGTGCGGATGTCGTCTGTAGCAGCGAGGAGAGCGTCTCAGTGCTGTGGTTGCTTCTGAAGCCTGATTGGGAGAGGTCCAGGATGTTGTTCATTTCGACGAAGTTGGAGAGTTGGGCGCTGATGGCTTTCTCGATGACTTTGGCTGGGAAAGGGAGCAGAGAGATGGGTGTGTAGTTCTCGAGGTCAGTCGGGTCAGCAGAAGGTTTCTTCAGCAGGGGGTTGATCTCTGCGTGCTTCCAATCTTCCAGGAAAGTTGTGGACTCGATGGAGCAGTTGATCGTGTGGTGGAGTTCGGGTGCGATGGAGGCACTGGCTCTTTTGAAGATGTAGTGAGGTAAGGAATCCGAGAGGGCTCTGGAGTTTATGCTCTTCATGATTCTGAAGGTGTCGTCAGAGGTGAGGGTATTCCAGCTGGTCATGGTCTGCTGGGAACTGGAGCCATTGTGTGCGGTGGTTGGGGTGGGGTGGGTGAGTCTTGGGTTGCGAAGTTGTCGTAGATCTCCTTGATCTTGGGGTGGAAGAAGGTTGTGAGGTTGTTGCAGAGGTCTTGAGACGGGGGTGTGTCTGCTTCCTCCGTGCTGGGTTTGGCAAATTCCTTGACAATGGCGAGGAGTTCTTTGCTATTGTGTGCATTGGCGTTAATGTGTTTCTCGATGGCTGCTTTCTTTGTTGTTCTGATGAGGCGGTGGTGAGCGGTGACGGTGGATTTGAAGGCTGCGCGGTCTGCCGTGATCTTGCCGCTCCTCCAACTTTTTTCGAGCCATCCCCAAG
The DNA here is from genome assembly GCA_963921515.1 of Calotriton arnoldi. Classification (NCBI taxonomy): domain Eukaryota; kingdom Metazoa; phylum Chordata; class Amphibia; order Caudata; family Salamandridae; genus Calotriton; species Calotriton arnoldi. The sequence goes on from CAWUFW010007128.1 coordinate 232,506, forward strand.
TGCGCCTGGACTCAATGAGCGTGGCATCAAATGCCATCAGTAGTAAACCTGACCCAAGTCTGAAACGAAACAAATCTTTAAAAAACTCATCTGTCGTCAAGCCAAATCCTCCCATATAAGAAAGGAGATTAACCAAGCAAAGAACTGCCTGAAAAAGTCTGTGAAAGAAGCCACACTCCCTCATTCTGATTGAATATGCAATGCATCAAAAGAAAGATGTGAATGTGTACTGTAGTCAGATTGCAAGTAGACTGCTGGACATTTGGGATGACTTAGCACTCAGATATAAAATTATGACCGTTCTGCTGCCCCTAATATCTAGTTTACTCATACCCTGGGGCTGACTTCTCATCTCTATAGGTGAGAGGGCTACTGCTGAATGATCTCCGATATGTTCTATAAATGGGGGCATTAGATCTTTTTTCGGATTGTAGGAAATCATACATCTTCCCTGAGCAACAGCACATTCAATACCAATAGGTGTGACACTAGGCACTACATCCACAGTGAGAGATGCAGTGACAAGTCCACTCACACAGGAAAAAAAATGGTGGGTCTCACTACTATACAAATTCCTGAAATCACCACAGACAGAACCTAAATGGAAACACATGGATAGATGGGCCATGACTGCACCACAAGATACATTGAAGAGACAGGAGGTATTATGAAGAGATGAGATTGGAGGGGCATATATAAACATAACCTCTCTGTTTGTAACAGAGAATCCGCCCTGAAGGTGATTATTGGGTGGTATTTAACACCGGATAAGTTCCATAAGATGTTCTCAAATTCCACTGATAAATGCTGGAGGGATTATGGGGAACAGGTTACTTCTCGACATCTCATGGAAATGTCCCAGAGAGGTCTTGGCATCTATAAAAGCGATAGAAAGTTTCCCGGTACCGGCTAGCCCGGACATTACAATTCTAGGTATGTGCCCTCCTGGATGAAAGGGGTGAGGGTTTGCTGGGAAACTGCAAGTTCATATATCAACAACTTCTCATAGCTTGAATGACGATAGCTAAACACTGGAAACAAAAATGGGGTCCAAAGTGGCACACTTGGTGCTGGCAAATCTGGCAAGCAATGGCTTTGTAAAGGTTAACGCATCACATCAACAAAGATAAATATTAAGGCAATTTCCTTCACACATGGCAGCCTGTGTTATCCTATATGGGTTGGGAGCTCAGGAAATTGACATGCTCACTGAAACTACGTGCACTGCAGATGTACGACTAAAACTTCATTATCTCACTACTGACTGAGAAAGAAGGGGGAACAGAGGATGTGGACTTAAAGAGATTCCCACAACGAGCTGGATGGAAGTTTAGAGTATGTAATAGTAATCGTGGTCCTTCAATATACCAATGTGCCTGTGGGACAATGGATATGGGAAGTTTAACTTTTTCTTTATGTTTGAGGTATAATTGACTTGATGATATCATGATGAGAGATTTTGTGCACTGAATTGAGCATATTGCTTTTGTTGTAAAATCCAATTAAATGCATTAGCAAAAAAAAAATGTGAAGAGTTCTCTAGTTTCTTCATAGATGAAGTGAATGAGACCAAACACTCTCTCTTACCTTACAGAAATTGACACAACCATAATAACATTACCCTAAAAGCCAAATCCTCCTGGACCATCTTGAGAGAGGTCCCTTTATCCGAACTGATTAAAACATTTGCTAAAGACAAAGGCTCGTCTCACTTCTCTGAATCAATCCCTATGGTGCTCCTTAAAGAAATTGGCACCTCTATGACAACTTACTGGACAAACCTGATCAACACCTCACTTTCAGAAGGAAAAGTCCCCTATTGCTTAAAAATGGGTGAAGTGCATCCCTGATAAAAGAACAGAAAGGAATGGAACCAAATGATTTGAATAACAACTGACCGGTCTTCAAAATTATTTTTCTGGCTAAAGTCTTAGAGAGTTGCGTTGAGTCACATCTCAAACACTTAACTGAAGATAAAACAATATAAAAAACATAAGTAAAGACAACGCCTGCGCCCAATACATTTTAAAGAATACAAACGGTGGCCAAACAGCTTACCACCACTGTCTCTGTGAACAAGAATTCATCTCATTCAATGAGAAGAAATCCTGTCCCCACGTCTTCCCATCTCCATGGAAACCACATTTCCTCTACCTACCTTTGGAACTTGTTCTTTGTCTTCCTCATCCGATGTCTACACAAGATTGGAATCCAAGGACCAGCACGGCAATGCATATGCTTGTTCCTGACTAGAGGAACCCAATCAGTCAACCTAGCCCCCTACTGCTCTGATACCAGCAACCTCATCCGCGGAGTATCAAAAGGATCATATCTCTGTCCAATACTCTTCAACACTTACATGATCCTACTCACCAGCATCATCCAACCCATTAAAATCAGCATCCTATCCTACACTGACGACATTCAACTGATCTGCTCCATCTTGGGCAAAACTCTCAACACCCACACCAAGTTCGCCAACTGCATGATCGATATAGTCAACTGAATGAAGGCCAACTGTCTAAAACTGAACACCTACAAAAAAACAAGATTAGGGAGTGAAGAGGTAGTGTCCTAAGTGGACATTGGAGGTGGATACGTCCTCCTCTAGGAATCTGAACAAAACATAAGGATCCACCTCTAAGGAGGGTTCTCTTGACAGAGTGTCTCACTGTGTCAAAAGGAGTGTGTTTCCTATCTTGGTTGGACGCACACAGTGTTTGCTTAAATACCCCTCACACACCAAAAGGGCCCTTGGTGTCATGCTTCATCATAGGGGTCTTCCCGCCCCGCTGCGGGACGGGGCGTGCTACGACCTGCGACTACGCGGGAGCACTGATCTTACAGTGCTATGTGTGGTGTAGGGGTAGTGAGAGGAAGGGTCAGGAGTGAATGCGAAAAGTGAATTTAAAAAGGACCTGGCCTCGTGGACTTAAGAAACTTTAATAGGTCGTTGAGGTTGGTGCTGTTAAAAGTGGTGGTTCGGAGATGTCCTGCGTGTAATGTGCGGATACTCCTGATCAAGTCAACATGTTTCGAAGCATCAAGGCTTCTTCATCAGGACTGGGAATGATCCCTTCAGTACTCACTATGTTGCTGTCAAGATGTGATGAAATAGTGTGCTATATACAGAATAGTGAAAAATGCAAAATATCATGCACTTTATACAGTACCCAATCGGTATTTCTAAAATGTAAGTCTGAAAAGAGAAAGCACAATTAGTTATACAATTGCGCCTCCCAATGCGCAACACGTGTAGCCTGTAAATACAAAGCGCCACAATGCGACTGTAGTGTCATTAGCCTTAGTTGTAACTTGAACATAAGTGCCATGACCTGTGGGGATAAAAAAGACGAAAAAGACACACACAGATAAAACAGAAAGCACACACTCTATACTAGAGATCAGAGTAATTGAAAATCAAAGTTGGTAAGTATGTAAAACAAACACACATAGGTAGATACATACTAGGGTGTGTAGGAGACAATGCTCCATGAGCCTTTTTGAACAGGTGGGAAGGGTGTTGCCACTGTATTCTGTTTGGTATAAAAAGGGGGGGGGGAAAAGTTGTTGTCCATTGCTGGTGATTCAACGAGATCCTTAGAAAGGCTGTATACCACTGGTTCCCTAAACGGCTATGCCGTATTTACGTAATAGTCAACACTGCCTCGCTCAAGATAACGCCATCCCGTGGCTCCGTGGTATGAATGAGTCCGCGGGAGCGGCTCTATTTATGCTGCTGGTGATTGGCACTTAGTAAACAAAATGATTGCACCGGTGAAGATGTTCGTGGTCATCCGGAAGTGAATGTCCGATCACTTCCGGTGGCCGGGATGTAATGCGTACTAGAGCGGTAGCCTGCCCCGAGAAATATCCAGCAAGAAGTCCAAACGGAAGTGACTTAGCCTGCCGAGATCTTGAAAGCTAGAGCGATAACCCGTTTGTACCTCTGTGAAATAGAAAGTGGATTTAATTTCGAAAGTACCAAATAGGAGCTCCCAAAAAAATATTTGTGGTCTCTTACGGACCACTTCAAGATAATACCGATTGGGTACTGTATAAAGTGCATGATATTTTGCATTTTTCACTATTCTGTATATAGCACACTATTTCATCACATCTTGACAGCAACATAGTGAGTACTGAAGGGATCATTCCCAGTCCTGATGAAGAAGCCTTGATGCTTCGAAACATGTTGACTTGATCAGGAGTATCCGCACATTACACGCAGGACATTTCCGAACCACCACTTTTAACAGCACCAGCCTCAACGACCTATTAAAGTTTCTTAAGTCCATGAGGCCAGGTCCTTTTTAAATTCACTTTTCGCATTCACTCCTGACCCTTCCTCTCACTACCCCTACACCACACATAGCACTGTAAGATCAGTGCTCCCGCGTAGTCGCAGGTCCTAGCAAGCCCCGTCCCACAGCGGGGCGGGAAGACCCCTATGATGAAGCATGACACCAAGGGCCCTTTTGGTGTGTGAGGGGTATTTAAGCAAACACTGTGTGCGTCCAACCAGGATAGGAAACACACTCCTTTTGACACAGTGAGACACTCTGACAAGAGAACCCTCCTTAGAGGTGAATCCTTATGTTTTAAAACTGAACACCGACAGGACAAAAGTTGTGCTCTTCAGAAACAGCGCTTCACTGCAGGACTTCAATTGGTGGCCGGCTGAACTCGAACCTACCCACTGCCCCACCATACACACTAAAAACCTCTGAATTATCATCAAAAGTCAACTCAACATGACCGCCTTAGTCAACGTCATCACAGCCGCCTGCTTCCACACCCTGAAAATGCAGAGGAAAATCTTCAATGGCTCCTCACCAGTACCCACAAAACTGTTACCCAGGCCCCCATCATAAGCAAGTTATATTACAAGAAAACCCTTTATGCAGATATCAGCAAGCAACTCACCAGGCAACTGCAAACCATGTAGAATTTGGCAGTCATGATGACAATCAACCTTCCACACCACACACACATCACACAACTACTCAGGAACCTCCACTGGCTTCTAATACACAAATGTACCCTGTTCAGACTCCTCACACACACTTCAAAGCCCTACACAACATGGGCCCAGCTTACCTCAACAACCAAAACTAATTTCACAAACCGATCAGGCACTTTTGCCCTGTCGGTCTCCTACTCACACACATCCCACACACACACAGAAACAGAGCCGGTTTTAGGGCATATTCCTATAGTGCTCCTAAAGCCTAAAAACGACCAGGCATTTCACATCAGAGTCACCTCTTCAATTCTCGAATTCCACAAGAAACTGAAGCCATGGTTCTTCCGAAAAGTGTAGCCCTATGTCAGGCTACACTTGCTCCTGCTATCAGTAATAACACTTCCCCCTTAACGTTTATACATTCATTAGCAGACTCAATCCTACGTGGAAAGACCACAAAAAGACATTTACATGTTTATTTCAATTGACATGATTTATTATGTAGCAATCATTCTTATTTTCTTTCTATCAAAGATTTGTTCATAAATACAATAATTAAAATACATAGATTCATTTCATTTATGACAATAAGTAAAAAATCACAACAATGCCTTACAAAACAAAATTAGATCACCCCACTCATCAATCACTCTCTATAGCGCATACACCATTCACATGCACTCTGTATATACAAATCCTTCAACGCCCCAGAACACAAAATCGTGAAATGACAACAAAGGATCCTTTGTTCATTTTTCACTATTCTGGATGGAGGACATCCTTCCATTGATGTGTCATTAACTGGGTTTGTTTGACAAATTGGTAAGCACAAGTTTCAGTGGAATGCGAATACTTTCAACCACCTTCTTCAGGACCGAACACTATTTAAAGTTGTTTTTCCACCCAATCGGACAAGCGGGGAAAACTAGTTGTCAAGGTTTTATCTCTAAATAGCTACAACTGCATGGCCGCTTTGCTGTAACTTTCCAATATCTCTACAGACTCCCTTGTGTCTCTCTAGAAATCAAAAGTGTATCCCCATAAGTGGTCCAGCTTCTACATCAAATACTGCTTGGATCCATTCAGGCATCCTCAGGGTCTGCAGGGAACAGCTGATAATTTCATAAGCTGTATCCCGCTGACCCTGAGGACACCGGTCATTTGAAAATTTAAGTAAAGTGGCTATGCGGTTGTAGCTATTTAGATTTAAAGATTTTGTGTTCTGGGGTTTTGAAGGATTTGTTTCATTTTCTTTAGTCTAATAATTCATTATTTTCTCTCTGCTTTTTTACTGCATATCCTCATATCCTTATCAAATCAATGACTTTAGCACAACATGAAGGTGTTCCGAATGACTTTAAGATTGCTGGAACAGGTATTTCAAGAATTCTGATAGGAGACAAGTGTGTATCCAGGCGTGTGGAAAAGGAAAAATACACAAGGCATAAGCAATAATTCACAATCGTACTCCACTTAGAGTTTTAAAGATATTTTAATATGCATGGCACTTCCAAAGAAACAAGAATGCCTACATGATGATTTCATGACCTCACAATCTGGTGAGTTGCAAATTATGACAAATTTAGAAGGTCTACTGTTGACCACAAAGGGAGTATGATTGTGAAACCGACTGAAGGGCTTGCTGTATGGCAAACATAAAGAGCAGTAAGAATATGGTATGCAGCAGTGGATGTAAAGTATGACTTTGGTCTAACGCACGGCCTTATATGATTTGAATCCAACACTATTGAGACTAGAGAGTTGGAGTACCACTTGGGTGAGCGATGCATTGAGGTTTGATAAGATGTGCTTTCTGAGACTATTATGTTCTTACAATGTTTTCATTTGTAATAATTGATGCTGCTTATATGTTTCTCTAGATATTGTACTTTCGGATTCTTTTGGATTCTTTTGGGAGCATTATATTTATCCATATCGTCCTGAAGAAGATGTCTACACACTATTAATCCCACCAAAATGCGTCAACGTACTTTGTATGCAGAATCTGCTCAACAATGGTATACCAAAGATGATAAAGTGTTTGATTCATCAGGAATCTTGATTGATTATCATAGTGGATCAGCATCAATTAAATAGACATATTTGTATTGTCTTATTTTCTTCTCCGTTACTCTTATTGTTAATCTTTCTGTTACCTTGGTGGGTTTTATTTTGCTCCGTATTGGGGTGGTTTTCATAATGAGATTGTTTGATATTTCGTGATGCAAAAAATGTTTTTATACAACAAATGCTCACAGACCTTGTAAGTTGATTACATGATTACGGATATTGTGTTGGATAACATCCCATTAAAGCTTTGTGCCTTTTCATATCCTTGTGGCACTCATTTTAGTGAGAGAAAACAATTTTAATTCAGTATGCTGGTCAACGGACTGATTTGGCTTTATTTTCTGATATATATATATATGGTGTGATGAACAAGTTACTTACCTTTGCTAATGCCTTATCTCGTAGAGCCTATTTCTAGCTGCAGATTCCTTGCCTTAGAATTTCCCCATGCGTCTGACTGGATCCGGAAGAATTTTCCTGAGCAGTACCCCTGCAGGCTGGTAGGTGGCGTTGATCAGCTACCTGTGCCTCTTTGTCGTCGTCCACGATGGAAGTGACGTCCATGGCACCTATATAGGCGCCACCTCAGCTCGCTGACGTCAGTAACTTTTCACGACTTTCCACGCCAGAAGCGCAGAGCCATGAAGAACACTGACACTGGTGTGGATAAACTAGGGCCCTGAAAGATATTGGCCCTGACCCTAGAAATCTGTCCGTAAAGCGGGGAGGATGAGTGGTTCAGTAAGGAATCTGCAACTAGATATAGTCTTTACCAGATAAGGTGTTACTGAAGGTAAGTAACTTGCTCCTCTGATAGAAACTTTCAGCCGCAGATTCCTTACCTTAGAATAGATACCCAAGCAATACCATCCCCTGTGGGAGGTCTGTGGACCAATTAACACAAGGAAGTCCTGTAGGACCGGACGGGCGAAGTGCCCATCCCTACGGACCTGACTGTCAAGACAGTAGTGTTTGGTGAACAGGTGCAGAGAAGCCCACATTGCTGCCTAACTCATGTCCAGGACCAGAACTCCACATGCCAACGCAGTGGTTGCAGCTTTAGCTCTAGTGGAATGAGCTCGTAAGCCTTCAGGAGGTTGCTTCTTGGCCAATGCGTAGCAGATTTTGATGCAGAGCACGACCCAGCGAGAGATGTTTCGCCTCTGCACCAACATACCCCACAAAGAGTTGGCCGTCCATCCAGAACTCTCAAGTGCGATCAAGATAGAATGACAATGCTCTTTTTGGATCCAGACTATGGAGTCTCTCCTCTTCTTTATACGGAAGTGGAGGAGCGTACAAGGCAGGCAGGGTGATCGATTGGCCTACATGAAGCACTACTTTGTCAGGGTAGACTTAGAGGTAAGGCGGTTTAGATAAGGCCTGCATCTCACTCCCTCTACGGGCAGATGTAATTGCCACCAAGAAGGCTGTTTTAGTGTGTGAAGCCTGAGGGACAGTTGTGGAGAGACCCGAAAGGAGGACACATCAAAAAAGTGAGAGCTAAATTCAGGTCCCACTGAAGCATAATAAATGGTGAAGGGGGAAAGAGGTGGACGAGAACCTTCAAAAACCTAAATGTAAAATAGGAGTTTTAAACAAAAAGAGTTGGCCAGGCAGCCGCAAGCAGGCAGACAGTGCAGAGAGATATCCCTTAAGAGTGCCAAGAGCAGAGCCCTGCTGCGCAAGGGAAAGAATAAAGAACAAGACTTCAGAAAGGGGAGCAGAAAGGGGGATCAACTGATTTTTCTGCACACCATGCCACAAATTTCTTCCATCGGCAGGCGTATACCACCTTGCCTGGTGCCAAAATGACATTACAGACTTCAGGAGGAAATTTGAAAGCTGTCAACTGCCACGCTCAATCCTCATGCAAGAAGGGGGAGAGTAGACAGGTATGGGTGAAGGATCCTCCTCTGCTGCTGCGACAGAAGATCCTCCTGAAGGGGCAGCCTGATCAGAGGATCGATGGCCATGCTCAGGAACTCGAGATACCAGACTCTCCGTGCTCAGTCCGGAGCCACAAGGATGGCTTGGGCCCGGTTATTGCTGATCTTCTTGAGAACTCTGGGGAGGAATGGTATGGGTGGAAAGGCGTACAGGAGGCCTGAGCTCCACTCGAGATGAAAAGCGTCTCCGAGCAAGAGCCACCTTGGAAACTCCAACCCACAAAATTGCTGACATTGCACGTTCTTGACAAGCAGATCTAACCAAGGCTCTCCCCACTTCTGAAAGAGACCTTGCACCACCTAACGATAGAGACGCCATTCGTGATCTGCTAGGCAGCGATGGCTGAGTTGCCCGCTCTGGCGTTTAGGGAACCTGCCAGGTGTTAACCCACCAATGATATGCCCTCTTGTTCCAGCCATGTCCAGAGGCGCAGGGCCTATTGACAGAGGGTCCATGACCCCACCCTGCCCTGCTCCAGCAGGCTGATGTGGAGTCTGGGTTCCGGGAATTCGAGACAAAGACGCAAAGGACACAGGGGGCTTATCATGGCTCTTCCTACTCTTCAATAATCGGTAGCGATCTACAACAGAGGGACGAAGGGACGAAATCGGTTTCCCTAAGGAAAACTTTCTCGCTGGTTAGTTCACCATCTTGGATTCACTCCCCAACACTGAGGATTTATATTCTGGACAGCTGGACGCTTATTGCTTAAATCAGAAGACACATTTGAACCACAAAGCTAATTTTCACGACACATCTCGACGCTCTACTCGTCATTCTACAGGATTACAACTATTCGACCACTATTTTATCCTTGAAAAAGTCACCTGTGTGACGAAACATGTATCAGCTGTTTTTCTGATTCAAATACAAGCTTCGTTCAACAAATATTTGGCTCTTGTCGTCTAACTGTGGGATCTATGAAATAATGTAAAGGGTGGAAGCACTCTACGTTGATTGTTTTTGGGAGTGCTTGGGTACTTTGATTTCTCATAATAACACGGAGGCTCTTGCCAAAGTGTATTATGCATATAGTGGTAGTATGATGCATTCGTACCATATAGCACCACATTAAGAATATTCTTTGGAGTCCTATTTACGAATACAGTGGCACAGGACAAAAGAGGTGCGCTCAATTAAACATTTCTACCCGCTCTAGTTGTTTTGGAGTCTGGTTTCCGCTGGAGACCAGAGTCCTCTGATCTCCACCATCCCAGATGGCCGTCCTAACCCAGGAGTTTTGCATTTATCACTACCATCAGCTCTGGTTGGAGAAGGGAGAGGGCTCTATTGCTGACCCAATCGCAGTTTGGAAGCCACCACTGCTAGTCCTTTGCAGGTCCCTCCAAGATTTGGACCATGTTGAAGAGATTCCCCAGATGTTCTGCCCATTGAAACTTCATGTCTCAGTGCGGAGCCTGTATATGCCATCGGGCATGTCTCACAAGCAGGATGCAGGAGGCCATGAGTCCCAACAGCCTCAGGGTCTGCCTCACTGAAATCCAGGATAAAAGCTGAAACATCGGTATCACAGCCTTTTATCCTGGACTTCCCAACTGCACGGTGTCCAGAACAGCATCTGGGAGGGAGTCAGGCTGACTTCGGCACGTTGAAAGTGGACCCCAGCAAGTGCAAGAGGTTCGCCGTAGTCTGGAGGTGGGAGACGACAACCTGGGGCGAGCCGCCTTCATTAGACAGTCATCGAGATAGGGGAAGATTGGCACCCCTGATCTTCGCAGATGAGCTACGACCACTACCATCACCTTGGTGAACACCCAAGGGGAGCTGGTAAGGACAAAGGGGAACACTGAAAGTGCTCGCGGCCTACCGTAAACCGCAGATGGCGCCAGTTGGCAGGCAGGATAGGAATATGTAAATAGGCGTCCTGTAAGTCCAACGCTACCATCCAGTCTCCTGGGTCCAGGGTAGACAAGCCCTGAGCTAGCGTGAGCATTTTGAATTTCTCCTTCTTGAGGAAGAAGTTCAGGGCTCATAGATCTAGACTAGGACGAAGACTCTTGTCCTTTTTGGGGACCAAAAAATAGCAGTAATAGCAACCAAAGCCTATTTCAGGAACTGGAACCCTCTCTATAGCTCCCTTCGCCAAGAGAGCCATGACTTCCTTGCAAAGCAAGGATATATGATACTCCGTCAGCCGGTTGTGAGATGGTGGTATAGTGGTATGGGTAGTCTCGAAGGGGAGGGAGTATCCCCTTCGGACAATCTGCAAAACCCACCTGTCCTATGTTAGGGATTGCCAGTGGGGCAGGCGATGGTGAATCCTGCCACCAATTGAATGCCCATGATCGTAAAGGGGCAGATTAGGAGGGCTTGGAGGCTGCAGCTGCCAGGGGGGGATGGAGGGGGGGTGTACGGACCAGACCGCTGGATACCGGAAAGACGAGGACTGTGGGTACCGCACCCTCATCCACACAGAGGCTGGGGAGCATGTATGCCTCAGTGGCTGGGAGGAAATTGCCGTGGTTGGAAGCCCCTTCCATAGCCACGAAAGGCAGATTGAGGGTGACATCGGGCTGCCGTAGCCTACGAGTCCTTAAAGCGCTCCAGCGCCGCATCTGCCTTGTCTCCGAAAAGACAGGTGCTATTGAAGGGCATGTCCATAAAGGAAACTTGGACAGCCCCCGAAAAGCCAGTCGTCCTCAGCCAGGCGTGGCACCTCAGAGCCACTGTTGATGAAACTGCTCTGCCCAGTGAGTCGGTCGTGTCCAATCCACAACGAATTGTGAACTTTTATGCGCCCCTCCAGTCGGCAACAGCCTGAGAGAGGATGGCCCGTGCCTCCTTCGGGACCTGTGGCAGCACTTACACAATTGTGTCCCACAGAGTGTGGGAATAATGGCCCAAAAGGCATACAGTTCACAGACCCTAATGCTAGGCTGGCGGAAGAAAAACCTTTTTTTCCCAAAATAATCCAGCCTCTTGGATTCCCTGTCCAGGGGAGTGGTAGGGAATGCGCCCTGGGAAGCTGAGGCTTGACCACCAAGCTCTCTGGGTTAGTAGGGTGAGGAAACTTGGGTCCCCTGGGGTGGGGTTATGGCAGCGGGCGATCGTCCTTTTCACAGGTGGCCCGGTGTTGGGTTTGGACCAGGTCCCCAACAGGACGTCAGTAATGGCATCATTGAACGGGAGTAAGTGTTCAGATGAGGAGACTCACAGTTGCAGCATCTCCGTAAATATGTTGATCTTGACTGCCACAGAGGGCAACTGAAGGTCAAGGACCTCAGCCACCCTCCTCACCACCTTGCATATGAGGCTCCATCCTCCTTAGCCATGTTAGGGGAAGAAAGCATACCAGTATCTTCAGAAGTATCCAGTCCACTGGCTTCACCCAGTTCCTCACACCAATCCATTTAGGGTCTTCTACGTATGGCTGGTATTCTTCAGGGTCCAGCGATCCCTCCCATTCCTCCCCGATTCCTAGCCCATGGGAATAGAGCTCAGGCTCCAATCTAGGAAGCAAATATCCCGCTAGCGTTGGGCGAAGGTTGAGATGGTAGGACCGGCGTTGGGTCCAGAACCAGGAATGGATCCCTGGGGGCCCGCCGGAACTACCAGCACAGAACTAGATGGGGCCCCCTCCGACACCGCATGGCCCGAAGTCGAGTTGACGGGGTCGGGCGGCCCAAATATGAGATGCATGACCTCAATTGGGGAGGCTCGGAGTCGGCCCAGGCACAGGCTCTGAAGAACCAGGCCTCGAGTGCCGATGCTCTATTGTCGCATCGGCCAACAGATGAGGAATAGTCAAAGAAGGCTTCATCTTCTTATTCTTCTTCTTGTGCCTCTTACCTGAATGTCCCAAGGATTTGGAGAGGGACAATGATGACTTCGGGCTCCGCATACGGTCCCGAGACCTTCCCCTCTACCGGGGCCTCGATTTTCACTGAGTCAAATTCCGGGCCGCCATGAGCTTCAAGGACCGCTCCCTCAAAGCCTTCTGGTTCATAGCACAGCAATTGGAGCACAACTTTATGTTGTGGTCACGCTTGAGACAACACAGACAGAAGAGATGCGGGTCCGTAACTGACAGCGGCCGGTGACAAGCTCTGCAGGGCTTAAAACCTGTCTTTCTGGATAACATATTCTACACCTGAGGAAAACCTCAAAAACTCTTGACAAAACGTTGAAAAAATCAAGTAAAAAATGCCTGAGGAGTAGTTCTTCTCTGGATCAGCACAGAAAGCAAAGAACTGACATCAACGCGCCGAGGTGGCGCCTATATAAGTTCCGCAGATGTCACTTCCGGTGTGGACAACACCGACGATGCACGCGGAGCCGATCAATGCCACCTACCGGTGCACAGGGGTACTACTCACGAAAAATCGTCCGGATCCAGTCTGATGCTTGGGGAAATTCTAAGGTAAGGAATCTGCGGCTAGAAGTCTCTATCACATAGATAGCTTCCCCAAGGGGAGATCTTTATTTTACTGTTTAAAACGGTGCTCCGTTCCCTGGTTTGTGGGGCCTCTCTTGTTTTTGATTGATGTGGCCGCACATTTGCGTTAAAAAACCCTAGAAATTCACTGCAAAGGTTAAAGTTAAGTTATAGTTAGGTGAATATGTCAGTGACAACATTGTTTTTAACCAAAAAAAACCACAGAAGTTCACCAGTTATAGTTAGCAGAGCTAACTATAAGTTGCACCTCCACCATGCACTCCTTAAGACCTCACATATTACATCACTCATGACATGTTCTATGACATCATTTATGACATCACTGATGATATCTCAAATTACATAATTGATGACATCACTGATGACATCATCCAAGCTTCTTTTGTCAGGTTTCACTCGGTTACCGCGCCTGCCTGGGTGTAAAGACTACACTACCCAGAGGCATTAGGGGCGGAGCCAGCGTTATAAAAGGACGCGAAGCACGTTCAGTGAACGTGCGTAATTCTGGAAGTGATTCTGACCTTCCTCGGCTCGACCGGACGTTGGAGCCGCGTTATTTCCCGAATGGAGTTATCAGGTACTAAAGCAGGAGCGTTGGAATATTGTTAATGGCAAGGCTGTTGGTGAGGAAAGTAGGAGCGGAGAAGCTCCGGGGCGCCAGACAGCGAGCGCATTCGACTTTTGGCAATTGAGTACAGCAGTGTGCTGTTCTTCCGCGCTGACGGCTTAGATGTAGCGGTGAAGGAACCGCGATGTCAACGGAGTTCCTGGAACCTTCCCAGGTCGAAGATCACGGTGAGTGAACCGCGAGATCTTTCAGAAGGGAAAGGAGTTTTTCTGGACTTCGGTTATAATTTTTCCTACTGGCTCGTTTTCAAGATTCAGTACTTTGTGCTAACAGCAGTTGAGTGAGGATTCCCCTTGGCTAACTCAGGAAGCATTTATTTAGAATTCTCTGACATTGGATGCAAATTCGGATTTCCAAGGAACGAGACTTTGTGTTTTGTTAATCTTGACATATTTTTTCTTTTTATTTTTTGGCCTTAGTATGCGTGAAGGTGAGCATCAGGGAACCTCGTTCATGATATGGTTTGGGTACGTGTGTAATCACATATGCTTGTGTTAATTCACTCTTTTTTGTTGTAGACTTATCTACCCTTGGAGACTGGTTGTTCTCATTGGCTATACAGGCTGGTTGTAGTCATGCGGTGGATAAGGTAATTATGCACATATAGTGAGACCACATGAGAGTAGCATATGGCGTATGTATAGTTACCTTGTGTATCTTTGTATTTCAGGTTCTTCTCCCTGCTGTTCCTTTCCCTTCCTTTCCCTCACTTGATCGCCCCACAGTTCTGTGTAATAATTTAGGAGTGTGGGGATGTCAAGGGGTGGACCCCGTATTGCATCATCCGGATCCCGAGGAGTACACAGGCCTTGACAGAATTACGCACCCACGATAGGTTACTCCTCCCGGTCCGGGTGCGGCAGTACATGGCGTCCATGGACGATGTGGTCCAAGCATTGGCCGCAGTGCAACAAGAGCTGGCGGCCTCTAGACTTGAAACCGCGGCCTTGCGTGAAAGGGTAGACAGGTTGGCAAGGAACCCTTTTGATGTAGCCACCTCCAGCACTCCACAGATACAGGTCACGGTACCTCCTCCTATACCGTTGGCTAGCCCAGAAAGATATGCGGGTGACCCCTTAAAGATTCAGGTGTTTTTAACTCAAGTCATGCTCCACTTCTCCTGTAAACCTTCTGCCTTTCCGACCAATCACTCCCGAGTGGCTTTTGCAATCTCGTATTTGGTAGGAGATGCCGCCAATTGGGCAGTTCCGTTGGTGAGGAGCAATGACCCCGTGTTATCTGACTGGGATGCTTTCAGGGCCACCTTTGAGAGGGTGTTCGATAGGAGGACCACTACTTTTAGCGCCGATAGAGAGCTGCTTGAGTTAAGGCAAGGGAGACAGGAATTAGTTACCTACCTCATTAAGTTCAATCGGTTGGTAGCGGAAGCAGCATGGCCCGAGGAGAAAAGAATGTCTCTATTTTATCAGGGTTTGTGCGATGAGCTGAAAGATGTGATAGCCCGGATTGATCCGCAACCAGTTACTTGTTCTGACTTGATTAATCTAACGCTGAGACTGGATGGTCGCATGTCTGAGAGAGGCGGAGACAGGCATAAATATGATAGGTCCTTCAATAAGTCAGACAGGTTTGACCGGAAAGAAACAGGGTCCACTGACACGGGAGGTGAACCCATGGAGGTAGGGGCCATTAGAGCTTCACTCTCGAGACTCGAGCGAGAGAGCCGACGTACACAAGGGCTGTGTATGTACTGTGGGAAAAGAGGGCATTTCGTATGTGACTGCCCATTGAAACCCAGGTCACAGGGTTATTCCTACAGGAATAAGAAGGCTGCAGTGTCAGCAGTAGGTATAGTTCCCGGAACTACAGGTACCGCTCCTTCGGCACTAGTTGGTGAGAAAGAGTGGAAGATTCCTTCCTTGTCGATCAACAGGGTGAAAGATACCGAAACCCACATAGTGTTGGCAGTGGGGGTGGAGTATAAACAACAAGTGGATCAAGTTCTAGCCATGTTAGATTCCGGAGCAACGGGTAATTTTATTGATAGTGGGTTGGTAGAACACTTGGCAGTAGATAGGGTACCGGGTGACATCCCCGAGGAGGTACTGGCGGTGGATGGTAAACCCTTGAAGTCAGGTCTCATCACTGAACAAACAGAATATCTTAAGCTATCTATAGAAGATGGGACAAAACAGCATCTGGAGGTAATAGCTTTGAACATCATAGATGCCCCACAGTATGAGGTTATACTGGGGATGCCATGGTTTTGGCACCACAACCCCACCATAGACTGGAAGACCAAAACAGTACGGTTTCTGTCCGAAGAATGCGAAGAAAACTGTATGCAGGACCATAAGTCACAAGCTACGGCCCTCGCTTCCCCTTTTGTGTGGCTACGGCAGCAGAGAAGGAAGTAGTGTTGCCGGAAGAGTACGCTCAGTTTCAGGATGTTTTCAGCAAGACACAGGCAGAACAGCTACCGCCTCACAGGGAGTATGATTGCCAAATCGATTTGATTGAGGGAGCTACCATTCCTGTTTGTAGGGTTTATGCTTTGTCCGAACCTGAGACCAGCCATCTCAGAGAATATCTGGATAGGTTCCTGGAAATCAGTTTTATCAGACACTCACGTTCTCCGGCGGCCTCTCCTCTTTTCTTTATAGCTAAGGCCAGTGGCGAGCTCAGAGCGTGTTGCGATTACAGGATGCTGAACAAAAACACAGTGCGGAACCGGTATCCTTTACCGCTTATCTCAGTCTTATTGGATCAAGTACGGGAAGCCACGATTTACACTAGACTAGACTTGAGAGGGGCATATCACTTGGTACGCATCCGAGAGGGGGATGAGTGGAAAACGGCTTTTAAAACACGCTATGGGTTATACGAATATACTGTAATGCCGTTCGGGCTATGTAACGCCCCGGCTGCATTTCAGTATTTTCTAAATGACGTTTTGAAAGACTATGTTGACCGTTTTGTTGTCGTATATATAGACGATATATTGGTGTATTCTGGGTCAACGGAGGAACATAACAACCATGTCATATTAGTGTTGGAGAAACTGAGAGAATATCGTTTGTTTTGCAAACTGAGCAAATGCGAGTTTGGGGTGAAAGAAGTTGAATTCCTAGGAGTAATGTTGTGCCCGAAGGTTTGAACATGTCGAAACGCAAGGTAAAGGCAGTACAAGAATGGCCCGTTCCCAGGAGCATGAGAGACGTTCAATGCTTCCTGGGATTTGCGAACTACTATCGCAGGTTCATCCTGAATTTCTCTCAGACAGCTGTCCCCATCACCAGACTGCTTAGAAAGGGGTTCCCTTTCTATGGACCCAGGAGGCGTCAAAGGCGTTTGCCTGTTTGAAACAGGCGTTCACCACTGCTCCAGTGCTCAGACATCCCCAGTTGGAGGTGCCTTTTATCGTGGAAGCCGATGCTTCGGATGAGGCTATTGGAGCCATTCTCTCACAGAGAGACAAAGACACCGGCCAACTGCATCCCGTTGCTTACCTTTCCAAGAAACTGAGTATGGCGGAAAAGAATTATACTATCGCTGAGAAGGAACTGTTGTCCATAAAAAAGGCGTTTCAGGAATGGCGACATTATTTATGGGGGGCCCGTTCTCCTATTACCGTGTATTCTGATCACCGAAATCTGCAGTATATGAAAACGGCGCGGCATCTCACACAGAGACAGATGAGGTGGACTTTGTTCTTTGCGGAATATGATTTTATCATTACTTTCCGACCATGAACGGAGAACCGCAAGGCTGATTCACTATCAAGACAGGAAACAGCTGCAGAAACCCTCACTCAGGCACCTGCAGCCATAATCGATCCGGCTAAAGTTGTATGCGTCCTAAGGGCCGACAACTTCCTTCAAGAAGTGAGCAGGAACAAATCAGTCAGTCAGTGGGAGACCTGGGCTAGTGAAGAAGCGAAGCGCTACATTAAACAAGGCCTGCCATTTCAGAATGATAAACTGTATCTCCCTACAGAGGACTTACGAAAAAAGGCATACAACTGGTGTCATGTATCTCCCTTGGCTGGCCATCCGGGAATACGTAAAACCGTACAGTTGGTCCAACGTTACTTTTGGTGGGAATCGTTACGTAAGGATGTGTGTTCATGGGTTGCGCAATGTGAAGACTGCGCAAGAGGGAAGGGTGACAACACTAGAAAAAGAGGAAAGCTCAGGCCGATGCCAACTCCTCATCAGCCATGGCAGAACATCAGCCTGGATTTTATCACTGGGTTACCTGTGGATCGGGGGTTTTTCTGCTATTTTAGTAGTAGTAGATAGTCTTACGAAAATGGGCCACTTTATACCGTGTAAGAATCTACCTACGGCAGGACAGACAGCACAACTACTGATGGAAAACGTGATACGACTGCATGGATTGCCACAGGTCATCGTGTCCGACAGAGGCCCACAGTTCGTAGCTAGTTTCTGGAGGACATGGTGTAGAGCTTTGAAAATCGAGTCGGCTGTCTCAACCAGTTTTCACCCACAAACGGATGGACAGACCGAAAGGGTGAACCAGACGCTGAAGAAATATCTTAGGTGTTATGCTCAAGAGGCCCAAGAGTCATGGGTGTCCCTGTTATGGATGGCGGAGCTATCGTATAACAACGCAGTACATTGTTCTCTAGGGGTATCCCCGTTCTTGGCGAACTACGGGTACTATGCGAAGACCATGCCCATAGCCTTACCTGAGGACTTGGGTAATCAGCCTTCTGTGCAGGCGCACATTGAGTCCCTACGTTCTGTCCATAGAGAAGCCAGACGACGGCTGATAGTAGCTAAACAGGAGTACAAACGATGGGCAGATCGACACAGGATAGACGGTCCTCAGTATCAGGTCGGGGATCGGGTGTGGTTGTCCACCAAGAACATTAAGTTCAAGCTACGAAGCGTGTTTCACCCCAGGTTCTTTGGTCCTTACACCATTGTGAAACAGGTCAATCCTGTGGCCTACAAGTTGAAGTTACCTGGCAGTCTTCGTATTCATCCTGTATTCCACTGCGATCTCCTGAAGCCAGCATCAGGTGCACGGCGGCGAGCACCTCCTCCGGTCTCAGGCGACGGGGGATTGGAATATGAGGTGAGGAGAGTTCTGGATTCCCAGTATCGGAAGGGCAAGCTATGGTTCCTCATCTCCTGGAAGGGATATACCGCGGAGGATGATTCCTGGGAGCCTTGTTCCAACGTGCATGCCCCCGAAGCAGTGAAGTCCTTCTACCGCAGGTACCCCTCCAAACCTGGCTCTAGGAGGCGCTAGGCGGGGGGGGGGCATACTGTCAGGTTTCACTCGGTTACCGCGCCTGCCTGGGTGTAAAGACTACACTACCCAGAGGCATTAGGGGCGGAGCCAGCGTTATAAAAGGACGCGAAGCACGTTCAGTGAACGTGCGTAATTCTGGAAGTGATTCTGACCTTCCTCGGCTCGACCGGACGTTGGAGCCGCGTTATTTCCCGAAAGGAGTTATCAGGTACTAAAGCAGGAGCGTTGGAATATTGTTAATGGCAAGGCTGTTGGTGAGGAAAGTAGGAGCGGAGAAGCTCCGGGCGCCAGACAGCGAGCGCATTCGACTTTTGGCAATTGAGTACAGCAGTGTGCTGTTCTTCCGCGCTGACGGCTTAGATGTAGCGGTGAAGGAACCGCGATGTCAACGGAGTTCCTGGAACCTTCCCAGGTCGAAGATCACAGTGAGTGAACCGCGAGATCTTTCAGAAGGGAAAGGAGTTTTTCTGGACTTCGGTTATAATTTTTCCTACTGGCTCGTTTTCAAGATTCAGTACTTTGTGCTAACAGCAGTTGAGTGAGGATTCCCCTTGGCTAACTCAGGAAGCATTTATTTAGAATTCTCTGACATTGGATGCAAATTCGGATTTCCAAGGAACGAGACTTTGTGTTTTGTTAATCTTGACATATTTTTTATTTTTATTTTTTGGCCTTAGTATGCGTGAAGGTGAGCATCAGGGAACCTCGTTCATGATATGGTTTGGGTGCGTGTGTAATCACATATGCTTGTGTTAATTCACTCTTTTTTGTTGTAGACTTATCTACCCTTGGAGACTGGTTGTTCTCATTGGCTATACAGGCTGGTTGTAGTCATGCGGTGGATAAGGTAATTATGCACATATAGTGAGACCACATGAGAGTAGCATATGGCGTATGTATAGTTACCTTGTGTATCTTTGTATTTCAGGTTCTTCTCCCTGCTGTTCCTTTCCCTTCCTTTCCCTCACTTGATCGCCCTACAGTTCCGTGTAATAATTTAGGAGTGTGGGGATGTCAAGGGGTGGACCCCGTATTGCATCATCCGGATCCCGAGGAGTACACAGGCCTTGACAGAATTACGCACCCACGATAGGTTACTCCTCCCGGTCCGGGTGCGGCAGTACATGGCGTCCATGGACGATGTGGTCCAAGCATTGGCCGCAGTGCAACAAGAGCTGGCGGCCTCTAGACTTGAAACCGCGGCCTTGCGTGAAAGGGTAGACAGGTTGGCAAGGAACCCTTTTGATGTAGCCACCTCCAGCACTCCACAGATACAGGTCACGGTACCTCCTCCTATACCGTTGGCTAGCCCAGAAAGATATGCGGGTGACCCCTTAAAGATTCAGGTGTTTTTAACTCAAGTCATGCTCCACTTCTCCTGTAAACCTTCTGCCTTTCCGACCAATCACTCCCGAGTGGCTTTTGCAATCTCGTATTTGGTAGGAGATGCCGCCAATTGGGCAGTTCCGTTGGTGAGGAGCAATGACCCCGTGTTATCTGACTGGGATGCTTTCAGGGCCACCTTTGAGAGGGTGTTCGATAGGAGGACCACTACTTTTAGCGCCGATAGAGAGCTGCTTGAGTTAAGGCAAGGGAGACAGGAATTAGTTACCTACCTCACTAAGTTCAATCGGTTGGTAGCGGAAGCAGCATGGCCCGAGGAGAAAAGAATGTCTCTATTTTATCAGGGTTTGTGCGATGAGCTGAAAGATGTGATAGCCCGGATTGATCCGCAACCAGTTACTTGTTCTGAGTTGATTAATCTAACGCTGAGACTGGATGGTCGCATGTCTGAGAGAGGCGGAGACAGGCATAAATATGATAGGTCCTTCAATAAGTCAGACAGGTTTGACCGGAAAGAAACAGGGTCCACTGACACGGGAGGTGAACCCATGGAGGTAGGGGCCATTAGAGCTCCACTCTCGAGACTCGAGCGAGAGAGCCGACGTACACAAGGGCTGTGTATGTACTGTGGGAAAAGAGGGCATTTCGTATGTGACTGCCCATTGAAACCCAGGTCACAGGGTTATTCCTACAGGAATAAGAAGGCTGCAGTGTCAGCAGTAGGTATAGTTCCCGGAACTACAGGTACCGCTCCTTCGGCACTAGTTGGTGAGAAAGAGTGGAAGATTCCTTCCTTGTCGATCAACAGGGTGAAAGATACCGAAACCCACATAGTGTTGGCAGTGGGGGTGGAGTATAAACAACAAGTGGATCAAGTGCTAGCCATGTTAGATTCCGGAGCAACGGGTAATTTTATTGATAGTGGGTTGGTAGAACACTTGGCAGTAGATAGGGTACCGCGTGACATCCCCGAGGAGGTACTGGCGGTGGATGGTAAACCCTTGAAGTCAGGTCTCATCACTGAACAAACAGAATATCTTAAGCTATCTATAGAAGATGGGACAAAACAGCATCTGGAGGTAATAGCTTTGAACATCATAGATGCCCCACAGTATGAGGTTATGCTGGGGATGCCATGGTTTTGGCACCACAACCCCACCATAGACTGGAAGACCAAAACAGTACGGTTTCTGTCCGAAGAATGCGAAGAAAACTGTATGCAGGACCATAAGTCACAAGCTACGGCCCTCGCTTCCCCTTTTGTGTGGCTACGGCAGCAGAGAAGGAAGTAGTGTTGCCGGAAGAGTACGCTCAGTTTCAGGATGTTTTCAGCAAGACACAGGCAGAACAGCTACCGCCTCACAGGGAGTATGATTGCCAAATCGATTTGATTGAGGGAGCTACCATTCCTGTTTGTAGGGTTTATGCTTTGTCCGAACCTGAGACCCGCCATCTCAGAGAATATCTGGATAGGTTCCTGGAAATCGGTTTTATCAGACACTCACGTTCTCCGGCGGCCTCTCCTCTTTTCTTTATAGCTAAGGCCAGTGGCGAGCTCAGAGCGTGTTGCGATTACAGGATGCTGAACAAAAACACAGTGCGGAACCGGTATCCTTTACCGCTTATCTCAGTCTTATTGGATCAAGTACGGGAAGCCACGATTTACACTAGACTAGACTTGAGAGGGGCATATCACTTGGTACGCATCCGAGAGGGGGATGAGTGGAAAACGGCTTTTAAAACACGCTATGGGTTATACGAATATACTGTAATGCCGTTCGGGCTATGTAACGCCCGGCTGCATTTCAGTATTTTCTAAATGACGTTTTGAAAGACTATGTTGACCGTTTTGTTGTCGTATATATAGACGATATATTGGTGTATTCTGGGTCAACGGAGGAACATAACAACCATGTCATATTAGTGTTGGAGAAACTGAGAGAATATCGTTTGTTTTGCAAACTGAGCAAATGCGAGTTTGGGGTGAAAGAAGTTGAATTCCTAGGAGTAATGTTGTGTCCCGAAGGTTTGAACATGTCGAAACGCAAGGTAAAGGCAGTACAAGAATGGCCCGTTCCCAGGAGCATGAGAGACGTTCAATGCTTCCTGGGATTTGCGAACTACTATCGCAGGTTCATCCTGAATTTCTCTCAGACAGCTGTCCCCATCACCAGACTGCTTAGAAAGGGGGTTCCCTTTCTATGGACCCAGGAGGCGTCAAAGGCGTTTGCCTGTTTGAAACAGGCGTTCACCACTGCTCCAGTGCTCAGACATCCCCAGTTGGAGGTGCCTTTTATCGTGGAAGCCGATGCTTCGGATGAGGCTATTGGAGCCATTCTCTCACAGAGAGACAAAGACACCGGCCAACTGCATCCCGTTGCTTACCTTTCCAAGAAACTGAGTATGGTGGAAAAGAATTATACTATTGCTGAGAAGGAACTGTTGTCCATAAAAAAGGCGTTTCAGGAATGGCGACATTATTTATGGGGGGCCCGTTCTCCTATTACCGTGTATTCTGATCACCGAAATCTGCAGTATATGAAAACGGCGCGGCATCTCACACAGAGACAGATGAGGTGGACTTTGTTCTTTGCGGAATATGATTTTATCATTACTTTCCGACCATGAACGGAGAACCGCAAGGCTGATTCACTATCAAGACAGGAAACAGCTGCAGAAACCCTCACTCAGGCACCTGCAGCCATAATCGATCCGGCTAAAGTTGTATGCGTCCTAAGGGCCGACAACTTCCTTCAAGAAGTGAGCAGGAACAAATCAGTCAGTCAGTGGGAGACCTGGGCTAGTGAAGAAGCGAAGCGCCACATTAAACAAGGCCTGCCATTTCAGAATGATAAACTGTATCTCCCTACAGAGGACTTACGAAAAAAGGCATACAACTGGTGTCATGTATCTCCCTTGGCTGGCCATCCGGGAATACGTAAAACCGTACAGTTGGTCCAACGTTACTTTTGGTGGGAATCGTTACGTAAGGATGTGTGTTCATGGGTTGCGCAATGTGAAGACTGCGCAAGAGGGAAGGGTGACAACACCAGAAAAAGAGGAAAGCTCAGGCCGATGCCAACTCCTCATCAGCCATGGCAGAACATCAGCCTGGATTTTATCACTGGGTTACCTGTGGATCGGGGTTTTTCTGCTATTTTAGTAGTAGTAGATAGTCTTACGAAAATGGGCCACTTTATACCGTGTAAGAATCTACCTACGGCAGGACAGACAGCACAACTACTGATGGAAAACGTGATACGACTGCATGGATTGCCACAGGTCATCGTGTCCGACAGAGGCCCACAGTTCGTAGCTAGTTTCTGGAGGACATGGTGTAGAGCTTTGAAAATCGAGTCGGCTGTCTCAACCAGTTTTCACCCACAAACGGATGGACAGACCGAAAGGGTGAACCAGACGCTGAAGAAATATCTTAGGTGTTATGCTCAAGAGGCCCAAGAGTCATGGGTGTCCCTGTTATGGATGGCGGAGCTATCGTATAACAACGCAGTACATTGTTCTCTAGGGGTATCCCCGTTCTTGGCGAACTACGGGTACTATGCGAAGACCATGCCCATAGCCTTACCTGAGGACTTGGGTAATCAGCCTTCTGTGCAGGCGCACATTGAGTCCCTACGTTCTGTCCATAGAGAAGCCAGACGACGGCTGATAGTAGCTAAACAGGAGTACAAACGATGGGCAGATCGACACAGGATAGACGGTCCTCAGTATCAGGTCGGGGATCGGGTGTGGTTGTCCACCAAGAACATTAAGTTCAAGCTACGAAGCGTGTTTCACCCCAGGTTCTTTGGTCCTTACACCATTGTGAAACAGGTCAATCCTGTGGCCTACAAGTTGAAGTTACCTGGCAGTCTTCGTATTCATCCTGTATTCCACTGCGATCTCCTGAAGCCAGCATCAGGTGCACGGCGGCGAGCACCTCCTCCGGTCTCAGGCGACGGGGGATTGGAATATGAGGTGAGGAGAGTTCTGGATTCCCAGTATCGGAAGGGCAAGCTATGGTTCCTCATCTCCTGGAAGGGATATACCGCGGAGGATGATTCCTGGGAGCCTTGTTCCAACGTGCATGCCCCCGAAGCAGTGAAGTCCTTCTACCGCAGGTACCCCTCCAAACCTGGCTCTAGGAGGCGCTAGGCGGGGGGCATACTGTCAGGTTTCACTCGGTTACCGCGCCTGCCTGGGTGTAAAGACTACACTACCCAGAGGCATTAGGGGCGGAGCCAGCGTTATAAAAGGACGCGAAGCACGTTCAGTGAACGTGCGTAATTCTGGAAGTGATTCTGACCTTCCTCGGCTCGACCGGACGTTGGAGCCGCGTTATTTCCCGAATGGAGTTATCAGGTACTAAAGCAGGAGCGTTGGAATATTGTTAATGGCAAGGCTGTTGGTGAGGAAAGTAGGAGCGGAGAAGCTCCGGGCGCCAGACAGCGAGCGCATTCGACTTTTGGCAATTGAGTACAGCAGTGTGCTGTTCTTCGCGCTGACGGCTTAGATGTAGCGGTGAAGGAACCGCGATGTCAACGGAGTTCCTGGAACCTTCCCAGGTCGAAGATCACGGTGAGTGAACCGCGAGATCTTTCAGAAGGGAAAGGAGTTTTTCTGGACTTCGGTTATAATTTTTCCTACTAGCTCGTTTTCAAGATTCAGTACTTTGTGCTAACAGCAGTTGAGTGAGGATTCCCCTTGGCTAACTCAGGAAGCATTTATTTAGAATTCTCTGACATTGGATGCAAATTCGGATTTCCAAGGAACGAGACTTTGTGTTTTGTTAATCTTGACATATTTTTCTTTTTCTTTTTTGGCCTTAGTATGCGTGAAGGTGAGCATCAGGGAACCTCGTTCATGATATGGTTTGGGTACGTGTGTAATCACATATGCTTGTGTTAATTCACTCTTTTTTGTTGTAGACTTATCTACCCTTGGAGACTGGTTGTTCTCATTGGCTATACAGGCTGGTTGTAGTCATGCGGTGGATAAGGTAATTATGCACATATAGTGAGACCACATGAGAGTAGCATATGGCGTATGTATAGTTACCTTGTGTATCTTTGTATTTCAGGTTCTTCTCCCTGCTGTTCCTTTCCCTTCCTTTCCCTCACTTGATCGCCCTACAGTTCCGTGTAATAATTTAGGAGTGTGGGGATGTCAAGGGGTGGACCCCGTATTGCATCATCCGGATCCCGAGGAGTACACAGGCCTTGACACTTTTGCACACATTGCTCTATAAACTAGTATGGCCTGAAAGTAAGTACATTGGCCATTTCAGAGCTATGAAGATCATCCTACCTAGAGATGTTGTTAAATCCTGGATCCCCAATGAAATTGGAAGCAGTGAACAGAAGGTATACTGAAAACCTTGCTACCAAGTCATCCAAAGGGCATTGCCTTTCGACCGAGTGTTCTGAATCCGAAGTTTCTGAATTTGCTATTTTTAGACGTTGCAAAGAGGTCTATAGAAGGTGCATCTTGCTCTTTGATGATGTCAGAAAGAACGTCATTTGGCACCAACTCACAACTCTCTTCGTAGTATCTGCTTAAGAAGTCTGCTTGAGAGCTCATTGACCCTCAGATATGTATTGCTGTCAACTGTAGTTTCCTTGCTTATGCCCAAGGCCAGATAGTTTGTACCTCCATTGACAGTGTTCTTGATTTCCCTACTTATTGATGCAAAAGATGCCAGTCATGTAGTGCATTTGAATCCTGATTGATGTGCACGCTTTCAGAGACGGAAAGAAGGATTTGAGAGAAAGGTGAATGACTCTTAATGCCAATAGATTTATATGAGAACTTTGCTTCTTTACTGACCACTGAGCTTAGATGGTTAGGTGATCCAGATGGGTGCCCCAACCGATGAGAGAAGCATCTGTAATAGCTGTTTCTTCTAGTTTCTCTTTTTGAAACAGAACTCCTGCATTAGATTGCTTCTGACATACCACCAGCTCAGAGATTGTTTTGCTGCTCTTCATAATGTCAGATATTCTTCCCAGTTGTTGTCTTTTTGATGCCATTGATACTCCATACACTGTTGGAGTGGTCTTGTGTAATATTGCATTCGAGACAATGCAGATACAAGATGCCATAGAACCTAGGAATGATGTTTCCTCCCTTGCAGTTGCTTTGAGTACTTTTTTCCAGAGTTTTGCATTTGTTCCAAATTGATAATACTCTCTCCCTCCTCAAAGCATACACATTTCCTTCTGCTGTATCCAATTTCGTAACTAGATAGGTAAGTCTTTCACCTGAAGTCAGGTGTGACTTCTGATAATTTATTTGGCACTCTATGTAGCATTCCTGAGATCTTGTTTGACCTTCTGTTGGATGCTGCCTTTAATGTAATGCCAGCATACACAATCTTTCACTCCTGATATATTTGTATAATGGACATAATTCTAGAATTAATCTTTCAGACCTTTAGTTTTTATTAAAATTTCGAGTTGGTGCTTTGACAGATGGAGCATTGTTTTGAAATCAAGAAAGTATCCATGAGATACAATATTTTACACCCACTTGTCCTTTGTGATGGTACACCATGCTTCCAGGTGAAGCGACACCACTGCCCCACCGGAGTGGGAAACTGAGGGCGGGGAGGCAGGTAGCAGTGGCGGCCGCCACAAACAAAGGGCAGTGGTGCAGGGGTGTAGGGGTGTAGGGAACGCAGGAGGGGGATGTGCAGGGAGGGTGTTAGAATATCATTTTTTTTTTTTAAAGTACCGTAATTTGTTGGCAGCCTCCCGCGTCTCGCTTCCTCTTCTCTTCCTCGTGCCAGCAGATACTGGGAACACCACATCACAGACTCCCATCCAATCCCCGCGCTGCTCTCCCACTAGGAGACCAGCGTGGGGATTGGCCTGAGCGGGCTGAAAAGATGCTCCGCTCAGGTCAGGGAATCTCTGTGGGTTTCTCCAGCCCGGCTGTACAATGCAGCCGGGCTGGAGAAACCTAAGTGAGCATGTGTGTTTTGGTCGGCCTGAGACGGCCGGCCAAACACATATGCGCACTTAGGGAGTGCAGATAGCACTTCTCCCCCCGTGCCCCACCCGACCCTCCCTCCAGAAGCTGGGTTTCAAATGAAAAATAAAACGATGGCAGAACATCGTTTTATTTTTCATTTGCTGGCTCTGAGCCAGGCAGTGGGGCGACGCTCCTCCACCATTGCGGAAGAGCCACCCCTGGCAGGTTGTCACCGTTTCCCAATGAATGTCTTCCCCTTCTGGGGGTCGGCAACCCTGAAGTAGTCATCTTAGATTTGGCCTACCTTTATTGATATTGATATTTCTGCCCTTGTTGATACTACTGGTATAATTGATAGGGCATTGAGGGGACTGAACTCTCTGTTGGTAAGATGTTCTTTCCCTGGAATTCAATTGTTTGGAGAATATTTTCTTCTCCTGTAGGCTACCTGCAGTCATGGTTTCTGACGCATTCTTCATTTTGAGCATTTCATTGTCTGCTTGTTAGAGGAGCCTGTAGGAGAGTAGGATCTGCTTCACATGGGTACCCCCACTTTTTGCTGATGCTTCACTGTTTTTCGACCTTAGTCTGGCTGGGGCCCTGCTAATCAGAACCCCAGCCTAGCTGCTTCCTCTTTAAAATGGTTTCCATGTGCCTTAGGCACATCTCTGATTGGAATCTGGAGTGCCCTTATAAGTCCCTAGTATATGGTATACTATGTACCCAGGGCATAGGTACCTCAGAGGCCTACCAGGGGCTGCAGCATGTATTGTGCCACCCCTGGAAGGCCATCCAAACTGACACCACAGGTCTGCTACTGCAGCCTGGGTAAGGTGGTGCATGCACCTCTTACTGTGATATAGGCTACCTATATCACTAAATACATCACACATATAAACCTATAAGTCACTCCTATGGCAGGCCTCATCAATCCTGAAGGCAGAGTGCGTGGTTCCTATGTGAGAGGGTGCCCCTGCATGAGCAGGGCCCCTCTGCAGCGTTCGGAGACCCTTCTCTGATGCTGTTTGTAGTGCAGCCTGACCATATACTCTTAAGCGCATTATAACCTCGCGTTAAATGCTAACTTTGGGATGGCTGCACGGAAACATGTCGTGTTTGGTGTCAAACATCTTGGAATACTACCCCCCCGCCAGTTCTGGCGGCGGGGGTAGCATTCCACCCTTCTAGAGGGAGAGACATGTACACACCGGTATACCCGGTACTGAATTTCCAGAGCCTTGGCATCACAAAATGGATGCCGCTGCCACAGACACGAGTCTGGCCTCCTGCTGCTGACCGAAACTCCAGCAGGGAGGCCTGGACAATAGGTTTCCTGTCCCAGGGAGGTGTGACCACCTCCCCAGACAGGATAGTGTGTATTGGGGCTGGGCGGGAGCACTCTCGCGTGCTTTGAAATCCTGCACTGGGGGCACACTTGGTGTCCCTGTGCATACCCCAGTTCAAACCGGCTCAGGGGCTTCTAGCCCCTGCTCTGGTGCAAAACTGGACAAAGGGAAAGGGGTGTAACCACCCCTCTGCCCTGGCCCTCCCATAGGTGGGGCCACAGAGTATGTCCAACCCCCTACCTTAGTATAAGTAGGGGAACCCAGTCCTTAGGACTTTAGATTTACCTGGACGAAACTCTGACACAGAATCCTGGACCTTCGACGCTCTACTTCAAGATTAGAGGACTGAAGAATCTCCCTGGGGGTCAAGGAGTGACTCCCCTGCTTGGCAGGCACCAAAGAAGCAATTGTCCGGTCTGCATCGCTGAAGCTCCCGTCGGACGCCGAAGTCTTTGCATCACCAGAGGTGGATTTCCAGACTTCCCTGAGGCTGCCCTGAGTCCCCAGCAAAGCTGAGGCCCGTAGCTGTCGTGGGTAACGTGGAACCGTGACCCCTGGACACCGAACGCATTTGCAAGTGCATCCTCTTCTGGGTCTCCCACGAAGTCGTGCTTTGGGCTCCGAATAGCCCCAGCCTCCAGCACCAACTGCACCGAAGATCACTGGCCTCCACTCCACGAGTGTCCTGTGAGCCAGCTCCACGTGCATCGTCTCGAGGCTCCTTCGCGGTCGCTAGTCCGTTGGCTAGTAGGCCCTCCCGAAGGCCAATCTTTTTCTGCTTGGGCTCCCTGGTTGCTCCAGGTGTGCCCTGACTTATCCTCGCTGGGTGAGTCCCCCAGACCTTGCTGGTCTGCAACATCGTCCTTCTTCTATTTCCACGAGACTTGCCGTTGCCAAGGCTTGTTGGGTCCAATCCGGTCCCCGACACCCCTGCAATCGACAGACGTCGTGGGACAGCTCGAATCCAGCTCCTGGTTGTCGTCGACGCCTCCTGGACCTCGTGGCTGAAGAGTCAAGACGACCGTCAACCTACCTGAAGCACTCGACATCGGTGGGCATCTGCTCATCGCCTTCCTGGTCACTGGCTAGTGACCCAGACTCTGTCCCCTCTGCTTTCAGGTTCTTCAGATCATCGATCCACCTTTGGATCCACCCGAACACTTTCGACTTGGCCGCCAGCAGCACTTTGCAGCAGATCGCCATTGAAAGCGACGAGGAAACCCGACCCCGAAAGACACCTATGCACCCGGCTCCCCTGGGTGAGGTAACTCGAGTACTCCGGTGCTCCCGTGGGTATTGACACTAGAACAGCCTAGTTCTCAAAGGGTTTGCTCCAAGTCCTCCTCTAAGTGTCCCTTTTCTTTTAAATTCTAATCGCGACTTTCACCATAGAAGTTAACGGTGGTTCGCGGTTGTGTTCATACACTGCACGCGTCCCCCGTGGGTCCCCTGTGTCACTGCCTTGGGTGGTTCCTTGTGGTCCAAGCACTTTTACAGGCTCTAGGCCTTGTGTCTAGCTCAGTCGTGGTTCTTATACCACTTTATTGGTATATGGTTTGGTACGCCCCTGGGGCTCAAACGTGTATTTGTGCTATTACTGTAGATAACTAACTCGTAACGTATGTACTTCGAACTCTAGCCTCATAAAGAGACTAGAGGGGTGTGTTTAGTAATAAATACATATATTTTGAATATATACCTGGTGTGGTCCTCTTTCATTTGGTCACTCAAGAGATTATAGACTGGTAAAACAAGCTGCTTTACATTCCTTCAAGACTTAGCCTGAAGGCTGCTCTCCATAGCTACCACTAGGATAGCTTTCAATAAAGGTTGTCTTTAACCTATCTCCAATAAGGGGTTGTTTGGACTGGTGCAAGGTGCCCACTATAATTAGTGGACAGCATATGCTAGGCCAACTTCTCACAGAGCCGCCCCTGGTAGGTTGTCACTGTTTCCAAATGAATGTCTTCCCCTTCTGGGGGTCGACGACCCTGAAGTAGTCATCTTAGATCTTGCCTACCTTTATTGATATTGATAGTTCTGCCTTTGTTGATACTACTGGTACAATTGATAGGGCCATTGAGGGGACTGAACTTTCTGTTGGTAAGATGTTCTTTCCCTAGAATTACATTGTTTGAAGAATATTTTCTTCTCCTGTAGGCTACCTGCACTCATGGTTTCTGCCTCATTCTTCATTTTGAGCATTTCATTGTCTGCCTGTTGGCCAAAGGTGACTACGTGAATGCCAGAGTGGCTACCTTCAGCTGTGTTTCTGGCTTAAACAATGTCAAGCTAAACCAAGGTGATCTTCTGATAGCCACACTATGGCAATAAGAAGTGGAGGCTAGAATTACTGGGCCTACTGCTACACTGATAACATGGTTGGATATCAGTAAACTCTCATTTAGCTGTTTTAAGTAGTCTTGGTGTCAATGTTTGGACAAATCATCAACAAAAGATTTCATACAGTCCACGATTTCTCTCTAGTATTGACCCAAGCTAGACTTCAGCCATACCACATACCTTTTTGTTTGCTACGTCCCATTTTTTACTTTCTTTTTCTGGAGGTGCAGTGGTTTCCAGATCTGATAATGGTCACCTTCTTACTGAAGGGACAATGATTGAGGCTTGCTTAGGGTCATTTTTTAGAAAGTTCGGATGTTGCTGTGGAGCTTTATATTTCTTTAATAACCTTGATGTAGTTGACTTAATTGTTGCAGGTGTTAGGATTTGTTTCTGAGCTACATCCAGAAGTCATGGCACCAAAGGGAGCAATGGTTTAAGAGCTGTTCTTGACTGAAGCATCTCAAGGATAAATTTGATGGTTGGTTTTGAACAAAGCAAACACAAGGAGATGATGGACGAGTGCTGAAACTTTTCAAACACTCACCCCCAGTCACAGATCTGGGTTGAATCCATCATCATTATTATTTAGCTCACTTCGCCACCCCAGTTCAGACACAGCTATATTCAAATCAGTCTTGACCCTGTGCCTCATGGGAACAGTCCAGCCCGAACTGCCAAGCCATGTCTTCCCTGGACCGGAAACAAGCATCCTGGGACCGGTTTCGGGGTGACACCCCTCATCAGCCAGGCTACCTTGAATCCAGTGGCAAAGTGAGCAAGAGACCCACGCCTGGGCATTCCCTGCCAACTTAGGGCGAACAAAGCAAACACAAGGAGATGATGGACGGAGTGCTGAAACTTTTCAAACACTCACCCCCCAGTCACAGATCTGGGTTGAATCCATCATCATTCTTTAGCTCACTTCGCCACCCTAGTTCAGACACAGCTATATGCAAATCAGTCTTGACCCTGTGCCTCATGGGAAGCTAGCCTGGCTGATGAGGGGTGCTACCCCGAATCCGGTCCCAGGATGCTTGTTTCCGGTCCTGGGAAGACATGGCTTGGCAGTTCGGGATGGACTGTTCCCATGAGGCACAGGGTCAAGACTGATTTGCATATAGCTTTGTCTGAACTGGGGTGGCAAAGTGAGCTAAAGAACGATGATGGATTCAACCCAGATCTGTGACTGGGGGTGAGTGTTTGAAAAGTTTCAGCACTCCGTCCATCATCTCCCTGTTTTTGTTTTGTTCGCCCTAAGTTGGCAGGGTATGCCCAGACGTGGGTCCCTTGCTCACTTTACCACTGGATTCAAGATAGCCTGGCTGATGAGGGGTTTTACCCCAAAACCGGTCCCAGAATGCTTGTTTCCGGTCCAGGGAAGACATGGCTTGGCAGTTCGGGCTGGACTGTTCCCATGAGCCACAGGGTCAAGAATGATTTGCATATAGCTGTGTCTGAACTGGGGTGGCAAAGTGAGCTAAAGAACAATGATGGATTCAACCCAGATCTGTGACTGGGGGTGAGTGTTTGAAAAGTTTCAGCACTCCGTACATCATCTCCTTGTGTTTGCTTGGTTTTGAACACCCAACAGGAATGTTCAGTTTTGATGCACCTATAACCAATGCATCATGAAAGGTTTTAAATCATCCAAAGGAGGTGATTGAGAAAAAGAAGCTGCAGGTAATGTTGGAGTACAAGACAAGTGCGTATCATCTGAGTATGAGAAAGAAGATCTCGATGTTTATGGAGAAACATCAGCTCTGTTTTTTGGGAATAGGCCCTCTGTGACAGGAAAGAGGTGTAGGTGGAAGGAGCCACGGAGGAGGTCAATGATGTTGTATTGGAAACCATCCTCTGAGGAGATAACTGCAGAGGACAAAGATGTTCCTGGACTGGATTCTCAAAGGGAATATTAGGTCTAATTGGATTGAATGGCAATGGATGAGGGTCTAGCATTAACTAAAGCCTCATTGATTGATGGGGCTTGGATATCGACTGCACCTCAGTCCTTAATTTCTTTATCAAGGGCAAAGACAGAGATAGTAACAAGCCTGCCATAGGAGTGCCATGTGATGACTAAGCAGGTGATACTGAGAAAGACACCTAAGAAGGGGGCCATGGTGGAGATTGTGTTATTTCTGCACTTGAATGAGGAAAACCCACTGTAACGTCTGGAGATTTCCTTCAATGTTCATGTAGGTGATTTTGATGTCAAGCGGCGACGCTCTGTTGTGGTCAAAGGTTTTATCGACATCGAATGGTGGCGTTGGTAACACAGGCTGCCACTGAAATATCAACAGTGAAAGGGATCAGTGATGAGGCTTCGCAATCAACAACGATCTTCTTATCTCCAACGACACTGTCTTCGATGCCAGCGATACAGCGTGCCATGGAGATCGATGACTCTTGTCTTTATGCCTATGGTGGGAAGGTTTAGAACGCGCATTACAGAGTGAACATGTAGGTGATGAGGCTCTAGGAGTACACTGCGATAGTCTTTATGTCAACATTGAATGAAATCTAGAGTAATGGCATCAATGATGAAAATGTTCGCCTCACATTTTCCCTGAGGATCTCTCTCATTGGAGGTCCTTACAGAGCGTGCCTTCTTTGCCGAAGATGCCTGAGTAGTTGTCTCATCCAGCAGATTTCTCTTATTCCTCTCCTCCTCAACTTTCATGTTCTGAAGTATCCCTCAAAGTCTGATGCTCTCATTGTTCTTTTAGACATTTTCAGGCAGATACTGCGCTCTTTAACAGTATGAGATGCAGGAAGGTATACCACACAGACCTTGTGAGTGTCTGAGACTGCTTTCTTTTCACCACAGAAGGGCCCTTCACAGATGACATTTAGAGAAGAAAACATTCCGAAAGGTGGCAAAGAATTATCCCACTTGACAGAAGGATAATAAAAATGTAGGGTGAAAAATCAAATAATGTCTATGAAGACTAATTTATAAAGAAACAAGTATAAAATCTCTTGTGAGTGCTCAGATCCTTCTCACAGGAGCTGGAAAAAAACTAATTGGGTGAAAAAAACTGCCAGCACAATGTATTATAGGTAGAGCAATCTACTGGTATTCTTAAATGGACAGGACTCGCTTCACTCTGTTTGCAATATAAGTCTATGAGCTTACATTTTTGTCAATTTCTCATTTCCCATTTTAACCTACCTTTGCACCTAAGATTTCGCAACGTGGTTTTACAATGTTGACAGAGTGAACCTGTCTGGACGTTGCAAAAATAAAACAATAAAAAAATGCGACTTCTGGTAGACTGTTACAGGGTGCTATTCATTCTATGGGAAAAAACATATCTATGGTAAAGTGCTCAAAGTCCACGCAGACAAAGGGAGATCATTCAAGAGTTTTTTTTTTTATTGGATTTTTATTGGCATTTTCACAGGGTATCAAAACAAACCAAACATTCACCTCACCCTCCCCTTTGTCGTGACAATTTGTGTGAATAGCAGAAACATAACTTCCTTTCCATAATGCCATACCTATACTTCATGGTTTTTCTGTTTACCGATCATGTGGTCATTTCTTCCGAGCCGTTCTCCGTCAGTCCTGCCTCTATCAGTTCCTTATCTAGAATAAGGTTTTTTTTGCATCTACTATCATGAGGGACCAGGCCTCCGTATCCTCTTCTATCTTATCATCTCTTCTGACTTTTTTCATTCGAACTAGTTCTGCGGTTGCCCATTCATTCAGATCTTTTAACCATCCCTCAATTGTGGGAGGGTCTGGACTGAGCCATCTGATCGCTATCCTTCTCTTTGCCAGCACTAACCCTAATAGAACAAACTTTCTGCTGAGCTTTTTGGATTTTGGTGTAGGGAGCAGTCCCAGTAATACAACTTTTACAGTAGGTGGTATTTTCCACCCTGTGGCTATTTGTATACAATCTATTACCTTTCCCCAAAATCGTGTCAGTGTTGGGCAGTCCCAAATCATATGAATGAAATGTGCATCTGTATGTCTTCATCTAGGGCATTGGTTTGTGCGATCCGGGTATATTCTATGTAGTACTCGCGGGGTTAGATATGCCTGGTGTATAACGTTATATTGTATGAGTTTAAACCTCGCATTTGAACTTACCCGTTTGACTCCCTCATGTATTTTCTCCCATTCTTTCTCTGTTAAGGGTTCATCTATCGTTCCGTCCCACCGTGCCTGGACTGGAAGGAGTTTATTGGGTAGGCCATCTCTTAGTGCTTTTTATAAATGTGAGACTAATCTACGGCCTCCCGCAAGGCTAAGTATCGCCTGAAAGACAGATGTAATGGGCCACTGCAGATATTTTTGCGTATTGCAGATATTGCCCTTTCCCCAGCTCAAATATATTCTCGGCCTCTTCCCTCGTTAAAAATTGTTCGTTACTGTATAGGTCTCAAATTGTTTGACAGCCGCCTTCCACCCATTTTTTTTATGGACATTGTTTCCGCCATCTTTTTGAAGGGTTTCACCACCCATAGTGGCACGTCAGGGCATAGGGTGCGTGTCTAACTACTGTCTGTACTGCTGTTTCCTAGACTGCTGCCACATGCTGGATGATATATGGATAGGACCTGGGCACTCCAGACCCCATCATAAGGAGCTCCGGGAGAGTGACCCTTCCGTATGTACCTGCAAGCAGTTGTTTCTCCCAGTTATTATGTTCGTCCATCCAGTAAGTTGCATGTTGGAGCTGTGTGGCCATATAATATAGCTCCAGGCGTGGAACCTCCATTTCCACCATTTCCCATGTTTGTTGTAGGGTATCTAATTTTATTCGTTTCCTCTTGTTCCCCCACAGCAATTCTACCAGGAGACGCTCTAATTGTGTGAAGTATCGATGTGGGATTCTGTACAAGGAGTTCTGAAGGGTGTATAAACACTGTGGTAAGATGACCATTTTTATTAGCGCAACCCTACCCATCAGAGAAAGCGGAAGCTCTTTCCAAAAAGTGACAGAGCTGCCAACACCTTCCACTGTTCTCCCTAAATTACTATCTAGATAGGCAGTGTGCGTATGTGTTAATCTAATCCCCAGCTATCTAACTCCCTCCGACACCCATTTCATCCCCACCTTGGGTAAAGCATTGTCTGGCTTCCCGGCCAGTCCCCCCATAGGGAACTGTTTTGATTTCCCTGGGTTGAGGCGAAGGCCTGACAATTCTCCGAACTTCTCGAGTTCTAAGAGAAGGGCTGGTACCGCCACGTCTGGTTGGAGTATGTACACCAGTGTATCGTCTGCGTACATTAAGACCACATGGTTAGTGTCTCCCAACCGGATTCCCCATCTCCCCAGCTTCCCCCTTAGGCTAACAGCCAGGGGTTCCATCGGGATGGCGAATAGGAGGGGAGATAAGGGGCAGCCCTGCCGGGTGCCTTTCAGCAGCGTAAATCATTCTGATACCTGCCCTCTTAGTCTCACTCTGGCCGTTGGGTTGGTGTATAGTATTTTTATCCATTGTATATATCCTCGCCCCAGCCCCAATTTTTCAAGGATTGCCCAGACGTATTCCCATTCAACTGAGTCGAATGCCTGTTCGATGTCTAATAGTGCCAGTGCACAATTCTCATTCTTTATACTAGGAGAATGCCACACATGTGCTAGTCTACTTAGGTTATGCGTGGTATTCCGCTTAGGAATAAACCCCGCTTGGTCTAGGTGGACAAGCTGAGGCATATACGGCATCAACCGGGACGCCAGAATCCCACTTAGTATCTTGGCATCTAGGTTTAACATGGATATCGGTCTATGGGAATTCGGCAGTAGGTTTTTTTTATCTGGTTTAAGGATCATAGTCACCACCGCCTATGCATAGTTTTTGGTAGTACTTTTTTGGCTAGGGCCTCATTAAATACTTCTAATAAGCGATCGGCTATCTGTGGGGCAAACCGCTGATAGGACTCCACCGGTAGTCCGTCGCTTCCAGGGCATTTCTCTGTTTTCAGATTTTTAATGGCAGTGAGTATTTAGTCTTTTGCAATCGGGGTCGTAAGGATATCCGAGCCCTCTCTCTCTAGTGTGGGCAGTGTCACTCCATTCAGGAAATCCTGCAATGCCTGCTGGGGTATATGAAAATTATGTGTGCAGGTCGACTCTAGTTGTAGTGCAAGTTCTTTCAGGATAGCCCTTTGTGTACAGACAATGTCCCCATTCTTATTTTGGAGTTGCAGTATAGGGGTGGTCTCTTTGTCAGTTCTGATCAGTCTCGCAAGCAGTGCCCCCGTCCGATCCCCCTCCATATGTAGCCGTTGCCTGTATGCGGTGTATGTGAATTTTTCTAATCTGGACCATGATTCAAGTACTCCCCTCGAAGGCTCGAACCCAGATCCATTCAGTCATGTGTGGTAGAGATGTGTGAATAGTTTACTCTAGCTTCTTCAGCCGTTTTTCTTGCGTTTTTATATTTTTTTCTAATTGTTGTCTCACCCCATATGTGGTCCTCACACATACTCCCTGATGACCACCTTCATGGCTTCCCACTTCGTCGATCTATTAGCTGTCGACCCCCAATTTTCTTCAAAGTAATGATTTAAGGCCTCTGATATCGCTGCCACGTAGGGGGGATCTGTGAGCGTTTCAGCTCTGAGCTTCCAGAGCGGGATGACCGGTCGGCCCTCTCCACTCTTCAATGTGAGTAATAGAGGCGCGTGATCAAATAGATATCGGGGTAGGTAGGACACTCCTTCCGTCGCTGCTGACAGCTCGGGTGTGAGGCAGCAGTGATCTATGCGACTAAATGTATTAGCTGCTGGGGTATAACATGAGAATGTTCTTTTAAGCGGGTTCCTGGCTCTCCATTCGTCTCTTAGCTGCATAACCTGCATTATTGCTGTCAGTGATGCTATCATACGGGGGTTTGTGTTGTCCCTAGGGGGCTCTCTATCTAGTACTGCATCAAAGACGCAGTTAAAGTCTCCCATGAGGATGATCTCTGCGCCCATTTATGGTGTTGCAACTTTCATAATTGATGGGAAGAAATCAGGACAATACAAATTAGGGGCATAGACATTTAGAATACATAGGTCTCTTCCCTCCCATTTTCCGTGCAAGACAACATTTCTCCCCTCAGGGTCCAAAAGATGATGTAAGTACTGAAAGGGGGTCCCAGGTGCAACCCATATAAGTGCCCCCTGTGCAAAACCTGAGTACGAGGTGACATAGAGCTGCCCCCTCCATCTCTTGCGTAGACTAGAGATTGTGCCCCCCCATATATGAGTCTCCTGTAGGCAGGCTATTGCCATTTTATATCGTTTCAGAAATGCATATATTCAGCTTCGTTTTTCTAAGCCCGCTATACCCCGAACATTCCAGCTAAGTACTTTCAGGACTCGTGCAGCCATTTCTGTCATCCTTCCGTCCCCTCCACCCACATTCTCCTCCAGAATACCTATTTATGCCGACCAGATCCTCCAAGTGGAGATATTGAATGTTTATCACGACAATGTGACCTTCTCAATACTGTTGCAACATGAACAAGGATTAGTTACTTACCTGTAATCCTAGTTCTCTTCCAGGGGTATACTCATCAAAGTCATAAGCACTGAATTATCCCCGCCCATCTGCGGGATCCCGGAGCATATAGAAATATACATATATATATGAGTATGTTGGGAGATCACAAGTGCTGGCACTTCCGCGACATACATATATACATGTATATAAATACATAAATATGCAGCCTAACAAATTCCAATAAGGCAAAATGCCAAAATTACAAAGGTTTTCCCTGTACAGACAA
This sequence comes from Calotriton arnoldi, assembly GCA_963921515.1. Classification (NCBI taxonomy): domain Eukaryota; kingdom Metazoa; phylum Chordata; class Amphibia; order Caudata; family Salamandridae; genus Calotriton; species Calotriton arnoldi. The sequence continues at coordinate 271,523 of CAWUFW010007128.1, forward strand.
TCTCCTATATACACTCTGTAATAGAGAACATACACTGTAATAGTGTTATGCAAGAAAAACCTTTATTTTCAGAAAAGAAAACATGTAATAGCAGGCAGTTGGCCCATAGGCTGCATAGCTGAATAAATATCACCGTACAGTAAAACACTGGCACCTTGCCTTTAAGGCTTCCAAGAACTTGGACACTTTGCCTTTAAGGCCTCCAGGAGACCCTCTGCTCCCATCATGCACCACAGGTGACAGTTAGGTCAGTTCTTTTTGCACGGTGTACTAACTTGTAACAATTACTAAAAAATGCTCGTCCGGGGAGGCGGGAGGGTTGCTTATGACTTTGATGAGTATACCCCTGGAAGAGAACTAGGATTACAGGTAAGTAACTAATCCTTCTCTTCCAGGGGATACTCATCAATAGTCATAAGCACTGAATAGAGTAGCAAGCCCATACCCACTACCTCGCGGACGAGCAAATAGTATTAAAAAACAGATCATCTTAACATGACATTAAGCAAATAAATTCCTCAGTGAGGCTTGTCCCACTTGGGCATCCTCCTGAGCATCTGAATCTAAACAGTAATGGCGAGAGAAAGTATGAACAGACCGCCATGTAGCTGCTTTGCAGATTTCTGCTATAGGGACGTTCCTGAGGAGGGCCGTAGTAGAGGCCTTTCCTCTGGTTGAATGCGCTTTAGGCCTTCCCTGAAGAGACTTATTAGCTAATTGATAGGCTAGAGATATGCAGGAGACTATCCATCTTGAAATAGACCTTTTAGAGGATGCCAATCCTGTATTAATGGGGCCGTAGTTGACAAACAAGCGGTCCGTCTTTCTTATTACCTTGGTCTTATCCAGATAAAACTTCAACACCCTCTTAAGGTCTAACGAGTGTAAGGCCCTTTCAGGAGGTGTAGAAGGATTAGAGAAGAAGGTAGGCAAAGTGATAACCTGATTAATGTGGAAATCTGAAACCACTTTTGGCAGAAAACTTGGATGAGTTCTGAGAACTACCCTATTTGAGTGAAAAACAGTGTAGGGTTCCTTACAACATAATGCTTGTATCTCGCTGACTCTACGAGCCGACGTGATAGCAACCAAAAAGCCACTTTCCAAGACAAGTGCTGCAAGGAGGACTTGTGTATTGGTTCAAAAGGTGCGCCCATCAGTTTGGTAAGGACCACATTGAGCTCCCAAGGAGGAGAAGGGGCTCGTACTGGTGGGTATACCTTTTTAACCCTTCAAGAAAATCTTTCACCACTGGCATTTTGAAAAAAGAAACCTGTGAAGGTGATTTTCTATATGCCGTTATTGCTGCTAAGTGTACCTTGATAGATGTAAACTGCAGGCCCGACTTAGCCAGGTGTAAGAGATACGGCAAAATGACCTGTTCCTGCCCTCTAACTGGGTCATGACCATTATTCAAACACCATAAGTAAAAACGTTTCCACTTGAAAGCGTAGGAAACCCTGGTAGAAGGTCTTTTCGCTTCCTTAAGTATGTTCATACAGTCCGCTGGCAAGTCTAAGTGACCATACTGCAAGACTTCAGGAGCCATGCTGTCAGCCTGAGGGAAGGAAGGTTGGGGTGAAACACTCTCCCCTGGCTCTTGGATAGTAGGTCCGGACGACAAGGCAATCTCTGTTGCGGAACTTCGGAAAGTTGTAGAAGATCCGGATACCACCACTGGCGTGGCCACTCCGGAGCGATCAGAATCATCCTGGAGTTGGACTTGTAGAACTTCGTGATCACTGCTGGAATGAGAGGCAGTGGAGGAAAAGCGTAGAGTAAGCTCTGAGACCATTTTATCAACAGAGCATTCCCGCTTGAACCTGGTTGGTGATACCTGGACGCGTAGACGGGGCATTTGGCGTTTGTTGCATCTGCGAACAAGTCTATGTCCGGCACACCCCATCTTTGAAAGATATCCTGAGCCACTTCGGTGTTTAGCACCCAGTCGTGCGCTTCTACGAACTCTCTGCTTAGGAAGTCCGCCTGTACATTTAGGACGCCCGGCACATGGACAGCCGTGATGGTGAGATGCCGTGCCAGAAGCCACTTCCAAATGGCTTGTGCCTCCTGAGACAGAATTCTGGACCTGGTGCCTCCCTGCTTGTTCAGATAAAACATCGTCGTGGTGTTGTCTGTCTGAATCAAGAGGGAGTTGGACTGAAGAGAAGGAAAGAAGGATTTTAGGGCTAGTTGGACAGCCCTCAACTCCAGAAAATTGATATGGTATCCCTTTTCTTTGTCCGACCATAGCCCTTGCACTTGAAGGTGATTCATATGAGAGCCCCAACCTTGGAGGGAGGCGTCTGTCACTATAGTTTGAGTCGGAGTCTCTTGATGGAAGGGAACACCTTTCATTAGATGTGATCTCCTTGTCCACCACACAATGGAGTCCCTGGCAGACTGGGGTAGAGTGATCCGATCCTCCCAGCTGCCCGAAGCTTGCACCCACTGGTCCTCCAGAGCTTGCTGCAGGGGACGCATGTGCAATCTGGCATTGGGAACTATGAAGATGCATGAAGCCATCGAACCCAGGAGAGAGGACACTTGTCGGACTGTTGGGTGGCGAATCCGCAGGAGTTCTCTGCATTTGATCCTGATTGATGAAAACCTCTCCGCCGAAGGACACACGCTTGCTTCCGCGGTGTCCAGCGACGACCCTAGGTAGTGAATGTTCTGGGTCGGATTGAGAATCGATTTTTTGAAATTGACTCGTAGACCCAACTTGTTCATTAACTGGAGAATGTAGGAGAGATGAGACTGAAGCAGGGAAGGAGTTGCACTCTTCAGAAGCCAGTCGTCCAGATACGGGTAAACAAATATTTTGTGTCTGCGGAGAAAAGCTGCCACCACTGCCATGCACTTTGAAAAAGTCCGTGGGGCTGACTTCAGTCCGAAAGGTAGGACTCGGAACTGGAAGTGACGTAGAGCAACCTGAAAACGGAGAAATTTTCGATGTTTTCTGGACACTGGAATGTGGAAATAAGCGTCCTGCAGATCTATGGAGCACATCCAGTCTCCTTGATGTAGATGGGGAAAGATCTGGTGAAGGGCAAGCATTCGAAATTTCTCTTTGCGGATGTATTTGTTCAAGATGCGCAAGTCCAGAATTGGTCTGAATTCTACTGTCGGACCTTTTTTTCTGACCAGGAAATATCGAGAGTATATTCCCTGGCGCCTCTGATGAACAGGGACGTATTCTATGGCTTTTTTCTGTAGAAGACCGTTTACCTCCTCGTGTAAAATGTGATGACACAAACGGACTCGTCCTTCTGGAGGAACCGAAGGAGGTGGGATCTTGAACCGTAGCAAGTATCCATCTTGAACAATGTTCAACACCCATTTGTCGATGGTTATGTTTCTCCACTCCTCCAGATGTAATGCGATACTTCCTCCTACCGGAGTGGAACACGTGTCTAGAGGAAGCACTCCCTCATTGTTTTGATGGTTGCTTTGAGGTAGAGGCCTGCTGTCTATTGGTCCCTCTTCCTCTTCCTGGTCTCCGTTGGTGGAAGTGAGACCTCTGCTGCTGCTGACCCTGAGCCGACCATTGAGGGGTTTGAACCCTCTGTTGGAACGGGCGTTTATCATAGGGACGGGAGCGCCTACGGAATTCCTTCCGTTTTTCGAGACCCACAGCTTTCACCGTGTCCAGCTCTGCTTTCATCTTTGCCATTTCTTCGTCCGCATGCGGCCCGAAGAGAGAAGACCCGTTGAAAGGCAGGTTGGTTATCTTCCGCTGGACATCGGGTTTGAGGCCAGTCAAGCGTAACCAAGCAGAACGCCTCGAACAGATACCATGGGAGTATCCGTGGGCAGCCAGATCAGATGAGTCAGCGGAAGCACTAATCACCTGATTAGCCACTAGACCTCCCTCTTGTAGAATTTCTCTAAAGTCTTGCTGGTCCTCTTTTGGGAGTTTGTCTGCAAAACGTCCCAGTGAATCCCACAAGGATCTATCATACCTCCCCAGCAGAGCGGAGGAACTGGAGACCTTCATGATAGAAGCTGAAGTGTTGCACATCCTTCTACCTAAAGAATCCATCAGTTTACTATCCTTATCCGGAGGCGCTGAGGAGGAAGACATAGCTGAGTGCGTCTTTCTAGCCGCCGCCACAATGATGGAATCCGGAGGAGGATCCGATCTAAGGAACAACGGATCTTGGTCCGGAGCCTTGTACTTTTTGGCTATTCGGGAAGGAACAGCTCCCACCGTTGCCGGTGTCAAAAAAGTTTGCATAGCAGGTTCGAGAAGGCCTGGGACAAGAGGAAGCAAAGGCCGAGTCGAGGAGCGATGATGAAGAGTCTCAAAAATCACTGAGGAGGTAACAGTAGGGACATACATAGAAATGTTCAGCTTATTCGCTCCTCTACAGAGAACTTCACTAAAAGTGCTGAGGTCATCGATTGGAGAAACTCTTGACGGAGGTGTAGCTGTCAAAGTTGGAGAATAGTCTCTGATAGAGGACCTGGTGGAAGAAGACCGGGTGGGAGACCTATGCCGCCTTCTCTTCGGAGAAGAATGATAAGAGCGAGATCTGTCCCTTGATCTAGCATGGAGAGCATGTGAAGATCGTGATCTGCTTGGAGTCCTCCTTCTGGAAGAAAACACAGTCGGTGATCTTGATCTTCTAGGCGTTTTAGGGGATGGAGAATCCCTGGACAAGCGTGAAGGAGAATAGGTACGGGAAAAATCAGACCCCGGGCTACTGAGGGCCCTAGGCTTCCTGCACCGTGCATCTTCACCAACCACCGGAGAGCCTTCTGGGGAGATCTGGACAATATGCAGTCCTGGAGAAGATCCCGATTTTGACGATAGAGATGCAGCTCTAACCTCATCCGAGGCAACAGCAGGCTCTTTAGCTCTCGACGTCGAGCGCCTCGACGTCGACCTTTGTTTTTCCCTCGACGTCGACTTCTCCCTTGACGTGGGATGATGTCTAGGAGGAGTTAAGGACTTCGCTGCCCTCGACGGCGACCTCACCTCCCTCAAAGGTGTCCTCGACGTCGACCGTCTACTCAGGGACTTCGACGTCGAACGCACTCGCCTCCTCGACGTCAATAGCCTCGCCGTCTTCGACGCCGACTGGTCTCGCGGCACCCTTGCCGCCGGCAAACTTCTCGACGTCGACCTACGGGGAGGTGACGGAGAGTGCCTTGACGTCGACGGATGTCTCGACGTCGATGGATGTTTTGACGTCGATCGGTCTTTGCCATGGCTATACCTCGAGCCCGAGGTAGCATGCTTCGACGTCAATACCTTTCTCGACGACGGAGACTCACGCCGTCTCGACGTCGGAGATTGTGTCGGTCGCTTCTTCGACGGCGGCAACGACGTCGACGGTGAACAGTCCGGAATCTGCCGTTTCCTTGATGTTGAAGAGGCAGAATGATGCTGGCGTCGATGTTCTTGAAGAGAGGAGGGCTCTTGACACGCAAGGCCACTTCCCAGCCGGGTTTTTCCTCTCTCGATCACAGCCTGAAGGCGAATCCTCTCCCTGTCGCGAAGAGTCCTCGTAGAAAACTTACTACAATGGTAACAAGTGTCAGGCTTGTGACTGGAAGGAAGACAGGCGATACACACAGAGTGTGGATCAGAGATGGCCATCTTCTTTCCACAGGATGGACATTTTCGAAAAAGAGCTGGCATTCTGACAGAAAAAGTTTGAAATTTTGTCAGAGAATGATAATAAAACACTGCCAGCACAGGAAAATCGCAAAAAACAAAAAAGAAAACAATTCCTGACAGAAAAGTCAGAAAAACTGTCGAGCTCAAGCTCCAGGATCCTCATAGAAGGAGCCGGAAAAAGAACTGACCTAACTGTCACCTGTGGTGCATGATGGGAGCAGAGGGTCTCCTGGAGGCCTTAAAGGCAAAGTGTCCAAGTTCTTGGAAGCCTTAAAGGCAAGGTGCCAGTGTTTTACTGTACGGTGATATTTATTCAGCTATGCAGCCTATGGGCCAACTGCCTGCTATTACATGTTTTCTTTTCTGAAAATAAAGGTTTTTCTTGCATAACACTATTACAGTGTATGTTCTCTATTACAGAGTGTATATAGGAGATTGTCTGTACAGGGAAAACCTTTGTAATTTTGGCATTTTGCCTTATTGGAATTTGTTAGGCTGCATATTTATGTATTTATATACATGTATATATGTATGTCGCGGAAGTGCTATGCACTTGTGATCTCCCAACATACTCATATATATATGTATATTTCTATATGCTCCGGGATCCCGCAGATGGGCGGGGATAATTCAGTGCTTATGACTATTGATGAGTATCCCCTGGAAGAGAAACACACTTTCCCTTACCCCACTCCTCCCCTAGGGCAGTCGCGTGACTTTCGCTTCCAGCATTACAACCAAAACAAAATTCAACACATACCGCCCCATTACCCTCCCCCTCCTGACCGTTGTGCATTATTGAAGTCCATGACATGGATTTCTGTGGTCAAGTCCTTTCACGATATTCTTGCTTTGGTTCCCTGTCTGAATGTCTGTATTTGGGTGCTGTACTAGTAGACTGGTTTTCGCCCAGGCGCGAGATAACTCTCAAGCTCCCCAGGCAAAGTCTAGATCTAGTAGGGGCAGAGCTTTCCCTCGGCTGCCCAGCTCCATTGCAATGCTGTTCTTACATATATTTTGCCCTTTAACCCCCTTTCTCGCATATTTAAACCCCACTCCAGTATGTGCATGTTTGTTAGTCACTTGTCTGCACTCGTCCCTTTTGGTCTTCTGCCACTGTTCATTCATGTCTGCTTCTCACGTTTCCAGGATCTGTTCCAAGGTCCTGAGATACCACCTCTGATTCCGGTACAGTCTCGGTGTCAGAAGCCTGCCATGTACTGTTGAGGAGAACCTTAATCCGCCCTGGGCCTCCAGTTCTTTCCAACTGTTGTTGTTGCTTGGACTGCCTGCGTTCCTGTGTCCGTTCTCCAGTCGGTGGAACTCTGGTGGACCCCGTGGATGGGGCCAGACATCCCCCTCCAGCTCCCCTGGCGTCCAACCAGTCACTTGCCTCGCCGGCCGAGAAAAAGAACAGTGTGTGACCCTCGTTTTCTACTCGTAGCTTTGCAGGAAACATGAGGCTGTATGTCAGATTTAGGTCTCTAAGTCTCTGTTTATCCATAATAAAGGTTTTTCTCTGCTCCTGCACCCTTTGTGTGTATATGAAGATGGAATGACCCTCATAGAGGATCTGACCTCTGTTTCGGGAAGCTTGCAGGATGACGTCCCAGTCCCTATAATTGAAGAATCTAGCGATTATAGCTCGAGGAGGTGCTCCCGGTCTAGGCAAGGGGACCAGCGCCCTATGTGCCCCTTCAACATTAAAAAGCTTTCAAAGTCTCTTGGGGGCTATTTCTTTGGTGATCCAGTCTTCTTAAAATAATTCCGCTGAGGGGCCTTCTGCTTTCTCTGGGAAACCAACAAATCCTAGGTTATTCCGTCGTGATCGACCTTCGGAGTCCTCTGCCCTCTCATCCAGCTGTGTTACTTTCTTTTTTAGTTCAAGCACTGTGGCACCAAGGCTGCACATTTCTTTCTGTAATGCATCCACATTATTTTCGGTGGTGGTCACCCTATCCGAGGCCTTCCGCAGGTCACATTGTAGAAGACTCACATCTATGGCCACCGCCTCAATTCTATGGACCATGTCATCTCTTGTCGACTGGATTGCTTGGATCACATCCGCCAGTGGGGGGGAGGGGAGATCCTCATTACTCTGTTCGTGGGGACCCTTCCCTCCAGTAGCGTCTGCTTCCCTGTTTTCTAGGCCTTGCATTATAGGCTGGGAATAATTTGATATCTTGTTCGCTTGTGCTTTAGGTGCTTTCTCTTTCACCATGATTGCTTCCGAGTTCCTGTCCTGCGTCTAACTGTTAGAGAGGGTCCTTTCACTGTGGTCCCTGGCACACGGTGTCTTATTTCTTGAATTTCTCTGTGTTTGGTTACTGATCCAGGCTCCCAGTCCCCTCAAATTCCTCAACTTTCCTGTCCCATTGCCCGGGGGAAGCCCTTTTACTGCTTTTCGTGAAAGGGACTTTTCAGATTGGAGTGTAACTCTCCTACGCATCTCCATGTCTTGCAATTTATCTGTGCAAGATTGGATTCCCAGCAATTGGCTTCCACTGTGCACTCGATAGCCACCAGGAGCCCCCCCCCCCATCTCATGTATGTCTTGGTCCTATCACCCGGAGTCCGTCCTTCTTCAATTGCGCCGCACCCCTTGCCAGCCCAGCGGAGCCGCGCAGCCGATCTAGGCAAGTAAAGGCCACGGGGGCAACCGATCACCGTTGTTTCAAGCAGGGGCGGGGTTGCTCCCCCCTACCTCCAGGGCATAGAATAAGGCTCCTTTGCAGCCCTTGGCACCTGCAAGGCCTCCAACCTCGCCCCCATCTCTCGAGGCGCCGGAGGGAAACCAGAGGCCCGCTTACAGTCCTCAGCACAGCGGGGAAGGACCAAGGACCAGGTGGTCTCCGTCAGCACAGGCATGGGCAGATCCAGAACTCCACTCCAGCCCCCGCGCCTCTCCGATACACCGGCCACGTCCTCGGCCCTGGGGGATGCCGGGCGGAGTCCGGGAGGTCCGCCGGCAGTCACCAGCGACACAGGCGAAGGCCCCGGGGCCAGCCAGCTCCCGCTATCACGGGCAGGGGCGGGCTTGCGATCTCCTACCTTCTGCACTCGCTCAGGATGCCCCTCCAGCGTCCGATGCCCTCCGGGCCCGCCGATCATATTTTTCACTCCTCTGGGCACCGGGGAGGTTCCAAAGGTCCTTTGGCCTTCCGAGCAGTGTGCTTCGTTCTCGGCCGTCGCCACACGCAAGATGGCGCCGCTCATTTCTCCCGTCTCTCTGTTGTCGTTGTGTCGCTTTCAGGACGATTGGCAACTCTACGTTTCTATTTTCCACTGAGGTGGGTTCCGTCACTATTTCGGGTCATATATTGGGCTCATTCAGGAGCAGGATGTTGTAGGATAGTTTCTGTCATTCGGGCAGCCGCAGGGAGCTCCGAGAAACACGTCTACGCGGCCATGTTCATCATTCAAGAGTTTATGACTATCAATAAAGATCCTATGATGCAGAAACAGACATCTTTTATTTTTACGTATAAGGTAAGTCAAAAGTGGTTTGACGGTATGAACTCCAAAGATAATACTTTTGTTTTAAAATTATTATTCTGTGTACTAGCAAGCATGCACTGAGAAGAGGTGACAACAAAGTCCTTTTTCTAACACTATGTTCGGAGTTGCTTAGACTGGTGGATTTCCAATTATTTCCATTAAGTCTTGTCATTTGATTTACAGCTCGTCACGATATTTGCCTTATGCCCACCTCTCTGCATCCTCTTTCTGGTTGGATAACAAGAAATTCAAGCATTCACTCTGGGAGCAGTCCAGACAATGACAACATGGCCCCTCTGTCTAATGTCTTACCCTCCATGATTATGAAGTGTCCGTCACAGTGAGTGTGTCTCCCAGCATCTTTGGGACCTAAGTGCATAACATGACAGTGGTACACTGGCCTTGTTTCTGTCCATCTACAAGCACAAAATGTGCTTTCTGGTGCAAAATAATAAGCACGAAGAGAAAAACTCGGATGGCTGAGGTGTTTTAGCCCAGTCTGTGTTACTACCGAAGTGCGGGCTTAGTAAGCAGGCGTTCTACAGCTCAAAGTTGTTTCTGAATGCTTCAGGCAAACTTCATGAGCCTAGCTTTAATTCTGCTCCCAAATAAACATTACAATGTAATGATCCTAAGGTGCACATTAGCCTGTGGCCCACCACAGTTTTCCTATTATGAACCTACAGACAGTTTTATATAACTTTTTAGAAGTACATTGAAGAAGTAAGCTGGGTGAGTGGGTGAGTGAGTGAGTGTGTGAGTAAGTGAGTATGTTTATGTTCTTCTTTGTAAAACCTACAAGCTTCAAATGGCTGGTATGTTACACTGCCGATGTTTTCACTGTCAATGAAATAATTATCAGTGCTGCAGTTCCATGACAATTAAAACACAGACATAAAAACACAGATATAAATGTAACAGTGGTGCTGTCCACTTAGTCCTCTGTGATCTTCAGAGAGCAGACAGTGGAGTTTCAAGGGGATGGGTTCTTGTCATAATTCTCCAATGATGTCACTCACTGGTGCTTGAATCCTTTGGTAAAAGGCCAAATAGCATGCTTCATATCAGGTAAACCTGCAACACCTCAAGCAGAGTACTCTAGTATTTGGTTAGGTTTCATTCATGTATAGGCCACACTACAGACAACTTTAGCTGTTTGACACAGAACTCTTCTTACCAATACTTTAACATATACCTAGAGTGGCCTTTGAGCCTGTCCCTTGCTCACGGTACAGCCAGCATTTGTGTCTGACTCAATGGACCTCTAGCGATGGTTTTAAGTACTGAAGCATGCTACAGCACAGCATTTTGTCTGACTCGAGGGACCTCTAGTAACAGCTTAAGGTACTGCAGCATGCTACAGCAAAGATCTGAGTCTAACCGAAGGGACCTACAACAAAAGCATATGGTACTGCAGCCCGCATTGGAACAGTGCTAACTGCAGCAAACAGCGAGACCTATTGGCTTTTCCAATGCTTGTTTCAGAAATGTGTTTAGGCCTCTTCTTTCAATAGAAAGACATGTAACCCAGCGTTTCTATTTAGAGGGGAAACAGCGGGGACAACATTGATATATTATGCTACTTTTGTGGACTGACCACTCTAGTTAACAATATTTAAATGTCCTCTTCGGGCATCCAGACTGGAATTCAGTACTATATGCTTCTTGAGAAGACACACAAGTAGGTATACAAATAAACCGAAGGCGGTGATTGCAAATATCTATGCCCAGATGTTATTTCCTCACCTTTGTAGAATGGAATACAAGTCCTTTTCCTTCACTGGGGTGTTTGTTGTGCACAGGCATGGAGTAACAACCACTACGATTTTGCTTGGGTTGCCCATCTTGATGTGAGTACATCACAAAATGTTCTTCCTCCATATAAGTTGGGAACGTTGCTGCTCCTGAACAGTGACTGGATGTTGCAGCTAATGTAGAGCATTATTCTCCTTAGATGATCTCTTTTAGCTCTATAAACAAGAGATCTCAATACCTAGTTTAACTTAGGTGGGTGACAGGGTTGGGGAATCTGAAACATGTAAAGTTAAATGATGTAATTTCTATGAAGCTTATGACAAGGAGGGATAACCTGGGGAAGCAGTTACTATGTTCACTAGTGTGATGAATGTCGACTGATTCCTGGATCAGGATTTGGGATAAGTTTATCTCTTATCTCCTTGCTAATTTTTTAATCAAGGGTTAATAACTTCAAAAAGTGAACAAGAAGTAGGCAATAGGCAATCATGGTTTATTTACTTAAGAAGAAAAAGTTACTTACCATTGGAAAAAATATTTCTGCTGGACTCCAACTGCAGCTCTGTCCACCCAAGATATAACAATATCAGCTCTGTATGACGCCGACAAGCAGTATAGTGACAATTCCTTGTATTTCTTTTTTTTCAGCCCAATTGAGGCATACAGTGATGAACCTCCTCACCTTATGAATGGTCACCTAAAATAGACTATTTGGATGAGATGCTAGCATGTGGGTTCATTAGACGCTCCTCCTCTCCGATCTCCTCTCCTCTTTTCTTCATACCAAAGAAAGAGGGGGGCCTTTGCGCGTGTCAATATAATAGGTCCCTTAATAAGGTCACGATAAAGAATAAATATCCATTACCGCTCATCCCAGTACTATTAGACCAAATTAAGAGTGCCACCGTTTTTTCTAAGTTAGATTTACGGGGGGCATACCATCTTATCAGGGTACGTAAAGGGGATGAGTCGAAAATGGCGTTCCGAACAAAGTTCGGTTTATTCGAATACTGTGTAATGCCATTCGGCCTCTGCAATGCCCCTGCGGCTTTTCAATTTTTTTATAAATGAAATATTTCGAGATTTTTTGGACCGTGTCTTAATCGTCTATATCGACGATATTCTGGTATTTTCTAGGACCCCCAGGGAACACGAAGAGCATATGAGACAGGTGCTACAGAGACTAAGAGAACATCACCTGTTTGCCAAACTCAAGAAATGCACATTTCATGCTTCCACGGTGGAGTTCTTGGGTTTTGTAATTTCAGAGGCTGGGATACAGATGGGCAAAAAGAAGGTAGAGGCCATCCTATCATGGCCTGTCCCCACCTGTGTAAAGGACATACAGTCTCTGTTAGGTTTTGCAAATTTTTACCGTCGCTTTATCACGCATTTTTCAGACGTGGTAAAACCCATTACAAGGCTGGTGAAAAAAGGGGTACCTTTTGTCTGGTCTCTAGAAGCACAACGTGCTTTTGACGTGTTAAAAGCAAAATTCACCTCTGCCCCTGTATTAATACATTCTGACCCAGCTATTCCTTTTTTTGTTGAAGCAGACGCATCCCAATATGCCGTGGGAGGAGTTTTGTCCCAGAGAGACATGAAAGGACAGATGCACCCTATTGCATACTTTTCAAAGAAGTTATTACTGGCGGAACAGAACTACACAATCGTAGAAAGAGAATTGTTGGCCATTAAGAAAGCCTTTCAGGAGTGGAGGCATTATCTCTGTGGAGCTAGGCACCCCATAACCATATATTCTGATCATAAAAATCTGGAATTCTTTCGCACCGCTAGAGCGTTGACACCCAGGCAGATGCGATGGGTGTAATTCTTTAGTGAGTTTGACTTTGTGATCACTTATCGACCGGCCTCACAACAGGTCAAAGCAGACGCTCTGTCCCGCTTATGTGTGTCACTCCCACATAAAAGAATCAACCCTACTCTTGAGGCCCTAATACCCTCTGACAAAATTCTAGGATGCGTTTCCTTTGATCAGTTCTGCACCGACTTGGAAAAAGCATTAACCGAAATAGATATGTCCCCTTGGTTAGAACAACCCGATTATCATCTAAAAGGCGGCCTACTTTATCATGGGGAACGGTTATACATTCCGAGCAAACACCGTGACCAAGTATTACAGTGGGTCCACTCTTCAGCTTTAGTGAGCCATCCTGGCATTCAAAAGACTAAGGACATATGCAACAGATGGTTCTGGTGGGAGAACATGGCTAGTGATATAAAAGACTATGTTTCATCTTGTCCGATATGCGCAACGCAGAAAGTACCTCGTACCACGCCTGATGGGTTGTTGCACCCTCTTCCTGTCCCCCCTTATCCCTGGCATACTGTGAGTATGGATTTTATCACAGATCTCCCTAAGAAAGAGGGCTTCACCACTATTTTTGTAGTGGTGGACTCCTTTTCTAAAGTAGCACATTTTGCGCCTCTTCCCAAGATCCCTACCGCAGGTGAATTGGTGTCTGTCTTCATACAAAACGTCATACGCTTGCACGGGGTGCCCTCAGTGCTTGTTTCTGATCGGGGTCCCCATTTCGTTTCTAAATTTTGGCACGAAATAGGTTCCACTCTACAAATGGATTTACGTCTGTCATCCGCCTATCATCCTCAGACGGATGGACAGACAGAGCGAGTTAACCAAACTATGGAGCAGTATCTTCGCTGTTTGTTAGCAACTCTAACATGTAATTGGGTAAGAGCTCTGCCTGTGGCAGAGTTTGCATACAACAACAGCTTACACTCCGCATTAGGCATGTCACCTTTCTTTTGTGCCATGGGTTTCCACCCCAGAACAGTGCCCTTGCAACCCGCTTTCAGAGTCCCAGCAGTGGATTCCCTATGTATAAACCTGAAAGCGATATGGAAGGCAGCTCAATCCCAATTACGGTTGACCAAAGAAACGATGAAGAAAAAAGCAGACAAACATCGACGCCCTGCTCCTTGCTATGCCCCTGGAGATAAGGTTTGGTTGGCCTCAAAAAATCTTCGATTGGCAGGACCAAAGAAGTTGCAACCTCGTTTTGTTGGTCCATTTAAAATAGTACAAGTTATCAATCCAGTGGCCATAAAACTAGACTTGCCGGACGAATATCGAATACATCCTGTGTTTCACACATCCCTTCTCAAGCCCTTTATTCCTTCTACTCATGCTTTGATTCCACCACCTCCATTGCTAGTTAATGCACAGGAAGAGAATGAAGTGAATCGTATTATGGATTCACGGAAACAAAATGGAAAACTATTATTTAATGGATTGGAAGGGATACCCACCTGAGGAAAGAACCTGGGAACCCGCCACGCATCTTCATGCACCCCTCTTCATACGGAGGTTTCATGCCCGTAACCCTTCTAAACCTCGCCCTGTTAAACAACCTTTGAGGAGGAGGTAATGTTACCACTCATATCCCTGTCATTACTATTTTACAGGCATGACTACTTTCCTTCTTCTTTTTCTAACTTTCCCTTTTTAAAAATCCCTTTCCTTCCTCATTGGCTTACAGCACACCATGTGACAAGAGGTGTACTATGTAACAGACACCTGATACTAATTCGAGTTGCTTGGCTTTAAAGATTACCGTTGATTTGAATCCTGGCAGAGCGAGAACGCAGGAGCGGTTCTCTCTCCACTCTTTCCTTTTTCGGTGCGCGGCATGAGCCGTGAGCACCTCTAGCCTCTTCAGACCGCGGACGCGGTTCTTGCTTCATTGACCCTTTTTCGGTGCGTGGCAGGAGCCACGAGCACTACTACGCCTCTCCAGACCGCAGAAGCGGTTCTTTGTTCAGTCACCCTTTCATAGTGCGCGGCCGGTGCCGCGAGCACTAAACAAGCCTCTTCAGACCGCGGTCGCGGGTCTTTCTTCATTTACCCTTTTCCGGTGCGTGGCAGGAGCCGCGAGCACTACTACGCCTCTCCAGACCGCAGAAGCGGTTCTTTGTTCAGTTACCCTTTCTTAGTGCGCGGCAGGAGCCGCGAGCACTAAACAAGCCTCTTCAGACCGCGGACGCAGTTCTTTCTTTATTCACCTTTACTCGGTGCGCGGCAGGAGCCGTGGGCACTACAAAGCATACTTCAAGACCGCAGGCGCGGTTCTTTGTTTCTTGTTACCTTACCCGGTGCGCGGCAGGAGCCGTGAGCACCACAAAGCCCTCAAGAACGCAGGCGCAGTTCTTTGCTTGTTTACTTCAACTTCCTGGTGCGCGGCAGGAGCCGTGAGCACCACAAAGCCCTCAACACCGCAGGCGCGGTTCTTTGTTTGTTTACTTCAACTTTCTGGTGCGTGGCAGGAGCCGTGAGCACCACAAAGCCCTCAAGACCGCAGGCGCGGTTCTTTGTTTGTTTACTTTAACTTCCTGGTGCGCGGCAGGAGCCGTGAGCACCGCAAAGCCCATAAAAACCGCGGGAGCAGTTCATTGTTGTATGATTTCCCTTTCATTGCATCATCTCACTGGATGTTGAGGACACCCTGGAAATTATCTGGTTCAAGAACAATTATACGAGACTCTACTTATCTTTGCATCCTGGTGAGTGCACATCCTTTTATTTCTTCTGCCACAGTAGAGTAGGTCTCCTTAGTCTGTTGTGTACTTAACTCTTTCTTCTGTCCTTCTCTAAAGTTCTACTCCTATTTATGTCTTCCAGACCTTGGCCTCCCCCATCTATCCTAAGACTCCAACGAAACAGACACTGTCTGCTGTCCCCTCCGTCCCGTATCAAGGAACTCCAGGACTCTCCGCCTGTCACCATTATTCCCGACAAAGAAGGCATCCGGTGGGGTATACTCACGTCACTTTCCCCTTGGGATCAATCGCCCATCCTGTTGTAGTCAGTGTGGAGGATTGGTCTGGAGGTGAGAGGGGGGGCTCTCTCCGTTTCCGCGGTTCCTGGTTTTCAGGTGAGTGGGGTTGTGATACCTTTCCTCCAAGGGCGCCACCTCCATTGCCTCTTTATTCAGAAAATGATGGTGAGCACTTCCTTGCAGAAGGAGCATGAGTCTGGGGGCACAACAAGAATGGAAGGGCATAGTCTGTAAAGAAAAGATGAAGCATCCAGTCAAGTGTGCTGATTGTCTCATAACTGGTGACGAAGTAGGACCTCTACCTTTACCAGAAGCTGGTATTTTCTCTCCAGTGGCAATCACTTGTGCTGGCAGCACAATTTTTATGGTCAACGTCCTTGGAATCACTATAAACAGATTCCAACAAGGAAAATGCCGCTGGAAGTGCTGCCTGAATTACAATGCTATGAGCTGTTGCAGGCTGCACCAAATATTAGAAAGAAGACCGATCTTTTGAAGCGAAGTACCAAAGAATAGGCCTGAGTTTTTGATCATCCCCGTGATCAGGCTAAAGGTATATTGTGGACAAGTGGAAGTCTTACCTCATCCAGAAAACTGTGAGTTAAAAGCTCCTTCAACACTGTTTCATGTTGAAACTGGTCGTCCACTATATAAAAACGAACATACAATCATTTTCTATAAGGAACTGCACATATCGAGAAACAAGTACAAGTGTGAGGCACTGACTTGGATAACTAGAGATGAGAAGAGGGATTGCCTCTATTCTCTGAGGTGATTAATCCACAGTTTAAACATGTAGAGGTAAAGGAGATGTACTAATGAGTGCCAAGATGTGTTTCTACATCAACAAGTGTCTCAATTTGTGCTGGACAGGAGTATGCTCAAAATGTACTACTGCACACAGTAACTGGTGGCCAGTCTCCTCAATGGATTATCGAGAGATTAACAAGTGATAATGCTTGAATCTATTCTGCTGTTCTGGGATGATGTATTGACCTCCTCATGGAAAACCATATAGTCCCCCCACAATGGGGGAACCTTGACTTCTGCGAAGGTGTGTCGTGGGGTGTTGAAGATGTGTGAGTAACCAGGAGTCTTTCTACTATATCATCAGTGCTATATTTGAGAGCACAGTCATTGCAGCACAATATAGTGTTTCTCTTCAATGGATGTGACAACCTGCAAGTAGGTTACTTTAGTGGGAGTCAGGAAATAACATCCAGATCCTGCCAGGCCTGACCACTGTTCTGAAGGAAACTGCTGTCTAAAACTGATTTGGATGCCTTGACATCTCTGTCCCCAGTTCTTCCAAGTAACAACTCAAGTACATTTGTCTGACCTGTGTCTGTCCCAACAGACATCTATACAACAATTTGTTTTCCTTTCCCTTCAATTGTACTGGGAGTTGCTTTGGAATTAAGAACTCTTGGTGTATGGCCTGTATCTCTCAACCTGATCCGTTATTCCTGCCTCTGTCTCCTTTAGAGTAGGCATGCCCAGGAAGATATGTCCTGCACTCATTGTCTGGACTTGTGATTTTTAAAAATGTCATGCAATATTTTTGGCTCTGACTTCCTGACATTGCTCCGAGGCTTCAGCCGCGGCCCCTCCATTAGGGCGGAGGAGTGTCACCCTCTGCTGCTAGTACAGCAAAAGACACAAATAAAACGGTAATAAAATTAATCACTGTTTTATTTTTCACTGCTCCCAGCCCGAGCAGTGTTTGGGCGCAGGGCATTGCTGCTCACTCCAACAGTTTACCCTGCATAAGTCCCGCCTGACATGCACAGTGTAAACCTCTCCATCTAGCTGTCTCAGACAGCTGGGTGGAGAACAGGCAGAGGCCTCCTGTGCCTGCTGGAGCGTCGAGGCAGTCCTCTCCAGCCAATCCTTGCGCTGCTCTCATGGTGCTCATCTGCAGCAGGAGAGCAGCATCTGAATTTGCCGAAGGGGGTTGCCCGAGGCTCCTTGAGGTGCTTGCCGTCGTGTTCATGCCAGAAGAAAGGAGACCGAAACACGGGTAAGTACGTTTTAATTTTTTTGTTTAATTATCTTCTTGCCCCCTCTGGGATTGTCTCTCGGTCCCCCCGACGCCTCTCCAGTGTTGAGGGTAACCGTCCGTCACTGTCAGGCTTAGCCGCTTAGATAAATACTGGCCCTCTGGAGAAATTAGGTCGTATTTGCTTTGACTTTGGCAGGAGCTCTGCACACGAGGAGGTAAAACCCACAAGCAAAGTTAAATGATGTCTCTGCTCTTAAGTTATTATTTTGTACACATTCCTTCATTTGCCCTGCATTTCCAGTAAGTAAATAAGGGCACCTTTTTTTTTATAAGTTACATGTTTAAGGGAACATTGATTGGACAGTATCTCCAATGATCTCTTTATGGATAAAATACTATTTTGGAGACCAATTCTGACCAAGGTAATAAGAGCTTGCTGCTGGACAGGTATTCTGAATACATGGTCGGATTCTTTGATAGTCCCGATCTATAAAAAGGGGGAACATTTCAATCCAGTTTGCTACCGCCCCCTTTCTTTACTTCTTCGGTGAAAGTTACAGGCAGAAGACTACTGCTGAGAAAACTGGAAGAGGACGAAGAAAATAACGATATCCTCTCAGATCTACAGTATGGCTTTCGCAGGGGCCTGTGGACGATCAAACAGGGACTTAATTTAAACCTGCTAATTGGGAAGTATACCCAAATCAAAAAGGGCCAACTTTATCTGGCATTTGTTAATCTGAACTGCATTCGATTGTGTCTTGCAAGACAAATTGTGGAAAATGCTGTCAGACCTAGGACTAGACCTGCCGATAATATCTTTTCCTAGAGAGATGTACACGGGGAGCAGGGCCAAGGTTTGTTATGGATTTAGGAATTAATGCACCCGTGCATTCAGCATAGAGAGAGGGGTTAGGCAGGGATGTGTCCTTGCGCCATTCCTGTTTACTCTGTTCATTAACAGCTTGGGTACAGTTTTGACAGAGCGTTGCATGGGCCACCCCTAGATCGGGAGCCCTGCTCTATGCCGATGACGCCGTGCTCATGTCTCGTACGCCCATGGACTTACAGTGGTTGCTCACCTGTTTTGTTAAATATATACAGGGTTTGGGTCTAAATATGAATTTGAGAAAAACATCTATAACGAAATGTGGGGGAATATTGCGAAGAGCAGTGATTTTAAGGTCGATGATGTTAAGTTACGTTTTACTTCCACTTTTTCTTACTTGTGGATTCTAATTGAGATACATATTACTTGGAAACAGGCTGTTGACACCAGAAAGTTACACTTAATAAAAGTTTCATCAGTGCTGCTAATCTTTGCCCCTAAACTTGACAAAAGACCTTTGAATTAAATGGTTACTATCTACAAGGCTAAGCGTGTGTCTGTGGCATTGTACAGGGTGGGAGTATGGGATATAGCAAAATTAACCCCCTCCAACTGGCAGACAATGCCTTTTTCAGGAACCTTCTTTCTGTTCCTAAGAACTGTTCCTCTTTTGTGTGTCACACGGAACGTGAGGCCACATTTTTAGCTGATATGATTAGAATTCAACCAATTTTTTTATGATATAAGATCTGGACTTGCAAGGACACAGCTTTAAATCGAAACATTATTAATGACTGTCTTAAGGTGTCTTTGTCTCTGCAAATCCCTTGGCTGAAATTTATAAACTAGACTTGTCTGGAGTTAGGTTGTATTGAATAATTCGAGAACACGGATACGCTGCACTACATTAGTAGGAGGGAGTTGAAAAAGCAATGTTTATCTCTGTTTGAAGAACATAGGAAGAATCTGCGGAAGTAGCTAAACCTAGTGTAACCCAAAACAATTGCTGATTGTTACTGATGGTATGCAACCTTATCTTAAATCTGTTTACAATCACCAGCATAGGTTTGTTATGACCAATTCAGACTTGATATTTTCCATCGATTGGTAACATTTCCTAAAACCAATGATTGGTCTGTCATTTTTAGGACGAGCCTGAGCCAGCGCGCAAGCGCTGCTCTGGCGATCTGTTGTAGGTATAGTACGGAGGAGAAGCCCCGCCCATATTTTTCATTGGCTTGTGTCTTTGTCCTTCCTAAATGCTGGCGTTTGATTCCTTAATAGGCTTGTTAGTCCCTCCTTAGTACTGCCATGTCGTCATTTGTATCCTCCCATGGCTACTGGCCCCTTTACTTGGTTGTTACACGGTATGTGTACTTTTTCTTTATTGAGCCGGGACAATGGCGGCTGCTTGTTTGCAATGCCATAGGACTCGCATTTAAATGCGAGACCTATGGCATTGCAAATATTTTTTTATTTAAGCAGCACAGCCGCCTCAGATGGGATAATTGCGGTCGTGCTTTTCTTTTGTTCATTGTTTTTATTGTTGGTCATGCCCACTTTCACTTTCATAATAGCGTGCACACCACGCTAAATATGTAAAGTGGTGGCCGCGCTTTTGTTTTCCTATGCGCAGCTCGCCAAAAACAACTTTACAAAGATTGATTTCATACTTTTTAACAGTGCGGCATACCGCGCTTTCACTTTCTTTGTATCGGACGAGCTCTGTGCCTTCCAGCACTGCTGCGTCACCGGACTCACATGACATCCCCTGACCCCGCCCCACTACTCAGCAGCAGAAGCCAGAAGCAGCGGTACCCCAGTCAGGTATGAGGCCTGGTGCTTTATTTCAAGTCGTATAAAGGTATGAAGGTGCTTTATTTCAAGTCGTCCGGGGTTGTAAACCCGAAATAAACTTTATTGGTTGATAGTTGAGTTGGAACGAGACCTGCTCAGACTCGCCGTTAAAAAGCAATAAAAAAAACGTTATTTTTAGGAAGCTGAAAGAAGGCAGCTGTATTTAAACGCAACACTTTTGTTTTTTATCTGCTCCGCGACTGTTTCTCCTGAGACAGGTGAGATGTGGTGGGCTGGGGTAACCTTGGAATGGGGGAGAGGAGGGCTGGTCTCCACCAATAAAGGAGTGCCTGGTCTGCTTCTGCCAGTCTGAGCCCCTGTGCAGTGCTCTGTGCCCGCTCACTGTCCCGCAGGCAGCGCCCGGGTCTTAGCCCCTGCTCCCTCCACCCCATCTCATACGGCAGGTATCTTTGGCCAGCTCCTGGGGGCAAGATGAGTCTCTTGGGGTTTATTCCCCTTCTCCTGGCTGCCTTCCCACTCCTGTGCCTCTCCCAGTCTGAGACCCTCGTTGCTCATCACAGGTTTGAGTACAAGTTTAGCTTCAAGGGGCCACACCTGAGCATGCCCAACGGGGATGTGCCCATCTGCGCCCACTATGGTGGTAAGAGGCTATGGGGGCATGTGTGAGAGTATTCGTGTGCAGAGTCTCTTAGGGGTCTTTAATCACGTTGTTGGTCCTCTCCTGGGGCAATAATTTCAAATATCAGCCTTCTTCAATGACGTAAATTTCACTTTTGAGTGTCAGTTCAGGCCATTATGTAACTTGATAGTTTATCTCTGGGGCATTAATGTCACGCTGACTGGCTCTCCCTTGTACTATTGTTAAGTAACTCTCCCACATCACAGTCTCGCGCAGGGCCAATATTTTCCAGCAGGACCCCCATTCTGGGCCATTAATTTCATGGGCAATCTCATTAGGGGCCCTTCCTGTGTCCACAAGTCAGCCACTCTCTCGGGGCAGTAGCGGCCCGTCAGTATCGTGAACCAGGCAATGGCTTGGTGCCAAGTTAAGCGGGGAGCCAGCTTCGAGGACAGAAGCTGCCCTTATGGTTTTGGGTCGCTGATTTCATTTTTCGCCCAGGGCTTTAAGAGGACCGGGTCTTTTCCGGCCCGGTAGTAATTACTAACGGACATCGAAACGGGTCCCTATCAGGCCCTATGTTCATATCCTTAACCTTACCGAAAATTACACTGATACATTTCTGAAAAATTAATGTAAAAAAATGTAAAGTAACCCATGTCAGCGATGACGTTTCTGGATATATTTCACATGTTTAACACTATTAGGAAGGCAAGGTTAAGTAAACCATTTCCAGGATGTTGTGTGTAATTTTAGTGTCACATATTACTCTTGTTTAGTGCATACTTTGAACTAGGTCGCCTTCAGGTGTTTATACTAGGCCACGATTGCTTTGGAGTGAGGCTGAAGGCGGTGTCAGTATCTTTCTCACTGTGCCTGTCAGTGGGTCAAAAATATATTCAGAATACAGGTCCTTCCAATCATTGGCCGCTCTGCTGAACAAACAGAGCAAAGATTGGGTATTCTGGTTGCAGTGTTATTCTATGCAAACGTGTGTGAAGGAGGTACATAGATGTCAAAATATTGACAAGAAAATGCAGGGCTTACAGGTGAGTATGTGCGTTGGGCATGTTTGGGGAATGGTGAAGTGAAGGACATGCGAGGTAGATCATTCAGGAGGGAGTGAAAAGAGGGTGCTCGGAGCAGGGTTCTCCAAAGTCCGTAATGGAGGGCTGGATCCATGCCAACATTTATTAGGTCGAGCCTGGGCAGCGCATGTGCAGCTCTGCGAGGCATGTTGTATTCAGGTAGGGACTTGAAGCTCCGCCCACTCTACGCCCGTATTTTTCATTGGCTGGCTTGTGTCATAATCCACTGTAAACTGTGGTTGCTCATTGGTCGATAGGCTTAGTAGTCCCTCCTTAATACCGCCTTCTCTCATTTTGTAACCTCCAATGGCGACACCCCCTGTTACGTGTGTTGTTACTCGGTAGGCTTTAATTACAGCCTCTGAGCACTATTTTCTCAAATTGCTTTGTCCTGCCTGCTGTTGCAGGCAGGACACGTTCTCTCCTAATGCTTTTTAAAAAAAATGTTTAGCACAGGCGCTGACATTTGCAATGCAGTAGGTCTTGCATTTGCAAGAGTTTAAGCTATTGGCATTGTAAATGACAATGCCTTATATTTATCTGTTTTAAAAACAACACATAAATAAAAAGCATTGTCATTTACAATGCCAATAACTCAAACTCTCATAAATGCGAGACCTACTGCATTGCAAATGCTTGTTAAACTAACTGTCCGTGTGATGACTTATTCGACCAAAGTGCTTTGCATAAAAGTTTTTTTTGCACAATTTACAAGATATCTCGGAAACGTTTTATTCTGCCCATTTTACATGACAATAATTTTAAACAAAGTTGCCCTGCCTGATTGGTCTAGCAACAACTAACATCATTACCAATTTGTTGCACGGTATCTAGTTATTTGTGGTCTGTGATTCACCTTAGGAAAAAACTGGACAACTAGATTTGACCAGATATGAAGGGGTGGCTCTCTCTACTCTGTGCAGTACTGTCATGCTGCATATTTAACACAATGTTATTATTTTTATCGTATGGCTTTTAACTAACTTGTGTAGTACTGTTTTATTGATAATGTATTGATATGGTAATTTATTGTATGCTTTATGATCGAATAAAGCAGAGTATTCATTGATCGATAGTGAATGTGATTATGGGACCTTAAACCTTACCTCCTCTTAGAATACTTCTTGACTGCCCAATCTAGCTTCATTTGAAGGTTCAAGAGAACTTATAGAGTCCTTGGTTACCTAACTGGAGAATAGCTGTAACTGAGATCCTGGGACACCAGTGGATATTGACAACAGAGATGACACACAATAAGTGCTGACTGTCCCAGGAGTCAGAGAAAAGGCCTCAAAACACCATGGCATGAAGACACAAAGAACTTAGAAAGGAAATGCCATGTTTTGGCATGCAATATTGTAATGGAAACAGCATTCTCTTTTGAAGGCATCCTTTTCGTTGGTGGCCCCCAAAGGGGACAGAACCAGTATAAAAGCTAGTTGGACTGAAACATTTTAACACACCATGAAGTAAAGGTATGAAAATTGTACAGGACTATTATGAAAATGATAAAAGGAATAAAATGATGTTAGTACCGCTATTTTCCGATTTCCGTTCGTCGTCGCTTTTCACAATTACTCCAGTCAGAAGCTGTTGCAGGACAGCAGCGGGAAAGAGCTGTTCATGGGTACCCAGGAATGGCTGAAGATTAGCAGTCATATTGCTGAGAACACTTAGCAGTACAATCTCATCCTGAAAGCTATTCCACAAGTTTGAAACCGCAATAAAATGAGGCTGTAAAGAACAAGAAGGCATACATGTATGTATACGTTGTTTATTGATGGAAACGTCAGAAACAATGAGAACGTTTATACCGACACTTACGTAAAATGATAATGAAAAAAACCCATATTTTACAGCAGAGAAAAACACTACACACTTCCAAAATCAATGCACCTTTCAATATTCAAATTTGGGTATAAGGGCTTTTGCTAACCTCGGTACATCACTGTAATCAACCTTAATCCTTGATGAAACCCACAAAGTCATTTGCACACCTACGGCTAGCTGCACTTATTAGTGCAAATTAATGTTTTGGGTTCACTCACAAATCAATTTTCTCACACTTCATTTTACATCAGTACAGTGATCAATGTGGTGGGGTTGGAATCTGAGGGGCACGACGTGCCCAAACTTTTTTTATTTTAGAAAAATAGTTCCTCTACTTTTTGTGAAAAGACAACTGTCCTGGCACGTTTAATTCCGAGAGTTGAAATGCTTCAGTGACATTTAAGGCAGGGAGTCTTCTGTGCTGTGAAACCGAGAGAGGGGTAGACTGCTAAACAAGCCTTCCTGCCAGGGTGCATGCTGTCTGAAAGAATTGCAAATGTGCGTAACTGGTCAATCTGAAAATGTAAAGACTGCTTGGTAGCCAGTGTTAGCTTTAATTGATGGAATCACTTCAAGATTCCTGATGACACAGACTTATTCTTTTTAAGAGGTATTGCAAGGGAGCTATCTAGCTACCAGTTGAGCTGTAAAGTGTGTGCGTTTAAAAGACAGTTATAAAAAAAATTGCATTACGTACAGTCTGGGTATTAATAAAATCTATATTTTGGAAGCACTTTTGATATTAAACCTGTTTGCATATTTTCTAGCAGCCTATCTTTTTCTGTGTGTAATGAAAGTTTAAAATAATAATTTACATATTCACATTGCTTTCTGTCACAGACTGGGACCTTGTAGCCCTAAAATACACAAGTCACTATTCTCTACTGCACCAACCAGGATTCAATTCTGTGGCTCTGTGGTTAGAGGCACAGGCCTCTGCAGTGCATAAACCAATAGAGGTTTCATAATGTACGAGTGCATTTGCCACTGATTAACTTAACTTGCATTTATGTTTAATTTAACATGCATGTCATTTTATATGTAGTTACCTGAAGGTGAACCACAAAAAAGTACAGAATATTTAGTATTTAGTCACACTTTTGGCTTCGTCCCCCATGCTCACTCATCCCACCCCCACTGCGCGCAGCATCATAGTTCCCATACTTCTTTTGATGCACTTCGACCTCTACATCATTATGACGTAAGATAAGATATAAAGTACAGGGAATCTTTATCAGAATTAATCTCTTGTGACAAACAAGTTCGTACCCCGTGGCTAAAACAAGTCAAGAATCTATGTGAAATGGTTAAAATGGGAGACATATGGCATTGTCCAGCAAAAATACTAAAGGAGTCACCCAGAAACTGAAAAGAAACTACTGGGAATGTGTTATGACGTAGATCTGGAACCATCAAGTAGATGGGAGTATAATAGGGCAGTTCTTGACCCACAAGTGTCTCACTAGCTTTGAATCATACTTGGACAGAATTTTCCCATTTCAAGCTAAATGCTTAGATATGCAATTTAGATGCAGCGCTTTACCGCTAAGATCATTTACATTAAAGTGGGATAAAGCAGGTTGCCCAACAAACCACTGTCCTCACTGCCCACAACATATAGAGACGCAGGAACACCTTTTCTTTTTCTGTCCTTGCCTCACAATACCGCATGTATTTTTTGTATTTTTATTGACTGTTCGATTGATTGAAATCTACCTCATAAGAAATGGCTCTTCGCAGTGTGCAAACCTGTGGGCGTGAGACACTACTGGGAAGTGACACGAAAGAACAAATTGTGTTTGCGGTCTCTCGCTTTTTGCAATGGGCATGGACAATCAGATCAAAAGTGATGCCTCTCAATGATTCTTAACCAAATAGGCCAAAGGGAGACACAAACTTCATAGTCCTTTCTTCCACTAATGTAGCCCTAAAGGCCCTAAACAGTAAACCTCGTAGAGCTACAAGTAATTCTGATTAAAAGGAGGACAGCGATATTGACTGACTGCTCTCTTATTTCCTGATCTTGCTAAGCACAGGCTTATACCCACACTTTATTTGACACTGATTTTTGTTTTTTTTATATCACATGTTGGCATATTGCACTTTACGAGAAACTTCTGAGATCACTTAATACCGTACTGTTAGTATCTGGCTTTTTAACGTTTATATTCATTGCTTATTGATGATTTAACTTGATGATTGCATATTTTATTTTATGTGCTTTAATGTACTAGATGTAATACTTGTATGGTTCTTTAGCCGAAATAAAGTAATTAATAATAAATAATATAGGTTGATTCAAATGCCAGCAAAAGAGAATAGTATGGTGTAACATTTCACTGCAGTTTCCAACAGGGATGGGGAATGGGTGCTTCTGTATGAACACCTAAAAACGCCCAGGTTTGGGGGTACTTTAAGTATTTCGCCCTCTGGCTCTCAAATGTTAGGGAAAGATATATATGCTTATTTGGGGTGGGAAAGTTGAGGAAACACAATTAACTTTTTTTTAGTTTTATATAGCGCAAACCTGACCCGAAGGTACCAGAGCGCTTTACATGAGCGCCAGTTGCGTTACAGATGGGCACATTCATTTTTTTTTTTTAGGCACGGGGAGATTAAGTGATTTGCCCTGAATCACAGGATGTTGAGCGTCCCTGCCGAGACTCAAACCTGGTTCCCCAGCTTTGAGGTCGACTGCCCTAGACGTTAGGTCACATCCGCTCCCCTCATTTGACGACTAGTTTATGCTAGCTGGATTTACAGAATAGACGGCTGTCTATTTTTCTGCCATAACGTCCATGAAACAGCACCACATCAGGCACAATGCCAACATCTACATGACACGGTGCCCTAGCAAAATAAATGAACACGTTACACGTTGCACCCATACACAGGCACACCCCTCCATCGCAGTGTGCATGCATAGAGGACAACAAAGGAAAGCCTCAAATTCAAAGGCAGCTCCAAACCGCAGTACACACGTGGTTAATTAGTGAAGGCGGGGATAACACTGACGCAGCACAGCACACCCACTACAGAATACACATAAAAGACACTTAAAGACAGTTTATAAAACAAGGGAAATACTGCCATAGTACATTACACCGAGCCCGAGGGCACAGAAGGCCATTGGAAATTTCACCACTGGTCACAACGGATGATGAAAACACACAAACACACACAAACATACACACAACTCAATCAGCAACAGCAGGGGCGTAGCTTGGTCAGTAAGATTGGGGGGGCAAGCTTCAAATTTCCCAACAATCACACTGGCATACCTTGTTAAAATATATTGGGACACAAGGGGAACTTATGAGGCAGTGGAAAGAAAGAGGAGTGCGGATTGTTAGGTGTTTTCAAAACACAATAGTTTTCAAACTAAGGGCCAGATGTATCAAAGGGTTTTACCTATTCTGTGTCTATGGGAAAATGTGTTCGCACATATGGCCCTAAGAAAGAGAGAGAGAGAGAGTGAGGGTGAGAGTGTGTGTGTGTCTCTATCTCTGTCTCTCAGTGTGGGTATGTAAAAATCCAGGGTGAAATCTGAGGGACACCTCACCATACCCGACTGAAATGATCTATACCCAACTATTTGCTACAGAATAAATTTTTTAGGGGGGTGTAAAACCCCAAACCCCCCTCCATAAGCTACGCCCCTGAGCAACAGGACACTCAGAACAACGTCACTATTGTACCAGCACAGAGAAGGGCTACAATATTGTCAGAATCCTGGAGGGCTGAACGGATGCTGCCAAGCTCGGTTTCTTGCAGTTGACTGCGACTGCTAGAAGGTGAGTCTGGGAGGAAGCCACAGAAAGACTACAAGCTGGTGCTTCGCGTGCAGGAGAGGGGGCCCTTAGCAAGACACACTCCTACCTTTACTGACAAGGCAACGCACCACCACTGCCTAGAGACAGCAGCTGCTCTAACACCGGCCCACCATGGTGGACAGCTTAGGCGGGGTCACCGAAGTTGGTCCGTCTGTGATTGGTCTACAGTAGTATGGATTTCAAGAACCTAGTAACATGGCAAAAGACAGTGGACTAATTGAAGCAAATGGCGAACTCACTGTGTTTATTGACCAAAACCTGAGTCCAGGGAAAGGGATATCGCTAGTAACTGTTCATTCGTCTATGGCAAATGCATTTGGAAAGCAACTCCTTCCTAAAACATTTGGACAGTCTAATGTTAATATTGCAACACAAGTTGTTATTGGTACTCCCCAGAGACCCTCTTCACTGAACACAATCCTCGTGAAAAAAGCCCCCGCACACCTAAATAAAAATAGTGTGTCACAGAACCAGGCATCTGACACTTCACCTTGGTCTGCTAGGACACGGAAAGAATGGCAAAGGTTTAAGGCATTTTTCAATGAAAATTGTGAAATCGTATGGAAGAAAGAGACAACTTCTTACAGGGAGGTGGCAGATGAGTTGGTAGCCAAACTCAGCACTCTCGATAACCATATTTCATCAAGTGAGTCAGCTTATGATCAGAAAATGATAAGACGCTGTATATATGATGCCTTAAATGTACTCATGGCCATGAACATAATCTCTAAAGAAAAGAAGAAATCAAGTGGATCGGTTTGCCAACCAGCTCGACTCAGGAATGTCAAAATTTGGAGCTGGAGAGGCAAAGACGACTTGAACGAATAAAGCAAAAACTGTCTGTTACAAGAACTAATTCTACAGCAAACTGCCTTTAAGAACTTGGTTCAGCAGAATGCCAGACTGAGCAACAGACGAATAAAGCCCCTCCGTCCAACTCTGTCACACACTTACCATCTATCATCGTGAACACCAGCAAAAAGACATTTATAGACTGTAGCATTTCTAATGACAAGTTTGAATACCTTTTTAATTTTGACAAGTTTGAAATCCATGATGATATTGAAGTAGTAAAGCGAGTGAGAATGGCTTGCGGGCTGCACTGTTCTGCAGAGGATTTGAAAATAACAAGGAGCCTGGTGGCTAAAGCTCTTGAACCATATGTAACCGAAATGGGTCAGGGATCCATCAGCAGTGTATATGTGACTTCTGGTTTAACTATGAATGGCACACGATTTTCTTCTGCTGATTTTCCAGTGGTTCAGATGGCTTACTGCCAACAAGCTCCAATGGTCCAACGGCTCACAGAGCTATGGTTCTATGGTTGAGATGCGGGTGTCTTATAATGGTGAAGAAGATGACGATGATGATTATGATGACGACGACTAACGAAAATGACGATGCTGACTGATTCTTTGCATAAATCTGTTTTTGATTTTGTTCCTTATTTCTAAGTCAAAAAGCTTCAGGAACCTATTTGTGTGGGAACACTATTTATTAATCTGTTCCACCCCACAAGGATATATTGGAGAGCTGTTATGAGCTTCGAGATTGCACCCCGGATATGTCAGCAAGGGATGTCCTTATTTCAAACGTTTTATTAAGGATTTTAATACATAACAGACGACTGACAGATATACATGGGCTGAGAACCTACTGTACATAATATATTGTCACAAAGATGTCTGGTGATAGGTACCATTGATGTTACATAATTAATGAAGAGCTCAACAATATGGTACTGTCACTGTTGCACAACTGTGAGAAGAAAAATATGAAAGAAATAGAAGTAAAGTCAGAAAGATAGCAGGGAGAAAAGGAGAAAGAAAAGATCTAGAGATAGGGGTGATTATCCAACATTAGTATGGAGGTGGAGAGGAAAATCTGACAGGACTTGTTATGATGTAGCATTATGAGCCTTCAGGACAAAAGTACAAAACAGTGTAATGAGGTGTAGATGAGCTGTATGGGACAGGTGTTGAGAACCCTTCTTATGGGGGGTTAATTATTTCTAAATAGTGGTCACGGTTGTTCCATAGGGCCTTATAAGCCGAGATCCAGGGGTATTGTGTAGAGAGGATAGAGTGTACGCCTCTAATATATCTCAACCATTCCCACCATGTGTTATCGGAGGCATGCCCCAATGATTTCCAAGAGGAGAGGATGGTTTTGAGGGCAATGGTGAACAGTAAGACAACTAGTAATAGTTCTTCCTGTTGTAGGCCCACCGTGTTTGAGGGGTTAAAGGCACTGCAGACTGAAAATGAGAAGTTCCTGGGAAGGTTGGTTTGGAAGATACCATCAACAGTGTCAGCAAGTGATGTCCTACTGATTTATTTTTAATGTTGTGTGAATGTGTTGTGATACCAGTGTGGTTTCTGATCCTATATTTACTTTTGTTCGTGCTTTTTTTTTTTTTGGCTTGTAAAATACATTTGTCCCTTCAAACTATTGCTGCATTTGCTTAAAAGACCTACTACATATTTAGCATACTCTAATATTGAAAAAATAATTCGTGCCCATCTGTGATTGGGAGAGGTAATGGGTGCACCGAACGGCAGCCTGTTTATATGTGTTTTCATTAGGAAGGACAGAGTAGTAGCAAGGATCTGTAGCGGCTCATGACTCAAGCACTGTTCAAAGAAACATCGAAGGGGTGTACGAATGCGAGAGTACTTTGTACACATGAATTCATCAAAAGCGTTACAATGTCCTCAGAATCCCAATCCTCTCATTCACTCCACCAATGGCTGGACACAAACACACCAATTAGGGAGAATGAATGGAAAAAGGGGAAGTGAGCGCGGGAGAGAGACAGAAGTGCTATTCGTCTGTTTCTTCAACATCTCAGGGTGGTCGGCAGGCTCAACAGATATCTGCTTCATAGTTACCATTAATAATAATAATAATAATAATCATCATCTTTATTCGGAGGTAATCACATCTATAAAAGATAAAGATACAATAATAAAAACAGAGACAAGCCTAGTTACAATTAAACACACAACTATGAGGTCAGAGACGTTTTAAGCATGGACAAAGTGGGCTCTGGCCCAGGGCCCCGGCCTTTCAAGGGGCCCTCTGATAGAGCCCGCTCTGTTCTGGGGAGTCCTGTCCAGATGACCTTGAATAATTATTAAACAGATTGTTTTGAGTACCGTTTTTCTTTCATTTGTGTGAGAGTATTACAGACCTTTTGCAGAGAAATGTTGTGCTTATTTTTCATGCAACAGCCATAATAAACGTTTCTTTTAAATCGCAATAGGACCAAACATATGAGAAATGGGAAGGTGACACAGATATTATTTGCAGTAATATTAGTGTACTGCTGATGTGTTACAATATTGAAAACATACATCACTATCCCTGAATATTAGATGTAAACACAAACAGAATTTGGAGAATTGCACCTGTATACTGTCAGTGACCTGGCCAAGGAGGGCATGAAAGAGCTGAAATTGAATCATAAATTCAAACCTTTTTTGAACAGGGGCCCCCAAAGTAGGTTTGGCCCAGGACCCCCAAAATCATTAAGAAGTCTCTGTATGAGGTGAGTAAATACAGAAACCTAAGCAGCCAGTAAAATCAACATTTGTCAGTGTTTACCGAACTGATTTGTGGATTGCACTGTTACGAGTCGCACGGCAAGCAAGATGAAGGCATGGATCCCTAGATGTAAAGGAGAACAAGGACTGGCAAGTGGAAGACAACACTAGACAGTACAAACAAGCAAATAAACAAGTAATCTTTGCCTAACCCCTGCTAAAATGAGGAAAGTGGATTAAGGAGAAAACAAGACAGGCAAAGGAAAGGAATATACTACCGAACATGTTGGAACAAGCAGCCTTACAATACAACGTCAA
Source organism: Calotriton arnoldi (assembly GCA_963921515.1). NCBI lineage: Eukaryota > Metazoa > Chordata > Amphibia > Caudata > Salamandridae > Calotriton > Calotriton arnoldi. Next base: position 303,104 of record CAWUFW010007128.1, read on the forward strand.
AGTTGTCGGGCAGCTACTGCATGCTTGCAACAGACTTAAATGTTCCTGTAGAATAGAGACTGCCCTGGTAAATATTTTTTGAACCCAAAAGCGATTACTCAGATGGTTTAGCAGTCTAGCTCATAACCATAGCTTCCGTTGCCCAAATCTCCTTTTATCTATGCTTGTATGCATCCGACATGTGGACTGTCACCTCAACCGCTAACTGTGTCCCCCCTTCAGGACTTGTGCAAGTCCTACCCGTGATATCAGCCAGACGCTTCCTTTAATTCCTGACAGTCTTCCCATTTGAAGAGTCCCCGCCCATGAGGTTGTTGGAGACCTTGATTTATGTATTAGAAAATTCCATGCTAAATATCCAAACGGAAGGCATGGACGAAGAAAGCAGGGTCCAAAGAGCACTCTGAAACGTCATAACCCTCCCAGGCAACAAGTGACTGTAAATGAACTGGTGCACCCTAGAATAAAGACAATCAGAATCCAGAATCACATACTACCTCATTTTCAGGTGTGCCATTTAAAAGAGTGGGAGGAGAAAGCGGGTTTCACACAAGAGACATACTAGCAGATGAATCTGCCAGTTGTCAAGTAGTTTCAATCTGTCTGATACCTCCCTACATAGTATAGAATCTGAAAAAGATGGTGTAGACTGGAAATACTGAATCCCAAATATCGACGGGACAGAATATTGTTACAACAATATTGAGGGACAAAATATCGAAAGGTAAGTTTCTATACATTTGCTATACCTAACTCCACATATCAATACCTTGGTGATTCATATATCTTCAAAGTACATTGATGTGGAGTAAGAATAGTAAATCCATACCCTCCATCTGTGCATTTACCTTTCAATATTTTGTACCTTGCAGTTGGCTACTCGCCTCAGCAAGGTGATACGTTTAGTAGTGCATGCTGACCAAAATGGCTGTATGCCAGGCAGGAGCACTGGACCCTGCCTTCGCCGCTACACTTAGCATTGGTCTGCGCTGACAAACTATTGGGAGACACCACACTTCTTCTGGTGGTCATAGAACAGGCCTTCAGTACTGTGCACTGGCTGTATCTGCTGGCAGTCCTCCACAAAATGCAATTTGGACCAGTAGCAGCTGCTATGTGACAAAAGTGGTGAGGCAGAATGGGGGGACAATAACAATAAAAAATAAAAGCACTTACCTGCCGCTTGCCACCTTGCCACCTCGGTGCTCTTCTGCTGCTAGTGCACAGGCTTCCAGGCTCCACTACGGCGAATCCAGACGCTGCTCTCCTGCTGGTATTACCAGCATGAGAGAAGCACTGAGATTGGCATGAGTGGACTGGTTTTGTGCTCCCACAGGTACTGGGAGCCTGTGACTTCTCTTCTCTCCACCTGGCAACGCAGCTCGGGTTGGAGAGATCTTAGAGCGCATGTCAGTTTGGCCGTCCTAAGACAGCTGGCCAAACTGACATGCGCACTGACAGCAGTGTCTACCACTTCCTCCTTCAGTGCTGTCGTCATAATGGCTCTGTCCCTAAGACTCGGCTCTTGAAGAAAAATAAAATGATTATAAAATGGGTTTATCATTTTCTTTTTCGTGTTTGCATTTGCTGGCAGGGGGGGGTGATGCTCCTCCGCCATAACGGTGGAGCCGCAACTGATCTGGACTCAGGTTTAGGTGGTGGGTGTACATATTGTACATAGAACTCTGGGCCCAGGTTTCGAGTGAACGAAGCCCTCTTGCAGGAATTCCCGATAGATAGGGGCACACAACAGGGTTACACGCTTTCCCCCTTATTGTTTGCTCTTGTGAAGGAGCCCCTAGCGGAGCTCATACGGGTGGCCCATAGACTTAGTGGCTTTGGGTGGAAGGCGGGAGCTGACAATCGCGTCTCTTTGTACGCAGATGATATGCTTCCCTTCATTCAGAGACTACAGGACACCATCACACGACTCATGCAAATCCTGATGATCTAAGAGGAAGCATCAGACTCAAAATTAAATTGGGAGAAGTCGACACTTGTACCCATACATGGGGCGGCGGGTCAGGGGGTGGAGAATTCTCGGCTGTCGGTAGCAGGCGACAGCTTCCGCTGCCTATGAATGATGGTGGCCCTCACCCAACAGAGATACTGGGAACTCAACATCCCCCCACTACTGATCAGGGCAAGAATGGACATGAGGGAATGGTCCAGGTTGCCTCTCTTGATGGCAGGATGGGGTGCACTCTTCAAGATGGTGTCCCTCCCCCATTTCCCATACGTCCTACATCACTACCTCTACCCGCTACCACCCACTTTCTTCACAGATTTACAGACACAAATTACCAGTTTCCTCTGGGAAGGGAAAATACCTAGGGTATCCTTCGAAAAAATGTGATTCTCCCTCCATGAAACATGGTTAGGTTGGGCAGATGTTAAACTATACTACTGGAAAAGCAGTGCAAAGCGCTGGGAGGCGACGGCCTTGGTTGTGACCTGCACCAACTGCTGGAGCATAAGGGGCCTGCGAGAGGAGGTATGTGATTGAACCGTGACAAGTCAGCCCGGACGGGGGTGGGAGGGAAAGGGGTCCTGGGACACTCTCCTCCCTCGTTGGGGAGTTTCCTGAGTCCAAGAGGTCGTAGTCTGGGGGACATCTGATCGATGTCCAGTGGTGAGCAGAAGGGCTGCTGTCTCATGCTGATACCTACCGGGCTGTGAGAACGCCTGCCCTGCCTGAGCTTGTTGCAGTAGGGTAAATCACCTAATTAGACGACATGCCTGGAGAACAGTTGAGTGGCCCTGGATATGGAGGGTGTGGTGGGGAGTATTTATACCCCCCAACTGCCTCGGTGACTGAGGAGGGGGCTGAACACTGAGCGGCCAGCACTCAGGAGAAGAGGGATGCTTTCTGCTCTCAGTCTCACCCCACTGGATTGGAACCATCCGCCAACCCCCCACATCCTTTTGAGCCTGGACAAAGCTATTATCAGTTGGCACAGAGGAGGCTCTGGTGGCAGCCTAATTGGTGTGACGAACCTGATAGGGTCTGGACTTCCTCTGGGTCCCCCTGATTGCAAGGTGGGGGCAGTTGCCCTGGTATGCTGCCTCCTCTAGACCGGAGCAAGAGACAGTCCTTGTCGCGACCCATGGGTAGGGATAAACACCCCGGCCCATGCAGCAGACCTGCATCAAAAAATAAGCGGGGGCTACCTGAAGTGGTTAGATGAGAGACGTCAAAGAGCATGGCCATGATGCGCCTGAGAAGATGGAGCCCACAGAAGTACAAATCCTAGTGGCCACAGAGCAGTCCAGACACACTCTGGAAAACAATTGAAAAGCTGGCTGTCAAGGTAAATGAGAGGTCCCTGGCGATGGTAAAGGAAGTGCAGCACTTGATGGTAAAGGTGGTGGACCTGAGAACAACGGCATGCTCTGCTCCAAACTGAGCCCTTCACCTCGAAGACAAACTTGAAAATTTGGAGAGTAGGTCTTGACGGAGTAACCTCCGCTTCGTTGGCGTCCAAGAAAGCGTGGAAGGGTCTGACCCCAAACTATTCCTAGAACAGTGGATATGGGATGTACTGCGGCAGGATAAACTCTCATCTGCATTTGTGATGGAACAAGCTCATAGGGCCTTGGTACAAATGCAATCTCCGGGTGTCCCCCATCCCCCCATGGGCCATGATCACAAAAGATTTGAAAAATAGGGACAAGGACAAGATCCTACAAACAGTACACACCAGGGGCGACCCCTGTCATGGAGCCAGTGTCATACAAATATTCTCTGACTGTATGAAGACGGTCCAACAAATGTGTAAAACATCTACAGCACTGAAGTAAAAATTTAAAGCTATGAACCTGAAACATATGCTGCTGTTGCCGACTAAGTTTAAGGTTATACAGGACAGCAAATCCTATTTCTTTATGTCGCCGAAAGAGGTATGGTAATGGCTAGAACTGGATGGCAGAACAGACGCAGTGCCGACCACGGACTGGCCAGGATGCTACCATGAAGTTGGGCTGCATGGATGACTATCGGCCAGTGGATGGAGTACTAGGACTGACCCTACTGAACCACTTGAAGGACTGGTGGTGAACTGGCTGGTGTTCCCCTGGTGGGTCCCTCTCCTGATACATCGGATCATCAGCTGAATGCTACCATGGTTGGGGACTGAAGCCCTTGGCCATGGATGGCGTGCTAAGTGCTTTAGCTGCTGCGCCCGCTGCTACCAGGCAGCTGCTGTGGGATTGTACCTCTGGTGAAACCTTGCTACCTGATAAGTATTAAAGGTCCTACCAGCACGAAAGAACTGATGTGGACTAAATGTGCAGGGTGAAGTGGCTTAAAGTGACTTTATATATATATATATATATAGAGTGATGTTAGTATTGATTTATCCATGCACAACATTATTCAGCTATGATGTTAAGGTAGCTGCTAAGTGAGTTGGGGGGGACCTGCTGAGGAGGCTCCCTTTTCCCCCTGTGAGATGCAGGTCAGTGGAGGAGCCACGTGGTAGGCTTGAGAGGTTCCCTGCCCGTGTGGGCGCATAGATGGGTTTTTTTCAGGGTCTTGTCCCTGCGTGAGAAGTGAGCCCTGCTTTACTTGACTGTGGCGCCCCGCATGGGTCCGAGCCCTTTCAAATATCACGTTAAGCTGAATTAGTTGGTTAAGATCAGTTTCGAGGGGTTTTTGTTGTTTGTTGCCACGTGATTATTACTTAACTCAATTGTTGGGTGTGAGATGAGGGTGCACTTAGTTGGCAGAGTGTAAATCCGGGTTGCAGACCGTTGCGATACCGCCAAGAGGATGTGTCGATCTGTGGCAGTTACGATGGGCTGCGGTGCGAGGTCCTGTTTCGAGGATGCGTTGTGCAGCAGCGGTTTCGAGGAGTTGCAGGGCTGCGATGCGAGGTGCTGCGTCAAGGAGGTGTCGAGCAGCACCAGTTCGGAAGAGCTGTGCGGTCCTGCATCGGAGATGCGTCATGCAGAGGCAGCTCCGGGGTGGGGCTGCGAGGAAATGCATCGCGCTGCACCAGTTCTGCCTACAAGATCACAGCTGGGCTGGCAGAGCACCCTCAGGCCCACTTCCAAGTGTCCAGGACTGGGGTGGCACCACTTGGGGGATAGGACTCAAAGCAGGGAAAGTCCAGGTGCAGGGTTCAAGGTGGTTGGAGCCTTTTCAGTCCCTGAGGCTCTGATCAGGAGGCCAGCCAACTAGCCCTTGGAGTCACACTGGTGGTCCTAGGCTCAAGATGCAGGTCCAGTCCTTTTCACTCAGGCAGCAGGGCAGTAGAGTAGCAGTCCTTCTTGCAGTAAAGCAGCACAGCAGACCTTCTTCCGAGTCTTCCACAGGGTGATATTTGTACTGGAGAGTTGGGTCTGAGGGTTCACTGTTTATTTTTGGTGCCATCTTTGAAGTAGGTGAAGTTTCTAGAGGGTCCCATCCTCAGAGGTGTTTGGAATTTCCTTCTTCCCTACCCTGGCAGGAGGCTTGTCTGGAGGCACAAAAGACTAGTGTGAAACCCTTTGTGAATGTGTTGAAGCAGAGTCTTTGTGATGTGCAATTGGGGTTGGTGACAGCTCTGCCCCCCCCATCAAGTCAGAGATGACCCATCCTGCCAACACCTATTCCCCCTTTCTCTCACTCCCTGGGAGTAATACACAAAGACCAACTGCCAGCTACACCTGGTCATGTGACCCAAGATATATGCTGCAAGCACCAAATGGTTAGTGCTGCAGTAACAAAGGATGGACATAATGCCACTGGAATCAAGCTAGCCTGGCTGATGAGGGGTGATACACCGAAATAGGTCCCAGGATGCTTGTTCCTGGTCCAGGGAGGACCTGGCCTGGCAGTTCAGGCTGGGCTGTTCCCATGGGGAGAAGGGTCAAGACTGATTTGCATATGGCTGGGTTTAAACTGGAATGGCATGGGAAGCAAAAGAAATGACAAATTTAGTCCCAGATCTCTGTACTGGGGTGAATGTTTGACATTGTTCAGAATTCTGTCCATCAATTGTTCTTTTTGCATATGTCACCAAATGGTTAGGACAAGAAAATGCTAACATTCTAAAAGTGGCATTTTCAGAATTTTTTTTTTTGTAAAACTTTTTTTATTAATCAACATCAGCATATCAAATACATTACAGAGAAAGCAGGAGAGCATGCCACATGGGGACAATAGGCAAAATCAATCAATACAGCACAATACTTGGAGGGTTTAGGGCGAATGGGGGTCGTCACTGTCAAGGGAGAGGGGCGGTTGACATATGTCTCCACGATAGGAGTTCCACAGGCCCCATACACGGGCCCATTTTTTAGGGCAGCCCCGGGCAACATACACCGTCTTTTCCCTGAACATTGCCCAATCCAGATCTTTCTTCCAGTCACCCACCGTTGGAGGTTGAGACGCCCCCCACCGCTGAGCAATATTTCTCTTAGCGAGCATAAGCCTCAAAGTGACCCATTGCGTTAAATAGTCATTCAGATCCGTCGGTTCCCAGATGTTCAACAAACATCTACGAGCATCTGGGCTAAGTTGTGTTGTTAACACTGTGTTGATGATATCATGTATTTTCCGCCAGTAGGGCTGAATATTGTCACATTCCCAAATTATATGTATAAAAGTACCCACCTGGCCACATCCCCGCCTACAGTCCCCCCCATCTATTCTCCCCATCCGTACCAGCTGGGGTCCGGTCACGTAAATCCTATGGAGTACTTTAAGTTGGACTAGGCGTAGGCGCGCGGGTATTGCCATGACTCTAGGCGAGGAAACGGCCTCTTGCCAGTCCTCGTCGTCTATCTCGATTCCGTCCCTGGACCATTTCTCCCGAAGCGACTGAAGAGGGTCTGGCATGCTGTTGATCAGCTTTTTATATATCAATGAGATAGTGCTGTCAGGGATGTGGCCATCCAAGACTCGGTCCTCCAATGGGGACGACTCGGGAAGGGCGGTACCACGCTGTACATGGGAGCGCAGAGCGTGTCGGACCTGCGTATAACGGAAAATTTCAGAGTCAGCTAGATTGAATTGCTGTTGCAGGGTAGCGAATGACTTGATATCTGATTTGTCCCACAGATCCCCTATACGCGAGAGACCTATGAGATCCCATTTGTCAAACCCTTTGCTTTTCCACAAGCTACCCAGCTGTTCCGAGTCCCATAACGGGGTAGCAAGTGTGAGCCTGCGATTCCAACCAAGACATTTAGTGGCAGTGTGCCAAACATGGACTGAGTGCTTGGTGGGGCCTGTGAGTTGAAAACGGTGTGGTTTGGAGTAAAGGGCTCTATTATAGTTCCCACCCGAAAGGAGCCATCTATCCATGTTATGGCCTGGATCTCCGGGACGCAGGTAGGTGCCATGATTGATGGCAGCTAGATGGGCCGCCCAATAATACTTCTTGATATCGGGAGGCTGATGCCCCCGTCATACCAATTCAAGGTGAGCTTGCTTATGGCGATACGCGGCTGTCCACTCCACAACAGGTCCCGCTGAAGGCCCTCTACCTCCCTGAAGTAGGACGCTGGGACCGGGTCCAAGGAATTCTGCAGGGCGTATAAAAACCGGGGCCAAGACATCATTTTAAAAAGTGCCGCTTTTCCCAGTAGGGAAAGCGGGAGCGACTTCCAGCTGATTATGTCCTTACGCAACCTAGTCAAAGGGGGAAGTAGGTTCTGGGAATAGCGGAGCGACGGGTCTAGGGTGAGAAAAATCCCCAAATACTTGAAGCCGTCTGTACGAATTTGAATGGGGCATCCCTTCGGTGGGGTAGGCGGTTCTCCAGCCAAAACGAACCACAGGGATTTACTCCAGTTAATGGAGTACCCGGAGAACCTGCCGAAGATGGCCAGGATATCCAGGACAACAATCAGGGACCGCCTCGGAGAAGCCAGCTAAAGCAGGATATCATCTGCGTAGAGCGAGATGCGGTCCTCCCACTCAGAGGACCAGCGCATGCCCCGAATCCTCGGGTCTCTACGTATCCAGGCCGCCAGAGGCTCCAAGGCCAGGGCAAACAGGAGGGGAGACAACGGACAGCCTTGCCGGGTCCCCCGACCCAGCTCAAAGGTAGCCGATTTTTTGTTATTGACTACTACTTGTGCTAACGGTTTAGCATACAGAAGCTGTACCCATTGAATATATTTCGGACCAAACCCCAACTTCTCCAGAACTGCCCAAAGATACGGCCATTCAATGGTATCAAATGCCATGGTGGCATCGAGGAGACTATTACAGCTGGTTCTAAAAGTGAGGCCGCTCTGCCTAGTACTCCATGCACCCTACGCAAGTTAAGCGCAGTATTGCGATGGGGAATGAAACCAGATTGATCCGGATGGACTAGGGTTTCGATCACTGTGATCAGGCGGTTGGCCAGAAGTTTGGCCAAAATCTTGGGCTCCGCATTCAGGAGGGAAATTGGTCTATATGACCCACAGTCAGTTCTCGGTTTCCCCTCTTTATGGATGGTGATAATAGTGGCCGTCCTCTGATCTATCGGCAGTAGCCCTCTCCCCTTGAGTCCTCGTACATAGCCCTGAGATGTGGGGCCAGCCTGTCCGGTTTAAGTTTGTATAGTTCGACCGGAAGCCCGTTGGGGCCCGAGGCCTTTCCTGATCTAATGGACCTTATTGCCTTCGCTATTTCGTCATTGGATATGTCACTATCTAAAAAGTCACGGTCATCAGCTGAGACCTTGGGCAGCGTTATGTCAGCGATCATCTGGCGGGAGTCCTCTACAGAATAGGGGTAGTTGAAGAGTAGACCGCACAGAAGTGGGCAGCAAACTTATCCACAATGTCTTGGGGATCTGTGAGGGGGCCACCTCCTCCCCTCGAAGTTCTGGTACTAGGCGGTTTGCCCATTCTCTCTTGTCTAACCATGCTAGTAATTTCCCAGCTTTATCTCCCACCTCATATAACCGTCCCTGCGCAGCTCTACCCAAGGCCTTCGCCTGGTCGGTCGCCAGCGCTCTGTATTCCTGCTGCCGGAGCCTTAGATAGTGGAGTTTATCGGGTGTGACCTCCGAATCCAGGTCAGTTTCTAATTGGCCAATCTCCGCCTCCATGGCCACTATCTCTCTGTGGTGGTCCTTTTTCCTGCCCGAGATTAGGGATAGGGCCTGGCCCCGAATCACCGTCTTAAAGGCTTCCCATAGCATCTGCGGGGAATCCACTGATCCCTCATTGTCAATGAAGTAATTATCTATGGCTGTGAGGAGGGCTTTGCGAATTTTGGGATCTCTGAAATACCACGGGTTGATGGGGGCCACCCTTCCCACTTGTTTATAATCAAGAACCACGTGAAGCCAAACCGGAGAGTGGTCGGAGATACCCCTGGCCAGGTGTCTAGTCTCATGAATGTGGGCAATCTGAGATGCGGGAACCAGAAAGTAGTCGATACGTGAGAGGCTCCCGTGCGCCCCAGAGTGAAAGGTGTACTGCATTGTATTTGGGTGATAGGTCCGCCAGCTATCCACCAACCCCATGGTCTCAAGAAATTCCGGAAGCCAACCAGAGGTGGGGCTCGATGTACGGGGGGGATATCGATCTAGCGCGCCCGAGACTACTGAGTTTATGTCCCCTCCCAGGATTAACAGACTTTCTGGAATAGCTAGCAATATAGTTTCTAAATCTCTAAAGGTGGTGGCCTGTAGGCCAGGCGGTACATAAACCGAAAGGAGTGTGATGGGGTGTCCCTCCCATGTACCCGTGACCCCGATGTATCGTCCCCGATCGTCTGTCCAGGTTGCGCTTACCACAAGAGGAAAGGATTTCTTCATCATAATACCCACTCCTCTTGAGCTGGAGGTGAAACCCGCATGAGCCAACATTGTGTAGCCTCCTCTATGTAAGGCCTTGCATGTATTTCCAATGAGATGGGTTTCTTGGAGTAATACAATGTCGGGGGCCTGACGTTTGATGTACTGGAGAACAACACTACGTTTGATCTTGTCCCCTAACCCGTTGACATTCCAGCTTAACAATTTGATTCCTACGTCTCTCCGTGTAGCCATGACTGATTAAAAGATATCCCTACTCTTTTTACAGGAGTAGCAGCGTGTGTTTCGACTTCCTCTACAGGAGGTACTACAAATGATGCTGATGCAACAAACACAACAAAAACCAAACAAAACATTCCCTCCCAACAACCCTCCACCCCGCTGCTCTGCACTCTGGGCCTAGAACTGCCCATCGAAAACTTGCAGAGTGCCTGTCGCCCTTAGAATGAACTAAGAGTAGAAGAAAAGGGGGAAATAGAGCGCTCCGCATCCCTGTCCCCAACAAGTCAAGTGTACATCCTCCTTGCGCGAGTGTGTCAAGTCTAAGAGGGTCCACCGCCATGAAGGATCAGAGAGAGAGAATTCCCACCCACAACCCACCCCACCACAGGCCCAACGTACTCCGTATAAAGATACATGGCGATACAGCCCTCTCCTCAGACAGGGCGGGTGTCCTCACTCTCACTTCTGACATGGCCGCCTGGGCTCCGCATTCCACGGCGCTCGATCCAGTCAGCCGCAGCCTCGGGTTGCTCGAAAAACCAGGCCCGTCCATCCGCCTCGACCCGAAGACGTGCTGGAAAGAGCATCGCATATTTCAGTCCTCTGTCTCTGAGCACTCGTTTCACGGAGAGGAACGACCTCCTCTGCGTCTGCACCCTCTGTGTGAAATCCGGGAAAAAGGTTATGTCTGCATTTTCGTAGCGGAGGGGGGCCCCCGCTCTGGCGTTCTGGAGGACGACATCTCTGTCCCGAAAGTTTAGAACTCTGGCCAACATTGGCCGCGGGGGCGCGCCCGGCCTGGGACGGCCACCCGGGACCCTATGTGCCCGTTCGATGACAAAGAACTTACTGAGGCCTTTGGGCTGAAGATGCTTCAGGATGAGATCCTCCACCAATAGGTCAGGGGACTGCCCCTCCGATTTCTCTGGAACACCTAGGATGCGGAGGTTGTTGCGCCGCAGGCGGCCTTCGTAGTCGTCCAGTTTTAGGTCAGTGAGGTTACGAGAGTTTTGTAATTCGCGGACTTCTCCTTGGAGTTGTGCGACATCTCCGACAAGGCTCGTGGCGGTGATCTCCACCTGCTTCACCTTCTCGTTCAGTTTCCCCAGATCCGCCCTGATGAGGTTCACGTCGATAGCCATGGTGTCCATTTTATGTTCCAGGGAGGTTTTAACTCCAGTGATAGCGTCCATGACGTCTTTCAATGATAATTCCTGCTCCTCTTCGCCCAGGCCACCCTGGGAGGCTCCTCCGGATAGTCGGCTCTGGTGCGTGTCTTTGGGGACAGTGTAGCGGTCCAGTTTGTTAGTTTGCGTCCCTCTGGGCCCCCGGGTCCCAGAGCCTTTACTCCGATCCATTACGCCACTGAGCAGTTACTCAGGCCCTCCCCGATCACACTGGAGCGTCGGCTGTCGGGGCGTCAGGCTGTCTTCCACCAGCCGGCGAAGCAATGGTCCTGCAGGCCCCAATAGGTCAGGTGGAGGGAGAACCAACACAGGCCCTGAGATCCCGCCGAGAGCTCCTCTCTATGTGGTGGAGCTGCAAGTGTAGGATCTGGTTTCAGGAGTGGGACTCAAGCCTCCCCAGACCCGGAGCGTCCTCTCCCCTGGGTCGCCTTGCACACTTTCTGTTTGCCAGGGAGGGGGGGGGGTGTTTTCTCCTCTCCGCAGGTCCCAGCTCGGGCCACTGCCCACACAACCGTAGCACTCCCTGGGCCTTGTCGGTGGTATGCTCGTGACCTCAACACAGTGGGCCCCCCCGCCCAGGGTCCAGTGTCTAGATTCGTCGCAGTTTGTGGGGGGGAGCAGGATGCTGAGCCTCCGGCCCTCGCGTTGCAGCCCTGCCGCTCGTTGATTGCACCCCCAACGTGCAGGACAGAACTGTGCCTGGGCCTTTCCCGCTGGATGGAGTTTCTACTCCGGGCCCCACTCGCCTGCGGGTTATGACGGGGTCCCGAGTTGCTTGGGGCGAGTCGCAGTCTCTCTGCGGCGGTGATGTATCCCGGGCCTCACGCCGTGAATAGTCCCCGACCCAGCTGGGCCGCTCCCCGGCCTCTCGCAGCACTGTGCGTCCCGGCTTCTGGCTGGCAGGTAGGCCTCACCGCTCCCGCCCCCGTAACTTTGGTGCCAGGCGTCAGACACAAGCCGGAGCGGGCGGGATGGTGACCGCTGATGTTCCGATGCGCGGATCCACTCTCGAATGACACAGATCTATGTGCCGGATAGATGTTTGGGAAGGGTCGGGCGGCGGAGCTCTACTCTACGCGGCCATCATGGATCGCTGCTTGGCCACGCCCTGGCATTTTCAGAATTGTGACTTAAACTCCGACTTTACCATCAAAGAGGGTTTTAAATTACAATTCTTTAGAGACCAAACTCGACATTCCTATCTGCTCCCAACTGAAAGTTAACACTTATTAAATATTATAAGGTAACCCAATGCTAACCTATGGGAGAGGTAGGCCTAGCAGAAGTGAAAAATGAACCTAAGAGTTTTTCACTAACAGGACATGTGAAAGTTAAAAGTACATGTCCAACGTTTTAAATACAATGCACCCTGCCCTATGGGCTGTTTAGGGCCTACCCAAGGGGTGACTAATATGTATTAAAAAGGAATGTTTAGGCCTGGCAAAAGGTTTATTTTGCCAGGATGAAATAGCAATTTAGAACAGCACAACATTGCAGACCTAAGGCATGTTTAAAAGGTTACATAAGTGGGTGGCACAATAAGTGCCGCAGGCCTACTAGTTGCATTTAATTTACAGGCCCTGGGTACAAGTAGTACCACTTTACTAGGGACTTACAAGTAAATTAAAAGTGCCAATTGGGTGTAAGCCAATTTCACCATGTTTAATGGAGAGAGCACAAGCACTTTAACATTGATTAGCAGTGGTAATGTGTGCAGAGTCCTAAGGCCCACAAAAACCAATTCTGCAAAGACGGAAGGGGTAAGGCAAAAGGTTTGGGGGAAGACCACCTTAAGGCTGACAGGTCTAATGGATAGGTTACCCCTCCCGAACACCACAACAAACTGGGGATGACTTCCACTCTCAATGGGGTTAAGGAAAAAGTATATTCTGTTGACATTTGGCGGGTTATACACCCTACGAGCAGGCAATATTCATGTTACTCATTGATGCATAATACTTAATGTTAATATATTTCTATCTGATCATTGATGCTAAGTCTTGACGGGAGGGACCCTGGGGACAAACTCTGGCTTGGCAGCTGAACCCGGAGGCCCTCTCTGATATGGTATTCAGGTCAGAGATTCGAGCAAATTTGGAGAGATACTTGGAGACAAACTGGAAGTCTATTGACACCCGTGCAACAGAGTGGGAGACCTTAACGGTAGGGCTTAGGGGCGAGTGCATGTCGAAAACATATGGTATTAAGCAGAATTTACAGCACACTCTGTTGCAACAGGAAGTCAGGCTGGCAAGGCTGCAGGTGAGTGAAACTAATGGGCACCGACTTAGTGTGGACCAGTCTGGAGCTTAGTTGGAGTATTGTAGACCCATGGGACACACTGGACAAATATTCCCTAAGAGAATACAGGAAACGTTACATCAAGAAAGTGTATGGAAGGCTCCTGGCCTGGTTATTAAAGAGATAATCCCCCACTTCATATATAGACCTGACAGAACTATGGCAGTTACACAGGGCCTGATCACAATCTTGGGGGATGGGATACTCCGCCACAAACGTGACGGATATCCCGTCCGCCAAATTACAATTCCATTATATCCTATGGAACTTGTAAAACAGCGGACGAGATATCCGTCACGTTTGTGACGGAGTATCCCATTCGCCAAGATCAGGCCCACAGTCGAGTATCAATGACAGAATGACACCTTATCGGCATATCTGGCCTGCCTCTACAGTAGCAAGGGACTGATGTACGTGGAACGGATGAAGGCATACTTGGGTTTCATTAATCTCCCTTGATTGTTGTGAGGGACGCAGAAGCCCTAGATCTGGAAGTCACTAGGGAGGAAGTGATTGCCACTATCCACGCTTTGTCTTACAAGGAGGACCCGGGGGGAATTAATTGCCCTCATTTTTCTACCATGTGTACTTCAACATCATGGTGGATAAGTTATTGAAGGTATATCTAGAGGCAAAACGGAATGGTATATTACAAGTTACCATGAGAGAGTCTGTCATAGTGATGGTACCCAGGGCCACTGGAATTATGCGATTGTGTGGCCGTGGCATTTTTTCGCATAATTATAGATTTGCTGCATTTGCAACATAATCCAACACCTGCTGCATAATCTATAGATTTTAACAAAACAAATAGTGTCTTTTGTTCAAACGGTTCAAAAGTTACTAAAAACGAAGCAACATGTGATGCTGCAAAGTGGAAGATCCTTTGCCAACTTTATCTGGTCACCTTTCTGTTCCTTATTGCTATATTTGGATGTTAATCTGGTACTAATTAGGTGCAAACAATGCCCAGAAAGTTGTAACAAGTTTAACAATGACAAAATAGTGAAGTAATACTATAATAAAATGTGCCACATTACGCTGCATAATTTACCTTTTCTTGCCGCATAATTTACTCAACCCTACGTCATAATTTGTCCCGCCCCTGCAGCATAATTTCAGTGGCCCTGATGGTATCCAAGCCTGCTAAAAAAAACAATACAGCTCGGGTCATAGCGGCCACTGGCTGCATTAAACATCGACATGAGAATTCTCCTTAGAGTTAGGAAACTGGTTCATAAAGACCAATGTGGCTTCATTGCAGGCCGCAACACACTCATAAACATCAGAAGCCTCAATCAACTTATGGTCTCCATACAGCGGTCATCAGATGAATACGCATTAGTGGCCCTAGATATTGAAAAAGCGTTGGACTCCCTAGGATGGGAATACATTTTTGAGTTTCTTCGTGGGATAGGATGTGGCAGGAACTTTCTGACATGGATGGGGCTCCTTTATATGGAACAGGTCAGGTGGGACGACATGAAGCAGCTGGAAGGGGGAGAGGGGCACCAGGCAGGGGTGTCTGCTGTAGCCCCTGCTATTCACTATGGCGATGGAACAATTAGCTATTAGGCTACATCAGGAAATGCAGCCACGGGGAATACAGGTAAGTGAGGGAGTCCATGTGGTATACCTATATGCTGATATTCCCGAGCTAGACCCTCAGTGTCTGTCCCTATTCTCCTGCAGAAGCTGGAGGAGTCTGCAGCAGTCTCGGGATTGAATGTCAACAAACAAAAGTTTCTCCATCATGGGCAGGGTGGCACTAGCAAAAATGGTGCTGTTGCCACATTGCTTATACCTGCTCCAGAACTCCATCTACCCTGTTTTGAGGAAGGTTTTCAGAGAAATAGACTGTCTGTTGGTATGGGCAGGGAAAAGGAACAGAGCGTGGCTGAAGGTTTTGAAAATGGAAAGAACTTGTGAAGACTTATGCCTCCCAGATCGGGAGCTGTACTACATTGCTGCAAAATTGCAGCATGCGGCAAAGTGGTGCGCAGAGAGCCCGAACTGGGGACTTAGGCTTCCAGGGAGGGTGATAACAGAGGGCAGGCTGACGATCTGCCTCATGCAAGGTGCACTTCAACTCCTGGGCACACTGAGAGTCGTCAGTTAGGTGGCTGCTACGTGAGAGTTGGCAGTACAAAGTGTGCTAAAACGCGCACCGTTTTGTAGATCTCTACTGATTGAGTAGCTGCAGCCGTTTCGCTGTGTACTGGAATCAATGACACTAGTGAGAGAAGGTAGGTGGCTCACCCTGGGAGACTTCTATCTCGGGGACAAGTTCATAACATTTGAGGAGGGCCCAAAGGCCTTTGGGATTGGTTTTGGGCACTTCCTGCAATTTGCCAAACAAGTGCACACTGCCAGGGAGTTTTGGAATACCTTCCTGAAGGTAAAGGAGACTTCCAAAACTATGGAGGTGTTACTGGAGTTAGGTGAAGGGAAGAGACTTGTCTGACAGTTTAATAAAGTGGTGACTGATGATGGACCTTTGGTCACAATAAAAGCTAGGCAGGCCTGGGATGGTGACCATCCGACTCTTCTGACGGATGGGGAGTGAAGGAGGACTTGAATGCATGTGCAGGGAATCTGCAAGCAATGTGTGATTTAAGTTGACACACTAGAACTATCTACACCGCTCTTACCTTACACTCGTCAGACTGCAGAAAATATATCCCTGTAGGGATTCATCCTGTCCTAAATGTGCTGATTTGGGTGCCGCATTCCTGAACAGAATATGGATGTGTGGGAAGCTATCAGAATAGTGGTAGGAGGAGGTGTTTTTATCATTGCATTTTGTGTTGTATGTGCAACTTGAATGTGATCTTGAGTGGAATTTTGAGGTAGAAGACAAAATAAAGCCAAGCACAGTTTATACAATGTGTGAAGTTAGGTAGTAGTAAGGCAGTCAGTAAAAGCTAAGATAAGATTGTTAGAGCTGTCACAGCATTTCTCTCAAAATGTTCAAAATGCGCAAATGTCATGCAAACCTTTGATTTGAAATATTATAGCTTTAATTGTGCATAGAGTCGCAACTGATGAATTGCTACGTTTGCTCATGAAATCAATTGTTTATGTCACATAGAAATATAGACTATGCTTTGAACGAGTTAGGCCACATTTACGTGTTGTACATTATTAATTTTAAAATGGATGCTGTTTCTGTGTTCTGTTCAACTTGCTCCTGCTCATTCCCCTCCCATTGATGTCCTGCAACAAACAGTCTCTCCTCTTCTTCCAGGATGAAGTGATCGCATGACATGGGTAATATTGTGTAGATAATATTGTGTCTGATAGTATTGTGAATGAGGATTCTATGGTGTCCCCAAAGTATCATTTTCAAGGTCTTTCCCTGGAAGTTCTGGAGGAGACGTTTGAGTTCTACAAGCCATTGTTTAAGAAATGTTTCATTTGTGTTGTACAATATCCGGGGTGCAGCTGCTGAGAAAGCAATGGAAGATTTCTCTTACCTTAAGAAATGGGTTAGTGTTTGATTGATTTAGTAAGTCATAAATATTACGTTGTTGTTTCTGATTTGTCAAATGTGACCCTCACCATGATTATACTATGCTGAATTTGCAAAATCTATTAATAGAATTGTGTGTTTTGCTATAAAACCTTCTGTGTCCCAGTAGTTGGGGGGCTGGCTGGCTATACTCATGCTGATGATGGGGCTGCTGCTGTTCTAATTTTCTTTTTGG
The DNA here is from genome assembly GCA_963921515.1 of Calotriton arnoldi. Classification (NCBI taxonomy): domain Eukaryota; kingdom Metazoa; phylum Chordata; class Amphibia; order Caudata; family Salamandridae; genus Calotriton; species Calotriton arnoldi. The sequence continues at coordinate 320,267 of CAWUFW010007128.1, forward strand.
CCTTCCTGTGCCATTTGCCTTTTAGGCCCATGCAGTCGCAGCAAGCTCCTTTGGAGATACTTTGCTAATTTTTAGATGCTCTATTATGCTGTCAGTACTCTTTATGAGTGTGGCATTTAGACTTTTCATTTCAAATTGAATTAAGGATATAGCATTATTTTTCCTGTACTCTGTTCTGATTGTCTAAGATGTGTTTTGCCTATATTCTTTTGTACTGCCTTTTAATTTTTTGTAATAAAATCCTTATGCCTATTTTTGTTTTAGAACTCAGTCCTTTATGCACTCTCTATTTTATACTGTTTCACTCTGCATATTTTTGATTCCCTGATGAGGATTGCAGTCTCTAACCGCTAGATAAAACAAGAGTTCCGGAGGCGAAGAACGATTGGTAATTTTTGGGGTGATAAATTATAAGGGTTCAGATGAATATTTGGGTTTGGCTCCCACTAAGCACCACATTCATATTTAAGAAAAGGCCAGATTTATTTTTTGGCACTTTCACAATTCAGTATCAGAAGGTGATCCAATAACACAAGTAGATAACAATAAAGATTTTAATAGTTTCCCAATGAGAATTCAATTTTGGTAGATAGTAACACAGAATTTTGTGACTGTAACAAATAACATTGATGTCTTTTCAAATTAATATCACAGATGCCCACACGTTTCTGCTTCATCAGGGCTATGTGTAGTATCATATGAAATAGTAGAGTTTTGACATTATTAATAATGAGATCTCAGTCGCGGCTCCTGGAGGGAGTGCTGCGGGGCGGTGGAGGGGCAGGGTGGGGGGTTGTAAACTCCGGCATACGGCAGAACGAAGGTAAGTACATAAATAAATTTAAAAAATGAATTACATTGCGCGCGCCACATCGCCATTTGGCGTTGCAGCGCGCGCAATGTAATTCGTTTTATTTATTTATTTATGTACTTACCTCCGTTCGGCCGTATGCCGGAGTTTACTACCCCCCACCTGACCCTCCCCGCCTCGCCCCACCGCCCCGCAGAACTCCCTCCAGGTGCTGCGACTGTGAGATCTGCTAATTCGTGTGGCTTAGAGAGACATACGTCAGAGTGACACTGTAGCCCTCCGATGAAGGGCTGTGGTTGTGTAAAATTCTATAAAAGCATCTCACATTATTCAGATAACATTGATAAACACCTGGGCACTTTCAGTTCATTATAACTCACTTAATTGCACTCCCCAAAATCAAATCTTTTTACTGAAGGAAGCCCATTTTACCCACTGGATGAACGCTATTTATTCCATCATATTTTGATAAAACTGTAACACTTACATAAACCTGGGCAGTAGGGACAGCTGTCTTCGATCGAACAATGCACTTTAGTTGCTCCATCTCTGCTCCTAGTTGTTTTTCCAAAGTATCCACTTGTTGCCCGCATTTAAGCACATCGGACTGTGAAGAGAGAACACTCTTAAGTCGCATGTTGCCAAACAGGTAATAAACCACATTACTTTTTGTTCCGAAACCTTGTTTAAACTAGAAATAAGTAAAATGTGTGTTAAACTGAGATACAGGAGCATATCCTGTAAGGTAATTAAATGCCAAGCTAAGTTACAGCTGGGGAAAGGAATCCTCCTTGATAAGCATGACAGAGGGATTTTTGATGTCCCTTCATACAGGCCTGCCAGCAGTGTTCATTTCGTAAGAGCAGTCACACTGCTTTTGCCCTGCAGACCATGGTGTCCTCCTTGACCATCTTCAGAAGTATGAGACTGCATACCAAACCCACACATGAAGTGCTCACGGGCCGTCTTCAGAAGTAAGAGTGAAATGCTCACGAACCATCTTCAGAAGTACGAGACTGCATACCAAACCCATGCATGAAATGCTCACGGACCATCTTCAGAAGTACGAGACTGCATACCAAACCCACGCATGAAATGCTCACGGACCATCTTCAGAAGTACGAGACTGCATACCAAACCCACGCATGAAATGTTCATGGACCATCTTCAGAAGTACGAGACTGCATACCAAACCCAAGCATGAAATGCTCACGGACCATCTTCAGAAGTACGAGACTGCCTACCAAACCCACGCATGAAATGTTCATGGACCATCTTCAGAAGTACGAGACTGCATACCAAACCCAAGCATGAAATGCTCACGGACCATCTTCAGAAGTACGAGACTGCCTACCAAACCCACGCATGAAATACTCAAGGACCATCTTCAGAAGTACGAGACTGCATACCAAACCCACGCATGAAATGCTCACGGACCATCTTCAGAAGTACGAGACTGCATACCAAACCCATGCATGAAATGCTCACGGACCATCTTCAGAAGTACGAGACTGCATACCAAACCCACGCATGAAATGTTCACGGACCATCTTCAGAAGTACAAGACTGCATACCAAACCCATGCATGAAATGCTCACGGACCATCTTCAGAAGTACGAGACTGCATACCAAACCCACGCATGAAATGCTCACGGACCATCTTCAGAAGTACGAGACTGCATACCAAACCCACGCATGAAATGTTCATGGACCATCTTCAGAAGTACGAGACTGCATACCAAACCCAGGCATGAAATGTTCACGGACCATCTTCAGAAGTACGAGACTGCATACCAAACCCACGCATGAAATGCTCACGGACCATCTTCAGAAGTACGAGACTGCATACCAAACCCACGCATGAAATGCTCACGGACCGTCTTCACAAGTACGAGACTGCATACCAAACCCACGCATGAAATGCACACGGACCATCTTCAGAAGTACGAGACTGCATACCAAACCCACGCATGAAATGCTCACAGACCATCTTCAGAAGACTGCATACCAAACCCACGCATGAAGTGCTCATGGACCATCTTCAGAAGTAAGAGTGAAATACTCACGAACCATCTTCAGAAGTATGATTGCATACCAAACCCACACATGAAATGCTCACGGACCATCTTTAGAAGTACGAGACTGCATACCAAACCCATGCATGAAATGCTCACGGACATTCAGAAGTACGAGACTGCATACCAAACCCACGCATGAAATGCTCACGGACCATCTTCAGAAGTACGAGACTGCATACCAAACCCACGCTTGAAATGCTCATGGACCATCTTCAGAAGTACGAGACTGCATACCAAACCCACGTATGAAATGCTCACGGACCATCTTCAGAAGTACGAGACTGCAGACCAAACCCACGCATGAAATGCTCACGGACCATCTTCAGAAGTACGAGACTGCATACCAAACCCACGCATGAAATGCTCACGGACCATCTTCAGAAGGACGAGACTGCATACCAAACCCACGCATGAAATGCTCACGGACCATCTTCAGAAGTACGAGACTGCATACCAAACCCACCCATGAAATGCTCACGGACCATCTTCAGAAGTACGAGACTGCATATCAAAGCCACGCATGAAATGCTCACGGACCATCTTCAGAAGTACGAGACTGCATAGCAAACCCACGCATGAAATGCTCATGGACCATCTTCAGAAGTACAAGACTGCATACCAAACTCACGCATGAAATGCTCACCGAGCATCTTCAGAAGTACGAGACTGCATAGCAAACCCACGCATGAAATGCTCACGGACCATCTTCAGAAGTATGATTGCATACCAATCCCACACATGAAATGCTCACAGACCATCTTCAGAAGTATGAGACTGCATACCAAACCCACGCATGAAATGCATACGGACCATCTTCAGAAGTACGAGACTGCATACCAAACCCACGCATGAAATGCTCACGGACCATCTTCAGAAGTACGAGACTGCATACCAAACCCACGCATGAAATGCTCACGGACCATCTTCAGAAGTACGAGACTGCATACCAAACCCACGCATGAAATGCTCACGGACCATCTTCAGAAGTACGACACTGCATATCAAACCCACCCATGAAATGCTCACGGACCATCTTCAGAAGTACGAGACTGCATACCAAACCCACGCATGAAATGCTCACGGACCATCTTCAGAAGTATGAGACTGCATACCAAACCCACACTTGAAATGCTCACGGACCATCTTCAGAAGTACGAGACTGCACACCAAACCCACGCATGAAATGCTCACGGACCATCTTCAGAAGTACGAGACTGCATACCAAACCCACGCATGAAATGCTCACGGACCATCTTCAGAAGTACGAGACTGCATACCAAACCCACGCATAAAATGCTCACAAACCATCTTCAGAAGTACGAGACTGCATACCAAACCCACGCATGAAATGCTCACGGACCATCTTCAGAAGTACGAGACTGCATACCAAACCCACGCATGAAATGCTCACGGACCATCTTCAGAAGTACGAGACTGCCTACCAAACCCACGCATGAAATACTCAAGGACCATCTTCAGAAGTACGAGACTGCATACCAAACCCACGCATGAAATGCTCACGGACCATCTTCAGAAGTACGAGACTGCATACCAAACCCACGCATGAAATGCTCATTGCAGCAGCTCTTATTTGTAAAGCAGACACATATGAACATGAATGAGATATCTCGAAAATAGCAGGTCATTTGCCCACACATGCTCCAGTTTATGTTTTGTCATGGTGTAACTAGGGTGAAATGTATTGTTAATGGAACTGAGCGAGACCTGGGGAATATGTGAACCGGATACTTCACATTGTGGACCTTCACTCAATGCTTCATGGCACCTCTGCTAGGGATGCAAGCAGAGGCTCGTGTCTTCTTGAGGACAGGTTGATGTTGCTTTCGTTTGATTGGCTAGTTTACTTTTTTGAGTTAAACAGTGCTTCAAAAAGAAGGGGTACCCTTAAATACTACCATCCCCATACAGGCAAAGTGTTGCTAGCAAAGTGTCAGACAATCAGGGACGTGCAAACATTGTATTCGTTTTGAGACAGCGGGTCCTCTGGAGTGGTTTGGGAGAAACCTCTTGTCAGCAATTCATTGGCTACAGTGTGCTTCTGTTACAGAGATGAAGGCTGCCTGTCCACATTGACGGGAGGCACTCTTGTGTTTAAAAGGCTGTGGAGGCTCTTGCGAATTCTTCATTGGAAGTGGGGCTGCTCCAGCGGTGTTGGCACAGAGATGCTGAAGGCCTGTGGTTGTCCAGATCAGGTAGCTGTGTCCGAGTCTGAAACAGCCAGAGGAGCTGGAGAACCACATCAAAGGTGGGTGAGAATAAAAGATTGTCATTTTATCAGTCTGTTTGTGTTTCAGTGCATGGCAAATGAAGGTATATGGCAACTTCACAATAGATTCTCTTCCTCTCCTAGTTATAAATGATTTAACTCCAGCCCCATCTTCGCTGATACAGCACAGTCATTAAAAGGTAAAAGAGAGCAGAAAGCTGGTGGAATGTCTCACCGCTGACTTTATCTTCATGTCGGGTATTTCTATAATGCGGACACCTATACTGAATAAAAGACTGACTAAAATGTGATAAATATTACCTAATACAAAATTGCGTTGGGAAGAAAAAAGTTACTTACCCGCAATTAGAGTTCTCCAGTGTCGGGATCTTTCATAGATTCACAATGCTTGAATCATTCCCCATCTTCGAGGTGGGAGGCCCAAGGTTTCTGGTGGGGTTGGAGGGAGTGGGTGCCGGTCCTAGGTCTGATGGCCACCATGAGTCGTTCCATGTGTTGCTGCTGTTGCCAAAGATCAGTACTTCCGTCTTGTCTGTGTTCAGCTGCAGGCAGTTGTTCTTCATCCAGTCAGCAACGTTTGTCATGCATCTGTGGAAGTTGGTTCTGGTGGTGGTGGGGTCGTCGTTGAGTGAGAGGAGGAGGAGGAGTTGGGTGTCGTCTGCATGGGAAATTAAGTTGAGCCCATGGGATCTGATGGTGTTGGCCAGTGAGGTCATATACGTGTTGAAGAGCGTGGGGTTGAGGGATAAGCCCTTGGGGACATCGCAGGTGATCTCCTTGGGTTCAGAGGTGAAAGGTGGGAGGTGGATCCTCTGGGTTCTTCTGGTGAGGAAGGAGGTGATACATCCGAGCGTGTCCCCTTGGATGCCGAGGTGGTGAAGTCTTTTGATCAGAGTGTGGTGGGATACGGTGTTGAAGGCTGCTGAGAGGTTGAGGAGGATCAAAGCTGCTGTTTGTCCTCGGTCGAGGAGGGTTCGGATGTCATTGGTGACTGCGATCAGGGTGGTTTCGGTGCTGTGATTGCTGACAAGCAGGATTGGGAGGCGTCGAGTTGCTGGTTCTGCTTCAGGTGTGTCGTGACTTGATTGTTGATTATCTTTTCCAGTACCTTCGCTGGGAATGGGAGCAGGGAGATTGGCCGGTAGTTTTTGAGTTCGCTGGGGGCGGCGAAAGATCTTTTGAGTAGTGGTCTGACATTGGCGTGTTTCCAAGCATCGGGAAATGTTGCAGTTGTGATACAGGTGTAGTCGGGTGGTGGGTTCCTGGTCGGACCTTTGGTTTCCCAGGTTGAAGATGTGGTGCAGGCATGGGTCTGTGGGAGCTCCTGAGTGGATGGATTTCATGGTGGAGGTGGTGTCCTGGGTGGAGAGGATGTTCCAGGTTGTGTGGTTCGTATCGGGAATGGTGGTGGTGTATCTGTGGAGCAGGTCCATAGGTGTGGGTTGGGGTTTGAAGTTTCTGTATATGGTTGCAATCTTGTGGAAGTGGGCGAGGGCGTCACACAGCTCCTGTGAGGGTGTGATGTTGTTTTCGCTGTCAGCAGGGTTGGAGAGCTCCTTAATGATGTTGAAAAGCTCCTTGGTGTTGTTGACGCTGGTTTCGATGCATTCAGCAAGGACTGTCTTCTTTGTTGTCCTCAGAAGGCGGTGGTGGAGGTTGAGGGAGGTCTTGGAGGTAGCCCTGTTGGAGGTGTCCTTGCATGTGCGCCATCTCCTCTCCAACTGTTTGCTGTCTCGTTTCGCTGTTCTGAGTTCTTGGGTGGCCCTTTTTGGCAGGATTATCCCCAAGCATTTTGCCTTCTGCCTCCTCTGTTTTGACTTCGTTTTTGCTGGTGTTACAGCTCTGAGTACTTTACCACTGCTGACCAGTGCTAAAGTGACTGTGCTCTGTGTCTAAAATGTAATGGCATTTGGGTTCTCCATGATTGGCATATTTGATTTACTGATAAGTCCCTAGTACAGTGCACTCATGTGCCCAGGGTCTGTAAATCAAATGCTACCAGTGCGCCTGCAGCAGTGATTGTGCCACCCACATGAGTAGCCCTTAAAACCTGTTTCAGGCCTGCCACTGCAGAGCCTGTGTGCGCAGTTTTAAACTGCCATGTCGACCTGGCAAGTTCACCTACTTGCCAAGCCCAAACTTTACCTTTTATTACATGTAAGGCACCCCTAATGTAGGCCCTAGCTAGCCTCATGGGCAGGGTGTAGTGTATTTAAAAGGTAGGACATTTACTTTTAGGTTTTACATGTCCTGGTAGTGAAAAACTGCTAAATTAGTTTTTCACTACAGCAAGGCCTATCTCTCCTATAGTTTAGCATCGGAGCTGCCTTGTAACATTTTACAAGTGTATCTTCCAAATGGGACTATCCACTTAGGGTCTGAGAAATGTTCGATGTCTGTTGCGAATGGGAATATGGAAGTAAGCATCTTGGAGGCTGAAGCCTCGTGGATGAGATCATAACACCATATCCCTTGAGCTGGAATAAGGGGCCTCCAGAGAGAAGGGTGTCATGGCACAAGGTGAATGAGGACTTAAAAAAACAGATACAAAAAGACATTGAATATCTTCACCTCACCTGCACTTCCTGTCACCTGCACTGTGAAGGGATGGATATTTGTAAGAGAATGCCTGTTTAGATCATAGTCAATAAGATTACAATCCACAGATTATACTTTGTCACATGATATACCTTGTACTGTTTCATAGACCCAAAGAAAAGGAGTATTCTTCAGAAACACTACATAGATTAACCTGGAGTATAATATATGTTCAATAGCAAATTGGAAGTTAAACATGAGACTTGAATAATCCTAAATTCACATACTCCATTATCTGCAACATGATGAATACAGTACTATGCATTTCACTCCTGATCAAATGCAATCACTTCACTACTGCTTATGAGTCAAGTGAAGTAACAAAGACTGTACAAAAGCGTTTGCCAGTCTAAGAATGGTTATGGTACTGAGTACGTAGAATTTGACACCACGACTCCAGTAGAAATTTCATGACACAAAACCAGATGACTCCAATATAGAGTTCATAGCACAACATATCGCAAAAGCAGATGACTCTAGTATGGAGTTTATATCTACAATTTTAGCCAATTGACCATCCCTGTGTACAAGATCCTGAATCCTCTTGACATGAAGATGCAAAGAAATCTGCCCGAAGAAACATGAAGACCAATTCCCTAACAATGAACGCCATACAACACAAGGAATTTATATCTAAAGGACCAAGATGGCTGCCGTTGTTATGAAGTATATACTACAAAGTAATATTTATTCTCCATCATTATGTGTGTTAATTCAGAGATTTGTGTGAAACCCTAAAAAGTGAAAATTGCAAGTGACAGGGACAACATCGATATAGTAAGACTCGCAAACCAACAAAAAAAGGGATTGTGGTCATGATTGGATTAAAATCAAAAAGAGAAAATAAAAAATGTTGTGAATTCATAGTGGTGTGATGTGTAATTATCAAAGAAAAAACTGCATAACTGTCATAATCGTCAGCTTTTTAGGTGTCACTTTAAAGCTGCTAAGAATAAATGATTGCAATCTGTTCTGCTTTTGCAGGAAAGATACGAGACAGTTAAAGATGCAGTTTAAACACTGTATGCTAAAAATAGCCACATGGATGACTGTGAACTTTTTACAGCTCAACTCCAATAAAACGAAGATTCTGCTGTTCGGAAAAGCAGAGGAGCTATGGACCCCTGATTGGTGGCCAGCAGAGCTCTTTGAACCTCCCACGCCAAAAAAGTGGGCGAAGAATCTGGGTGTCATAATTGATGACAGACTTTCCATGGAGGAGCATGTGAAAACCATCTCGGGCACTTGCTTCGGTGTGATGCGAATGTTGAGAAAAATCTTCCCTTGGATCCCCCTTTCGGCCAGAAAAGCCCTTATACAGGCACTTCTAGTCAGTAGACTAGATTATGGAAATTCTTTACTGGTAGGGATTAGGGTAGACTTACTTTCCAGGTTGCAAGTTGTTCAGAATACAGCTGCACGTATAGCCCTCAATCAACCTGTTCGAACCCCATCAGCACCCCTTCTGCGGCAACTGCACTGGCTGCCTGTTATTAAAAGAGCAGTCTTCAAGCTCTTGTGCCTGGTGTTTAAATCATTCCAGGGGATGGGTCCAGCCTATCTAATGAAGAAACTAAAACCATATATCCCCGCACGCCAACTGAGATCGAGCAACCGACAGCTGCTCTGCCCCCTTAGAATCAGGAGAGCCAGAGTGGGCGGCCGCTCCTTCTCACACCTTGCCCCCGTCCATTGGAACAGACTGCTAGATGACATACGAGCCTGTTCCAATTTCAGACAGTTCAAGAAGCTGCTTTAAACTTGGTTGTTCTGTTATTAACCAGTAATCTTCAATCTGCTGTCTGCAACTCCGGCGCCAAGAGATCCCCCCGGGGATGATTCGATTGCGCCATACAAATCCTAATAATAATCTTTCCAACCCCACTTTGTTCAAATGGCGAAGAAGAGTAAGGTTGGAGACAGCGTCAAAGGCAGATGAAGGATGAAGTGGTTCAAGAAGGCTGCCTTGCCCTTATCTGACCATACCTGAACCTCATCCAGAACAGCTACTAGTGAAGATTAAGTAGAATGTGCTGGCCTGAAGCCAGACTGAGAACAATCATAAAAATTCTTATTCACTAGAAAATTGTACAGTTGAACATTTATTAAGCTCTCTGTCACATTAGTGGCAAAAGGCAGCAGTAATACCGGCCTATAAATGGAAGGTGTAGAAGGTTATGATCCCTTCTTTTTGAGTATGGCAACACCCAGGGTATTTTCCCAACCCGAAGGGTACTTGGCTGCTGCACATTGGATGGTTAATGAGTGCTGTTAGGTTCTACCTCATACCGTCAGTGGCCAGATTAATTGTCTTCATACAGCATGGGTCAAGGGGTGATCCAATTTTAGATCTCTGAACTTTATTGGCCACCATAGAGGGAGTAACATGATCTAAGTACTATTAGTAAGAGAAGAAGTGTGATCATAAAAAGCATACTCCGATGATTCATGCACCAGGTAGAAATTAGTCAAATTTTCTCAATTGTGTCTTCAAAATAGTCTGACAACCGATTATAGAATTTCTGTGACATCAGTGCTTCATGCCTCTGACATCTGGAAGAGGAGAGCTCGTTACTATGCCAAAGATTTCCTTGGTGGGGCAGATAGAAGAGGTAGTTTTCTAGACATAATATATATATATATATATATATATATATATATATATATATATATATATATATATATATATATTCACTGAAAAAACCATAGGTTTTAGGGACAGTTATAGTTAGTTGGACATTTCACTCGTACAAAACCATAGAAATTCCCCGTTATAGTTAGTTCAGCTAACTATAACTCGCGCCCCGCAATGCACTGCTGATGACGTCACATATTACATCACTCATGACATGGTCAGTGACATCACTGATGACATCACTGATGACATCTCAAATGACATCACTGATGACATCACTGATGACATCATCCAGTGACTGTGTGTTTCTGTAAAGCTTAAATATGTTTAATATATATAGGGAAAGGCGTATTGAAGAATGAGTGGGTGTATAAGTGTCTGAATGAATGATTTAATACGTGAGTGACTGACTCTACAAGTGAGTGATTAAATGTATCTTACTGAATGCATGGGTTAGTGACTAAACTGTGTGAATGTCTGTATCCGTCTGTCTGTTGGTTTGTAAGCGGCTGCATGGCTTTCTGAATAGCTACATGAGTGTCTACATGGGTTATTGATTGATTGTCTGAGTATCTGTATGGGTGCCTGAGTGTTTGTGTGGGTGGGGTGTGTGTGACTCTGTGCATAGAAGTGTGAGTTGGTGATTCACTGGGTGCATGGTTTCAAGAGTGCATCTGTGATGGACTGTATGGGTGGGTGAGTGTGTGTATGGGTGTGTTAGTGATTGAATGTATATCTCAGTGGTACATGTGTGAGTAACTACATATGTGAAAGGCAGTATATATGTGTGTTGGAGTATTTAAATGGCTATAAGTGAGAGTGTGTGATTGTGAGAGTGGCTGTATGGATGAGTGTGTACTTGTATCAGTGATTGTATAAGAGCGTAAGAATGTGCTAGTATTTGTATGAGTAAGTGAGCTGGTGTGTGTATAACTGTATAGGTGAGTAAATGGGTGTGTGATTAAGTTTTTGCATGACTGACTAGGTGTGTGAGTACCTCTATGGATGAGTGGCGGTGTGTGAGTGTTTATATAGGTGTATGAGTGCATATGATAGTCCTGTACTGAGTGACTAAGTATGAGTGACTGTACGGGTGAGTGAGTGGATGTGTGTGTAGACCTAAGAATCAGTGAGTGGGTATGTAGTTTTTGGTGTTGGAGTGTCTATGGTTTTGAGAATGGCAGTCTGTAATTTAGAGTGGGTGTATCAAAAGTTATATTAGGGTGTGAGAAGATGCATGAAATTATCACATGGATGATGTCATCAGTGATGTCATTTGAGATGTCATCAGTGATGTCATCAGTGATGTCACTGACCATGTCATGAGTGATGTAATATGTGACGTCATCAGCAGTGCATTGTGAGGCGCGAGTTATAGTTAGCTGAACTAACTATAACGGGGAATTTCTATGGTTTTGTACGAGTGAAATGTCCAACTAACTATAACTGTCCCTAAAACCTATGGTTTTTTCAGTGAATTTCAAAGGTTTTTTAAATGCTCATTTCTAACTATAACGTGTCTGAAACCTATGGTTTTTTCAGTGAATTTCAAAGGTTTTTAAATGCTAATTTCTAACTATAACGTGCCTGAAACCTATGATTTTTTAAGTGAATTTCAAAGGTTTTTTTAAATGCTAGTTTCTAACTATGCCTACAGAGGTAGGACATGTGAAGAAAGAAGAAAAAACGCACAGAAAGAAGCAAAAGATGTGCAGAAAGAACCAACAGAGGAGCAGAAAGAGGCCTTGTTGCAAAATCATCCTGTGCCCACAACTTTTTCAGACGGGTACTGGTGGTAACTGACTCTGACTAACCAGAGCCAGTGCTATGCTAAAAGACACTTAGAATACAGTGAAAACACCTACATACACTAGGGAACACTATGCGTTGGGGTACCCCTGTGATTAGCATGACCTCCTCTGCAAGTCCCTAGTACATAATAGGGCAGGGGATTAAAACTACCTCTTAAAACGCGCTACAGGGCGTGTTTGCACAGTGGTGAAGGGAGGGGGGGCCTGAGGTGACATGTGTGCAAACGCACCCCATGGCGCGTTTTAAGTTGCGGGATTAAGTCCCCTTGAATTCTGAGGGTCCCTGGGGCCCAACTAGCCCCCCAGGTACCTACAGTTAGGACCACAGAGCTGAGTTGCAGAGAGGCGTTCCGAGGCCACGCACCTTTTTTCACCTCTCTGCAACGCAACTCTGTTGTGCTTACTGAAGGTACCAGGTGGGCTAGTTGGCCCCCAGGGTCCCTCAGGATTCAAAGGGAATTAATTCCCCAACTTAAAACGCACCACAGGGCGTGTTTGCACACATGTCACCTGAGGCCCCGCCCTCCCTTCACCACTGTGCAAACGCGCCCCGTGGTGCGTTTTAAGTTGGGGGATTAGGTCACCTTGAATCCTGAGGGTCCCTGGGGCCCAACTAGCCCACTAGGTACTTCCAGTAAGCACCACAGGCCTGCGTTGCAACGCCTGTAACAAATTGTGCAGTTGTGTTTAGGTAGTGAAGAGGGTCGTGCTGGTGGTAGTGTTTTAGGGTTTAGGGTAGTGCAGTGGTATTTGTGTAGTGTAGGGGTCATGCTGGGGGTAGATTTAGGGTTTAGGGTAGTGCAGTGGTGTTTGGGTAGTGTAGGGAGTCGTGCTGGGGGAGTGTTTTAGGGTTTAGGGTAGTGCAGTGGTGTTTGGGTAGTGTAGGGGGTCGTGCTGGGGGTAGTGATTTAGGGTTTAGGGTAGTGCAGTGGTGTTTGGGTAGTGTAGGGGGTCGTGCTGGGGTAGTGATTTAGGGTAGTGCAGTGGTGTTTGGGTAGTGTAGGGGGTACTGCTGGGGGTAGTGTTTTAGGGTTTAGGTTAGTGCAGTGGTATTTGGGTAGTGTAGGGGTACTGCTGGGGGTAGTGTTTTAGGGTTTAGGGTAGTGCAGTGGTGTTTGTGTAGTGTAGGGGGTAGTGTTTTAGGGTAGTGCAGTGGTGGTTGTGTAGTGTAGGAGGCAGTGGTCTTTGAGTAGTGTAGGGAGTTGTGCGGGGGTAGTGTTTTAGGGTTTAGGGTAGTGTAGGGGGTCGTGCGGGGGTAGTGTTTCAGGGATTAGGGTAGTGCATTGGTGTTTGGGTAGTGAAGGGGTCATGCGGGGGGTAGTGTTTTAGGGTAGTGCAGTGGTGTTTGGGTAGTGTAGGGGGTCGTGCTGGGGGAGTGTTTTAGGTTTAGGGCAGTGCAGTGGTGTTCGGATAGTGTAGGGGGTCGTGCTGGGGGAGTGTTTTAGGGTTTAGGGCAGTGCAGTGGTGTTCGGGTAGTGTAGGGGTCGTGCTGGGGGTTGTGCTGGGGGTAGTGTTCTAGGGTTTAGGGCAGTGCAGTGGTGTTTGGGCAGTGTAGGGGGTAATGCTGGGGGTGGTGTTTTAGGGTTTAGGGCAGTGCAGTGGTGTTCGGGCAGTGTAGGGGGTCGTGCTGGGGGTGGTGTTTCAGGGTTTAGGGCAGTGCAGTGGTGTTCGGGCAGTGTAGGGGGTGGTGTTTCAGGGTTTAGGGCAGTGCAGTGGTGTTCGGGCAGTGTAGGGGGTCGTGCAGGGGTGGTGTTTCAGGGTTTAGGGCAGTGGTGTTCGGGCAGTGTAGGGGTCGTGCTGAGGGTGGTGTTTCAGGGTTTGGGGCAGTGCAGTGGTGTTCGAGCAGTAAAGGGGGTCGTGCTGGGGGTGGTGTTTCAGGGTTTAGGGCAGTGCAGTGGTGTTCGGGCAGTGTAGGGGGTGGTGCAGGGGGTGGTGTTTCAGGGTTTAGGGCAGTGCAGTGGTGTTCGGGCAGTGTAGGGGGTGCTGCAGGGGGTGGTGTTTCAGGGTTTAGGGCAGTGCAGTGGTGTTCGGGCAATGTAGGGGGTCATGCAGGGGGTGGTATTTCAGGGTTTAGGGCAGTGCAGTGGTGTTCGGGCAGTGTAGGGGGTCGTGCTGGGGCTGGTGTTTCAGGGTTTAGGGCAGTACAGTGGTGTTCGGGCAGTGTAGGGGGTCGTGCTGGGGCTGGTGTTTCAGGGTTTAGGGCAGTGCAGTGGTGTTCGGGCAGGGTAGGGGGTTGTTCTGGGGCTGGTGTTTCAGGGTTCAGGGCAGTGCAGTGGTGTTCGGGCAGTGTAGGTGGTCGTGCTGGGGCTGGTGTTTCAGGGTTTAGAGCAGTGCAGTGGTGTTCGGGCAGTGTAGGGGGTCTTGCTGGGGCTGGTGTTTCAGAGTCTAGGGCAGTGCAGTGGTGTTCGGGCAGTGTAGGGGTCTTGCTGGGGCTGGTGTTTCAGGGTTTAGGGCAGTGCAGTGGTGTTCGGGCAGTGTAGGGGGTCGTGCTGGGGGTGGTGTTTCAGGGTTTAGGGCAGTGCAGTGGTGTTTGGGCAGTGTAGGGGGTCATGCTGGGGCTAGTGTTTCAGGATTTAGGGCAGAGCAATGGTGTTTGGGCAGTGTAGGGGGTAATGCTGGGGGTGGTGTTTTAGGGTTTAGGGCAGTGCAGTGGTGTCCGGGCAGTGTAGGGGGTCGTGCTGGGGGTGGTGTTTCAGGGTTTAGGGCAGTGCAGTGGTGTTCGGGCAGTGTAGGGGGTGGTGTTTCAGGGTTTAGGGCAGTGCAGTGGTCTTCGGGCAGTGTAGGGGGTCGTGCAGGGGTGGTGTTTCAGGGTTTAGGGCAGTGGTGTTCGGGCAGTGTAGGGGGTTGTGCTGGGGGTGGTGTTTCAGGGTTTGGGGCAGTGCAGTGGTGTTCGAGCAGTAAAGGGGGTCGTGCTGGGGGTGGTGTTTCAGGGTTTATGGCAGTGCAGTGGTGTTCGGGCAGTGTAGGGGGTGCTGCAGGGGGTGGTGTTTCAGGGTTTAGGGCAGTGCAGTGGTGTTCGGGCAATGTAGGGGGTCATGCAGGGGGTGGTGTTTCAGGGTTTAGGGCAGTGCAGTGGTGTTCGGGCAGTGTAGGGGGTCGTGCTGGGGCTGGTGTTTCAGGGTTTAGGGCAGTACAGTGGTGTTCAGGCAGTGTAGGGGGTCGTGCTGGGGCTGGTGTTTCAGGGTTTAGGGCAGTGCAGTGGTGTTCGGGCAGTGTAGGGGGTTGTTCTGGGGCTGGTGTTTCAGGGTTTAGGGCAGTGCATTGGTGTTCGGGCAGTGTAGGTGGTCGTGCTGGGGCTGGTGTTTCAGGGTTTAGGGCAGTGCAGTGGTGTTCGGGCAGTGTAGTGGGTCTTGCTGGGGCTGGTGTTTCAGAGTCTAGGGCAGTGCAGTGGTGTTCGGGCAGTGTAGGGGGTCTTGCTGGGGCTGGTGTTTCAGGGTTTAGGGCAGTGCAGTGGTGTTCGGGCAGTGTAGGTGGTCGTGCTGGGGCTGGTGTTTCAGGGTTTAGGGCAGTGCAGTGGTGTTCGGGCAGTGTAGTGGGTCTTGCTGGGGCTGGTGTTTCAGAGTCTAGGGCAGTGCAGTGGTGTTCGGGCAGTGTAGGGGGTCTTGCTGGGGCTCGTGTTTCAGGGTTTAGGGCAGTGCAGTGGTGTTCAGGCAGTGTAGGGGGTTTTGCTGGAGGTGGTGTTTCAGGGTTTAGGGCAGTGCAGTGGTGTTCGTGCAGTGTAGGGTGTGTTGTTTCAGGGTTTAGGGCAGTGGTGTTCAGGCAGTGTAGGGGGTCTTGCTGGGGTTGATGTTTCAGGGTTTAGGGCAGTGCAGTGGTGTTCGGGCAGTGTAGGGGGTCGTGCTGGGGCTGGTGTTTCAGGGTTTAGGGCAGTGCAGTGGTGTTCAGGCAGTGTAGGGGGTTTTGCTGGAGGTGGTGTTTCAGGGTTTAGGGCAGTGGTGTTCAGGCAGTGTAGGGGGTCTTGCTGGGGTTGATGTTTCAGGGTTTAGGGCAGTGCAGTGGTGTTTGGGCAGTGTAGGGGGTCGTGCTGGGGGTGGTGTTTCAGGGTTTAGGGCAGTGCAGTGGTGTTCCGGCAGTGTAGGAGGTCGTGCAGGGGGTGGTGTTTCAGGGTTTAGGGCAGTGCAGTGGTGTTCGGGCAGTGTAGGGGGTCGTGCAGGGGGTGGTGTTTCAGGGTTTAGGGCAGTGCAGTGGTGTTCGGCCAGTGTAGGTGGTCTTGCTGGGGGTGGTGTTTCAGGCTTTAGTGCAGTGGTGTTCGGGCAGTGTAGGGGGTCTTGCTGGGGGTGGTGTTTGAGGGTTTAGGGCAGTGCAGTGGTGTTCGGGCAGTGTAGGGGGTCGTGCTGGGGCTGGTGTTTGAGGGTTTAGGGTAGTGCAGTGGTGTTCGGGCAGTGTAGGGGGTCATGCTGGGGCTGGTGTTTCAGGGTTTAGGGCAGTGCAGTGGTTTTCGGGCAGTGTAGGCGGTCGTGCTGGGTCTGGTGTTTCAGGGTTTAGGGCAGTGCAGTGGTGTTCGGGCAGTGTACGGGGTTGTGCTGGGGCTGGTGTTTCAGGGTTTAGGGCAGTGCAGTGGTGTTCGGGCAGTGTAGGGGGTCGTGCTGGGGGTGGTGTTTCAGTGTTTAGGGCAGTGCAGTGGTGTTCGGGCAGTGTAGGGGGTCGTGCTGGGGCTGGTGTTTCATGGTTTAGGGCAGTGCAGTGGTGTTCGGGCAGTGTAGGGGGTCGTGCTGGGGGTGGTGTTTCAGGGTTTAGGGCAGTGCAGTGGTGTTCGGGCAGTGTAGGGGGTCATGCTGGGGGTGGTGTTTCAGGGTTTAGGGCAGTGCAGTGGTGTACGGGCAGTGTAGGGGGTCTTGCTGGGGGTGGTGTTTCAGGGTTTAGGGCAGTGGTGTTCGGGCAGTGTAGGGGTCTTGCTGGGGGTAGTGTTTCGGGGTTTAGGGCAGTGCAGTGGTGTACGGGCAGTGTAGGGGTCTTGCTGGGGGTGGTGTTTCAGGGTTTAGGGCAGTGGTGTTCGGGCAGTGTAGGGGGTCTTGCTGGGGGTAGTGTTTCGGGGTTTAGGGCAGTGCAGTGGTGTTCGTGCAGTGTAGGGGGTCGTGCTGGGGGTGGTGTTTTAAGTTGGGGGATTAGGTCACCTTGAATCCTGAGGGTCCCTGGGGCCCAACTAGCCCACTAGGTACTTCCAGTAAGCACCACAGGCCTGCGTTGCAACGCCTGTAACAAATTGTGCAGTTGTGTTTAGGTAGTGAAGAGGGTCGTGCTGGGGGTAGTGTTTTAGGGTTTAGGGTAGTGCAGTGGTATTTGTGTAGTGTAGGGGTCATGCTGGGGGTAGATTTAGGGTTTAGGGTAGTGCAGTGGTGTTTGGGTAGTGTAGGGAGTCGTGCTGGGGGAGTGTTTTAGGGTTTAGGGTAGTGCAGTGGTGTTTGGGTAGTGTAGGGGGTCGTGCTGGGGGTAGTGATTTAGGGTTTAGGGTAGTGCAGTGGTGTTTGGGTAGTGTAGGGGGTCGTGCTGGGGGTAGTGATTTAGGGTAGTGCAGTGGTGTTTGGGTAGTGTAGGGGGTACTGCTGGGGGTAGTGTTTTAGGGTTTAGGTTAGTGCAGTGGTGTTTGGGTAGTGTAGGGGTACTGCTGGGGGTAGTGTTTTAGGGTTTAGGTAGTGCAGTGGTGTTTGTGTAGTGTAGGGGGTAGTGTTTTAGGGTTTAGGGTAGTGCAGTGGTGGTTGTGTAGTGTAGGAGGTCGTGTTTTAGGGTTTAGGGTAGTGCAGTGGTCTTTGGGTAGTGTAGGGGGTCATGCGGGGGGTGGTGTTTTAGGGTTTAGGGCAGTGCAGTGGTGTTTGGGTAGTGTAGGGGGTCGTGCTGGGGGGAGTGTTTTAGGGTTTAGGGCAGTGCAGTGGTGTTCGGGTAGTGTAGGGGGTCGTGCTGGGGGAGTGTTTTAGGGTTTAGGGCAGTGCAGTGGTGTTCGGGTAGTGTAGGGGGTCGTGCTGGGGGAGTGTTTGAGGGTTTAGGGCAGTGCAGTCGTGTTCGGGTAGTGTAGGGGTTGTGCTGGGGGTTGTGCTGGGGGTAGTATTTTAGGGTTTAGGGTAGTGCAGTGGTGTTCGGGTAGTGTAGGGGGTCGTGCTGGGGGTAGTGTTCTAGGGTTTAGGGCAGTGCAGTGGTGTTTGGGCAGTGTAGGGGGTAATGCTGGGGGTGGTGTTTTAGGGTTTAGGGCAGTGCAGTGGTGTTCGGGCAGTGTAGGGGGTCGTGCTGGGGGTGGTGTTTCAGGGTTTAGGGCAGTGCAGTGGTGTTCGGGCAGTGTAGGGGGTGGTGTTTCAGGGTTTAGGGCAGTGCAGTGGTCTTCGGGCAGTGTAGGGGGTCGTGCAGGGGGTGGTGTTTCAGGGTTTAGGTGCAGTGGTGTTCGGGCAGTGTAGGGGGTCGTGCTGGGGGTGGTGTTTCAGGGTTTGGGGCAGTGCAGTGGTGTTCGAGCAGTAAAGGGGTCGTGCTGGGGGTGGTGTTTCAGGGTTTAGGGCAGTGCAGTGGTGTTCGGGCAGTGTAGGGGCGGTGCAGGGGATGGTGTTTCAGGGTTTAGGGCAGTGCAGTGGTGTTCGGGCAGTGTAGGGGGTGCTGCAGGGGTGGTGTTTCAGGGTTTAGGGCAGAGCAGTGGTGTTCGGGCAATGTAGGGGGTCATGCAGGGGGTGGTGTTTCAGGGTTTAGGGCAGTGCAGTGGTGTTCGGGCAGTGTAGGGGGTCGTGCTGGGGCTGGTGTTTCAGGGTTTAGGGCAGTGCAGTGGTGTTCGGGCAGTGTAGGGGGTTGTTCTGGGGCTGGTGTTTCAGGGTTTAGGGCAGTGCAGTGGTGTTCGGGCAGTGTAGGTGGTCGTGCTGGGGCTGGTGTTTCAGGGTTTAGGGCCGTGCAGTGGTGTTCGGGCAGTGTAGGGGGTCTTGTTGGGGCTGGTGTTTCAGAGTCTAGGGCAGTGCAGTGGTGTTCGGGCAGTGTAGGGGGTCTTGCTGGGGCTGGTGTTTCAGGGTTTAGGGCAGTGCAGTGGTGTTCGGGCAGTGTAGGGGGTCGTGCTGGGGGTGGTGTTTCAGGGTTTAGGGCAGTGCAGTGGTGTTTGGGCAGTGTAGGGGGTCATGCTGGGGCTAGTGTTTCAGGATTTAGGGCAGAGCAATGGTGTTCAGGCAGTGTAGGGGGTTTTGCTGGAGGTGGTGTTTCAGGGTTTAGGGCAGTGTAGGGGGTGTTGTTTCAGGGTTTAGGGCAGTGGTGTTCAGGCAGTGTAGGGGGTCTTGCTGGGGTTGATGTTTCAGGGTTTAGGGCAGTGCAGTGGTGTTCGGGCAGTGTAGGGGGTCGTGCTGGGGCTGGTGTTTCAGGGTTTAGGGCAGTGCAGTGGTGTTCGGGCAGTGTAGGGGGTCGTGCTGGGGGTGGTGTTTCAGGGTTTAGGGCAGTGTAGTGGTGTTTGGGCAGTGTAGGGGGTCATGCTGGGGCTAGTGGTTCAGGATTTAGGGCAGAGCAATGGTGTTCAGGCAGTGTAGGGGGTTTTGCTGGAGGTGGTGTTTCAGGGTTTAGGGCAGTGGTGTTCAGGCAGTGTAGGGGTCTTGCTGGGGTTGATGTTTCAGGGTTTAAGGCAGTGCAGTGGTGTTCGGGCAGTGTAGGGGGTCGTGCTGGGGGTGGTGTTTCAGGGTTTAGGGCAGTGCAGTGGTGTTCCGGCAGTGTAGGAGGTCGTGCAGGGGGTGGTGTTTCAGGGTTTAGGGCAGTGCAGTGGTGTTCGGGCAGTGTAGGGGGTCATGCGGGGGTGGTGTTTCAGGGTTTAGGGCAGTGCAGTGGTGTTCGGGCAGTGTAGGGTGTCGTGCTGAGGGGTGGTGTTTCAGGGTTTAGGGCAGTGCAGTGGTGTTCGGGCAGTGTAGGGGGTCGTGCAGGGGGTGGTGTTTCAAGGTTTAGGGCAGTGCAGTGGTGTTTGGGCAGTGTAGGGGGTCGTGCAGGGGGTGGTGTTTCAGGGTTTAGGGCAGTGCAGTGGTGTTCGGTCAGGGTAGGTGGTCTTGTTGGGGGTGGTGTTTCAGGCTTTAGTGCAGTGGTGTTCGGGCAGTGTAGGGGGTCTTGCTGGGGGTGGTGTTTCAGGGTTTAGGGCAGTGCAGTGGTGTTCGGGCAGTGTAGGGGGTCGTGCTGGGGCTGGTGTTTGAGGGTTTAGGGTAGTGCAGTGGTGTTCGGGCAGTGTAGGGGGTCGTGCTGGGGCTGGTGTTTCAGGGTTTAGGGCAGTGCAGTGGTTTTTGGGCAGTGTAGGCGGTCGTGCTGGGTCTGGTGTTTCAGGGTTTAGGGCAGTGCAGTGGTGTTCGGGCAGTGTACGGGGTTGTGCTGGGGCTGGTGTTTCAGGGTTTGGGCAGTGCAGTGGTGTTCGGGCAGTGTAGGGGGTCGTGCTGGGGGTGGTGTTTCAGTGTTTAGGGCAGTGCAGTGGTGTTCGGGCAGTGTAGGGGGTCGTGCTGGGGCTGGTGTTTCATGGTTTAGGGCAGTGCAGTGGTGTTCGGGCAGTGTAGGGGGTCGTGCTGGGGGTGGTGTTTCAGGGTTTAGGGCAGTGCAGTGGTGTTCGGGCAGTGTAGGGGGTCATGCTGGGGGTGGTGTTTCAGGGTTTAGGGCAGTGCAGTGGTGTACGGGCAGTGTAGGGGGTCTTGCTGGGGTGGTGTTTCAGGGTTTAGGGCAGTGGTGTTCGGGCAGTGTAGGGGTCTTGCTGGGGGTAGTGTTTCGGGGTTTAGGGCAGTGCAGTGGTGTTCGTGCAGTGTAGGGGGTCGTGCTGGGGGTGGTGTTTCAGGGTTTAGGGCAGTGCAGTAGTGTTCGGGCAGTGTATGGGATCGTGCAGGGGTGGTGTTTAAGGGTTTAGGGCAGTGCAGTGGTGTTCGGGCAGTGTAGGGGGTCGTGCTGGGGGTGGTGTTTCAGGGTTTAGGGCAGTGCAGTGGTGTTCGGGCAGTGTAGGGGGTCGTGCAGGGGGTGATGTTTCAGGGTTTAGGGCAGTGCAGTGGTGTTCGGGCAGTGTAGGGGTCGTGCTGGGGCTGGTGTTTCAGGGTTTAGGGCGGTGCAGTGGTGTTCGGGCAGTGTAGGGGGTCTTGCTGGGGGTAGTGTTTCAGGGTTTAGGGCAGTGGTGTTCGGGCAGTGTAGGGGGTCTTGCTGGGGGTGGTGTTTCAGGGTTTAGGGCAGTGCAGTGGTGTTCGGGCAGTGTAGGGGGTCTTGCTGGGGGTAGTGTTTCAGGGTTTAGGGCAGTGCAGTGGTGTTCGTGCAGTGTAGGGGGTCGTGCTGGGGATGGTGTTTCAGGGTTTAGGGCAGTGCAGTAGTGTTCGGGCAGTGTAGGGGGTCGTGCAGGGGGTGGTGTTTCAGGGTTTAGGGCAGTGCAGTGGTGTTCGGGCAGTGTAGGGGGTCGTGCTGGGGGTGGTGTTTCAGGGTTTAGGGCAGTGCAGTGGTGTTCGGGCAGTGTAGGGGGTCGTGCTGGGGGTGGTGTTTCAGGGTTTAGGGCAGTGGTGTTCGGGCAGTGTAGGGGTCTTGCTGGGGGTGATGTTTCAGGGTTTAGGGCAGTGCAGTGGTGTTCGGGCAGTGTAGGAGGTCTTGCTGGGGGTAGTGTTTCAGGGTTTAGGGCAGTGCAGTGGTGTTCGGGCAGTGTAGGGGTCATGCTGGGGGTGGTGTTTCAGGGTTTAGGGCAGTGCAGTGGTGTTCGGGCAGTGTAGGGGGTCGTGAAGGGGTGGTGTTTCAGGGTTTAGGGCAGTGCAGTGGTGTTCGGGCAGTGTAGGGGTCGTGCTAGGGTATGTGTTTCAGGGTTTAGGGCAGTGCAGTGGTGTTCGGGCAGTGTAGGGGTCGTGCAGGGGCTGGTGTTTCAGGGTTTAGGGCAGTGCAGTGATGTTCGGGCAGTGTAGGGGGTCGTGCTGGGGGTAGTGTTTTAGGGTTTAGGGTAGTGCAGTGGTGCTTGTGTAGTGTAGGGGGTCGTGCTGGGGGTAGTGTTTTAGGGTTTAGGGTAGTGCAGTGGTGTTTGTGTAGTGTAGGGGGTCATGTTTTAGGGTAGTGCAGTGGTGTTTGGGTAGTGTAGGGGTCGTGCTCGGGTAGTGTTTTAGGATTTAGGTTAGTGCAGTGGTGTTTGGGTAGTGTAGGGGGTCGTGCTGGGGGTAGTGTTTTAGGGTTTAAGGTAGTGCAGTGGTGTTTGTGTAGTGTAGGGGTCGTGCCTGGGTAGTGTTTTAGGTTTTAGGGTAGTGCAGTGGTGCTTGTGTAGTGTAGGGGTCGTGCTGGGGGTAGTGTTTTAGGGTTTAGGGTAGTGCAGTGGTGTTTGTGTAGTGTAGGGGTCATGTTTTAGGGTAGTGCAGTGGTGTTTGGGTAGTGTAGGGGGTCGTGCTGGGGGTAGTGTTTTAGGATTTAGGTTAGTGCAGTGGTGTTGGGGTAGTGTTTTAGGGTTTAGGGTAGTGCAGTGGTGTTTGTGTAGTGTAGGGGGTCATGCTGGGGGTAGTGTTTTAGGGTTTAGGATAGTGCAGTGGTGCTTGTGTAGTGTAGGGGTCGTGCTGGGGTAGTGTTTTAGGGTTTAGGGTAGTGCAGTGGTGTTTTTGTAGTGTAGGGGGTCATGTTTTAAGATGCAACGCTCCAATACCTGACCAGTCTGCACTACATAAAACTGCAAAAACTAAAATAAAAAGTGTTTTGCACACTTTTGTCATTGGGCTATATGTGGGCTACATCTGGGTAATATTTGTGCTACATTTGGGCTCTTTTTTCACTGGTGGCCATCTTGGAAGACTTCTTTGTTATGAAGTTTCCTAATTTCCTCATTTACTGCAGTCTTCTCAGTAGGAAATGCTTTCAGTTTTTACTTTGATTCCATCAAGAAGGCATTCAGATGTGTCACACATTTGCCATAAATTCAGAATGTTATTACTCTAGTTGTTCATTAGATCACTGTAGTAAAGCTACTGCTCACCAAGGAGTTAACTGGAAGTCTACTGCTGGTATTGAAAGTGATTGTTTCAGTCTGCATGTCAGAATTTTCTAATGAAATAGAAGAGGATTTGAGATCTCACTTAAAACATGCACTAAATTTTCTTTTTGCAGCACTAACCATAATTTCTATGGCAAAATTAACCCCCTCATTTTGTTCCTTTTTAAATTAAATGTTTTAAGTGTTACCAGTTTATTCCAATCAAGATGGCTTCAGGTGTGCCATACTTTTGTCATAAGTAAGGCTGTTAGCACTCTAGTTGTTCTTTAGAACACTCTGGGAAGCTGCAGTAGAACACAAAGGCATCAACTGACAGGCTGCTCCTGTTGAAATATAACAGGAAGATATTTGAGATCACACTTGAAACATGTCCTAATTTTTCTTTCCAGAGCACTAACCATAATTTCTATGACAAAATGAACCCCATCATTTTGTTCCTTTTTAAATTAAATGTTTTAAGTGTTACCAGTTTATTCCAATCAAGATGGCTTCAGGTGTGCCATACTTTTGTCATAAGTAAGGCTGTTAGCACTCTAGTTGTTCTTTAGAACACTCTGGGAAGCTGCAGTAGAACACAAAGGAATCAACTGACAGTCTCTGCCCTTGTTGGATGTACATGTTTTACTGAGAATGTCAGACTTCATTCTCACATGACTGAGAAAGATAATGTGAATTTACAGAAAATATGCTCTCATTTTATCTTCTGGGGCACCTTCCAAAACTGTATGGGACAAGCAGGTGAAAATAGTTTTCTCTCAAACATGATTCATGATATCCCAGCAGAAGGTTTTTCACAGGGTAAAATCACCTTAGAACACACCACAATTCCTGAAATTAGTATGGTACCATCAACAAATGAATTCTAATGTAACTAAAGTCTGTTATCACCCTTTATAGTTCTCCTTTTGGTAACCCTCAAAATCTTCGATTCACTACAATGCATTTCAATGGTACTATCATTTATATTGGTCCCAAGATGGCTGCCAGCAATTCCAGGATGAAGTGCTGACAGCCAATCAGATCTCACGATGACATGTGTGGTTAGGCTCCGCCCAGATATATATGTGTTTTTACTTTTGATTTTCTCAGCAACTACTGAACGGATTTACACCATTTAACAAAAAGGGTTCTTTTTGAACCAAGAACTACCTCTTTGCCAAATTTGGTGTAATTCCGTTCAGCAGTTCGGGCTGTAGCCTTGCATAAAGTTTCCTATGGGAAATTGATTTTTTGACTCTTATTTTTTTAATTTCTCCGCAACTACTGAACGGATTTACACCATTTAACAAAAGGGTTCTTTCTGAACCAAGAACTACCTCTTTGCCAAATTTGGTGTAATTCCGTTCAGCAGTTCGGGCTGTAGCCGTGTCTAAAGTTTCCTATGGGAAAATGAATGGGGAAAACACGCTTTGGGACCCCCTTTTTTCTCGGCCCCCGCTTGACAAATCACCCTGAGACTTTCAGGGTAGGAGCGGACCGGAGCGGGCCATAAAGTTTGAAAATTTCGCGAAGATTCGTCAACCGACGCAAGAGTTATTTCAAATAGAATGTCGCGGATTTCCTATGGAAAATAGGTCCTAACTATAACTATCTACTGGCGACCGCCAGTAGATTTTATATATATATATATATATATATATATATACATGATGGTTTAATATTAATAATTTAACCCTACAAGAAAGTAGGCAAGAAAACGGACAGGGGCTGGTTAAAAAATAAATATATATATATATATATATATATATATCATGATGGTTTAATATTAATAATTTAACCCTACAAGAAAGTAGGCAAGAAAACGGACAGGGGCTGGTTAAAAATAAATATATATATATATATATATATATTTTTTTTTAACCAGCCCTTGTCCGTTTTCTTGCCTACTTTCTTGTAGGGTTAAAATGTTATTATTAAACCATCATTCGTTTGGTATAGTGTATCCTGCTTTAAAGACTTTCTCAAAGCGACTTTATCCTATGCTAAAATTATTTCGTCCGTAAAACTAACAGGTTAATATCTCCATTTAATATTTAATGGGCAGATATTTCCAGCAAAGGCAGCAAGGAGGTTGGTGTTAGGAACTTTAGACCATACAGTCTTGCCATGTGAGGGTGGCAGTGGCTAATTATGCATACGATTACCCTCAAATTCAAACCACGGATAGAAATGAGCAGAACACTGGATGGGAATTCCCTGGTCCACCCTAGTTTCTTGGAAGGAGGAGATATATATATGTCAAGGGGGAGACTGCGCAACCAAACACTTCTGCCCTACCCCACTTGCAGACCTTTACCTGTTAGTGTGGTGCAGGACCAGGGACTTCAGGGTGAGAGAATCTGGCACAACGAGATGGGGCAATCATTAGAACAAGAAACTGAATGAGGAAGAACAGCAATGAGAATGTACTGGGCACAGCATGCATCCCGACAGCACAGGGAAATAACTACACTTCAAGGTCTGCAAATTGAGAGCTGCTGGGACACCAGTCAGTACTACACTAATGGCTGCTGATCGATCGCAGAGGCACCAGAAACACCACGTGATAATCCAAAGAGAGGTGTAGCCCAAATGTGCTGCCCTTAATGCCAGGGAGGAACTAGTGCTTTGCTTTCTGTTTACTTTCCACAGAATTGTGCAGTTGTTTTGTGCTTCCTCATTTGGGGCCGGGGGGGAGGGGGTGGTTTGCTTTTTCCTACAGGAAGTACATTTATATACTTACCTATCTGGTAAACCCTCTCAAGTGCGTGTTGCTGTCTGATAATGCATGTGTGTGTCTGACAGTTTCTGAACTTTTATAGTGTGTGTAAGTGTTAGAAAAGCGCTATGTTTTGTATTGTATGTTTTTTTTTTATACAGAGTTTTATATAGCGCGAACTTGACCCGAAGGTATCGGGTATCAGAGCGCTTTACATAGCACCAGTTGTGTTACATGAGGACACATTCATTTTTGTTAGGACTCCTCTCCCCAATGTTTAACGTTTAATGGAAGACATGGATGCACAGTGCTAGTATCAAAGTGTGGCTAGTCATACTGGCTCGAAAACACAGTCATTTGGGCAGGTGTCAGATAAGGGGAAGGAGGGTTTGGAACGGCCAGTGCAGCTCTGCAAAAGTTGTCATTTTCACCCTTCCAGTAGTCTGCAGTGTTTTGTGGTTTCCTTCACCAGTGCAAGGTTGTTTTTACGCACAGCGAGATCATTTCAATGCTATAGGAACTCATCCAAGCCAAACATGACCTGTGGAGTATGCAGAACATCTATCTATAAATAAAATACAGTAGAAGAGAGGCCCAAACGGGACATGAAATACAGGCAGTGACAGTCTTTACAGAAAGCCAAAGTGCTAGATTGACACAATAAGTCTGAGAGAATAACAAATAGAAGGGTTGGGGAACGACCACCCTTTTTAACTGCCTTTCTGAATGACAATGCCATGGAGGTGAAGGGAAAGGTTCCCACTTGACAGATACCACCAGTCTCTACAATAGAGTGGAGGCACCAGATGGAGTGAATTTAGTCAATATAGATCTCAGAAAATATTGTACTGTATTTTGGCATTTATATAGCGTTTCACACCGTGCTATGATCCTATGCGGAAAGGGTTTTATTATCGTATGTGAGTGACCAGGCAGGAGCGGTTGTCTTGTACTGAGGTGGAGGATGTGCGAGACAAGGGCACAAAATATAATTCCAATTGCAGGTCTTGTGTTATGTTTTATGCTTTTTATTATGCTAGAAACAGGGGGAATAGGCAGATATATACCTGCATGGTCTGTGTTATTGGTAGTTCAGTTGGGGTCAGAGAGACTAAAATATATAGGCTACTACAGAGCAATAACCCAGCGGATGCTGTGTGCGTGTACACCAATAAAAGGAGAGGGGCTAGTCAGAGAAGTCCCACAAAATCCATATAGCAACATGCCCAAGGCAGAGATGCTGTCAGGTGAATACAACGATAGCAAATGGCAGAAGCAGAAATTGGTGACAAGATCAGCAGCCATGCAGTTTATGCTAGGCATGGTCATGGATACTGACTCCTGCTGTGGAAATGCACCTCTTGAAAGAGGAAAGAAGTGGAAGAACAATCAAGATTGGCAACCTGAGCAGAAACTGCATATTTAAAAAGCCTAGATTCCGCTAATGCCTGCCAGTCTAAAGGAAGCCAGAATTTTGAGTGGGGGCTTGTGCCCCAAGCTCCTTTTAAGCAATGTCGATGAGCACCAGTCGGGAAAGTCTGAGTCAGGTTCTGGCTTAGACCCTTGTCGTACTGGCACCCTACATGTGCAAGGCAGAGAGACCAAGCACTTGGTTGGTTGATGCACTGGCAGCACAAGAATGAATCACTCCTCTTCCTCCATACTCTTTCTTCTCAGCTACATTGAACCCAATACTTTTCTGAGATCCCTGAGATGCTTGTTATTTCTAGTTTACATTGGGAGGCATCCTCCTGCCCTACTAGAATTTCCTCCCAAACAACTTTTACTTTCCTTATTAGCAGTGAAGGTGAAAGTAAAGGAGACAATGTGGTAAAAGGAGACTTACCTTGCTTTCATTGTTTTAGCTACAACAGCAGTGTGGCACAGATTTGGTAGTTTTCATTTTGTTCAGTTTTAGTCCAGCTCTTCTCCGAACTGTGAGCCTTGTGCAAAACAGCTTTTCTATATATTTTTACACACTAACCTTCATTCTCATCTACTAGTCCCTTTCCACTCCCCCACTCTCCCCACATTCACTCTGCTCTCACTTGTCGCAAGAAGCCTGTGATGCAAAACAACAGTAGCCAATAGGCTACATTTCCTGTTCTAGGCAACTCCTACTTCAGCCTCTCAAGCCACAAAAGTGTGCTGATTGAGTTTGCTGGATTCTGCAGCTCATACCAGCCCTGGGAAAGCAGAGCCTTTGTCTGCCTTGTACATCCAAGTAGTCTGGAATTGGGCCTGTTGGTAGATTTAAGGGAAAATCAAACAACCTCCTACTCCAATGCTAGTTGCAATGTCTCGGGCTAGCCCTCCTGATTCTTGAGCTATTGGTCCCATCCTGTGGATCATAGCATAGCAAAGATAACCTCTACAATCCGCATTGATCAGCATTTAAAGGTGAAGTACATTTAGCACTATCGATAAGGAAAAATTAAACTGCCCCCTACTACTCAAGGTTGGTTACAATGTGTCGAGCTATCTTCCTCATGCCTGGGCATGTGGTCCCATTCTACTGACCCTTACTATTGCAAAGATATCACCTGCAACCGGTTTTTATAGACATCAGAAGGTGAAGCACATCAAGACCTGCCAAGCTGGGAAAATCAAACTATCCCCTGCTACTTCAAGGTTGGTCACAATAGCTAAAAGTGGCATTCCTTATTCTTGGCCACTTGGTTCCATCCTACCCACGCTTGGCATTGTCAAAATTATCACTCCCAACCTGCTTTTATAGGCACAAGAAGGTGAAGCACATTGAGCCCTGTCTTCTAGAAAAAAAGGAAGCTAACTATCCCTTACTACTTCAAGGTGGGTCGCAATGCCTTGGGCTCTCCTTCCTGAAGAACAAGTTACTTACCTTCGGTAACGATATATCTGTAAAAGACATAGATTAGTTACAGATTCCTTACCTTGAGAATTACCCCCAGGCGTCAGACTGGATGCAGAGAATTTTTTCGTCAGCAGTACCCCTGCACGCCGAAAGGTGGCGTCGGTCGGCTCCGCGTTTGTCGTTGGCGTCGTGGTCGCCGGGATGACGTCGCGGTATCTACTTAGACGCCGCCCTTGCGCACTGACGGCAGTTTTTTTACACGACATTCCACGCCAGAAGCGCAGAGCCATGCAAGGCACTGACCACTGGTGCACAAAACTAGGGCCCTGAAAGGGAATCCCTGACCCTAGAAGTCAGTTCGCAGAACGGGGAGGATGGGTGGGGCGGTAAGGAATCTATAACTAATCTAGGTCTCTTACAGATATATCGTTTCCGAAGGTAAGTAACTTGTTCATCTGAAAGAGACAATTAGTTATAGATTCCTTACCTTTAGAATAGATACCCCAGCAATACCAACCCCGGAGGTGGGTCTGTGAACCAAGTTCACACCAGAAAGTCCTAGAGAACAGAACGGCCAAAGAAGCCGTCCCTCCGGACTTGGCTGTCCAGGCAGTAGTGTTTTGTGAACGTGTGCAGAGAAGCCCACGTTGCTGCCTGACAGATGCCATTGGGGGGGACTCGCCATCCCAAAGCAGTTGTAGCTGCCGTCGCCCTGGTGGAATGGGCGCGCAATCCCACTGGAGGCTCCTTCTTTGCCAAAGAGTAGCAAGCTTTAATGCACAAAACGACCCACCTAGAGATGGTTTGTTTGTGCACGGCCCGACCTTTTTTGGCACCCACGTAGCCAACAAAGAGCTGGTCATCCACCCGGAATTGCTTGGTGCGATCCAAATAAAATGAAAGCGCACGTTTTGGATCCAGACAGTGGAGCCTCTCTTCCTCCTTAGAAGGATGCGGAGGCAGAAAGAAGGTGGGCAAAGTGATGGTTTGACCAATGTGGAAAGAAGTAACCACTTTAGGAAGTAAAGAGGGTCGAGTTCGAAGGACAACCTTGTCCGGATGAACCGCCAGAAAAGGAGGTTTCGAAGAAAGAGCCTGGACCTCACTCACTCTGCGAGCAGAAGTGATGGCAACCAGAAAGGCAGTCTTTAAAATGAGAAGTCTGAGAGGACAGTTATGTAGCGGCTCAAAGGGAGCGCACATAAGATAAGTAAGAACCAAGTTCAAGTCCCACTGAGGCATTACGAGGGGAACAGGAGGAATAAGATCAGTAATGCCCTGAAGAAAGCGATTTACAACAGGGGACTTGAAAAGAGAAGGCTGATCAGGAAGCCTAAGAAAGGCTGAAACGGCTGTGAGATAGCCCTTAAGAGTGCCCAGAACAGAGTCCTGCTGGGCCAAAGAAAGGAGGAACAAGAGAACCTCAGAGAGAGGATGCAGAAAGGGGATCCACAGCCTTTGCTGTGCAATATGCCACAAATTTGTTCCATCTGCAGGCGTATACCGTCTTAGTGGAGGGACGCCTGGCTGCCAAGATAACATCACAGACTTCGGGAGGAAGGTCGAAGGCTGTCAACTGTCGCTGCTCAATCTCCACGCAAGGAGGGGGAGGCTGGACAGGTTCGGGTGGAGGACCATCCCTTGCTGCTGCAACAGAAGATCCTCCCGAAGAGGCAGTCTGATCGGAAGATCGATGGCCATGTGTAACAGCTCGGGATACCAGACTCTTCGTGCCCAATCCGGAGCCACAAGAATGACTTGGGCCCGGTTGCGCTTGATCTTCTTCAGCACTCTGGGCAGAAGTGGTATAGGCGGAAAGGCGTATAGAAGACCGCAACTCCACTCGCGACGAAAAGTGCCGCCTTGGAAATTCCAACGCACAGAATTGCTGACATTGCGCTTTCTCTTTGGTGGCGAATAGTTCTAACCAAGGCTCTCCCCACTGCTGAAAGAGACCTTGCACAACCTCCGAGTGAAGACGCCATTCGTGATCCATCATGCACCTGCGACTGAGTTCGTCCGCCCTGGCGGTCAGTGAACCTGCCAGGTGTTGAACCATCAGGGATATGCCCTGATGGTCCAGCCATATCCAGAGACGGAGAGCCTCTTGACATAGGGTCCACGACCCCACCCCGCCCTGTTTGTTGCAGTACCACATGGCGGTGGTGTTGTCCGTGAACACCTGCCCTACTCTTCCCCGGACAGAGGGAAGGAATGCTTTTAGCGCAAGACGGATCGCCCGGAGCTCCAGAAGGTTGATGTGGAGCCCGGATTCCGCCGGAGACCAGAGGCCTCTGATCTCCACCTCTCCCATGTGGCCGCCCCACCCCAGAAGTGATGCATCCGTCACCACTGTGAACTCCGGTTGGGGAAGGGAGCGGGATCTGCCGTTGACCCAATCCTGGTTTGTTAGCCACCACTGCACTTGTCGTGCAGTGCCCTCTGAGATCTGAACGCAATCGTACAGATTCCCCTGATGTTGTGCCCACTGGAACTTCAGGTCCCACTGTAGAGCCCGCATATGCCACCTCGCATGATCTACCAGCAGGATGCAGGAGGCCATGAGGCCCACCAGCCTCCGGGTCATTCTGACCAAAACCCGGGATAAAGGCTGAAAGATCGGAATCATAGCCCGAATATCCCGGGCTCGCTGCTCGGGAGGATAAGCCCAAAACTGCATTGTGTCCCGAACCGCTCCGATGAAAAGGAGCTTCTGAGAGGGAGTCAGGTGTGACTTCGGCACGTTGATAGTGAACTCCAGCGAATGCAGGAGGTCCGCCGTAGTCTGGAGGTGGGAGACGACTGCCTGGGGCGAGCCCGCCTTCAACAGCCAGTCGTCGAGATAGGGGAAGACTGGAACCACTGATCTGCGCAGATGAGCTGCGACCACCGCCATCACTTTCGTGAACACCCGAGGGGCGCTGGTAAGGCCAAAGGGGAGCACGGTAAACTGAAAGTGCTCGTGGCCTACCGTGAACCACAGGTAATGCCGGTGGGCCGGCAGGACGGGGATGTGAAAGTAAGCGTCCTGCAAGTCCAACGCTACCATCCAGTCTCCAGGGTCGAGCGCAGATAGGACCTGAGCTAGTGTCAACATTTTGAACTTCTCCTTATGGAGGAAGCGGTTGACGTTCCTGAGATCCAAGATAGGACGCAGGCCTTTGTCTTTCTTGGGCACCAGAAAGTAGTGGGAATAGCAACCACGACCTACTTCTGGAGCAGGAACTCACTTGATGGCTCCCTTGGCCAAGAGAGCCGTAACTTCCTGTTGGAGAAGGGCCAGATGATCCTCCGACATGCGATGGGACTGAGGTGGCATGGCTGGGGGGGTAGTCTCGAAGGGGAGGGAGTACCTCCTTCGGACTATCTGCAAAACCCACCTGTGATGGTGCGCCAGTGGGTGAGGTGATGGCGAATCCTGCCGCCCACTGGCGATTGGTGGCCATGAAAGGTCGGACTAGGAGGGTTTGGAGGCTGCTGCAGAGGGGGCGTTGGTGGACTGGCCTGCTCGCTGGCCACCAGACCCACGACGGTGAGTCCCACATCCCCGGCCGCGCAGGGGCTGAGCAGCTTGCGCCGGCCTGTTGCCCGGGGTGGAACGTGGCGGGGCACCCCTTCCGTAGCCACGAAAGGGGCGAAAAGGAGACTGCGCAGGGCGGGTGGTGGAGAGGCCCAAGGTCTTGGCCGTAGCCCGAGAGTCCTTGAAGCTCGCTGTCTGCTTTGTCGCCGAACAGGCAACGGCCATCAAAAGGCATGTCCATCAGGGTAGCCTGGACATCCCTGGAAAAACTAGACGACCTCAGCCAGGCACAGCGTCGATGGGCTACCGACGTTGAAATCGTCCTGCCTAGCGAGTCGGCGGTATCCAGTCCACAACGTTGGTAAACTTGGCTGCGTCTCTCCCCTCGGCGACTGCACGGGAGAGCACGGCCCGGGCCTCCTCCGGGCACTGGGGCAGCACCTGCGCAACTGTATCCCACACGGAGTGGGTGTAACGGCCCAACAGACATGTGGTGTTTACCGACCGCAGTCCCAAGCTGGAGGAAGAAAACATCTTCTTCCCAAGATGGTCCAGCTTTTTGGATTCCCTATCAGGTGGTGCGGTAGGGAACGCGCCTTTGGACGTCGAGGCTTGGACCACCAAGCTCTCAGGGGTGAGGTGTTGGGAGAGGAAAGTGGGGTCGCCCAGAGCCAGGCGGTGGAGCCAGGCAATCATCCTATCCACAGGAGCCCCTGTGTTGGGCCTGGACCAGGTGCCCAAAAGGATGTCAGTTAGAGCCTCATTGAACGGCAGCAGGGGCTCCGAAGAGCTCGCTGCCGGTTGAAGCACCTCTGTCAGGAGGTTAGTCCTGACTGCCACCGTAGGTAGCTCGAGGTTGAGAGCCTCGGCCGCCCTACGCAACACCATTGCGTAAGAAGCTCCCTCCTCCGCAGCCACGGTAGGAGGAGACAACATGCCAAGGTCTGGGGAGGTATAGAGACCACTGGCTTCCCCCAACTCCTCTCTCCAGTCCGGGTCATCCAACTGGTCAGTTAAAGGGTCACCAGACCCCTCCCAGTCCTCCTCACCCTCCTCTGGTTGCCAATCTGGCCTGAAAGGAGCACCAGGGTAGAACAGGGGTACAAAAGAACCTGCCGGCGCCGGATCCGGCATCGGTCGACCTCGGTCCGGCTCCGAGTCCAAGTCAGGGTGGAGGCTGGGGTCGACGTTGGCTGGGGACACAACCGACGTCGGCTGCGGAGGTGGTGCCGGTAGAATCGGCGCCGGGGGAGGTGTTATCAGGTCGATCGGCGCCGATCCGGATCCGGGCCTGGATCCAAGGGGACCCTGGGGTGCCAGGGCCGGAGCCGCTGGCATCGAAAGCCCAGGGTCCCCATCTGAATCTGCGGGGCCCGAAGGCGCGCCAGTGGAGTCGGGCTGCCCAAAGATGGCATGCATCGCTTCTTAAAAGCTTTGAAGCTGGGCAGGGGTCGCTCCGGCTCCCGGAAAAGGAGGGAAACTCGGAGCCGACCCTTCAGGCTCTGCACGCGGAGCAGCGGGACGGGCACCGTCCCCATCTCTCGTCATGTCGGCCGACGGACGGGGAGAAGTCGAAGAGCGACGATGCTTCTCCGACTTCTTCTTGTGCTTCGACTTAACTGAGGAGTGAGAAGACTTCGAGGACGAGTGGTGGTGCTGACTCCGCAACCGGTCCCTCGACCTCCCACGCGACCGGGACCTTGAACGGCACGTAGCGGACTGCCAGGCCGGAAAGACTTCGGATTCATGGTCTGGCAGTCGGAGCACGACTTGGGGTCGTGGTCACGCTCCAGGCACCACAGGCACACGCGATGCGGATCCGTCACCGACAAAAGCTTTCGGCAGCATCCGCAAGCCTTGAAACCGGGCATCCCTACGTGCACCAGGAGTCGATAGACTCAAAGACGATGTCGACAAAAGTCGCAAAAAAGTCAGTCAAAAAGTGACTGGAGGTACCGCTCTCTCCGGATTTGCGCTGGCTGGCGCGGAAAAAGAAAGAACTGACATCAGCGAGCGAGGGCGGCGTCTAAGTAGCTACTGCGACGTCATCCCGGCGACCACAACACCAACGACGAACGCGGAGCCGACCGACGCCACCTTTCAACGCACAGGGGTACTGCTGACAAAAAAATTCTCCGGATCCAGTCTGACGCCTGGGGGTAATTCTAAAGGTAAGGAATCTATAACTAATTGTCTCTTTCAGATTTCCTGGGCACTTGGTCCCATCCTACTGACCTTTACCATTGGCAGAGATCCCCCACAACAAGCTTTTATCGGCATTAGAAGGGATGTATGTTGATCCCTTCCAGCTACGGAAAATCAAACTAGTGGCAGCTTGTGAAGTTTTAAAGTGATAGGGCGTAAAATTATTACTTTTATTTTTAGCGAGCGAGCACAATATTTTCAGAGTCAGTAAAGGCTAAAGGTGTTTTTCTTTAAGAACAGTCAGAAACAAATCTTGCTTGCACGCAAAATAAAATAAAAAACCTTATGCTCTACTACTTTAACACTTCACCAGCTGCCACTGAATCAAACTACCCCCTTTTACTTCAAGGTTGGCTGCCTGTGCACTTGGTCCAATCCCGCTGACCCAAGTGATTGTGGAGTTGTCACCCGCACCCGATGCGGGTGACATCTTCACAATGACTACTTTTATCGGCTTAAAAGGTGAAGCTAGTTTGGCCCTGCCATCTAGGAAAACAAACTACCCCCACTACTTCAAGACTGTTTGCAATGTCTTGGACTAGCAATCCAGATTCCTTGGCACATGATCCCATCCTGCTAACCTTTATGCACAGGGTCAAGACTGATTTGCATATGGCTGGGTTCAAACTGGAATGGCATGGTGAGCAAAAAACGATGGATTTAGGCCCAGATCTCTGTACTGGTGTGAATGTATGACATTGTTCTGCATTCTGTCCATCAATTGTTGTTTTTGCATTTGTCACCCCGAGTGGGACGGGTATGCCCAGACGTGGGTCCCGTGCTCTCCATGCCACTGGAGTCAAGCTATCCTGGCGGATGAGGGGTATAACCCCGAAACTGGTCCTAGGATGCTTGTTTCAGTCCAGGGAGGACTTGGTCTGGCAGTTCGGGCTGGACTGTTCCCATTGGGCACAGGGTCAAGACTGATTTGGGTTCAAACTGGAATGGCATGGTGAGCAAAAACAATGGATTTAGGCCCAGATCTCTGTATTGGTGTGAATGTATGACATTGTTCTGCATTCTGTCCATCAATTGTTGTTTTTGCATTTGTCACCCCGAGTGGGACGGGTATGCCCAGACGTGGGTCCCGTGCTCTCCATGCCACTGGAGTCAAGCTATCCTGGCTGATGAGGGTGAAACCCGAAACCGGTCCTAGGATGCTTGTTTCCAGTCCAGGGAGGACCTGGCCTGGCAGTTCGGGCTGGACTGTTCCCATTGGGCACAGGGTCAAGACTGATTTGGGTTCAAACTGGAATGGCATGGTGAGCAAAAACAATGGTTTTAGGCCCAGATCTCTGTATTGGTGTGAATGTATGACATTGTTCTGCATTCTGTACATCAATTGTTGTTTTGCATTTGTCACCTCGAGTGGGACGGGTATGCCCAGACGTGGGTCCCGTGCTCTCCATGCCACTGGAGTCAAGCTATCCTGGCTGATATGGGGTGAAACCCCAAAACCGGTCCTAGGATTCTTGTTTCCAGTCCCAGGAGGATCTGGCCTGGCAGTTCGGGCTGGACTGTTCCCATTGGGCACAGGGTCCAGACTGATTTGCATATGGCTGGGTTCAAACTGGAATGGCATGGTGAGCAAAAACAATGGATTTAGGCCCAGATCTCTGTATTGGTGTGAATGTATGACATTGTTCTGCATTCTGTCCATCAATTGTTGTTTTTGCATTTGTCACCCCGAGTGGGACGGGTATGCCCAGACTTGGGTCCCGTGCTCTCCATGCCACTGGAGTCAAGCTATCCTGGCTGATGAGGGGTGAAACCCCGAAACCGGTCCTAGGATGCTTGTTTCCAGTCCAGGGAGGACCTGGCCTGGCAGTTCGGGCTGGACTGTTCCCATTGGGCACAGGGTCAAGACTGATTTGGGTTCAAACTGGAATGGCATGGTGAGCAAAAACAATGGTTTTAGGCCCAGATCTCTGTATTGGTGTGAATGTATGACATTGTTCTGCATTCTGTACATCAATTGTTGTTTTTGCATTTGTCACCCCGAGTGGGACGGGTATGCCCAGACGTGGGTCCCGTGCTCTCCATGCCACTGGAGTCAAGCTATCCTGGCTGATATGGGGTGAAACCCCAAAACCGGTCCTAGGATTCTTGTTTCCAGTCCCAGGAGGATCTGGCCTGGCAGTTCGGGCTGGACTGTTCCCATTGGGCACAGGGTCCAGACTGATTTGCATATGGCTGGGTTCAAACTGGAATGGCATGGTGAGCAAAAAACAATGGTTTTAGGCCCAGATCTCTGTACTGGTGTGAATGTATGACATTGTTCTGCATTCTGTCCATCAATTGTTGTTTTTGCATTTGTCACCCCGAGTGGGACGGGTATGCCCAGACGTGGATCCCGTGCTCTCCATGCCACTGGAGACAAGCTATCCTGGCTGAGGAGGGGTGAAACCCCGAAACCGGTCCTAGGATGCTTGTTTCCAGTCCTGAGAGGACCTGGCCTGGCAGTTCGGCCTGGACTGTTCCCATTGGGCACAGGGTCAAGACTGATTTGCATATGGCTGGGTTCAAACTGGAATGGCGTGGTGAGCAAAAAACGATGGATTTAGGCCCAGATCTCTGTACTGGTGTGAATGTATGACATTGTTCTGCATTCTGTCCATCAATTGTTGTTTTTGCATCAACTTTTACACAAGGCATGGTCAGAGAGGTGGTAAAATAAATGCAATACAGCCTAGTGTGAAACGTGTATTTCGTGCTAAAAAAACCCACAAGGAAGCAGATTAGGGTTGTGGGTAAAATGTTGGTGTGCTATCAAAAAAGCTGACCCAGGCAGTAACTTGCCAAATTACTTCACAGATTCTAAATAGTATGAAACAGCAGCAGTGAGTCAGAGAAAAGGTGGAGTGTGCATTAAGAGTTATCATTAATTAGAAACAAGGCAATTGCAGTACCTCTGTATTTAGAAGTGAGATGTCACCTGAATGAATCAGTCTAGTGCGGGAGATAGAAAGGAAAAAGACAGATTAGAGACACACCAGAGGAGAACTTTTAGAAAGCTGCATGGTAGCAGCAAAAAATATAGAAAGAGCAGAAAAAGGGGGAGAGAAAACTGGAGAAATCCATTCATTTACCTTAGATGTAGACATGCACATACCATCATGTTTCATTAGCGGTGCAGCACTAGAACAAGGTGCTTGGAAATCATTCTTGTGAGAGAGGTGGATTCAAATTCTGAGAAGAATGTTAACCTTCATAGAAAGGATGGCCGCTTCAGTGGACTCTCTTTAAAGCACTGGGGCAGAAAACTGAAAAGAATGTAAAAAGCTGGGACCGAATGTAGTCTGAAAGCAAAGACTGGGCTATACAATGCAAACTGTAATGCTTAATTTGAGCCAGTGGTTTCCAGGGCTCGGTACCGGCACTCAAATAGCAACACTGGCGCTTATGACAGTCTGCCACATGGTGGCGCTGTCTATATACATTAAAAAGTACTATTTCTTGCTGCCCAAGCCATTCTCATAGCCTTAGAGGCCTGAAATAGTCTTAATTGTCACACTTGTGGGAGTGTGATGGTTAGTAGTTGTGTTGTTACTATTATTGGCAGCATGGCAGGGGCAATATGTGGTGCAAGCTGCAGTGGCCTCCGGACGAGAGCCCTGGCACTTATTTTTTTACAAATTAAGCACTGAAGCAGAGGAATGGGAAGATTAGACCGGTTTGGTGGTAATTATTTGCTTTACTTAAATGCAGCGATCCCTCCAGCTTTTTGTAAATGAATTAGTGAAAAAGACAGAAAACAAGCAAAGAATGAGTGGACAAGCAAAATCCACACAAAGGGTGCCCGTGATGTGAAACAAGCCTGTGATTCAAAAGCATTATTTGTATTTTTTCCCCAATCACAGCAAGGTCTTTATGGAAATAAATGAACGTCTGTACGGTGACGTTCTACAACTTCTGTGCATAAGGCACTAGAGCCCTAAACCTTCTTCAAAAAGAACATGTTCAAGGCATACATCATGAAGATATGCTTGTGTATGATAATTTGATGGGGTCAGTAGGCAAACCCAACAGAAAATAGGTTCCAGGCTACACCTCAAGCAGCTGCAGTTTAAAAAAATCCACAAATAATGTGGCTTAAAAGGAAATCATTGCATCAGCCCAAAAGGTCCAGTAATACTTCATTTCTGAGCTATGTAAACCCAACAGATGTGTTCCTCTTTCTAGAACACTTAAAGGCAATGGGTTAGGGCCAGCATCTGACTGCGAAGCACTGACCCCAAACACTCTGCAAGGGTTTCACATTCCTTGCTGCACATGACCTGCAAGAGTCATCAAGCACCGAGACAGCCATCCTCGCCACCACAGACGATGTCCACACCCTCCTCAACCGAGGCTAAACTGCAGCCCTCATCCTCCAGGACCTCTCGACCGCCTTCGACACAGTCTCCCACCGCACCCTATGCACAAGGCTCCATGACGCCGGCATCTGCAACAAAGCCCTGGAATGGATCCACTCCTCCCTCACCGGTCGAACACAGAGTCCGACTACCTCTGTTCCAATCTGAACCCACAGAGATCATTCACAAAGAGTGGTCAAACTATCCTAAAAATAAGAGTTGTTTGAAGTCAGATGAACAGTTTTAAAGTTTCAGTTAAATAATAGTCACGCCCATTCATATCAGCATATTAGGAGTGGTGTAGCAGGTGTTCTCTGATACTATGTTCTCTTTACTGGCTATTGAGTGTTTCTAACTATGAAACGAATACCATGATATCAGATACATTCTTGCTTTGCAGCCAGAGGCTTTTTGTCGTATTAACTCACCACCAAAAGATAGCTGCTATGGGATAGGAGGCAGTCAGCAAGCAGGGAACGAGAGTAAAATACACACTTGTCGTGATCCGAGAGTAGCATTAAATGCAAGACATGAACACACAGAAACAGCACAAGGGGGGAGTTGTTTGTGTTAATGCATAATAAGATAGTTATATACCATGTTCTTCCCCAGATGGTAATGGTTCAACCCTTTCAAGTCAATAGCATTTTACACTTTTAATAACAAAATAATCACATTCTTATACACTCACCAGAATGACGTTCAGGAAGGCCTCATGTTGCCTCAAATTGTAAAGGGCTTCTTTTAACAGAGGGACTTCAAATTCAGTGCTTTTGCCTTTGTTTGCCTCAATGTTTTCTAGGACAGCCGTGTACTGGTTTATCAGCTCCTGTGAAGTCTGAAGTTCTGCTTCGATATGGTTACTTGTAGCTGGGACAGCCTCCTTTAAAATGGTCGCCACTATGCACACAATGTGAGAATGTAAACACTGTGACATTATTTCATGCAGTATTATGAAAATCACGTCGCCAACGTGTCTTCAAATCCTGCTTTTTTGCCCTTCATAGCTTATTAGACAAATTAATACCTCTTTAAACAATGAAAATAGATCACATATAGAAGTAATGAATACAATTAATTAAATTATACATATATACACAACATCAGTAACTAACATTTAATAAAACATATCAAAGGCTGTAGTAACAGAAACTGAAGCAAATCTCTTGTACTGTACAGAGATGCAAATAAAGTGAACTAGGCTCAGAAAACTTCAGGCTCATGAATGCCATATGTAATAAACTGGAAAGTAAAATTGATATTACCTTTGGTATTGGACTCACTTACACCTCCTTCTTCAATCAATACCACATTAATTTATACTTTATGTATACACCCTCAGGCGCCTTATTCAATAGTTGTAGTGCCACAAATACTCAAATGGTGGAAAAACTATAGTATATTTATTAAAAATAGTGTACAGTATTACTCAACCACAGTTTAAAAAAACAAATCATACATAAAAACCATTTCATAAATATAAAACTATTTCACCATGATCCAATTATCACACAAGGGTCAGAACACCCATGTGGTCCAATTAAAAATTCAGCCTATGTTTTTTAACAGTACGATAAAATACACTATAAAGCCCAGTGGCGGGATGACAAAGATAAAAAATTATTATAAAAAAGGGGAGGGAAGAAGAGAGACAATAAGAGAGACAAAACATATACGACAATACACTTATTTGTAATTTGTAAACTAATCCATATGTGCAGTCAGAAACGGGCATCTGATTAGTGCAAACATTTTCATCAATTATGCGAGAATGCTCAATGGATTAAGTCTGTCCAATGCGTTGACACGTTTCGGTGGTGTTGTACGAATAGCGACCACCTTTTTCAAGACCATAATTATATGTCTCTCTTTGAAATCGTTGTCTGTACAACCGATTGGACTCTTTGATTCGTCCTAACCCGGTGTGGAGCAATGTCCTTTATCATAAATCAATCATTAGCCGAACTCTTGTTCCAATATAGACAGGACCAATTTTGTATTTTTATTGGTAGTTGGTCCTTGTTGATAAATTTCACTGAGTCCTGAACCAAAATTATGTCCCCAATATTTCGTTCATAAAGACCGTTCCGTCAGTCTCCATGGAACAAGAGTTTCTCAACTTCCGTGGTTTCGTTTGGCGTCCATATGGCTTGCCTTCACATTATCTGTTTCCATATGAAATAAGCCATATTTAAAAGAACAAATACAGACCTTTCGAAATTTTAGGGTACCATTTTGTTTCAACCTGTCAAATGAAACTCTAAAGGAAAAAGAGATGAGTCGGCTATTATACACAACAAAATATAGCTCATTGTTGAACTTCTTTTCATCTTTCGTGGATGTAAAAACTGCACGCTCCTCATCCAACAAGTCTAATATAGGCCAAAAATACAAACAACACCCTTTTTAACCACGCACTCCGAAGGCACCCAGGAAATCAATACAAACAGAAGCGCTTCACGACCTCGCCAGGTCTATCAAACAATTAAACATCCCAGAAAGTACCTCAAGCCTCACAAAGGGTATTGAAAGTGCTATATGAGTACAACTATAAGCAGTTAAATTCTTAACTGGAGCATGGACGAAATAACTGTATACCTCTGTGTGATCAATGTCTATAACAAGCGTTTGCAATGCAATCGGTCTCGCCTTTGGGACCTTATAAGTGTTTAACCATGCAACATATTATCCTGTGTCATGTGCTGCTAGGGATTGAATAGCTATACAATTACTACACACTGGGTCATGTAGTGTGAGTCAGGAATACATGCTTGCCTCTGCTGAGCGCAGGGGTGGTGAAATGGTGAACATAACCGAAAGTTGTAAGAGGTGTAGGGGGGCCAAAGGCACGTGTTAGAACCAAACTCTGTGGTTAAGTATGGTAACTGAGGCCTTCAGACAGATTCACTAGAAGCTGTGACTGTAAGGGATCATGGTAACAGCTGCAAATGGAGACAGGAATGTAGACCAAAAAGCTACCTCACCAGCCACCGAAGGTGATGCTGCACCTCCAGGATAAAAGATAAAAGAACACATTTCTACCTTTCATGAAAAGTTATACCACCGAATGTAGGGATACCATAACGTCATACCAGGAGATGCTGCAAAATGTAGGCCTGTTTTACTCGTTAGTAGAGCAAACTAGCCCCCACCCATCAAAGTAAATACTGCAGAATACAGGGCCAACCTAACTACATTGAAAGGAGATGCAACATAACATATGGAAATTCTATCTGCAATCTGCATCAGAGCTGTATACCTGCGACCAGAGGCAATGGGGAGAAAACAGGCCTATCCTATCTGCCTTTAGTGATAACAGAAACACATCACGGTAGCTTTCCTGCAATGCAAAGATTATACTAAAGAACATATATCACACATCCTCCGGTTTAAAAAAAAAAGAAGAAAGATTATAGGATGTTGCGACTTGCCAATAGAGATAAAATGTTAGACTACAGAACTACCTTACCTGATATCACGTAATGCCGTGGAATATTACCTCACCTCACAACAGAGGAGAATAAAATGAAATGTGGGATTTCCCCACACGACATCATAGCTGATCCCGCATAGTAGGTGAGTACGGTGCTATATCTGCCGGTCATAAGCGAGGGCAGGTAAACAATTGGGGAGAAGTTGTGGCCTTATGGCCAGAGCTGCCGACTTTGGAGCTGGGGAACCAGGTTCGAGCCTCGGCATTGGATCAGCTTCCATTGATTCTGGGCAAATCACTTATTCTCCCTGTGCCAACCAAAAAATGAATGTGTCCTTGTTTAACGTAACTGGTGCTCATGTAAAGCGCTCCAATACCTTCGGTTCGAGTTTGCGATATATAAATCTGCAAAAAAAAAAAAAAAAAATTCTCTAACTTCTTACGTGCTGGAGCAATTGAACGACACTCCCCTAGACATGAATGATAGAGAATAGCTGCAGAAGTCGGCCATGTATGAGCAGGCTTGTCTTCTATACATTGTACAAAGGCTCCTACAAACTTCCAGTGGCCTCAGTCTGTAGCCGCTGAAACTTTTGTAACCAGTATCTGAGTACTTGGTGGCTAGATTGAGGTGCTAACACTCATTGCCCAAGGTACACTCCAGGATCCCACCATAGAGCTGGACGAAGTTTGGT
This sequence comes from Calotriton arnoldi, assembly GCA_963921515.1. Lineage (NCBI taxonomy): Eukaryota > Metazoa > Chordata > Amphibia > Caudata > Salamandridae > Calotriton > Calotriton arnoldi. Next base: position 363,087 of record CAWUFW010007128.1, read on the forward strand.
TGCAGTGAGGGGCGCCTCTTGTCTAGCCTTTCACCCCCCAGCCTGTCAGCCCACCACTTGGGCAACAGGGCTCCCCAAGGCAAATTGCACTACCCAACTCTTACCATCAAAACCCCGGGTGAAGCTGTGCTCGAGAGGAGAGGAGGAAATACCCTGTTTCCAGCCCCGGAGGAGGAAGAGCCATAGAAGAGAGACAAATTCTTGTCCAACCTTCTTCGCGTATGGCGCCACTAGCAGTGGACCGTATGCGGCCATATTGCGCGGGAGCTTGCTTACAGAGAACAAAAAGAGGTTAACCGTTAATTTAATATATAGGTATTTACTAACACGGGAGATTATTTAATGTTTGTATCAACATTACTCTATTTGTCTGTTTTCTAAATACATTCAACTACTTTTGTAAGGTTCACTTATTTTAATTTTTGCTATATATTCACGAACGTAGGACTTTGTAAATGATTATTTTAAAAGTATTTTAAAAACGTTTAATTTTGCATTACATTTGGTAGGTTTTGGAAGGCGAAAAGTTACATTTTAGCATGGCCACTAAATCATTCTGTCTGAAGTAGCTGATGAGCTCTGCTAGTTTCCGTGTCTATGGTCTGCTCGAACCTTTGCCCCTCTGCTTGCTTGAGCTCACTGCTAAGTATATCATTGTACTTCCGATACTCCCGGTGCACCCAGGAAAACAACCCGATGTCAAGCACTGTCCCTGCAACCCTTGTAGCAACTAGTACTGATCCAGACAGTAGCAAGTGTCGTCTGCTTAAGGAGTAGAGAGGCATTCTTGGCTGTCACTTTGTACGAGTGCTGGATCCACATTTCCCCTTCAGATCGACTGAGGAGATCAGTCGGTGACTTCCAGTCTCTGCTTTGAATGGTGAGGTATCTGTGTACTAACCAGGCCTCGCTACCGCGCTCTGCCGCGCTCAGGGAGTGCTGGCTCCGGGGCAGGCTGCTCCCTTCTCCCACTGCAGCCCGTCGTCAGTACTGCTCATGTGCCCCATTGCGTGCATGCATTCCTTACAGTCTCAATAATTTCAGCAAGGCGTTCTGCGGGGTGCGGCCGCCATTAATGTTCGATATTAAAGTGAATGAGCAAGTGCGGAATGGGTGCGCTTTTAAAAACAAATATGTAATGTAAATACGGCAAGCCGCTATTAATAATGGTGCGTGGCCGGCATTGAAGGAAAAATCGCGGCACGTGTGCGCTTTAAAAAAAAAATACTCAGTTAATGTAAATAGGGCGAGCTACTATAAATAAAGGAGTGCGGCCGCCGTTATAGTAAAGTTGCGGAAGGGTGCGCTTTAAAATATATATATATATACTTTGTTAGGCTGAATGCGGGTGAGCCCCACAAACGAAGGCGTGCGGCAGCAAGGTGGGCTGCGCTAGTTAGAACGTATTTGCAATGCAATAGGTTTCGCATTTAAATGCGAGACCTATGGCATTGGAAAGAAGTGGCCGCCGTTGTCCCAGCAGCGTGCATGGCGCGCTGAATGTAAGCAAAACACGTTGTGCCTGCAGTAAGAGAAACTCAATAAAAAAATAGTACTTACAAGACTAAATAACACTAAATAACACGTACCGTGTAACAACCGAAGTAAAAGGGCCAGAAGCCATGGGAGGTTACAAATGAAGACAAGGAGGTACTAAGGAGGGACTAACAAGCCTATCAACCAATCAGAAGCCTGCATTTACGAAGGAAAATTGCACAAGCCAATGACAAATATGGGCGGAGAGTGGGCGTGGTTTCTATTCCATACTCCAGTACAGCAAGTCTCGCAGAGCAGCCATGCGCGCTGACTCTCGGCTCGACCTAAAAAGCTATTTAACAGCTTGTTTTTAGCATTGCGCTATTTATTTCTATTGTTAATAGCATACAAAGGTGGTTCAGATACTGTTACAATATAGGCAGTTGGGTGCAAGACACTAGAGATGGTGAAGTACTCAAAACAGTGAAACACACAAAAGGTGATGGGAGGCTGCATGCAATAACCACTGGCAATCACTTGGGGTAGCACTCCAACCCATCGTTCGTTTGCTCACCATGCCACCTCAGTTTGAACCCAGCCATATGCAAATCAGTCTTGACTCTGCTCCTCATGGGAACAGTCCAGCCCGAACTGCCAGGCTAGGTCCTCCCTGAACCGGAACTCAAGCAACCCAGGACAGGTTTCACCCTAGTTATGGAATCATCAGCCAGGTACAGCTTGAAAAATCAAAAACGAGTGAAATGACAATAACAATGTGGTGAATAAAAAGAACTACCTTCACTCAAATCAACCAGGATTATTGTGTGTTATTTGAACAAGGAATTACCCCTTAATAATAATACTTCTCGTGGAAAGGAGGAACACCTGCTCACAACTTTTTCCTCAACTGCTCATTCAAGGCTGTAAAGGTCCAGAGCCTTGAGCAAAAGTTCCTCCAATAACACTAGGGATTCATATCCAGTATCAGGATCTCTGGACCGTTTCACTCTTTTTCAACTTTACAGCTTGGTTCCAGTGACACAGTGAGCATGGGACCCACGTCTGGGCATACCCAGGATGAAACACACAAAATGTGATGGGAGGCTGCTTGCAATAAGTCTAACCACAGCCAATCGCTTGGGGTAGCACTCCAACCCATTGTTCTTTTGCTCACCATGCCACCTCAATTTGGACCCAGTTCCAATCTGAACCGGAACACAAGCAACTTAGGACCGGTGTTGCCCTAGTTTTGGGCTTGTTTACAGCCGTTTTGGTATTCACAGTCCATTCTTGAGACCCATGATTATATGATGTTTACTGTAACCTTAGCATAGCTGCATAGCATTAACACAAACGAATAGTGCAATAGCCTTGGCAAACACACTTTTAATTATTAGCACAGTGAGAGCACCTGGAGTCGGGAACAGGGCATCCATCCTTTTCTGCTTGGGGGGGTCACTCTGTAGAATTTATTTCCAACGGGAGTCAGAAAATATTTTACTCGCTGCAGCCATCAGTCTTTTCATCTTGAAGCCTCCTCTGCCTCAGTTTTCTCCTGTCACCTTTTATAGGCCTGAGAGGCGCTGACAATAAACCGAAGGCGAAGCATCTAACAGGCAGCACTGATTTCCGAGAGGCTGAATTGTCCTGCTATGAAACATGTTTGGTCCACAGGGACAGAGAATAAAGGCTAAGTTTCACTGGAGGAGACAAGTCCAGCAATATAAGAATACAAACTGTGGGGAACACTGTCAGAAGGAGTCGAAAAATGAGCGAACAGAAAAATGGGCAAAATTATTTAGTGCAGGCAGGAAAAATGACTGGCACCATATACAATCACATTCTAACACATTATAGATACCCTCTGCTGTCAATCTGCCTGCTAACCAGGCCAGCTCTGAAGTCTATGGGAAATGAAGAAGTTGTGGAAGCGTGCACACGCAGACGTAGGAGAAAGTACCCCATTGTTTAAGCCCACCAGGTAAAAAACGCATACAGCAAATGAAGAGCTTCAATATGCAAACACAGCAAAGTATTGTTAATGTCCCAAATAGAAGCCATAGCGGGCTTGATTCACAAAGGTAAACTTACACTTTTGTGTAAGTTTACAATTGTTTGCTATTCACAAAGGGATTTACAGGTAGTGTATTTAAGAGTGTGGACTCTCCACACATAGAATGTTGTACACCAGCATGGCTGCTGTTCAGCACGGTTAAAAGTTAGTGGGGTAAAGGAGAGTGGCATGGAATGCAGTGTCATAAAGTGGAGTACAGTGGAGTGTTATGGAGTAGGTTTAGAGTTAAGTTGAGTGGAGTGAAGTGGAATGTCAAGGAGGGAGTAGAGTGGAAGGGCATAAAGTGGAGCAGAGTTGAGTGGAGTAGAGTGTCGTAGAGTGGAGTGGCATAGAGTGGCATTGAGTGGTGTGGAGTGGTGTAGAGGGTGTTGAGTAGAGTGCTGTAGAGTAGCTTGTTGTCGAGTAGAATAGCATAGTGTGGAGTACTGTAGGAGAGTGGAATGGCATAGAATGTTGAAGAGTAGAGTAGTGTGGAGTGGCATAGAGTGTCATATCGTGGAGTAGTGAAGTAGGGTAGAGTAGTGTGTCACAGAATAGAGCAGAGTAAAGTGGCATGGAGTGGCATAGAGGGAGTTGCGTAGAGCGTCGTAGAGTAGAGTAGTGTTGTAGAGTGAATTAGAGTGCTGTAGAGAGGAGTGTCGTAGAGTGGAGTCAAGTGTCAGAGTGGAGTATTGTTTAATGGAGTAGAGCGTGATAGACTGAAGTATCATAGAGTATAGTGTTGTAGAGTGTAGTGTCGTAGAGTGGCCTCTGGTGAAGTGGCGTAAAGTACAGTGGTGTAGAGTAGATTGGTGTAGAGTGCAGTGGTGTAGAGTGCATTGGTTTTGAGTAAAGTGGTGTGGCATGCATTGGTGTAGCGTGCACTGGCATAGAGTGCACTGGCATAGAGTGCACTGGCGTAGAGTGCACTAGCGTAGAGTGCAGTGACAGAGTAGAGTGGTGTAGAGTGCAATGGCATAGAGTAGAGTGGTGCAGAGTAAATTACAGTGGCGCAGAGTAGATTGTTCAGAGTAGAGTGAAGTGGCGTTGAGTGGCGTTGAGTGGAGTGGTGCAGGGTAGAGTGCAGAGGTGTAAAGCAGAGTGGCGTAGAGTGCACTGGCGTAGAGTAGAGTGGTGTAGAGAGCAGTGGCGTGGAGTGCAGTGGTGCAGAATAGATTAGAGTGGCATGGAGTGATGCAGAGTTTAGTGTCGTTGAGTGCAGTAGAGTGGTGCAGAGTGGAGAGGTGCAGACTAGAGTGGTGCAGAGAGCAGAGGTGCAGAGAGCAGTGGTGCAGAGTAGAATACAGTGGCATAGAGAGCAGTGGTGTAGAGTGCGATGGTGTAGAGTGGCATAGCGTGCAGTGGCGTAAAGTGCTGTGCTGCAGAGTAGAGTGGCATTCAGTTCAGAGGCAGAGAGTGCAGTCATGCAGAGTAGAGTGTTGTAGAGTAGAGTACTGCAGAGAGACGTGGCCTAGAATACAGTGGTGCAGAGTAGAATAGAGTGGCATAGAGTGCAGTGCCTTAGAGCACAATGGTGTATAGTGGCATAGTGTGCAGTGGCATACCATACAGTGTGCAGAGTAGAGTAAAGTGGCGTAGAGTGCGGTGGTGCAGAGTAGTTGGCATAGAGTGCAGTGGCATAGAGTGCAGTGGCGTAGAGTGCATTGGTTTTGAGTAAAGTGGTGTTGAGTGCATTGGCGTAGAGTGCAGTGGTTTAGAGTAGAATGGTGTAGAGAGGAGCAGAGAGGTGCAGAGTAGAGCAGCGCAGTGTACAGTGCAATGGTGTAGAGTGGAGTGGCACAGAGTGGAGTGGCGAAGAGTAGAGTGTCGTAGAGGGCAGTGGTATAGAGTGCAGTGGCGCAGAGTAGATTGTTTCTGAGTAGAGTGGAGTGGTGCACAGTAGAGTAGAGTGGCATAGAGAAGAGTGGTGTAGAGTGCAGAGTAGATTAGAGTGGCATAGAGTGGACTGGCATAGGGTGCATTGGCATAGAGCGCAGTGGTATAGAGTGCAGTGTTGCAGTGTAGATTGGCATAGAGTGGAGTAGCATAGAGTGGAGTGGCGCAGAGTGGAGTGGTGTAGAGTGCAGTGATGCATAGCAGAGTAGTGTGGGGTACAGTGCATTGGAATAGAGTAGAGTGGTGTAGAGAGCCATAGAGTGAAGTGGTTTAGAGTGGAGTAGTGCAGAGAAGAGTGCAGTGCTGCAGTGTGGAGCGGCGTGGAGAGAAGTGGTATACTGTGGAGTGGTGCAGAGTAGACTGCAGTTTGGTGGAGTGGTGCAGAGTTGAGTGGAATGTGGTGGATTAAATTATGCATGATGTGGTAGCGTACTGCCATTACAGACAACACATCTTCAATTGAAATGACCATTACATTTGCACAGACATACAGTTTTACTGCAAAAAGCATACAGCACACAAACGATAATGTGTGGAAATCCCATCACCTAGTGTATTGATTTGCTTTGATCATATTAAAATATTTGTTTCCACCACACTTCAGAATTACCAAATAATGTGCTTCATTTGTGCTGTTCTAATTCCGGTATAGTCTGAAATATCTGCACAGTTCATTTACAGACATTTAAATTTGGTTGTATGCTAGAAAGCAAATAATATTGTACAACCTTCCTCAAGCACATCCCCAGTAGCCAGCATCATTGTCAAATAAATCCTCTCACTTTAAAGTCAGAAAAAGAAAGGTAAACACTAAGCTCCTTGGAAGACAGAGCCTGCCATTTGACCTCCGTCTTTGAATGCACAGCAAAAGCAACAAGATAAGAACAAGATTTAAAGGCCTGTTTACAGAAATCGAGCACTGGTGCAAGAATACAGTAACTATGGTTTGAGAAACGGAAGGGACGAACTGAAGCTGGACAGCCTAAAACAAATAGAGCCATAGAAAGCAAGCAAATGTGAGTTACAAACCACAAAGCCAATGTTAAGTAACGGGAGAAAAGCATTCTCAGGGAAGTTTTCCGAATGTCCCCAAGATGTTGTTAGCAAACCAGACAGCTATGGTGGCTGGCATGCTTCGAAATAAAAAGCATGCAAATGAGAGTGACAATAAAACCAACAAATAGTAAGCAAAGGGATGGTTCTAAGCTCCTGGAAGATTTTGTAACATGACAATAGGTATTTTTTCCTACCAGACAGCAAATCTATCTAGTAGGCTTGATCCAAGGAGGGCATAAGTGCCTAACAGAGAAACTGTAGAAAGTGGTGTGAAAGGATAGCATGTCAGCAACCTTCTGAAGGCTGCTACCTCTTCCACAGACCTTAGTATTATTTTAAATGTTATTTATTTATCTCATACAGCTAAGAAGCAGAGGCAAAGTCAAAACAGCTGGTTTGTTTTAGGTATTTCTGTTTTTGTTGTGTGACATGTCTGGGTGCAATAACAGAAAACTGACAGAGCGGTCCCCAAATTCTGGTCAGCCTGTACACTATGTGAAGGACAGAATTTTAGTTTACGTGTTGTATGCCATTCCGATAACTACATTGGCCAAAGCTGTTGAAAAGGATTTCTAGTTACACTTTTTTGTCCATGCCCCTTTTAAGTACCTCCCACTTTTTTCCTCCCTCTTTAATCACTGGGGTGCACTGTATAACTGACAGAAATATCATGCCTTCACAGCACCAGTGGCTGCTCAGCTTGCTTCCAAGAAGACAAAAAGTTGTTTGAAGCTCAAACATCTTGCTCTGTACCTTGGTGCGGTTGAAAGGGTGATCAGCATGCAGATGAGGCCGCCAATAGACTGTGATTATGAGATTGGTTATGGCATCTTAGTAAGTGTTTGGTGCACAAAGAAAAGCATGGGAAGGACATGGTTAAAGAGTTTAATTTCTGGACTATGTAGGTGAGGAGCGTGATCTTCTGAGACCGCCGTGATGAACCTTCCCCATGTGGTTTCAATAAGAGAGACGGGCTGTCACGAATAATATGATCTGAGCCACAGCAGGTCATAGACCAATATTGGAGCTCCACAGGGGCTGTGTAGTGTGTACTTATGGGCATTAAAGTGGTGCAATATGCCTCCATAACACACACCCTTTCTCAGATCTTGTGTCCATTAGAATTCTTAAAAATATCACATGGAATTGAGCCTAGAGGCGCCTCTGATAGCCTCTACTGCTTTAGATTTTATGACGCAAAGGTCGCTTTTGGGTCCTGGGAGCCATGGGAAGTTCATTGTGAGTGGTGTTACCACTGGAAGTAGTGCAACATGGTGGATCTGCGTGCACCAGAATGAAGATAGCAGGCTTCACTCAGGGGGTGTCAGGTGCAGCTGTTGAGAACAGTGGGTCCCGTTCTCGCAATAATGGGACACTGGGCTGCGCTAATAACACGTTACACCACTCTTACCTTAACTTGGCGTCTGGAGTACAGATGATAGGGACGACCTTCTCTAGCAAACTCATTACTTTTCTCCAGACTGACTAAAGGACATACAAGATTGTCAGGGCAAGATTCTTTTTTGTACTCTTTAGGGAAAAATTTCACCCCTTTACATGGCCATCCGGCCTGGTGTTTGGCTATCTACACCTCCTGAATGAGCCCTTCTGTAGCGGCATTACGCCCGATAGTAAGAGAATTATCAGGAACCATAATTGACCAAGACGAACTCACCGACCTAATACCCCAATAAACGCCCTGAGGAAGGCCCAGGCCGGATGGCCATGTAAAGGGGTGAAACACGTGTTGGCTGTTCTTTCAATCACTCTCACGGATAGAGTGACAACACCATTATAAATATCTAACAAAATGAACCCTTGTTTGTTTGGAATTTTTCCCTAAAGAGTACAAAAAAGAATCTTGCCCTGACAATCTTGCTGAACCTTATTTATATTAGGGGGTTAGGGGTTTCCCCCTGTCAAAGGCAAGCATCATAACAAGAATTTTTGCTCAATATACGGCCAGTAAGGGATCGGGACCTTTTCACCCCTCATTTCATAAAATTGACTAAAGGACATAAAGGAGATGCTAGGCAATGGTATCCAAAAGAAGGTCCGAAGGAAAGCAGACAACTTATAAAGGGCCTTATTCACAAACTGTACTTTTGAGTAAGTTTACACTTTTGAGTAAGTCTGCACATTTTGGTATTCACAAACTGCACGTTTATTTTAGGTCCCTACCTCGATTATTTTCTATGGGAGGATTTTACAGTAGCAGTGGTTGGCCATGTGTAGTGCTAGACTTACTACAAAAGAGTAAGTCACTACAAAAGTGAAGTTTGAGAATACCGAAAAGTAGTAAACTTACTTAAAAGTGCAAACTGACTCAAAAGTGCAAGCTACCTTAGTGAATTGGGCCCAAACTTGGTACCTAAGAGAGGAAAAAGCACAAGGCATAAAAAAACCCTCTCAAACAAAGCAAAATTACACAAGAGAAAAAATAGCCAATATAAAACAAGCATTGGCAAAGCCAATAGGTCTAGCTTATGCAAGCCTGCAATAATTTTGTTGTTAGCATATTTAATAGGTATTTTAAAGCGGGAAAGTTAAATAACTGCCATCTCAATATATAAAACATTATATGAAAACAACAAGCAGTGATTGATTGATCAGCCTGGCATAGAGTAAGGTAAAATACTTTTTAGACGGATGTGCACAAGAGCGCTAGCAAAATACTGTCACTCAAATTAAAGAGAGCCAATGGCTGTCACTCAAAATAAAGAGAGCCAACGGCTGAAGTAGACTAACTCCCTGCCTTATGCTGTGATAAGCAGAAGCTAAACGTGAATGCTACTTGAACTGACTAATTGATGAAGACACCTGACTAAGAACTCTACGTTTATACGTGTGTGTATTTTTATTATGAATTTTTGTTGAAAATAGGAGGATGGCGAGACAGCAAAGCTGCCTATAGGCAAGACCTAAAAATGGCCCCATGGAGGCATGAACAATTGGTTTTAAAGTCAAAGACGTTTAAAAAAAAAAAAAAAAAATTATTTTATTTTACTGTTTTGCAAATACAGCATTGTTACACATTTCAACAATACAACAAACCCCAAGCATGTACAACACATGACATTTAGTGAATACAATATATTTAGTGTACAGTTACGCAGATTCACAAATACAGACAATTGTTCAAAGTTTCTCGAGGACTCAATCATCCGTGGTTACAGCAGGAGAGACAGCCCCTCTTGCAGTTAACAGATAAGCCGTGAGGGGGGCCCAGACGTCTTTGGGTCTAGACGACAACGGCAGTTCTTCAGCATAATACGACAACTGATCTCTACAATATATAACATCCTCTAACCACTGTTGTAGTTTGGGAGCGTTTCTGCTATTCCAGTTTTGTGCCACTTTTCTCTTTGCCAAAAGCAAGGCAATCAACACCAGCCTTCTATTCTGTGGTTTTAGATAGCCTACAAGACCCAACAAGCAAATTTATGGTGTGCATCTCACAGATTCCTGAACCCAAAAGTCGTGTACTCGCTCACAAAGCCAAGCCAAATGGATAAAATCTGCATCCTGCATTTTGCATCTAGTACAATTGGCCGCATCTCACAACCCATACCTCTTTAACTGCTTGGGAGTATAATACAACTGTCGTACAAACTTAAAATGAATAATACGCATATTGCAGTTAGCAGTCAATAGCCCTGTTAAGGAACAGCAGTATTCCCAATCCTTCTCTGTAAGTGGTGCATCTAATACTGTCGTGTAGTTCCTATATTACCCATACAGGACCTGCGCGTTCGGATAACATAAACTGTGGGCTTGGTCAATCAATCAATCAATCAATCACGGCATTTATAGAGCGCGCTACTCACCCGGGAGGGTCTCAAGGCGCTGAGGGAGGGGGTAAGTTACTGCTCGAACAGCCAGGTCTTGAGCTGCTTCCTGAAGGAGAGATGGTCCTGGGTTCGCCGAAGGTGAGTGGGGAGGGAGTTCCAGGTCTTGGCTGCCAGGTAGGAGAAGGATCTTCCTCCGGCGGTGGCTCTGCGGATGCGTGGTACGGTGGCGAGGGCGTGGCTGGTTGATCGTAGCTGGCGGGTGGGCGTGTAGAAGGTCATGCGGTCGTTGAGGTACTTGGGGCCCAGGTCGTGGAGGGCCTTGTGTGCGTGGGTGAGGAGTCTGAACGTGATTCTCTTGCTGACGGGGAGCCAGTGCAGGTCTTTCAGGTGTCCGGTGATGTGGCTGTGTCGGGGGATGTCCAGGATGAGTCGTGCGGAGGCGTTCTGGATGCGCTGGAGTCTTTTTTGAAGTTTGGCTGTGGTTCCGGCGTAGAGGGTGTTCCCATAGTCCAGTCGGCTGGTGACGAGTGCCTGGGTGACGGTCTTCCTGGTTTCAGTGGGGATCCATCTGAAGATCTTGCGGAGCATGCGCAGGGTGTTGAAGCACGAAGATGAGACGGCGTTGACTTGTCTGGTCATCGACAGGGAGGAGTCCAGGATGAAGCCCAGGTTGCGTGCGTGGTCCGTTGGCTTGGGCGCGGTGCCCAGGGCCGGGGGCCACCAAGAGTCGTCCCAGGCGGAGGGTGATGAGCCCAGGATGAGGACTTCCGTCTTGTCTGAGTTCAGTTTAAGGTGGCTGTTCCTCATCCAGTCGGCGACGTCTCTCATCCCGTCGTGTAGGTTGGCTCTGGCGGTGGTGGGGTCGTTGGTGAGGGAGAGGATCAGCTGGGTGTCGTCGGCGTAGGAGATGATGTTGAGGTTGTGTTGGCGTGCGATGGCTGCGAGGGGGCTCATGTAGACGTTGAAGAGGGTTGGACTGAGTGAAGATCCTTGTGGAACGCCGCAGATGACTTCGGTGGCCTCGGATCTGAACGGGGGAGGCGGACTCTCTGGGTTCTTCCGGCGAGGAACGAGATGATCCATTCCAGTGCTTTCTCTCGGATTCCGATGTTGCTGAGGCGCTTCACTAGGGTGCGGTGGCAGACGGTGTCGAACGCCGCGGAGAGGTCCAAGAGGATGAGGGCTGCTGTTTCCCCGTTGTCGGTTAGGGTTCTGATGTCGTCGGTGGCTGCGATAAGGGCGGTCTCGGTGCTGTGGTTGGCCCGAAACCCGGACTGCGAGGGGTCGAGGGATCCATTTGTCTCGAGGAAGGCGGCAAGCTGTCTGTTGACGGTCTTCTCGATGACTTTGGCCGGAAACGGAAGGAGCGAGATGGGACGGTAGTTCTTGAGGTCGGTGGGGTCCGCCGTTGGTTTCTTCAGGAGGGCGGTAAGCTCGGCGTGCTTCCAGCTCTCCGGGAAGGTGGCGGTGTGGAAGGAGGAGTTGATGATGTCCCGGAGATGGGGTGCGATGGTGGCGTCGGCTTTGTTGAAGACGTGGTGTGGGCATGGGTCGGTTGGTGATCCGGAGTGGATGGAGTTCATCGTGCGGGTGGTGTCTTCGGTGCTGATCGGGGTCCAGTTGCAGAGGGTGGTGGTGGCAGGCGTTGGTTCGGCGGTAGGGTGCGTGGTCTGTGCGTCGAAGCTGTTATGTATGTCGGTGATCTTGCGGTGGAAGAACGCGGCGAGTGAGTTGCAGAGGTCTTGCGAGGGGGTGATGTCGTTGTTTCCGGCGCTGGGGTTGGAGAACTCTTTGACGATGCTGAAAAGTTCCTTGCTGTCGTGGGCGTTGTTGTCCAGTCGTTCTTTGAGTGCCGACTTCTTGGTGGCACGGATCAGCTGGTGGTGTTTGCGGGTGGCGTGCTTGAGGGCGGTCCTGTTGTCTGTGGTCTGGTCGAGTCGCCAGGCTTTCTCGAGAGTGCGGCAGTTCTTCTTGGATTCTTTGAGTTCGTTGGTGAACCAAGGGGTTTTCTTGCTTCCGGGTCTGCTGGGAGGGTTTTTAGTGGTGCGAGGTCGTCGGCGCAGGCGGTCAGCCACTTGGCGAGGTTGCTGGCTGCTTCGTTTGGGTCCGTTGTGTTGGTGGGTGTGTTCTGGCTGAGGGAGGCGGTGAGCTGCTCGGCGGTGATCTTGCTCCAGCTCCGGCGGGGAGCCTGTTGCGGGTGGTGGTGGGTCGCAGTCTTTCTGAAGCTGAAGTGGACGCAGCTGTGGTCGGTCCAGTGGAGTCCGGTGGCGTGGCTGAAGGAGATGTGCTTGCTGGAAGAGAAGACGGGGTCAAGCGTGTGGCCGGCGTAGTGGGTGGGCGTGTTCACCAGTTGCTTGAGTCCGAGGTTGGCGAGGTTGTCCAGCAGGGCGGTGGTGTTTCTGTCGTTGTTGTTCTCCAGGTGGAAGTTGAGGTCCCCTAGGAGGATGTAGTCGGCGGAGGGCATGGCGTGCGGGCTGATGAAGTCTGCGATGTCTTCGCTGAATAGTGTGCGTGGTCCCGGGGGTCTGTAGATGAGGGTGCCTCGGAGGGTGGTCTTGGGGTCAGTGTGTATCTGGAAGTGTAGGTGTTCGGCGGCGGTGAAGGTCTCGTCGGAGTTAGTCGAGATGCGGATGGTGTTCTTGTGTACGATGGCGATGCCTCCTCCCGTCTGGTTGACGCGGTCCTTCCGGGTGATCTTGTATCCGTCCGGGATGGCTATGGCGATGTCGGGCGCTGAGGAGGCGTTCATCCAGGTTTCGGTGAGGAAGGCGACGTCCGGTGCTGTTGCGTCGAGCAGGTCCCAGAGTTCCACGGCGTGCCTGTGGACGGAGCGGGTGTTCAACAGGATGCATTTCCAGGTGGTTGCTGCTGGTGCTCGACTTGGCGGAGGTGGTGCACGTCCGGGGGCAGGTGAATCGGCAGGCTTGGCAGGTGAAGGGTCCGTGGGTGCGTCTCGGTGAGGCTCGGTAGCAGGCAGGGTTCCGGCCGGCATTGAGTGCGGTGAGGGTGGCGGCGTCGTAGGTCCGTCGAGTAGTGTTGCATCGGTGGGATCCAGGGGTCCTGGCGCTGGGCGCGGGCCAGGCGCGGACGGGCGCAGACGGGCTTACCTTTGGCGCACCTTCGGCGCTCCGTCGGTGCTCCCGCTGCGCGCGGCCGCTGCGCGGTCGCTCAGGGGGCGTCATAGGTAAGGAGCCTGGAGGGAGGAGCAGCTGGGTGGCGGGAGCGGGGCGGCGAATGGAATCACGGGGGGCGGGGCCGCAGGGAGGCAGACTGACTCTGAACAGCCCCACCGAAAATGTTAGCCTGTTTGCAGAAGCTAGCTCACAGAGCCACTAATGTCTCCTCTTATCGGGGAGAGAATAGTTTCTGGCAACCTTAGAACATGACAACCCTGATCCCTCAGAATCGTAGAAACAATGTACTACTTTTCGCTCAGTCACTCGTGCTCACTTTTCTTGTCTCAGAGATACAGAGAATAAACAGCCTGGGCGTTTCAATAAAGGTTTATTGAACAGTCGTTATTCTTGTGTAGAATATATGAGCTGCAACAACCATTAGACAGTAGCAGAGATATATGATTAGCAGTACAATGAATATAATGGATAGTATAGTTCTACCATTTTGCAATAATCATAAATGCATACATGAATATAAAATGCATGATAAAAGAAAGCGCGTACTCCTACGATGCCTGTCTAGATGTACCTAGCATGTGAGTAGGTGTGAAGCCAAGAATCCCTCTAGGATTTAGTCGAACCCCATTACCTGCAGTGAGAATGTAGGAGCCCTTCTTGGTCTCGAGTTGGACACCCCGCGAGGGATGTTCAGACCACTGTCAGCTGGAGCATCTGCATGCAGGAGCCTCAGCGTCTCTGGTCAGTGTGTCGGCCTGGAAGTCTTGGTTCCTCTAACTAACACTAGCAAGAGGTGGTGTATTTATACAGAAAGTGTCTAAGGTTCCTTTGTCCCTTGTTGCTTGTATTAACCATTGTTGGATGTGAGGATGACGTATGGGATGAACCGTGTACATAGATAAGGGGAGGAAGGTGGTGTAGCCCCAGCCTGGTTTCTAAGAACCCTTATGAATATTCATTCATACTGTGTGAGTCTATTGATGGAGTTAAAGGACTCTTATTGTTAGGAGAAACCCTCCTTCTGCACCCAGGACTAGAACTAGGTAAAGGTTCAATCCTAAAAGGCCCGTGACAGTGTAATGTAGGGGAGGTGTTAGACCTGGCATTTCTGGCGTGATTACCCCTGACTTTTTGCCTCTACCTCCTCTATTTTTGGTGCTGTGATGGATTTTGTTTTGCCAACTTAGATGCTTTGGACACTTTGCCACTGCTAAACAGTGTCAAAGTGCAAGTGCTCCCTGTGTAAAGTGTAATAGTAATTGGTTGTCCATGATTGGTATGTTTGCCTTACTAGTAAAGTGCACTATGTGTGCCAGGGCTGGTAATGCAAATGCTACTAGTGGGCCTGCAGCACTATTTGTGCCACCCACACAAGTAGCTTTGAAAAGGGAACTCAGGCCTACCATTGCAGGGCCTGCGCGCAGTTTGCTAACTGCCATGTTGTTGTTCTGGCAAGTGCACCCACTTGCCAGACCTTACCCTTCCCATGCACATCAGACACCCCTATGGTAGGCCCAAGGTACCCCCTGGGCAGGGTGCAGTGTATGTGAAAGGTAGGACATGTACTAAGGTGTGTACCATGTCCTGACAGTGAAATAATCTCCATTTCGTTTTTCACTGTTGAAAGGCCATCTTGCCCATAGGACAGAATGGGGAGGCTGTGTAATGTGTTTTCCAGCCTATCTTCCCAAAGGCTTAAGATGGAGAGGTGACGTTTAGTATGCCTGAACTCACAATGTAATAACACATCTTTTTATGAAGGTGGTTTTTGCATTGTGTGTTTAGAAGCCACTCTTTTAGAAGTGGCTGGGTTTTTGTGCTCTAACATTTCTGTGTGTCTCTGCCTGGTTGTGGATTGACTGTCTGGATTTCAAAGTGATATGATCTGGGGAATGTCTTGACCCAGGGGAGGAGGTGAGACAGCAACAGGCTGACCTGCATCTGGAGTGTAGGGGGAGGAGTAGCCCCTAGAGGTGAAGATGCCTGGGCTGCAGCCATAAACCAATGGCTCCAGCCCCTGCTGAGTGATTGAGGATCCAGACCCCCACTATCAAAGGAATAAAGGTGTCACTGGTAGGGAGGCACCCAGAACTGGTTTGAACAGGGGTCACTGCCCCTGAATACAAAGACTTCAAAGCCATTGAGGGGTATAACTATGAGAGCTGAAGCCTCTGAACTTTGGAGAATGGCTTGATCAAGATTGAACAA
Organism: Calotriton arnoldi; assembly: GCA_963921515.1. Lineage (NCBI taxonomy): Eukaryota > Metazoa > Chordata > Amphibia > Caudata > Salamandridae > Calotriton > Calotriton arnoldi. The sequence goes on from CAWUFW010007128.1 coordinate 378,701, forward strand.
CACTGGAGCTACTTCGTGGTCAAGAGGAACCTTTGCCAAGGAAGAAACAACTGAAGAGACTGAAGGATAGGACTGCCCCTTGCTGTGTGTTCTGGGGCTGGCCTGCAGTTTGCTGTTTTAACTAAGGAAAGGCTAAAGGGACTTTGCTGTGTGCTGTGTTCCCCTGCTTGAAAGGACTTTGCTGTGCTGTGTCCTGAAGTAACTTATCCCCAAGGGCACGAGGTGAGCTGGCTCCCTCTTGCGGAAACTCAGGAACACAAAAGTTTCCAGGAGAGTCACAGCGACGCTGTGTGCGTGTGCTTGTTGCAGCCTGAGACCCTCGTAAGAAGTGCCCTGTGATCGTGGGCACCTGCAGTCCAAGCGAGGATCAGCGACGATGTGTGCTTGTGCTTTATGCAGCCTGAACCTTTTGTGAGGATTGTCCAGTTATCGTGTGCACCGGAATCCAAGTGAGTCTCAGAGACGCTGTGTGCGTGTGCTTTGTGCAGCGTGAGACCTTCGTGAGGAATGCCTTGTTATCGTGCACCCGGAGTCCAAGTGAGTCTCATCGACGCTGTGTGCGTGTGCTTTGTGCAGCGTGAGACCTTCGTGAGGATTGCCTTGTTAACGTGCACCCGGAGTTAAAGTGAATCTCAGCGAAGCTGTGCGTGTGTTCTTCGTGCAGCCGGAGACCTTCGTGTGGAGTGCCCGGTGATCGTGCACCAGAAGCTCAAGGGGGTCTCAGCGACACTGTGTGCGTGTGCCCTGTGGCAGCCTGAGATCTTCGTAGCAGTAGCGGCCCGGACCGGCAGCCTCAGACGAGCTGAGCCGCCGGCCTGAGCCCGCCGTTGCCCATTCACAAAGATTGCATCTGAGGCCCAAGTCGTTGGAAGAGGAGAGGAGAGTGGGTTCGCGCCCCCCCAGGTAACGTGTGTCGACTCCTGGGGCGGGGTGCAGGCTCGGAGGGAGACGCTCTCGGCCTCTCTCTCATTTCAGCAGCGCGAGCCTCTGCTTCGGCACGTATCGCGGCCCGTATTGCCAAAGGAGTGGCAGTACCGGGGCCGGAGTGCGGAGCTGCACTTTTTGTTACACCATACTAGTGTTGGGGGCAACTGTTGACAGAGGCTGACTGCGAGTCAGAAGGAGTGGTGGAGAGACCGCCTAAGGCACCGTGATCGGTGCCGGAGTGTATTATGCATTATCTTATTTCTGCATAACGAACTACCTGATTGTCGTATTACACATTGCATCATTTCTGCATAACGAACTACCTGACTGTCGTATGACGCATTGCATTGTTTCTGCATAACGAACTACCTGATTAGCGTATTACGCATTGCATTATTCCTGCATAACGAACTACCTGATTAGTGTATTACGCATTGCCTTATTTCTGCATAACGACATACCTGATTGTTGCGTTACGCATTGCATTATTCTTACATTGCAAAGTGCTTGATTGTCGCGTTACGCATTGCATTATTTTTACATTGCACAAGTGCCTGTTTCTAGCATTACGAACTGCATAACATGGTATTAGGATTACAGTGGAATGTGTAGAAGTGCTCATTAATATCGGCAGAACTTACAAAGGCTGGCTGGCCTAACAACCGGCTAGGAAGAATATTACAAATACGCATATGTTGGATTTATATCTTATGGTCTTATCGTATATCTTTTTATATAAAATTTATACTCGTTGTTATAAAACTCGTGTGGAGTCCATTTGTGGTGTCATCATTGGGTTGCTGTGAGCGCGGTTGCAAATACTTTACACATTTGCCTTGAAGATAAGCCTGGCTGCTCGTGCCAAGCTACCGAGGGGGTGAGCGGGGGCTATCTCAGAAGGTGACCTTCCTTGCCCTGACGTGGAACCGCGGGTCCGTCAATGGAGCACAAATGATATTCAGTACTGCCAGTATCTGGTGTAGAGGCAGCCGGTGCTGTAGTCGATACCTGGGTGCTAGTGGTGCTGGAGCTGATGCTCAACCCAGTTGTAAAAGGCACCTGCGGATTCTCGAGGAATGCAGCCATCAAGATGGGAATACGCTGGGGACATTGCCGAGCATGGGCCCTCAGGGGTTCCAGCCGGGTATTCAAGTCCGCAGGCGTGTCCGTTGCAAGGTCAGACAGAGGTCCAACACGCATTTTTCACCGCAAAACAGGCATTGAAGAACAAGTAAGATGCAGCCCATCCAGACTGGTCTAAACGATAGGAACCAAGAAGCGCTTAGTTCCCGTAGGCGAGGTGTGCCCAGATGCTGTACCATGTGCTCACGATATTTGCGCTCAAGGAGTGCTTTTGCCATCTCGTTGGTAATTGGGCCATCCATTGCGGAGCAGAAAAATGACAATCAGGATTCCTGCAATAGAAAGCAGGATCAGCGGGAGACCTCCAAAAACGCTTCCCAATACGGAGTGTATAAAATTTGGAATAACTCCGAGGATTGTCTGAAAGGTGCTTAGGAATCCTGACCCTATGGTCTTAAATAGGTGTACAATACCACTCGTATCAGACATGTTAAAGATACGACCCACCATTTCTGCGAAATGAAAGGGGCAGTTTGTACGTATAAGTGCCTGTATCTCAGTCGAGGTCCTTGCAACTTGAAGATCAAAGGTCTCTCGAGCGGAGGTTAAGGGTACGGGTTGCTGCAAAAGCATGGCTTTCAGTCTGCTCAAAGTATCAAATTGTATAAAGGAAACATTCAATGAAGGCCATAACGGCGCCTCCCTGACTGTATTAGTTGGGGGAAACAATACTTGCATACAGCAAATGACCCTGGAGTTCACAGTGACCAGATAGGCAATGCCCGGAAGCATCCCACAGCAACCTTGATCGTTCAGCATCAAGTAACTCCCATTCGAGAGCAGCTCGAATACCGGTGTAATCACGGCTGCTGGATTCCCTTTTATGTGGCAGGATAAGTTTGCTACCGAACCATTGCAAGCTCCATGCAGTGAAATGTCCTGGCACATGAGAGAACCGCTTAAAGCGTTCTTGCAGTTTGTACCGCTTAGAAACACTTCTCGATCCCCACTCCGGCATCGGAATCTGTATGGTAACTCCCAAGATTCCTTAATGTATTCCTTACCCATCTTTTCATATTTGCCTGCCTGCCTTTGCTCAAGGCAATATTGAAACTGAAAAGTAGTGACCGGTAGAGTGATGTGGCCATGGATAAGCCATTCTGTAGACAGAGATTCCGCTACCGTGAATGTTAACCTGTCCAGTTTTTCAATACGCAGCATTGTATATTCTGCTCCCCTTTGTGCCATTTCTATCTATCTGTTAGATTATATTCGGAAAACAGAGACGTATTGTTGATATAACGCCAAGGCACATAGCCTGCAGGCAAAGATTGCAGGACGTAACTGCGATTGCCCGTGTTGTAATATGGCTAAATCTTGTTCCAGTATGTCTATCGCAGAAGATACAATGTTGCCTAAGGAATATATCATGGAGGTCAAAGTTGTTAACCCGTTGTCTACCACTGCTAGAGATTTCTCCAAGTTAATACGGTCTATTTCCCGTATTCTCTCTGCGTCCTCTTGTTGGGATATTTTCCAGTTTTCATTATAGGCAGCGTAAATGCCAGCATATATGAAACGTTTCTGACGAGGTTTCCTGGGACCTAGTAAAAAATCCCTAAGATCCATGTCTTGTGAGAGTAAGGCTAAGTGTTTCACTTCTGTGAGTGTTGAGGTTTCTAGCCAATCAAGGCACAACTTCCCAACACTGTAGGATGTCACTACCCCTGGATGTTCTCTTTGTACATTACGTGGGTCTGGCCTGTGGATACTGTACCCTTCGGTAATACCCACGAATTGTTTCTGACATGTGTTCGTGTCTAAGGGCCAAACCACCCATTTTTTCCAATCAGGGTCTGTTCTATTGTACTGTAAAATGTAATCTATTGTTGCCCCTTCTTTTGAAGTCGAATTTTGCCACCCCTCCATCTGAGATGGTGTTGGAAATCGAGGTGTGTTCAGGTCCTTGTTCTTGGCTAGTCCAAGACAGGACGTCTGTTGCACAGTGTCATTTAGAAATATCATCTGCTGTGGAATGAGGCATGCTCTAAATAGCGCTTCTGTTCCCTGGACTTGCCAGTCCCTAGAACCCCAGACTGATTTTAAGTCTATTGTGTCCTTCCATAGGTCAAAACCGTGTTCAGACAATTGGGAAATAAAGGAAGCAGAGTATATCTGTTTGGTGTTAGTCAACATAATTTTCAGTTCCGATGTCGGTGTAACCATATAATAATATGAGGTCGGGTCAGTGGTGTTAAACCCTGAAAAATATGAAAATTTCTGTGCAAATATTTGCGAACTACTCTTTGGTGGTGTAAGGCAATGTTCCCACTGGTGGTACTCAAAAACATTTCTAGGCGAAATAGATTTGTGTAGGAAATGATGACCATAATGTTGGTAACAGTACAATGTGTCATAGTCTGAATTACCTTCTAACATTTCAGTGTTCAGAAATGCAGCAGTTTTTTCTAGATCAGACAACATGTTATTAACAGTTTCAGAGTCCCAATCATCAGAAAATGTACTGGAGGTAATGATATCACTTAATGAAATTTTAAATACATGTGAAAGTTTTAAAAGTTCAGTCGTATCGAATATATCAAAATCAACTTTGTCCCAGACTATACCGTCCGGTATAGGAACTGCTGTGATGTTCACTGTTGACAAGTCTCTTTGTTCACGATGTGAAGATTGATGTGGTTTTAAATTCAAATTAACTTTTTGGGCTGTGGAGCTTTGTTGAAGGTACCGTCCATTAATAAGTATGCTAAAAGTTATAACTAAACCTAGCCAGAAAAGAAAAAATAGAATCCCGGTAATTACCCATAGTTCTACCCAAGGCGATACCAGGTGAGTCTTTTTGAGAAAGTTCACAAAGTCTTTAGCTTGCTGTTTACGTGATTTTTGGGCTGGCGTCGTTTCCGGTTCACTTGGATCCAAGGAAAACGTATCAAAGTTCATGAAGTAGCCAGATCAATTGTAGGAATTGCATCAGGATTTGTTGAAATCGCATTTTGCTCTTATCGAGGCATGTTGACGTAGACGTCTGTATTTGGTTTGATTGCAACTCGTGTGTTGTTTTGAATTGAATTTTGAAGATGAACTTCTGGTTCAAGGGGAACGAGTTCCATAGCATTGTTGCTTAGTCCTTCATTCCGCACAGGAGGCTCTTCAAACGTGATGAGTCTTTCTGTTTGAACTTCTTGGATGGTAGCTAGAGGAGGGCGTCTGCTACTGTGGAGTCCACCTGGCCTACTGTTCAGTATCGGCCACATAGTGTGGTTTGATTAAGTCAATTGAGACAAATCATTTCTCCTTTTTCCCGGCAAGAGGCGGCAAAAGAACAGTTCGTGTTCCTTGAATTGCTAGGACAGGTACAGGCTTTCTGAATGATGGTCCAAATTATTTTTTGTCCGCTATTTTCTCTCTGACCAGATCCCCGACTTTTGGGATCCAGACAGGTCTTGCCGTAACTGCCTTGACTTCCCCAGTGGCGGTTTGTTTCTGGAGCACCTTACTTTGTTGTGTCCTGGATTCATTTAGATCCTGTAAAACAGCCAAACGATCATGGATATCAAATGGTTTCTCATCCCCCACTGTGCCTTCATAATCAAGATCAGGTACCCACATTCTCGTCCCAAATAGGACCTCATATGGAGTGACACCCCTTAGAGAATTTCTTGGCTGGTTATTGAGTGCTCTTTGTACCCCATATAGGTGATTGACCCAACTACCGCCCTTGCCTAATACCCTAGCTGTTAAAGATTGCTTTAAGTCCCAGTTTTTCCTCTCCACAACCGAATTTACCTCAGGATGGTACGGAGAGGAGTACCGCAGTGCAACGCCCATACTTTTCATGGCCTCTTTGTAAGCCCGAGAGCTAAATGCCGGGCCACGGTCAGAATGTAACGTGCCAACTGCGTATGTCCTGATAAAGACTCGCAAATCTTTTATAACAGTTCGAGCGTCAGCCGAGTGCTGAGGCCTAACCCATAGGAATCTAGAGCAGCAATCCACTGCAACCATGATATACTTGTAAGCCTCATCAGATTGTAAGGGGCCGCAGTGGTCCAAATACACACATGCGAGTGGTTTGTCAGATATCAATAATGGTGTCTGCGCTGGGCGTGTTCTGGTGGAGCCTTTCATCTGTTGGCAGATGTCGCATTTCAAGACATAGTCTTTAGTTTGCTCTGCTAGACCGGGCCACCAATAGCGCTGTTGCAACAATTAAATAGTCGCTGTAACGCCTGTATGTGCAGAGCTCAAAACCTCGTGTGCTGCTAGTATTAAAACTTGCCTACGATCCATATTTGGAATTACTCTATCCCCCACTCCAGGAATCTGAGCAAATGGAATGTTGTACGCATCTAACTTGTAGGAGTACTTGAGTGGAAATTTCTTTGGTACTGCACCGCTGTTTTTGCTTGAAGCATTAACAGCCACCATAATCTCACCATCTATCCTCGTTTTTGAACGAGTGATTGCAGCTACGGAAGCCGTTAGTACAGCCCCCTTCGCGGCTTCATCAGCCAATGAATTCCCTTCAGCATGAACGCCATCACGCTGATGACTCAGTATATGGATCACGTGAGCCCTTGGTAGTTAGTTCTTTAACTCAGCTACCTGTTCCCATAGCATTTTTTTGCTTAATTGTGCCACCTTTTGCATCTTTAAACCCGTTTGTTCCCAATGATATAAATATTCATTGTATGACTGTACACAGTAAAAGGAATCACACACAATTAGTGTGGGGAATTCGTGATCCGTATTTACAAGTGCCAGTATCAGTGCTTTTAACTCTGCCAACTGAGCCGTGCAGTCTCCTAGAGATTGCGTTTTGGTGCAACTCGGATGGAACTTTCCATCCCGCATGCGACCTTTAACGGTAGCACATGCCGCGCTGTATTGTTGCTTACTCCCTATGGCCAGTTGAGCAGATCCGTCAGTGTAAATAATATATTCATACTGATCGAGAGGCAATATTTCATTAGGTAGAGGATATTCTTGTTCGTATTGCAGAAATGCTTGTGTTTTTAGACTTGGGTCAAATCTGTATTCAACATCCGTTGCAGTAAGAGAAATAGCCCATTGTATCCATCTTGGATGTAAGGCTTTTGCGTTTGGAATGCTTGCCTTTGTAACAGCTTCTAAAGTTGGTACCGGGGTTACAACAATTATGCGTTTCCCCTGAGCCAGTGCTCTTTCTCTTGCTACAGCGGTCTGAACTGCTGTCAGGATTTCTTCAGTTGAAGTGAAACGCATTTCTGCGCTTGTGTACAGGTGTGATTTGTATGCGATTGGTACTGTTTCGCCTTCATTGAAGGTTAAGTAAGTGTACCCGCATTGACCCGCTATTATTCGGATCACTAAGTTGGGTACGTTTACGCGTGTCTGTAAGTGTTTGGAAGCTATCATGTCTTCTTGTAGTGAACGTAGGATGTTTGTGTGTTCCTGTGTCCAATGTCTGACTGAAAAATCAGGTTTGATTAAGTCGTAGAAGAGTTTTACTTTTTCTGCGTAATCTAAAATGTATGTTCTGCCAAAATTTTGGAATCCCAGTATTGATTGTAGATTTTTAATGATTTTGGAGGCTGGAGCAGTGCACACTTTTCTAAAAAGTTAGCTGCCAGGCTTTTCCCTTCACTTGAAAGCTCGTATCCTAAAAACAGGACATTGAGGTGGGCTATTTTAGATTTCTTAAAATTAAATTTGTAGCCCTCAGAGGCGAATCCCATTATAATGGTGCTCACCCTGGTCAAGTGCTTTTTTAAGTCATCGTCCGTCAGATAAATATCATCCACATAGGACAATGCTTCTTCATCAAAATTTTGGAGTAACTAAGTTACTCTTGCTGAGAATACCCCAGGGCTGTTCTTATACCCCTGGGGCGCTATATTTTGGCAGAAGAATCCATTTGAGATATCTAGTGTAGTTTTGTACTTTTTCCGTACAATGTTATTCATTAATGCGGCACTGTGTGCATTTTGGACAGCGAATGTCTTTGTGCATGAGTTTAAATGTCTGTAATCTAAAACTAGACAATATGAGTTGTCCGGTTTCGATACTGGAAACAAAGGGTTGTTCATTGGTGAGGTGCATGTTTCAATCACCCCTTGGTATTCAAGTTGATCTAAGATCTCCCTGACCTGTTTTTTAGCTTCTTGCTTTATTGGGTATTGCCTCTGAGCATTTGGTGAAACTTTTAACGGGATCACGTGGTGGGTTGAATCCTCATCCCAACCGGCATGATTTTTGTATAGTGCTGGAGCTAGGGCAACTGCCTACTCCTGTGCATTTGCATGTTTAAGATGTATGGGAACGAGGTCAGAGAATGCTGGAAAAATTACCGTTTCTCCCCTTGGGCACTCCATAACGAATGCTGGCGGCCAATCTTGTTCAGCTAATAGGATGTCATAACCAGATGATAGGTTTGTCCAAAAGAGACCTTTGACTTTCCTGGGCTTGTCCCCCTCCATTTGGAGTGTTATTTTGTGTAACTTATGTGGGACGCTCACCCTTGTGTCTGGTGTTTCCACCGTGATGTAATCATTCAAGTCCGCTGTCACCAGAAATTCCATCAGGTTCTGGCGAGCTATTGTTACTTCTGCCGCACTGTCTAGCATCGTCAGAGCCCATTCCCCGTTCAGAAGTTGCATCCTCAGAATTCTGGGCATGTCTGATCTTTATGCCTGCAACTTTCTTCTTCTTAAACTGAGGTTTTGATTTTGGCTTGTCTTCTTTTTTGGAAGTATAGTCTTGAGCGTGCTGCTTGTCCCTGGACTATGTACGCTCTTCTTTGTATTCTGACCATCCTTCTCTCTCAGTTTTTCGTCGAGCCCTGAAAGGAACGAGAGGAATGTGTATCAGTATCCTGATACCTGTCAGGTTTCCTAATATTATCCCTATTCCTGAGGTTGTACCTCTTTTCAGAGGGCTCCTGTGGAGGAGATCTGCCTCGGGATTGAGATCCGTTTTTAAAGTTTTTTTTATTTTTTTATTATCCCACTTCTTTTTAGAAGAAGCAGGTGTCTGCTTGGTAGTGTCCTTTTCAGGACCGCCCATCAGTTGTGGTTTTAATGCTTTCCCACCCAAACTGTCTCTGCCTAATTCTGCATATGCAGTTTCTATTATTTTGGGCAGTTCGTTTTGTTGTTCTAACGAGCTGAACTCCCTTAGGCGTTGGCGGATTGCCACTGAAGCTGCTTCCCCTTTAATATTAGCTAGTATTATGGCTGATACCTGGTCATAGTTATTTAATAACTTCATCCCCAAGTTCAGGGCAGGTTCTGCTCCGTACTAGTTTTGTATTTGTCTCAATACAACAGGCACTACTGCTAATGAAGGAATACCATGCATTCTGGTATATATGGCAGCAAAGACTGTACCCAAAGAGGTGCAATCCTCTGTGGTGTTATCCCCATGGGCAAGCAGATTGTTAGCATTCTGTGTTTTTCAAACGGGGTAGTATTCGGAAATACTGCCTCGAGCTGAGTTATTTTCTAAGATACCCGGAATGGCATTTGTTCACGTTTTGTGGGCATCTTGCCCATTACTGCGTGTAATGTTTGTGATGTAATTTTAGTTGCTGTACCCTGAATTTGAGTTCCATTTGTTGCAGCTGATGTTGGTTGGACTGTGAAAGTCCTCATGACAAACTGTGTCAGGTTTCTGTAGATTTTAATTAAATCCTTGTGTTGTAAGAGTAAGTCTGGCTGCGGCATTGTGTCAATGTCAGGATGTGGTATGTAGGCCGCTAATATTGGCCATGTTGCCCCATCTCCTCTGAGCGGACCTAATCTTACTTTGTGTCTTATATGGGGTAGGGCGCCTTTAAACCAGTATAGGTGTTCCTGGTAAGTGAGTGGAACTTCTATGTCCTCGAACGGACCATATTTCTGTGGTGCATCTCCTTCTACATAGTAGTCAAATGTCTGTGTTCTTGCATTTGCTGCTGGGAATGTAACCCACAAATAAAATACCTCTGTTTTATTTGATTTGTGTGCTTCAATCACGAATGCTACTATGCCACCCCTAGCATGTAAGCCATTTTCTAATAGTTTCAGGGTGATAGTACGTCTGAATTTAGGTGCAATTTGAATTGCATTAGCATCTTCTTCCTCGTCTGACAAGGGTAGTGGCATTCGCATTGGGTCTAAGACCGGGGTAGTAGTCATTGTGTATAGAACACAGACTAATGTTTCAAGGAAACTGTGATAAGGTGTTTTGCACAATTTTAGGAACAAAATGTCCTTCAAGCTTGATTAACCAACAGCCAATAAATAGGATTTCTCGCCTACTCAGCTGTGGCGGAGTTTGTGCCCACCCACTCCAGACGTCTCTGGTGTTTTGTGAGTAGGGGTCTCTGAGAATAGCACGACTGAACTACTCAGATTTTACTGTTAAATAAGAGCCCAACCATCGTTGGTGGCGCCATGTCGTGTAGTTCCTATATTACCCATACAGGACCTGCGCGTTCGGATAACATAAACTGTGGGCTTGGTGGCAGACTGACTCTGAACACCCCCACCGAAAATGTTAGCCTGTTTGCAGAAGCTAGCTCACAGTGCCACTAATGTCTCCTCTTAACGGGGAAAGAATAGTTTCTGGCAACCTTAGAACATGACAACCCTGATCCCTCAGAATCGTGGAAACAATGTACTACGTTTCGCTCAGTCACTTGTGCTCACTTTTCTTGTCTCAGAGATACACAGAATAAACAGCCTGGGCGTTTCAATATAGGTTTATTTAAAAAAAAAAAAAAAAAATTTTAACAGAGTTTTACAGAGAACTTGACCCGAATCGGGTATCAGAGCGCTTTACATAGCACCAGTTGCATTACATGAGGACACATTCATTTTTGTTAGGCACGGGGAGATTAAGTGATTTACCTAGAATCACAGTATGTTCAGCGTCATTGCCAAGACTCGAACCCAGTTCCCCAGATTCGAGGTTGACCGCCCTAGCCGTTAGGCCAACTCCTCTCCCCTATTTGTTTATTGAACATTATTATGTTTATTGAACAGTCGTTATTTTTGTGTAGAATATATGAGCTGCAACAACCATTAGACAGTAGCAGAGATATATGATTAGCTGTACAATGAATATAAATGGATAGTATAGTTCTACCATTTTGCAATAATCATAAATGCATACATGAATATAAAATACATGATAAAAGAAAGCGCGTACTCCTACGATGCCTGTCTAGATGTACCTAAGTGTACCTAGCATGTGAGTAGGTGTGAAGCCAAGAATCCCTCTAGGATTTAGTCGAACCACATTACCTGCAGTGAGAATGTAAGAGCCCTTCTTGGTCTCGAGTTGGACACCCCGAGAGGGATGTTGAGACCACTGTCAGCTGGAGCGTCTGCATGCAGGAGCGTCTCTGGTCAGTGTGTCGGCCTGGAAGTCTCGGTTCCCTCTAACTAACACTAGCAAGAGGTGCTGTATTTATACAGAAAGTGTCTAAGGTTCCTTTGTCCCTTGTTGCTTGTATTAGCCATTGTTGGATGTGAGGATGACTTATGGGATGAACCGTGTACGTAGATATGGGGAAGAAGGTGGTGTAGCCCCAGCTTGGTTTCTAAGAACCCTTATGAATATTCATTCATACTGGCTGAGTCTATTGATGGAGTTAAAGGACTCTTATTGTTAGGAGAAACCCTCCTTCTGCACCCAGGACTAGAACTAGGTAAAGGTTCAATCCTAAAAGGCCTGTGACAGTGTAATGTAGGGGAGGTAAAGTAGGTGAAGGGGTATGATGTTACCCGGGCCTATATTAGGGTACCTATATGGAACATAACAATACCATGTTCCATCTCTCCATAGCCTTGCTGTGGTGCTGCGCAGAGTCAGCCTGCACTGAGGTATACAGTCTAGTGACCAACTTTATACGGGAGGGACCTGCCATCAAGGCTTGCAACGGCTTCAAAGTTAACGGTTCGGCAGGGTGCCAAGTGTTAAGGGCTTTAAGGGCTTCCCTCAGCCTATAATAAATGAAAACTATCAGCGGAGAGCTGGGCTTTCGGGCCTGTATGTCCTCCAGCGCTATAAAGGAGCCTTCAGGGTACGCATCTCCCATAGTAACAATTTATAATTCTGCCAGGATTGTGATTGACCGGTGCTCTTGCGCCACGGAAATGAATGGGTGGTGCACCAAAGGCAACGCCAGCGCATATATAGGAAGCTTTCCCGCCCGCTCTGCCAGCATCCGCCAAGCCTGCGCTGTACAGTCTGTCGTGCTCATCTCCCGATGGGGGCATGTGGCTCACGCCCTGAACAGCAACGTAGACAGCAGCTCAGGAAACACATCATCCGCCTCCACCGCCACGTGTGGTAGGAAGGGCGGCGGGAAGTACCAGTAGTGCGCAAAATGCACCTGCGCACACAAATAATATAAATACAAATCAGGTGCACCAAAACCCCCTTGAGAGTATGGCTTAGTGAGGACCTCCCATCTACAACTAGGCTGTTTACCCACCCAGACCATGCGGATTAGGACAGAGCGCAGCCTTGCAAAGAACGCCTTCGATAGCCGGATAGGAACATTAGGGAACAAATATAAAAATTTCGGGAGGACGGTCATTTTTATAACTGCTATTCTATCCGCCAGTGACAGCAGTAATTTAATCCACCTGTCCACTTGCTCCTCTGTTTGCAGTATCGCACAACCAAAATTCTCCCTCATCATGATCTCAGGATCACTATGGATCCAAACTCCCAAATATTTGACCGGGTCTACTGTCCATTCCAGCGGGAATACTAACACAAATGGCCGGGTACTGGGTGTTAATGGGAAAATGGAAGATTTATCCCAGTTTATTCTAAGGACTGAGAGGTGTTCATATGCTATATATACACCCTAATCAAACCATGAAGTTCCTCTTCAGGGTTACGTACATACAACACCATGTCGTCCACATACATAGATATAATGAGAGGACGCTGTCTAAAAAAAACCCAGTGCTGCTCGCGCATATTTTTGCCTCACCATGCAAGCTAATGGCTCCATCACAATTGCGAACAACGGGGAGACAGGGCACCCCTGACGTGTTCCTTTAAAAATCGATATACGTTTTGAATGGCAATTATTAATCCACACTCTAGCAACAGGGGCAGTGTACAGTAGTTCAATCCATTGAATAAAAGCAAATGGTAACCCCATACGTCTCAGTACATCAAACATGAACCCCCATTTGATGGAATCAAAGGCTTTAGCCGCATCAAGCATTACTGCCGCTGCTCTAGCTTCCGGGTCCAGTTGATGCATCACAGCGAACAAGGTTCGTAAATTATGTCTGATGGAGCGAGCCGGGACAAAACCCGATTGGTCCGGGAGGACCAACGCCGGCAGCAAGGGACGCAGCCTGGTGGCTACAATTTTTGCTATAATTTTTGTATATATATTCAATAAAGAGAGTGGGCGGTATGATTCACAGCGATCAGGTTGCTTGCCCGGTTTCAGCAAAGTAATAATTAGCGCTTCCCGTAACGTTGGAGGAAGTATTTTATTCTCATATGCTTCGCTATACATGTTGTGAAGGTGGGGGCCAGCAAGTCTGCATATGCTTTATAAAACTCACTAGGCAGCCCATCGAAGCCAGCTGCCTTACCAGAAGGAAGTGCCTGTATCGCCTCCTTCACGTCCTCAATTGTGAACGGTTGCATCAGGTACTCTCTTTGCCCCGGGGAGAGCCAGGCAAGGGCTATTTCCTCCAAGAATGCGTGCACCTCTTCGCCCGATGCTTCCTTACCCACACCATACAATTCGGAATAGTAATCCCTACAAATATCAATAATTTAGGGTGTGCTATGGCATCTCGTGCCGTCCTGGCGCTCTATCTCTGTAATGTACTCCTGCGTCCGCAGAGTCCTGATCTTTACTGCTTAGGTACGGCTTGGTCGTCCTCCCTCCCCATATGTTTGACCGGGTCTACAGTCCATTCCAGCGGGAATACTAACACAAATGGCCGGGTACTGGGTGTTAATGGGAAAATGGAAGATTTATCCCAGTTTATTCTAAGGCCTGAGAGGTGTTCATATGCTATATATACACCCTAATCAAACCATGAAGTTCCTCTTCAGGGTTACGTACATACAACACCATGTCGTCCACATACATAGATATAATGAGAGGACGCTGTCTAAAAAAAACCCAGTGCTGCTCGCGCATATTTTTGCCTCACCATGCAAGCTAATGGCTCCATCACAATTGCGAACAACGGGGAGACAGGGCACCCCTGACGTGTTCCTTTAAAAATCGATATACGTTTTGAATGGCAATTATTAATCCACACTCTAGCAACAGGGGCACTGTACAGAAGTTCAACCCATTGAATAAAAGCAAATGGTAACCCCATACGTCTCAGTACATCAAACATGAACCCCCATTTGATGGAATCAAAGGCTTTAGCCGCATCAAACATTACTGCCGCTGCTCTAGCTTCCGGGTCCAGTTGATGCATCACAGCGAACAAGGTTCGTAAATTATGTCTGATGGAGCGAGCCGGGACAAAACCAGATTGGTCCGGGAGGACCAACGCCAGCAGCAAGGGACGCAGCCTGGTGGCTACAATTTTTGCTATAATTTTTGTATATATATTCAATAAAGAGAGTGGGCGGTATGATTCACAGCGATCAAGTTGCTTGCCCGGTTTCAGAAAAGTAATAATTAGCGCTTCCCGTAACGTTGGAGGAAGTATTTTATTCTCATATGCTTCGCTATACATGTTGTGAAGGTGGGGGGCCAGCAAGTCTGCATATGCTTTATAAAACTCACTAGGCAGCCCATCGAAGCCAGCTGCCTTACCAGAAGGAAGTGCCTGTATCGCCTCCTTCACGTCCTCAATTGTGAACGGTTGCATCAGGTACTCTCTTTGCCCCGGGGAGAGCCAGGCAAGGGCTATTTCCTCCAAGAATGCGTGCACCTCTTCGCCCGATGCTTCCTTACCCACACCATACAATTCGGAATAGTAATCCCTACAAATATCAATAATTTAGGGTGTGCTATGGCATCTCGTGCCGTCCTGGCGCTCTATCTCTGTAATGTACTCCTGCGTCCGCAGAGTCCTGATCTTTACTGCTAGAGTACGGCTTGGTCGTCCTCCCTCCCCATATGTCCTTGCTATCCAACGCCTAGACAAATGTTTAATTTCTTGATCAGCGGTCTCATTATATTCTGTAACCAATTCCCTAATTTCTGCCAGGGTCTCCAGTTTGTGAGTGACAGCATACTCTTTTTCTAACATTGTTAAGGATTTCTCCAATTTATGCATCCTGGAACGCAGATCCTTAAGCACTCCTGCCTGCAGCCCAAAACATGTCCCCCTAATCGTGGCCTTAAACGCCTCCCACAATGTGCCAGCCTCCTCCACCGTTCCCTCATTTTAAAGAAAAAATAGCTCAATGGCCTGTCTCACCCCCTCCCTAAAAACTGGATCCAGCAGCGATGATGGCTGGAGACGCCACTGGAAAGGCTGAGAGTGTTGTGTAGGAATGCACACATCCATTACCACAGGGGAGTGATCCGAAAGAGTGTGCGGTAAGTGCTTCACACTCTTCACCCATGGAGCAGCTGATCCAGAGATCAACCAGTAATCCAATCTGGACAGAAGAAATGTGGGTGCCCTCACGCGGAATCGGATTTCGTGCTCTCCAGATATCAATAAGCCTATGTGTGTGCATTACATCATGTATTACTTGTGCAGCTCGTTTACCCTGCCAGAGAGTAGTAGCGCTACGATCCATGTTGGGGCCCAAATATGTGTTCAGATCTCCCCCCCAGAGGACCACTTCCAGTTGAAGGGCAAATAGTTTATTCTCCAGTCTACGATAAAATTCTGGGTCATCAACGTTGGGGCCGTATGTTGTGATAATGGTAAGGGACATGCCACAAAGGTTCCCCTGTATAAGTGTGAACCGTCCCAGATCATCTGATTCAGTATGCGTAGGTTTGAAGGTTGTTCCCCTTTTCACTAAAATCATGACCCCTCTGGCATAATTAGAATATGATGATGCCGCCTTTACCATTGCCCATTTTCCACCCACCCTACCCTCTCCAATTCTCGTGAGGTGAGTCTCTTGTAAAAGAACCAGTTCTACCTGCTGTCTTTCTAAATATGCCAAGACCTGCCTAATTTTTGGGGGATTATTCAACCCCCTGACATTCCATGTCATAAGCCTAATCTCTCCTACCATTTATACAGTGTGTCCTGATCCTGCATATTCGTCCTCACTGGTGTCTCATCTGGTGTTCCCTGCACAATCAGAGCGTCTAACTGCCTGTGGTGTATCATGCTTGAGCATACATATAACAACCCGAAAACCCCCCACCCGCTTCAGCATCCCAATCATGCCAAAGACACAACCCAAAACAAAACGCAAGCAACATTGCAACCAGATTGGGGAATACCCTCATGGGGCGGCCAGATACCCGTACTCCCACCCGCAGTGCGGGTGTGGCCGGAATGACCTCTTTTTTGGGTAACTTTCTACTATATTACTGTAGTTTGCCTTCTCAACATAAGAAATACAATTGTGCAGCAATTTAGCTTGAACCGTATTCTCAACTTGACACAACATTATGTCAATCGAATTGCAGAGTTCCAATAATTCCATTTTTCTGGACGCACTTCAAACCCAACCACCCACCAGCATTTTTAACAAAAAAAACTTATGACTGTGTACATTTCGTGAGGTGCTTTGTAGTCCACATTTTGCCATATAACACATTATTGTCCAATTGTATACTTCACTGAGGAACCCCAATGATCCACATTCCTAATCAGCACAGATCAGGGTTATTCTATAGCCCACCCATCATGCAGGTCCTGTGATATGTTACCCTAACCACCAACATTGTGGACCATACCCTCATATATGAACAGAGACCGTCTTACCAGTTCCTGCCCTCTTTTTAAATGCTTCTCACCAATAGAGTCACAACTCAGAATGCGAGGGGAGGGCGACCTTTTGGGCTCTTTCGCTTGGGTTGCACCTGCTTAAGATACTCCTGCGCTGCTCTCGGTGTTTGAAAGAACTTCATCCTCCCCTTGTGCGAAATCCTCAATCGCGCAGGATACAACATTGTGCATGGAATTTCCAGATCACACAGTTTCTTCTTAACAGGTTCAAACTCTCTGCGGGCTGCCTGCACTGCCATGGCAAAATCCGGAAAAAAGGACACCATGTTTGCCTGATAGCTAGTGTTCTGCTTCTCCCTTGCCAGTCGTAGCACAGTGTACCGATCCCGGTAATTCAAAAGTCTGGCTATGATAGGAAGTGGTGGGGCGCCTGGAGGTGGTTTAGGGGCCAAAGATCTATGCACCCTTTCTATGATAAGTACCTGCGAGAGGTTCTCTGCCCCAAACATATCCTTGAGCATTCCCTCTATGAAATCTTCGAGGCGGCCTGTGTTGGTGCTCTCCCGGACCCCCGTTATACGCAGATTGTTGCGGCGGGAGCGCACCTCTAAATCTTCGTTCTTCACTCTGATTACTTCCAATCGCTTCTCCATATCGCGGCATTTGTCCACCGTCGCATGTGACTTGTCTTCGACAGACGAAATGCTGTCAGGACCCAGGCCTCTTGTTCCATAAACTGGAACAGGATATAGGTCTCCAGAATGCATGTTCTGTATAAACGTAGTATCTCTTTTGAGCGAATCCCTTGCTGTGTTTCTAGGGACTTGGTGAGGCATTTATCCACGCTCCCTTATTTTTTAAAAACAGCGTCAACGGAACAAGCCCTCGTTGGCTTACAGTTGCTGACCTGTTACCATGCCCCTTCCCGTGTGCCTTGCTCTTTCTGTCCGACGTCTGTTGCCCGATTCCTGAGATACATTGTTTCCTGCCTCTGATCCCTGAAATTGACTCGCGGCCGCATTTCAGCCGAAGACGCGAGCTGCGGATTTCTGACAGCCTCGCGAGTGTAATCTTAGATCCTTATTCCGCTTTCAGCAACTCCGTTTTTTTTAGTCCTCCTTATGGCGTTTAAATAGTGGAGACGCTCCTATTTTGCACGGGAAACATCCTAAACCACAACGTTTTTATAACGACCTACCTGAACAACGAATTCTCAACAACGAGAAATCCTAAACCACGACTTCTAAAACAACGACTTACCTAAACCACGAGTCTCTACTCGGCACCAGGAGAGGTGGGAAGCAGAGTCTCTCTCCTCCGCCCCCCCTGACCATACACGCTCATGGCCCCCTATGACTTACTCGGCACCTGGAAAGCGGGCACTGATGAGAGCAGGATTGCAGACAGCCTTCATCCTGCCAGGATGGTAAAACGTTGTGGGCACCAAAAACCACGAGTCTCTCTTCTCGGCCCCCCCTGACCAGACACGCTCATGGCCCCCTATTACTCACTCAAGCGGAAAGTGTGGAAATGCAGCTGATTGAAAGGTCTGCAGTGAGTCACTGACACTAAACAACCCCTGAACATCAAAAAATAACAAACGGTGCAATTAACTCTTTCGAACATCTGCAGGCATTCAATAGCGAAGCAAAGCGTGAGACTTATTTTTTGTGTTTATGTTGTTGGTTTTGAAGAGAAAATTAACAAGGTAGTCGGAAGAGAACTTACTCTTACATCCCTCGTGCTTTAAAGATCATTTCTTGCATACTACCTTTCTTAAGAGCAGCCAAAAGAAAATGCTGTCTGTTTAAAGATCCAAAGAACATCCAGGCCTTATTAACAACTATCTTTCTGTAACTTCTCCGTGTTGCTTTCTATGCAACCTGCGTGGAACTGGCCTGAACAGCTAGGATTATTGTGATGCAACACTACCATCTTGTGGACAAAAGTTAATATTGAAAAATACGTTAATTTAAGGATTCTTCAATAAAAATTGTTTATAAAAAAATTAAACAAATATTACATTTTTTTTTAAATGTCAAAAAGATGTGGATTTCAAAGAACATAGTGGCGTAAATTGGTAATGAGCAATTTATAGATTTTTCGTGGTTTAGGAACTCGTTGATAAATAAGTAGTGGTTTGGGATTGCTCGTAGTTGAGCCTTCGTGGTTAAGGGATTCGTTGTTTAGGCAGTAGTTGTTTAATCATACATCCATTTTGCACACCGGATATTTATTAGCGTCTCAGCCCTCTTTCACGCTAATACTTTCCTATGCGGTCAAGGCAGCAAAGAACCTCGCACCCCGGTTGCCTTCCTCACGCCTCGACTCCCTGTGCAATAATCTTCCACCCACGTCTCCTGACCTCGCTCCCATGAAGGTTATTTTTTTTGTCTCAGTTTATTATTTATGAAACTCCCCACGGAATGACAGTACTCCGTGCCTCAAGTTATTTTCTGCTTGGAAATTGAAGAGACTTTTAACCAATTAAAAGTGCACTTATGAGGAAGAATTCTTTTTCCTGTGAATTATTTGAGGACTACCTTACGCAGCTGGTAAAGAAGTATTTACCTGCTCTGCAATTGTGAGTGACATTAACTCTGCTAATTCTTCACTGTGCTGGGAGACACACAGCTGGTAAGTGGATTTCTTATTTTGTACAGAGCATGCATTCAGTTGATTGAAATACTCACCTGACATAGAGACTAGGAGACTCTGATAGATTTCCTTGTTCCCTTTTAGGCTAAACCGTTTCCTGCCCTCCTTTCTAGTGTAACCTGTTGAGCCTGCTGGGGGAAGAGAGAAGCAGTCATTTTTCAGAACTCTTCCCCACATCTCCTTGAGAGAGCGATCTTATGTGAGAGTTGCTCTGTCCTCATTTGGACGCTATCTTCTGGGAGTGTGGGGAACTCCACTTCGTTCCTGTGGAATTGGATCACATCCAGGTTAGTGGTGATCTTGCACCTGACAGAAAGCCAAGCCCACGAATATTATTCCACCTGAACGAAGATGAATCCAGACAGATCATGTTCTCCATTGGATTAAGCACTACAGTCTGCACTGCAGAGCCCCTCGTTGGAGGAGCTTGCTGCGGCTTTAGTAGACTTACAGACTGAAGTAGTAAGGTTAAGGGCAGAGAATTAACGTCTCCATTCGGAGTTGGTTCAAGCTAGAACTCAGGCCTCCCCAGACATTAAAGTGACAGGAGCCATTCAGAAAAATAAGAAATGTTATATACAGCCTGCCCATTTTACTATCCCTTCCTCTAATGCCGGTGCATCACCACGAGGGGAAGGAAATATTCCACCTGTCCACTTCACAGTCCATACACCCAGTCCCGTTTCTCTAGCCATGCCTGAAAGATTCAATGGAGACAGTTCTAAGTTCAGTGTGTTCATGAACCAGTGTCATCTTCAATTTTTATGTAAAGCCGCTTCCTTCCCTGATGATGCAGCCAAGTTTGCTTTCGTTATCTCCTATTTGGGAGGAAATCCTGCCAGTTGGGCCGTTCCGTTGGTGGAAAACAATGACCCTTTATTATATGATTTCACATTGTTTCAAGAGAAGATCCGTAGCCTTTTCGCAAAACATACATTTATGC
This sequence comes from Calotriton arnoldi, assembly GCA_963921515.1. Lineage (NCBI taxonomy): Eukaryota > Metazoa > Chordata > Amphibia > Caudata > Salamandridae > Calotriton > Calotriton arnoldi. The sequence continues at coordinate 399,176 of CAWUFW010007128.1, forward strand.
AGGCTAGTGACAATGAGCTATTAAATCTTAAACAAGGGTCTAAAGATTTACTTACGTACATCACCTGTTTTCATAGATTAGTAACAGAGACACATTGGCCGGAAGAAAAAAGAACCTCCTTATTTTACCGTGGGTTGTGTGACGAATTAAAAGATCTCCTTTCCCAAATCGTTGATCCTCCTGAAGACTGCCCTGCTTTTATTGATCTAGTTGTAAAACTTGACCATAGATTGAGCGAAAGGAAAGGAGAGAAATCGCGTAGTACACTTTCCCGATTTCTAGTAATTAAAAGTGAGAAAAAAGAGAATAAGGACACCAAAGATAGCTGTGAACCCATGCAGACAGGGGGTTTGAGAGGGCCTCTGTCAGCCGACGAGAAAGAGAAAAGAAGAAAACTCAATTTATGCTTATATTGTCGTAAAGGTGGACATTACGCTCAGGAGTGTCCTGTAAAACCCCGAACTGCTCCCAAGACTGTAGCTGGTAGCCAAAACTATGCGCTACCGTCGGAAAACTGAACAACTTGAAGAAACATGAGACCGGTTCTTCAAGTTGTTTGACCTCTAGGGTCAAACAATATCTCGCAAACATAGTCACTCGTGTGCCAAAACACTTTACCTTGTCAGTCCCTTTGGTTATCTCTTCGCAACGCAGAAAGGCTTTGTCTATTCTTTTAGATTCAGGTGCCACAGGGAATTTTCTAGATATTCAGTTGGCCCAAAATGTAGGGATCCCTTTCTTGCCTAAATCTCGACCAGAACCTGTGAGAGCAGTGGATGGGACCGAGTTGTCCTCTGGATTGAATACTTATAACACCCCTGACATAACCATGGTATGCAGCAATGGTCATTCTGAAGTCCTCAGATTTGATTTAATTGATACGCCCAATTTTGGTGCTATCCTTGGTGTTCCCTGGCTGCAGATTCACAACCCCCATATAGACTGGAATTCTTGTAATGTCACTCTGAAATCTCCTCACTGTCTGTTAAATTGTTATAACGAAGCCAGTGAGTGGAACAACCCCCTCTGTTGTGCCCTTGATACTTCAGGTGAGACACTTAGAGTTCCTTACATATATGATGAATATAAGGAGGTCTTTGATGAAGTCAGAGCTATTGCTCTACCTCCTCATAGGAGTTATGACTGCCGAATCGATTTGGTACCCGGGGCCGAGCTCCCTGTAAGTAGAATATACGCCCTAACAGAGCCTGAAACAGAATATCTACAAAGATACATTACTGAAATGTTGGAAAAAGGGTTTATCAGACACTGTACTTCGCCTGTATCCTCTCCCATATTTTTCATTCCTAAACGGGAAGGAGGATTACGTGCTTGTCTGGACTATCGTGCTCTGAATAGAGTTACCATCAAGAACAAATATCCTCTCCCTCTTATTTTGGTCTTGTTAGACCAAGTGCGTAGAGCAAAGATATTCACTAAGTTAGATCTCAGAGGGGCTTATCATTTAATAAGGATAAAAGAAGGAGACGAATGGAAGACGGCGTTTCGGACTAAATTTGGTTTATATGAATACTGCGTGATGCCATTCGGCCTCTGTAATGCCCTGCGGCTTTTCAGTTTTTTGTCAATGAGATCTTAAGAGAATACTTAGATCTGTTTGTTATCGTCTACATCGACAATATATTGATTTATTCTCAGTCCGAACAAGAGCATGTTGTTCAAGTCAAAAAAATATTGAAACGACTCAAAGAAAATCAGTTGTTTGCCAGGTTAGACAAAAGTACTTTTCATACCACCAAAGTTGACTTCCTAGGTTTTGTAATCTCCCCTGAAGGCATCCACATGGATCCCAAGAAAATAGAAGCCCTGATAAATTGGCCGAGTCCTGGCTCAGTAAAGGAAGTGCAGTCTTTTATAGGATTCGCTAACTTCTCCGGAAGGTTTATCGACCACTTTTCCGAAATTATCTCTCCCATCACTCGCTTACTCCGCAAAGGAGTTACATTTGTATGGTCTCAAGAAGCAGAGCAAGCCTTCGTAAAACTGAAGGAACGATTCACTACGGCTCCCATCATAAGACATGCGGACAACACTCAACCCTACTACGTAGAAGCTGATGCTTCTCAATATGCTGTGGGGGGGGAGGGGGTCTTGTCCCAAATGGATCAGACTACTGGTCGTCTACATCTAGTTGCCTACTTTTCTAAAACTCTTCTACCAGCAGAACAGAATTATACTATAGGAGAACGAGAGTTATTAGCTATCAAACTCGCTTTCCAAGAGTGGAGGCATTATTTGTTGGGCACCCCACACTATTACTATTTATTCAGATCATAGGAATCTGCAGTTCTTCAGATCAGCCAGAGCCCTCACACCTAGACAAAAGAGGTGGGTCTTGTTCTTTAGTGAATTTGACTTTGTCATCACGTATTGTCCTGGCCCACAACATGGTAAAGCAGACGCTCTATCTAGAATAGGACAGGACAAGATGGTACGCACTGATACACGCCCTCCTATTATACCATGCCATAAGATCATTGGGGTAGGAGACCAAGGAGATAAGGAGCCCTCTTTGTTTCTAGAACAATTAATAAGTTCTTGTTCTGCATTCCCTACACCCGAATGGTTAAAAGATCCAGCGAACAGTGTTTCCGATGGCTTGTATTATCATGACAATAGGCTGTTTGTACCCACTACTGAGTTACAACATCAGATAATTCGATGGTGCCACAATAACTCTTTAGCAAGACATCCGGGGGAGAAAAAAACCCTACAAACTTGTCAAAGATGGTTCTGGTGGGAAGGAATGGCCAAAGATATACTAACATATGTTAAGTCTTGTTCTGTTTGTGCTAGACAAAAATCTTCTCACTCTGCCCCTACAGGATTATTACAAACCACCTCAGTTCCCTCGATACCCTGGCACTCCATTAGTATGGACTTTATTACGGACCTCCCACGTACACAAGGATATAATACCATACACGTGGTAGTAGATATGCTTACAAAAATGGCTCATTTTATACCCCTAAAAAAGATTCCCTCTTCTAAAGAATTGGTGTATGTGTTCATTGAACATATAGTCCGATTACATGGACTTCCCTCCATCATTATAACTGACAGAGGAACGCAATTCGTGCCCAGATTTTGGCAAGGGATGTGTACTGCTCTTGGTATAGATCATAGATTGTCCACAGCTGACCATCCCCAGACAGACGGACAAACTGAAGGAACAAACCAGACTCTAGAACAATACTTACGTTGTCTATTGACAACCATCACAAGTGATTGGGTACAGGCTCTTCCACTGGTGGAATTTGCCTACAATAATACCACGCATTCCTCCACTGGACTCTCCCCCTTTTATTTCTCTCATGCACATCATCCCAGATTCCTACCTTTCCCTTTGCCCTCCCCCCTAGTGGAGATTCCTGCTGTTAAAACACATCATGAAGTTCTCTTAGCAATATGGGAGAAAGCTAAACAGGAGTTACAGCGAGCCAAAGACGCTATGAAACAACAAGCAGATAAAGATTGTCGTCCTGCTCCTATCTATAACATAGGAGATAAGGTCTGGTTATCCACTAGGAATTTGAGATTAGAGGGTCCAAGAAAGCTACAGCCCGATACATAGGTCCCTATTTTGTAACAAAGGTGATATCCCCTGTCACCCTAAAACTGGACCTGCCTGAAGAGATGCGTATCCATCCTGTTTTTCATACTTCTTTACTCAAGACGTATAACCCCTCTCCTGAGCCCTCCTGTCCTGGTAGAAGGGGAAAAGGAATATGCAGTGAAACGTATTCTTGACTCCCGTAGATACAAAGGCAAATTGCAGTAGCTAATAGATTGGGTGGGTTATTCCCCTGAGGATAGATCCTGGGAATCTGCGGATCACGTTCATGCTCCCGTTTTAATACGCAGATTCCATGCCCTCCACCCTTCAAAACCTTGTCCCATAAATAGACCTTTGGGTGGGAGAACTGTCAGGACCCAGGCCTCTTGTTCCATAAACTGGAACAGGATATAGGTCTCCAGAATGCATGTTCTGTATAAACGTAGTATCTCTTTTGAGAGAATCCCTTGCTGTGTTTCCAGGGACTTGGTGAGGCATTTATCCATGCTCCCTTATTTTTTAAAAACAGCGTTATCAGAACAAGCCCTCGCTTGGCTTACAGTTCCTGACCTGTTACCACGCCCCTTCCCGTGTGCCTTGCTCTTTCCGTCCGACGTTTGTTGCCCGATTCCTGAGATACATTGTTTCCTGCCTTTGATCCCAGAAATTGACTTGCGGCCGCATTTCAGCCGAAGACGTGAGCCGCGGATTTCTGACAGCCTCGCGAGTGGAATCTTAGCTCCTTATTCCGCTTTCAGCAACTCCGGTTTTTTTTAGTCCTCCTTATGGCGTTTAAATAGTGGAGACGCTCCTATTTTGCACGCCGGATATTTATTAGCGTCTCAGCCCTCTTTCAAGCTAATACTTTCCTACACTGTCAAGGCAGCGAAGAACCTCGCACCCCGGTTGCCTTCCTTACGCCTCGACTCCCTTTGCAATAATCTTCCCCCCACGTCTCCTGACCTCCTCGCTCCCATGAAGGTTATTTTTTTTGTCTCTGTTTATTATTTTTGAAACTCCCCATGGAATGACAGTACTCCGTGCCTCAAGTTATTTTCTGCTTGGAAATTGAAGAGACTTTTAACCAATTAAGAGTGCACTTATGAGGAAGAATTCTTTTCCCTGTGAATTATTTGAGGACTACCTTACGCAGCTGGTAAAGAAGTATTTACCTGCTCTGCAATTGTGAGTGACATTAACTCTGCTAATTCTTCACTGTGCTGGGAGACACACAGCTGGTAAGTGGATTTCTTATTTTGTACAGAGCATGCATTCAGTTGATTGTAATACTCACCTGACATAGAGACTAGGAGACTCTGATAGATTTCCTTGTTCCCTTTTAGGCTACACCGTTTCCTGCCCTCCTTTCTAGTGTAAACTGTTGAGCCTGCTGGGGGAAGAGAGAAGCGGTCATTTTTCAGAACTCTTCCCCACATCTCCTTGAGAGAGCGATCTTATGTGAGAGTTGCTCTGTCCTCATTTGGACGCTATCTTCTGGGAGTGTGGGGAACTCCTCTTTGTTCCTGTGGAATTTATCAGATCCAGGTTAGTGGTGATCTTTCACCTGACAAATGCGCTGCTCCGCAACAGTTAAGCGCTCAGCCAGTGTTTCCAGTTTGGCTGTCATATTGTCCATCATGAGTGTGAGGGTGTCTATCTTCCCGTCTATGGCCTGCTGGCTCTGCTGCATCGCCTGCAGTGTGCCTCCAGGGTGGATGTGCTTGAGTGCCCCACCTCCAGCTCTGTATCAGAGTGTGTCACAGCGGGTCTCGTTGAGCGTCGAGACTCAAAGGATAGTTTGAACTGTTGCTTATCCGATTTTCCCATCTTGTACGTTCCTGTGCCTTCCCCAGTCTGCTGAAGGAACAGACACGCCACTCAGCTATTCAGCGGCCCCTGTGGTCACTACGTGCCTTTAGCTCTCACCTCCTGGTCACAAAGTCCACAATGGGGCCCACCATCCACAGAATCCAGGAATGCTTATGCGCGCTGCCTTGCTTTGATGTGCATTCATGAGATCCTAAGCATATGAGATACCTCCAAGGGAGCCAATTTCCCTGTCATCATGTGTCGGGCCTTGAATGTTTTTATCCCCCTACGCAAGTCATTCCACACTTCACCAGCACACCTCACGAGGGTATTCGCAATCTGTTTTGCAGCGTTATCTCCAGGCGGCCCACATTTCCTTAAGTGCCTCTCCTACTTTGAATCATTGCGGCCGAGCTTTCAATTACGCGTAGCGGGTGAGATCCTCCCAGCAGCAGGCCCTCCTCGTGTGCTGTGGCTGCCGCGGATTACAGAGCCGGCATGCGAACCGCGCCAGGGGGCCCACACGAGCCCCGCCCTCACTCCAATGGCTTGTGTAGCGCCTGCCGCCGCCGCTCCGAGCCGCCGCCCCGTTACCAATGGCAGCGACAAGCCAATGCCACAAGTATCACCCTACTCGCCTGTCGCCACAGTACATTATCGGATCTCCTCCACTGAAATATGCCTTAAACACCGAGGACGACCACGATCCCTCCTCCTGCTGCTTCAGGTCTGTGCCATTAGTTATCGGGCTCTGGCCACACGATCTACGCCTCCAACGGGGATCAGCGCTCTTCCCGCGCCGCCATCTTGTTGTGATGCAGGCCTCTGCTCCGCCAACCTCGATCCTCCAAAACACCTGCCGGCTAGTGTCCTTGACAGTTCAAATTGGCCCACGTATTTCGTCTTACTTTCGGCTACGTAACACCATAATTTCTTCTTGTCGATGTGTACCCATTACGCCGATAAATGTCGGATTCTTTCTTCTGGCCGGCAGAGCTGCACTACAGTGCGGCCATCTTACCGTGGGCTCTCTAGCATCCCGGCCCCCCCAAAGTCAAATGAAAAAATGTATAGATGTTACATATGTTTGAGAATAAATAGTTATGCATGTATGTATCCCCTGAAATCTAAATCTGTTGCAGAATACAAAGAACATATTCAGAAATTCTTCTAGAATTCCAAAAAAACATTTTAAAGTGTATTGCAAATGTAGGTGTAAGCACATGGGTGAAAATGTCAGAGTTTTTCAGGCAGCTTTTGTTAATCGGGTCCTTAGGTGAGGAAGCAAAGGCACATTCCACAAATATATGTCCATAGCATACGATTTCATGTTTAAATCTTGAAGGCCATTGATGGCTCACATGTATGTCTGTAAGCTCAGTGACTTGTCAAAAGCAGCCGTGGCGAAAATGCTCAAATCAGCCTCACTCCCTTCCACTTCTCACTCAATACCTATCTTTCCATCAATCCATTCTCTCTTTTTTTCTCTCTACTCCCTCTCTAATATCTTAATATCCACCTCCCTACTCTCTGTTTCTCACTCTTTAAAGCCACGTGTGCCTGCTGCAGTTAGTCTCGGGTGCTGGAGAAAGTGACTTAAGCACCAGCAGCGGCCATGCCCGCTGGAAAAAAGGCCAGTCTAGCCCTGGGCCTCGTCAATGCCTGTTTTGTTTTGCCACATTTTTCTAAAAATGTGTTGTTGTGAAAGCTGCTGGGCCCTCTCTAATATAAAAGAAATTACCTAATAGCAAAACAATATCTTTGTTCTCAAAAAGCACACATTGCCAAAGTACTCTCTGGCACTGAAAGAAACTACTTTGTGTGCGGATGTGCACCTTGTGAAAGAGTTCTGAAGAAAACTACTTTGGGTGCGGATGTGCACCTTGTGAAAGAGGAGAATGCCGTCAGGCACAGTGAAGTTATCCAGTGACTGAAGTAGGCTGACCCTTTGCCCCATGTTGTAGGAGGTAGCGGACATTTCACTTTTAAAATGTTAAATGGCAGTGGTGTTTTCAGTCAAATGAACAATGTTATATTTAATATGGTTTATTAAATAAAATTAGAAAAAGTTGCCTAGTTGAGCATGTTTTCCAATCATATATTTTTACATTTGAGAACATGTTATTTAAAAAATGTATTCCTGCATCTCATACTTTTTCAGAAACATGGTCAATAAGTGTGCTTCACAAAATTCATTAAATCCTGATTTTGTGAATTTCAGTTTAAAAAAAGCATAACTATGGTGCGAAAAACGTTTTGTGAATCACCCTGATGAATTTATGTATTAGATAGGATTTTTGCATGAAGTACACTATTGGGTTTTAAAAATGAAATACAAAGTTTTTAATGAGGGTGGGGATGTTACCTTTATCTAGATTAGGAATCACTCTGTAGTTTGCTTTAGGGAACAATCCTTTTACTTGGCCATGTGTGAGAAATACTAAAAGATAGTATGTGTAAGGAGACCGTCTCTAAATTGGGAGACGATCCCGTTATTGCTACTGAGTTTTTCTAAGATTGATACTCCGTGTCACTTCCAAGATTTAATCAGAAGTTAGTTTTCTTTCAAGACTTATCAAAGAGGATTAGGTCCTACATAGAACAGCAAATTATATCTGGAACAGATAGTAGTTATGGGGTATAGTGTTCCATGTATAAAGGTTGACAGTATTTTATTAGTAGAGAGGAACCCTCCTTAGTAAAGGTGGTAAAAGTAACTGGATATATGGTTACAAAAGGGATTGTTACAAATGGGATTCCGTGTGAATCTAAGACACAGTGGTTTACTGACCTATGCAGGCTAACATCCCTTTGTTTGCAGCCAATCAAAGTGTGTCGGAATGTGCCACCTACCTCATGCATATTAATGAGGCAGGTCGGATTGTGACCCACTATGAATGGTGAGTTTGTGAATTGACCTATTAGCACATAGGTTAGTTAACAAAATGAGAATTGATGCGGTAAACAATGGTGCGCAATTTGCGACCACTTTCACCAAATAGATTCTTAGCAACTCTCGCCCAAAATAAATAAACACAATTTGTTGATGCTCAGTTCGTGCGTGTTAAATGCACTTTTCTGTTTAGCTTGAAACATTGACTGAAAGTACTTCGGCATTAATATAAATATTAACACTGTCTGTTACTCCACAAAAAAATGCTAGTCTGATTTGAGGGCGGCCACAGACTAGATTCCAGCAATGGCTAGGTATGGAATCTATGCAATTAGCGCCCCCACTCTTTTTATTACTTTTTAAATTTAACATTTGTCTTGAATTTGGCACCCCACTTAACTTGGAGACAACCTAGTCCACCTCTGCTGCCACTCCAGTAAGAAGAATCATCAACGATTCCTTAACTACCGGAATATTTCCAGAAGAACTCAAAAAGTCATACATACGCCCTTTACTGAAGAAAACAAACTTGGATCCGCTGAACCCTGACAACTACGGACCTATTACAAATGGACCTTTCCTTGGCAAACTGATAGAATGAGCAGTGTTCGGCCAGATGTCACAATGTAGATTTTCCAAGTAAGTTATGAAGGAAAGTCTTAATTTTATTAAAGACACGGAGGCGAGTATTATGCATTCTTGTCTTGCTTTGGTGGGTATAGCGGTAGTCAAGATGGACATGTGTGCTTCAGGTCCCGGGGGGCTTGGCGGCGCGCTGGCCGGTGGGAGCGGGGCACGTCATGAGTGTGGCCACCAATCGGGAGACACCAACACCTGTGGTGACCGTCTTGACCCTCTTTTCTTGTGCGAGAAGTTAGAGAGAACCAGTAAACAAAGGAAAAATGGAGAGAACAATGGAAAAGGACATAACAAAAGTGAAAAAGTCTTGACAAAATTCCCAACAAGGATAGTCCAGGAGAAGATCCGAAGGAACCGGAAAACCTCCAAGTGGTAGAGATGAGGAAGAAAACACAGGAGCTCCTTGCTTCACATCCATGGAGTAGGTAGGAGGATGCCGGAGGTAAGGCCGGAGTTGCTGTTAGGGTGGGAAAGAAAAACACATTGGTTACCAAGAGTTGAGGAGGGATAATACTCGCCTCTGTGTCTTTAACAAAATTAAGACTTTCTTCATAACTTACTAGGAAAATCTACATTTTATGACAAGACCGGACGCTCCTATTACGCTTGCTTAAAGCATGTTAACAACAACAGAAGCTGCAGTGAGAAACGGTTTACAATAAAAGGTTCTAAAAATGTTATCATTAGACCAGTCAGCGGATCTCAGAATGTCCTCTAATCTGGAACCCACCCAGAAAGCTTTGGAAGCCATAGCGCCCCGAGATGAATGAGCTCCAAAGACGGCAACATCTATACCTGCCAAGGACATAACCCACCTGACCCAACGAGCTAAGGTAGCTGAAGAGACAGGTTTATGGAAAGGAAATGAGGAGTTGGGATTGAGAGGACGTTCTGAGATCTGAGGTCCTTTGTTCATAAACCTTGAGGCATTGACCAACCCACAGTTTGGGTTGAAAGTAGGGATAAAAAACAGAGTTCAAATTAGTTTTAGTACGTTTGCTGATTGAAAACATCACACCTGAAGGAGAGTACTGGCGAGCTGACAAATCTAATGCTTTAACATCGGATAAACGTTTAATAGAAATCAAACACAACAACATGGTAAGTTTAGCAGAAAGCATTTTCAATAAAAGAGCATCATTATCCGGCCATGAAATAAACAAATGTAAAACCGCATTAACATCCCACAACTTATTATATTTAGGACAAGGAGGTTTAGAAAATGTTACTCCCTTCAAAAGTCGACAAACAAGGGGGTGTTCTCCAACTGGTTTACCAACAACATAGGAATGATTCAAGGAAATAGCCGATCTGTAAAGGTTTATAGTCCTGTAAGCCTTACCTCCGCTGGCTTCCGCTGCCAAAAAATGAATGATATAGACTATATCAGTTGAAAAGGGATTGAGGTGTTTTCCCAAACACCAGCTTGACCATAAAGCCCACACGGACTTGTAAGCCTTAGTTGTTCCTGGAGCCCAGGCGTTTTTAATGAATTCTGAAGCCTCTGACGAAATGAAATTAGCAGATTGGGTTGGCCTGAAACTCTCCAAGCCGAGAGAACTAGAGAATTGTCGAGAACCAGGTTGTGAGGCTGACCGGAAGGATCCTGAAGAAGATCGGGAAATGATGGAAGGAGAACTGGAAAATCGATTGCTAGTTCCAGGAGAGGAGGGAACCAAACTTGAGATTGCCAGAAAGGGACAATCAAGACCAAAGAGGCCTGTTGGTGTCTGATCTGGGACAACACTCTGTTTATCATAAGAAAAGGAAGAAAAGCATAATTGAGAGACAGAGACCAATCTTGGAAGTACGCGTTTTTAGCCAACGCTAGAGGGTCTGGAGGCCAGCTGAAGAACCGAGGAAGATGAGTATTGAGGCATGAGGCAAAAAGATCGATGTGAAAAGGACCCCATTTTCGAGAAAGAGAAAGGAAAACGGAAGGATGAAGCTTCCAATCGCTGAAGTCTCGAAGATGACGGGAGTGCCAGTCTGCAATGGAATTGAGATTGCCTGGGAAACATTCCGCTCTCACTGAGATCTTGTTGAGGAAACAAAACTCCTAAAAACGTTTTGCAAGTTCTGTCAGAGGTCTGGATCTGGTGCCACCCAAGCAATTTATGTATTGGACCGCAGAAACATTGTCCATATGAAGAAGAATTGAACAGTGAACTCGGTCTTTTGTGAGGCTTCTGATCGCAAAGGAACCTGCAAGCATCTCTAAACAGTTTATGTGCAATTTGGACTCCATGATAGACCAAGTACCTCCAGTCGAGATTGAACCACAATGGGTGACCCAACCTGTCCGGCTTGCATCTGATTCTAACACAAGATCGGGGGCTGATGCACAGATAGTCCTGCCGTTCCAGGCATCTAAATGGTCTATCCACCATTGGAGTTCTAAGCGGGCCTCTGGATCGATAAGAACTAGATCGGAGTAGGCTAGGCCGTTGCGGAGATGTCGAATTTTTAAGCGTTGAAGAGCACGATAATGAAGAGGACCTGGGAATATTGCCTGGATGGAAGAGGATAGAAGACCTACAACTCTAGCCAAGGATCTGAGAGATGTGTGGGAACTGCGAAGCATGTGAAGTATTTCTGATTTTATGGCTTTGACCTTAGCCTGAGGCAGATGTAAAGTTGCGCTTGAGGAATTTACCAGAAAATCTAGAAATTCTATTTGTTGAGCGGGAATTAGAAGAGAATTTTCTGAGTTCAGAAGAAAACCCAGATCTGACAGAAGAGAGCAGGTGATGTGAAGGTAAAGAAGAAGAGACTGAACATTTTGGCTCATGAGAAGAATATCGTCTAAGTAAATAATTAATCTTATGCCTAGAGACCTGAGATGAGTAACAATCGGTTTCATCATCTTTGTAAAGCACCAAGGTGCTGAAGAAAGGCCAAAAGGGAGAGAAAAAAGACTGGTAAGTCAGACCCTGCCATTGAAACTGAAGAGATTTCCTGTGCGAAGGATGGATAGGAATTGTAAGATAAGCATCTTGTAAGTCTAGACTCACCATCCAGTCGTTTTGACGTAAAGAATCTTTGAGATGGATTATGGTCTCCATTTTGAAGTGTCTGTAAAGAACAAACTTATTGAAAAGTCTGAGATTTATCACAGGGCGCATCTTTTTGTTTTTCTTCTGTACTAAGACTAGGGAACTGAGAAACCCTGACGGGTCCGCATGTGAAATTTGAATGGCCTGTTTTTGTAACAGAGATTGGATCTCTTGAGAGATGAGGTTGGACATGTCCACTGAAAAACTTGGAGGAGGAGGAAAAAAGGTTTGGAAAGGTGGAGCGTAAAATTCTATACGATAAACTTGAACAGTGTTTAGAACCCAAGGATCTGCTGTTAAAGTTTGCCACTTTGCGAGGAAAAACTGAAGACGGCCCCGCACAGGAAGATGGCCTACCTGAAGACTCAACTTGTTGAATGTTTCTGAAGTTCTTTTGCCACGACCTCAGAAGCCTCTACCCTTTTGAGGGTAAAACTGTGGTTTGTACTCCTGGTAGGAAGAATATGTGTTGAAGGAGCCTCTGGATCCTTGATTACGGAAGGAACGGCCGGTAAAGCGGCTCCTGCCTGTACCGCACCTCGCAAAAACCCGTTGAGAAAAAACTTTCTTGAGTGATTGCTGTGCCTTGTCAATGGAAGAAAAAGTAGTGACATATCGGCTGACATCCTTAATGAAAGAGTCTCCAGAAAGAAGACCATCAGCTTTGATACCTGGACCTAGTGTCCAAATGATCCAATTTGGGGTCTAATTTAAGAAGGAGACCCTTCCTTCTTTCATGAGTAAATGCCAAGTTGGCATTCCCCAGAAAACAGAAAGCTCTTTGAATCCACAAGGAAAGATCTAGAGGATTAATAGCCAAGTTCTCCAGTCTTGCGGCTTCCCCCATATCAAAGATGCAAGCCAGAGGACCCACAATGTCTAGTAATTTGTCTTGGCAGGTAGACCAAGCCTTGTCAATTCCTTTGCGAGGGTCCTTACCAAACTTAGAAAAAAATGTGAGTAAAGAAGGGTCAATGGACGGTGTAGAAGTAATGTTGGAAGGAAGAGAAGGACGAGGACATTCTGACTTGAGCTTGCTTCTGATCTGTTTGTCTAAGGGAAGGCGAAGACAAGAAGAAATATAATCTCCCACATGAGTAGCCGGAAACCATTCCGTTGAGTTTGGATGTTGAATGAGAGAGGGATCAAACATGGGAGAACCTTCGGCGTCCAAAACAGATTTGGGTGCAAAAGGATCAAATTTGCATTTTTTGGCAGGAGGAGACGAAGAATTATCATCAACAGGAATGTCAGTTAAATCATACATATCTCCCATATCATCATCAGTGTCCAAAATAATGGTAACCACAATCTTTTGAGAAGAACTCTGAACATTTTTAGATTTCGATTTGGACTTAGAATGTAATTTCAAAATCCCCTCCTAGGAAGGAGGCCTGTGAGGAGCAGAGTCCTCAGTCTGGTGTGAGGGAACCTCACTATTCGAAAGTGTAACATTGTCATTAGTGGAAATTAAAATCTTTTGTTTGGTATTCAAAGAAGAATTTTTGTGCTTTCTGCTTTCCCCCACAGAATGGGCCATCACAGAGTTCTCAATATTCTTAGATAACTTATTCATGGAGGTGGAAACAGCTTGATTCACTGAAGACTGAATAAAGTTATTTAAATCTAGTTTAAATGCCTCCGCATCATCATTGGTGTCAGAATAAAAAGGGGAGCTGTCAGTTTCCATTGAGAAAAAACAAAACTAGCCAAACTCTGAGAAAACCAGACACTAAAAGGTTAATTCTCAGAAGAGAAAAGAGAGGGAGGATACCGGCCTGAGAGACACGCCCTAAATGTGAACGTGTGAGGGAGAACTGCCGGAGGGCCGGAAAAAAGGCCATGCCCCTTTGCCAAACGTCGGAAGAGAAAAGGCAAGGAACAGGAAAAAAGAAGCTGACACACCGACCGGACGCGCCGACACACCGCTAGAAAACAACGTGACCGGTAAATAGGAAAAGAACTTTAGTCAAAATGGCGCCTGGACGCCAGTAACAGATGAGCCAAACCGCCGCCTGACGCGCGCGCAGCAGATGCACTGATGTTAATAGAGCAGGAAAAGATTGAAATGTAGTCAGGACGCGCGAACAAAAGGGGGAAACAAACACTATAAATAATTCAACAAATATGAATAATAAACATTCACAGGGCCACAATAACTTTTAAAAATAAAAGAAATGTACTTATCTTGACTGCGAGCAGCAGGAGGGGAAGGCTGTTCGCAGTCGGGATGGTCGTTGTGGGTGTTGGTGTCTCTTGATTGGTGGTTGTATTCATGGTGTGTTTTGTTCCCATTGGTTGGCGTGTTGCTGGGCCTTTTGGGATTTGTGGAGTGTGTGTTTGTCTTGACTGCTGCTGTATTTGTTGAAGCAAGATAGGAAAGCATAATAGGAGCCTCCGGTCTTGTCATAAAATTCACTGAAGACAATGCCATACTTTCAGACTTCCAAACAGGATTCCGTCCTGTAAGAGGCACAGAATCTGCCCTCCTTGCCTTCTGGGATGACCTGAAGAACACAGTTGACCACAACGGGGTTGCTGCACCACTCCTCTTGGATCTCTCGGCTGTCTTTGACCATGACACTCAGGTACAAAGACTCTATAAAGCCGGCATAGAGTGGACTGCGTTAGACTGGATCACGTCCTACCTTCGAAACAGAACTAATGTCATCCATACCCCACCTTTCTCGTCCAAACCGTACTCCACAAAAGCTGACATGAAGTAATTACCGGTACTGATCAATCAATTTCAACTCACGTGCTATAACTATGCAGATGACACGCAAATACTCCTTCCACTGGAATGCCCCAAAGACATTGGAAACTCACCAATTTTCAGTTGTCTCAGAGCCGTGGATCAATGGATGACTTGGAGCCATCTCAAATTGAATGCTTCCAAAACGGAAATACTCATGTGTGGTGATTGGAAACATTATGACCCGCTTGCCGCCTGACCTGATGAACTGGGATCACCACCTAAAGTATTGAAGGAAGTAAGAAACCTCAGAATGACCATGGACTCCAAGCTATCGATAAATGTCCAAGTGGACAAACTAGCAACATCAAGCTTGGTTACTATAAAAACTCTGCGACCAATCTTCCCCCATTAGGGATTTCCACACAAGGTCCAAGCTACAATCTCCATTGTTCTGTCCAAACTCGATTACGCCAATAGCCTCTACCGCGGATCACCTTTAACGACTATGAAAAGACTACAACGGATTCAGAACTTGGCTGCCAGACTACTCTTGCATATCAAACTGCGAGACCACATCTCTCCTATCTTGAAAGCCCTGCATTGGTTACTGTTTGCCAGAAGATCCACGTTCAAGCTGCTTTGTATCACCCACAAAGCGATACATGGAATGGGACCGCTCTTCATCAGGAATAAAATCACCAAACACATTCAACATAGGAACCTCCGCTCTAGAGTGGCAACTCGCCTCAAAATCCCAAGATACAATAAAAAAAACGTGGGTGGCACATCCTTCTCTGTTCAAGCAGCCAAAATATGGAACTCTTTACCCCCAAACATAAGATCCACCAACAACCACCTTATCTTCAGAAAACTACTCAAGATTTGGCTTTTCCCCAAACAAGCACCATACGCAAACAGAAATATACAGCATATCCCTCTGTATTGCTTTGTATAAACATGTAGAATAATTTTATTTTTTATTTTTTAAATAAATAAAATAAATTTTTAAGTACAACACTTGAAAACCAGAGTTTATCGAATGCATCTTTAATCTACATATACTTATTTCCTTTATGCATTTATATACCTTCCATGTACTTGGATCTATATATTTATTACTTCCCCCCCCAAAAAAAGAATATTAAATGCACTACCCTATTTCTCACTCTATACCTTTATCAAAATCTTTAATTTATATATACTTCCTTCCTTTATGCATCTATATACTTTCCATGTACTTATGGATCTATATATTTATTACTTTCTTCTAATTCAGCATATCCAATGCACTACACTATTTCTCACCCTATACCTCTATCAATATATCCTCTACATCCACTCTCTCATTCATCCCAAACCCCATACCACTACTATGATCCCCAAAAAAGCCCTTTCTGGACTCTCCCCTACTCTACCCCTCCTTGCACCATCTGACACCTCTTTTACTATACCAATACCACAAAACAAGCCTTTCTAAACTCTTCCCTCTGACTCTTCCCCTCCACATCATTTTTTACTCATCCCAAGCCTCCTACTACTGCTATGACCTCCCAAAAAAAAAAGTCTAAATTCTTTACTCTTCTATCCCTCCACTATCATTTTCAATCAAAATAACAGACTAACATGTCCACTTCTCAAATTTCATATTTCACTATACTAATTCACCACTAATCCTTTATGGGTTCCAGAGCAGCGTGCGACTCGCTGAAAAAAGCGCTTCAACACCTCATCAGGGTTAGCAAGCACTATATAAATGCAAACCTTTTTTCCCTCTTCTATCCCTCCGCTACCCTTCTCTATCCAAATAACTTAATAATATATCCACCACTCAAATTACGTTCATATTTCACTATACTAATTCACCACTAATCCTGTATGGGTTCCGGAGTAGTGTGCTACTCGCCGAAAAAGCGCTTCAACACCCCATCGGGGGTAACAAGAGCTATATAAATGCAAACCTTTTTCCCTCCGCTATCCTTCTCAATCCAAATAACTGACTAATATCCACCACTCAAATTACTTTCATATTTTACTATACTAATTCACCACTAATCCTTATGGGTTTCCGGAGTAGCGTGCTACTCGCCAAAAAAGTGCTTCAACACCCCATCAGGGGTAGCAAGCGCTTTATAAATGCAAACCTTTTTCCCTCTTCTATCCCTCCGCTATCCTTTTCAATCTAAATAACTGACTAATATCCACCACTCAAATTACTTTCATATTTGACTATACTAATTCACCACTAATCCTTATGGGTTTCCGGAGTAGCGTGCTACTCGCCAAAAAAGTGCTTCAACACCTCATCAGGGGTAACAAGCACTTTATAAATGCAAACCTTTTTCCCTCTTCTAGCCCTCCGCTATCCTTTTCAATCCAAATAACTGACTAATATCCACCACTCAAATTACTTCCATATTTCACTATACTAATTCACCACTAATCCTTTATGGGTTCAGGAGTAGCGTGCTACTTGCCGAGAAAATCGCTTCAACACCCCATCAGGGGTATCAAGCGCTACATAAATGCAAACCTTTTTCCCTCTTCTATCCCTCCGCTATCCTTCTGAATCCAAATAACTGACTAACCTATCCACCACTCATATTCATATTTTACTATACTAATTCAACACTAATCCTTTATGGGTTCCGGAGTAGCGTGCTACTCACCGAAAAAGCGATTTGACGCCTCGTCAGGGGTAGTAATCGCTATATAAATGCAATTGCAATACAATACAATTAATCTCATTATCCCCAACATTGCCCCTATGAGCTTCAATGTCTAGTACAATACCTACAGTCATCAATGCCCTCGCCGCCTTTCCCACAGTCTTTGTTGAACAGCCGAATGCCTGTGACAATCATGGTGAGCTCCCTCAGTTGCCGCTCCTTGTCCTTCTTCACCAGAGAAAGGAAAGTGCCAAGCTCCGTCTGCGGAAACACACTCTGCAGAGCAGCTGAGGGGGCAAAGATATACACAAAGGTTAGTGATGGAGAAGTGACAGACTAGGAGGTCAGTTTATGATGCATATCTAGCAATGATACACCAGGAGACACATTAACTCAATTTCCACAATGTCCCGTCTGAAATAGGTGTTTGATTTACCATAACACGTGTAAAGATGCACAGGGTCATTGTATTTTAACAGCTGCAAATTCCAGCTTTGGGTGTTGGTTTCTAAAAAACAAAATACTTTGCCAAGTGGGAGCAACAAAAATGGCGCTTGCTTGGCAAAGTTCACAGACTTCACTGCAACTCCGCTCAGCCGGTTGTAATGAAGGCTTTAGAAACCCATGCAGCAGTTGCGTATCTCTAATTATGGTGGGCAGTTTTCCACCAGGGAATGGATGCTATAGTCTCAGCTGACTGGCATCCAAATCGGCCCATGGCCTCTATTCCGAGTCTACAGTATTTGAAGAGTGGTCTTACTGGAGTGGTAGCACCGCATCTTTTATTACCAACACCGGGGGTATATGTAATTCTGGGTTGTGGTATTATCAAAGTTATCCCCTACAGGACCATAAGGAATGGGAAATAACATACAGAAATCACTGTTAATGCACGGATTTCCACATGTTATGCCATGATTCTGTGCCTTTTGCTGGGACAAATTCCTCTAGATTTGACCTGGTGGGTTTTTCCCTGGAAACCGAATGCAGAAATTCTAAACTCCTTTTCCTGTCTAAATAGGTATTCATGCGGGGGGCATGGCTTGGACGCCGAGCGGAATGGCCGCTCTCTCGTGAGCTCCGTAATGGGACGGGAGCATTCTTTCCTTTTTCGGCGGTCAACGCCGCGACGAACGGCTCGGCAGAGAACTACTGCCTCCATGAATATGCCGTCCATGATTTGAAACTGGTCGCGGGGGTCCTGCGGTAAGCGGCATTGTATTTTTATCTTTTATGTGCTGACGCAAGGGTTTTTGACACTCTCGTCCGCCATTTTGTTTTTGCCGCGAGCGGGATATCTCCTCACAGAATGAGGCAACATGATTCTAGGCACAAGAATCACATGTTTTTTTACCCTCTTTTCATAATTTTTCATGAGGGTTTTTTCTAATGTGTTCTCAACACTCTTCTTCAGTGTCGTTTGGAGTGTATTTTTGATATTGATATTCCTTGAGCATTTGTGTAAAGATATTTACTACACTACGACTCTCCTCTACGAATTCCCCTCAAATTCTTCGCTTTTACTACTTCGTAACCTTCATGTTTGGGGAGGACAAAGTCTGCTCAGCGTTCTAAAGCTATGTCATCTACACAGGCGGCAGACTATAATCCTTTCAGTGTGCTTCAGGATAATATGGCGGATTCTGATCAGGTTTCTTCAAATTCACCTGTTTCTAATATTCCTTTATCCACTCCTAACACATTATCACTGCTACCAGGCACTTCGACACAGTCACCTGTGAAGAGAGTCAAATAGGATCCTCCCTCACCAACAATATCTCCTCCTCCTATTTCAATGGAGTTAATCTTGGAAGAAATTCGAGCGCTTAAACCTTATATGGAGGAGACCAATTTACGTCTTCAACAATTAGATGACAAATGGTCTAATATGGAAGGTAGAGTGGTTCAATTAGAGAATAAAGTGGATTCATTTCAATCCTCTGTGATTCAAGTTCCTTCAATGCAGTCACAGATCTCAAATCTTCAGAAACAGGTTGAAAACCTTGAAAATCGCAACAGGCATAATAATCTTCGCATTTACGGCTTGATAGAGGGACTTGAAGGTACGAACCCACTCTCCTTCTTCCAATCTTTCCTCCCACGATTGTTAGACATTCCCAACTCTCCACCTTTGAATATCCAACGCGCTCATCGCTTGGGTCATGTCTCACACTCGTCAAGTTTATCAGCTAAACCACGAGGAGTGATACTGTACTTTTTGGAATATACAGATTTGCTAAGAGTTTTACAGGCTGCAAAATCCAAAGGTAGAATTTCTTGGCAAGGTTCTAATCTTTTCTTCTCACAGGATTATGCTAAAACCACTGCAGATAGAAGGAAACAATTTTTGGACATGAGGCCAGCATTACGTGATATCAACGCCAGATTTGGCCTTATTCATCCCTGTATCTTTAAAGTCACGTATAAAAATAAGACTACGACATATGAAGATCCCCGCCTGCTTCAACGATTTTTGGAAAATTACAGACAGGAAGACATGGACGTTTCAAGATTTGGTGTCTAATGTTGCTCTGTCTTTTCACTTGGCTAAAATGCTTTGGTTGTTGGCTTATATAATGCATTTGCTATTTTATATATAATCTACTTTATTTGTTTTCTTTTCAGGTTCAACTTCCTCATGTTCACTCATGTGATTATCCGTCCGTTTGGTGATATTTTGTCCTCCTCCCGTTCCCGTCAGTGGAGTTCCGATTGATGTGCCATCCCCCCCTGTGGCTTCACCACCCTCGACCTTTGTGTGTGTTTTTGGTATGTCATTTTTTGTATCTCGTATATGGTTTTGGTATCTTTTTGTTTATATGATCCTCTTTCTTGTATGTTTTTCCTCCAACTTTTCTATCTTTCCTTTACTCTCTCTCTTCCTTCATTGTTTCTTATCAATTACCTCTATACTTCTCGTCTGTTTTCTCCTCAATCTGGTGTTTTTGAAAACTAGATATTTATACTATTCCTTTTCTCATTTCTTCTTTAACTCATATTCGTTATTTCTTTTCTTTTTCCTATTTGCAAGTCTTTGTAATTTATTCTTACTATTTCAAAATTATCCGTTATGCTACTTTTCTTATTGCTATGATAAAACACCAGTTCCTGTTATTTTCATATATGCTAATGTTCTTAAGTTAACGTTTCGTGATAAATGACTTTAAGAATAATTTCCTGGAATGTTAAAGGTTTAGGATCTCCTATTAAGCGTCAAAGGGTTTTATCTCATCTTTCTTCTTTAAAAGGAGATATTGTTTTGTTGCAAGAAATACACATCTTCATCAGGAATAAAATCACCAAACACATTCAACAGAGGAACCTCCGCTCTAAAGGAGCATCTCGCCTCAAAATCCCAAGATACAAGAAAAAAACCATGGGTGGCACATCCTTCTCTGTTCAAGCAGCCAAACTATGGAACTCTTTACCCCCCAACATAAGATCCACCGACAACCACCTTATCTTCAGAAAACTACTCAAGAATTGGCTCTTCCCCACATAAGCACCATACGCAAACAGAAATTTACAGCATAACCCTCTGTATATAAGCATTTGTTTTCACTATAGACATGTACCTATCTTTGTGTATTGCTTTGTATAAACATGTAGAATAATTATGTTGTTGAGAGAACAAAATAATAATAATAATAATAAATAAATAAATATCATCTTTGGTCTACATGTACTTACTTCCATTGTGCATCTATGTACCTTCCATGTACTTGGATCTGTGTCTCTGTTACTTTTCTCCTGAAAAAGCATATCCAATGCACTACCCTATTTCTCATCCTGTGCCTCTATCAATATCTTTAATCTACATATACTTACCTCCTTTATGTATCTATATACTTTCAATGTACTTATGGATCTATATATTTATCACTTTCTTCTAATTTAGCATTTCCAAGGCACTACTTTAGTTCTCAGCCTATACTTATCTCAATATATCTTCTAGCCCAACCTTCTGACTCATCTCAAACTTCTTTCTACTACTCTTTCCAATGCACTACTCTATCTCTCATCCTATACATTTATCAATATATCCTCTACATCCACACTCTCATTTATCCCAAACCCCATACCACTACTATGATCCCCAAAATAACCCTTTCTAGACTCTCTCCTACTCTACCCTCCTTGCATCATCTGACACCTCTTTTACTATACCGATCCCCTAAAACAAACCTTTCTAAACTCTTCCCTGACTCCTCCACTCCAAAACCCCCTTTTACTCATCCAAAAGCCTCCTCCTAAGACCTAAAAAAAAAAAAATCCTTCACTCTTTTATCCCTCCACTATCCTTTTCAATCAAAATTAACAGACTAACATGTTCAATTCTCAAATTCCATTTTCAACTATACTAATTCACCACTAATCCTTTATCGGTTCCAGAGTAGCGTGCTACTCGCCAATAAAGCGTCTCAACACCCCATCAGAGTTACAAGCGCTATATAAATGCAAACTTTTTCCCTTTCTACCCTCCCCAACCCTTCTCAATCCAAATAACTGACTAACATATCCAACCACTAAAATTACTTTCATGTTTCACCATACTAATTCAACACTAATACTTATGGGTTCCAGAGTAGCGTGCTACTTGCGCTTCAAAACCCCATCAGGGGTAGCAAGCACTATATAAATACAAACCTCTTTCCCTCTTCTATCCCGCCACCTACCCTTCTCTTACCCAAATAACTGAATAACATATCCACTACTCAAATTACTTCATTTTTACTATACTAATTTTCAACACTAATCCTTAATGGGTTCCGGAGTGGCGTGCTACTCGCCAGAAAAGCGCTTCAACACCCATCAGGGGTAACAAGTGCTATATGAATGCAAACCTTTCTTCCCTTTTTATCCCTCCGCTATCCTTCTCACTCCAAATAACTGACTAATATCCACCACTGAAACTACTTTCATATTTCACCATATTAATTCACCACTAATCCTTTATGGGCTTCCGGAGTAGTGTGCTTCAACACCCCATCAGGGGTAACAAGCGCTATAAAAATACAAACCTTTTTTTCCTCCTCTATCCTTCTGCTATCATTCCAAATCCAAATAACTGACTAACCTATCCTCCACTTAAAATGTACTTGCATGTTTCACTATACTAATTCAACACTAATCCTCTATGGGTCCCGGAGTAGCGTGCTACTCGCCGAAAAAGCGCTTCGACACCTCGTCAGGGGTAGTAAGCGCTATATAAATGCAATTACAATACAATACAATACATTGTTGATAAGGAAATTGCAAAGTTAAAACGTCAATGGGTTGGTCAGGTCTTTGCTTCGCCAGGGTCAGGGAAACGTAATGGGGTGGCTATCTTATGTCACAAGCGTCTTAATATACAAATGCTTTCTCAAGATGTGGACTATGATGGTAGATGGGTCTCTGTTTCCTTACTTGTTGATAAGATTCCAGTAACTATTGTTAATTTGTATGCACCTACTACACCTGATAAGTCTTTTTGGCCAGGAGTATTGTCTAAATTGATGACTTATTCTGATGATTATTTGATTGTAGGTGGCGACTGAAACATGGTTCTTGATCCTATTTTAGATAGACACTCTAAATCCAAATTCATACCCTCTCCCATGCATTCACAATTTACATCAACTCTTTCCCAACGATCTCTTGTCGATGCTTGGAGATTATGTAATCCCAGTCTTCAAGAATATACTCTCTTTTCCCCTGTACATTTTTCTTAATCTAGACTAGATTATATTTTTATTTCCAACAAATTACTCAGAGAGTTATTAAATCTGATATAGGTTCTATATTGATCTCGGATCATGCCCCAGTCACTTTAGATTTAGAATTCCTACCTCCCCTTCAAGGTCCTCGACGGTGGCGGTTTAACAATGCCCTTCTGTCGGATCCACTTTTCACACGTAATTTTGAAAATGTTGCTCATACCTTTTTAAGGAAAATGAGACTCCTGGGATTACACCTCAAATTGTCTGGGACACTTTTAAGGCTGCTTCTAGAGACTTTATTATTAATTTTGTTTCCCATAAACGGAAATCAGCTGCCCATAAGTTAAAGACTCTCACTTCACAAATTAAGTCATTAGAGTATTCTTACTATAAATCCCAATCTACAAACATTTTGCAAGATCTGTTAAAGGCCAAATTTGAATTTAATCAAATCTCAACCGATAATGCCAATTCTTTCTTACTCAAGGCTAGTGCGAAATACTATGGGGGACAAAATAAATCAGGGAAACTTCTTGCAAATTATCTTAAAATTAGGAAAGAACGCACTGTTATTGATTCTATTATCTCTCCTCCCAATCAAACTCTTTATAAAAGTGAGGATATTCTTTTAGAATTTACAAAATGTTATCAAACCCTTTATACCCCAGAGGTTCAACCGGATACACATGATGTCGATAGTTATTTATCCTCCATCTCAGCACCCTCTCGCCCTGACTTAGATTTCTCTTTATTGGAACAAGATATTCAGATTCAAGACATTTCTACCGCTATTCGCTCCATTAAACAAGGCAAAGCCCCTGGTCCTGATGGCTTTACCATTGAATTTTACTCTCATTTCTCTTCTTTCCTTATTCCTAGATTACATCAACTCTTTCTTTATTTTATTTCAAGAAAATCATCCAGTGGTTCTTTTCAAGAAGCATTGATTTGCCTTCTTCCAAAAGAGGGAAAGGATCATAAATTCTGTAAAAATTATCATCCAATCTCCTTAATTAATTTAGATTATAAGATCTTAGCAAAATTTTAGCTCTACGCCTGGAGAATTTTTTACCTCATTTAATTGGGAGAGAACAGTGTGGGTTTATTAAAGGTAGACTTCTTTCCGATAACATTGGTTTATTCTTTAATGTTATTAGCAAATCCAAATCTTATAAATCCTCCCTAGCAGCGATTTTTTTAGATGCAGAAAAAGCATTCGATAGAGTTAATTGGTCCTTTATTTTTGCTACTCTTTCTTGGTTTGGTTTTGGTCCCAAATTCATTCAATATATATCCTTACTTTATTCTTCTCCCAAGTCCTCTATTCTTGCTAATGGTCTCATGTCTCCTTATTTCTCTCTACATAGGGGTGTACGTCAGGGATGCCCTCTTTCTCCTTTATTATTTATTCTTGCCTTAGAACCCTTTTTAATAAAGATTTGTTCTAACCCCCACATTAAAGGTTTTTCATATGGAAATTCTCAACTTAAAATTTCGGCTTATGATGATGATATTCTATTATTTATGTCTCACCCCCAATCATCTTTACCTGCCTTTTTATTAGAAGTAGATAATTTTGCAAGGATTTCGGGGTACAAGTTAAATGCAGATAAATGCGAAATTCTTCCCTTAAATAAGTTATGTTTCCACGCTGACTTCAGTGTAGCTTCTTTTCATTGGAATTCAACTCAAATTAAATATCTTGGATTATTGTTCTCCGACTCCGTTAAAAATTCTATCACCTTGAACTTGAACTCTTTATCTGCAACATTAACTGATCTTACCTCTCGTTGGAACCCCTTATTTTTATCCTGGTGGGGTCGTCTTGATTCCATCAAGATGATGCTAGTCCCCATTATATTATTTTATATTTCTAATATGCCTGTAAATATTCCCAAACATTACTTTAAGAAAATTTACTCAATTTTATCAAGATTTTTGTGGAATGGGAAAAAATCTAGGATGTCTTTATGTAAACTTAAAAAACCAAAACTTTTAGGCGGTGTTAATTTTCCAGACTTCATCAAATATCACCAGGCATTCTGTCTTAAGCAATCGGCCTTTTTATTACAAGACAATGATAATATACCTATACCTTTATGGGCTGATCTAGAGAAATCCTGTTTCACTCCCTTTTCTTTGTTGGAATGTCTATCTTTTTCCTCTAAACCTTCTTTCTTGTCTCCTCCAATTTTCAAGAATAGGTGCAGGATTCTATCTCCCATTTTGATGTCTTTCCAAACATCTAGGGAGAAATTTTTAACCTCTTCTATTTGGTATAACGTTTTGATTAAGATCAATAACAAAGTTATTTTTGGAAGGATTGGCATTCTAAAGGATTAAAACAAGTATCTCAACTATATCAAGATGGCTCCAGTCTTCCTTTTGCTGAAGCTCAAACTCTTTTTTCACTTCCGACATCATATGAAAATAAATACAGTTTACTCACCTCAACAATACAAGACACATATCGCAAACTTTCTTCCGAACAAATAGCCTCATTTTCTCCTTCTCCTCTTTGCAAGTTATTGGATACACTACCTTCTGCATCTCAACTATATAAACATTTAACTTTAATTCCTGGAGACAGAGATAAAACCGATGTTGAAATTTGTTGGGAAATAGATTTACAATCAACTTTTCCCACTTCCATTTGGAATAAGATTTGGTCTAAAATGAGAAAGTCTTCTAGAGCGGCTAATACAACACAAACATTATTTTTTATATATAATAGATTATTTATTACACCTGTCAAACTTCCATAAATTAGATCATACACTTTCTCCCAAGTGTTGGTCCTGTGCTCATCCTTTTGCAGATCTCAAGCACATGTTATTTGAATGCTCCCTTACTTATGATTTTTGGTTAAAAGTTTGGAAGCAGATTAATTTAATTTTTAATTCCTACTCTCCCTTTAATTTTATTAATCTTTTTCTAGGTAGTGCTTCTGATTATTGGTCATCTCAATCTGATAATTTTTATATAATCGATTTACTCATAGCAGTAGCTTTTCCAACAGATTACCAAGTCTTGGAAAGACTCTTCTCAAATCTCCTTTCAAGCTTGGTGGTATGGTGTATGTTATCACCATAGACTTGATAGAGCTCACATACATCCCGTTTTGTTAGCTATTAAACAAGATCTTCTATGGCTCCCAATCACACATTTTCTAGATAAATCTGCTCAAACTACCATCTCTCATAAACCCCGAACTGAAGAAGTACCTAAACCTCCATGATGTAGTATTTGTTACCAATTCTTATTCTATTTTATGATGTTACGCTTTATTTCTTGAAATATTTTACTGCTTATCTTGCATTTGTTCTACTTAGTGCTATCATTTATGTTTTTTCTGCTGGTGTTATATTTGTAATGACTTTTTCATATTCTTTTAATACATATTCTTGCAAATTGTTTTAATAAACTTTCACTTTAAACTTTAAAAAATAGGTATTCATGCCACAGATGTAATGTGAGCCAATGAGTACCTTACATAGAGACATGCAAGATGCTGAATAAAGGGATGAAAACATAATTTGCTATAACAAAAATGTGTTGGATTTTGGCGCTGAGCTACAGGAATTTCAAAAAGAAGTTTTAAGCACAAGAGATTTCATGACAAAACCCACATTAAAGAACATTATAGCTAGATTTAAAAATTAAAAACTTCAGAAATTATCTAGTGGCTATCAGCTCCTAATAAGACGGTCGTGAGCATTAAGATTTGGGATTCCAATGAGGTGGGCCGCGAGCCAGAAGACGTGCGGGTCCAGTTACAGTGAAAGGCTGCTGTTCAAGATACATGAGAAAGCGGTCTGATAGCAGGAATGTTTGGTCAACCAAGGTAAGTGGAGTTGACATTTGGCTGGCAGTATGAACCCCCTGAGGTCGAATACTGCAACAATGCATCACATCCTGCATTAGGAGAAGGTGAAAGGTTTGGGAAGCCATAAACCAAGTAACAGGGGAGGGTATCACAGATGGCTAGAAGAGAGGTCAAGGCAAAGGCAGCTGGGGTTGAAGTCCCACCGAAAGAGTAGAGAGTGAAAGTCAGTTTGGAAGGTGTATTACGCCACCAGAATAGAATGAGGACTGGAGGAGCAATGCAGGGTTACCCTTCTCATTATCACTGCTGTGATGAAAAGCAAACTTCTCAGCATCTTTGGTGATTCACAAGATTGCAAGAGTGGATCGCTGATTTTCCTGTGTTAGTGGGTGATGTGCCTAGATTTCCATACTCATAACTAACGCACTCTACAGACCTTCCCTGCCTTTGGTTAGTTTAAATCTCTGGTCATTTAAATAGGCAGTGGCGCATCGTAGTCACTTATCCTACATTAAAGGTACTTAAATGAGGCCCATTAATAAAATGGACAGGCGGTTCTCAGTTTCAGTACAATTAAGTTCAATTATGTTTTACCTCATTAAAAACAAGTTAAAAAAAAAGCTACATTGTCGCAATGCATCAAGTACAAATATATTATAACAAATTAGAGTACGACCTGTGCCATTCACAACATTAGAATACACCAGGAACAACAACACTTTATCGACTTTTCAATACAATACATTTTAGGGTTTATTTCGAGTTGCTCAGTACAGGGGGCATGGGAATACTGCTTACGGAATTACTCTTTCCAGGTCACCTGCCCACCCCTGTACTAGACAAGTGTGACTTTTAAGGCTCAAAATGGCGACTAATATGCTGAGCTCGAAAGTACTTCCAGAACGTTTTTCCTGAATTGTGGGCCTGTTCCCTCTCACAACTCACACCTGCTTGCCGTATCCCACCTGAAATGTTGTCTCGTTAAATAGAACACCCTGTGGGGAAATACATTCTCCCGATTATTTTTCTTAACTCTTTTTCTTCCCTCTTCTAAAATGTTGGCATGCATGCTGCTCACCTGTCGCTTCTCGGACAACCTTGATGTCTGTTGGAGATCCGAGACCAGAACGCAGCAGGACATAGCTGACGATCTTCCGGTAGAGACTCTCGAGCTCTTCCGCTGAACGAGCACGGCAATCGGTGATTTCTCTACTGACAGGGGCTAATCTGGACTCCAGAACTCGGTGGTGCTCATCAAGAAATTCACCTGAGCGTCCCAGAAAAATGCAATGATGTCACTTAAATGAAACTTCATATTTACAATTGCAATAATAAATCCGGCTCTTTTACTGACCATTATGTCAAACCGTGATTTCTTTACACAACTACCTCTTGGCAAATATTTCTTTAGAGGGAACCGAAAAAATGTCCAAAATGTACCAACTTTTTTTTTTTTTTAAATTGGGGAAACAAGTGATAAAATTGGCAACAAAAGGTATGGCGTGCTATGAACACCCTCTTCGCAGCGAGAGAACAGGCAGAATCGTAAAAAAGTATATATTTTTTTTTTCACCACAATTATTGCAATTTTCTAAGCAGTGGTCAATATTTTTAATTGTGATTGTCATGAGTGAACATTGGAAGCTACACATTTCAGAATTATAGACAAAATACTGAATTTAGCAAGTGGTCATGTGTGTAGATCGCTCATGATTTTCTGAGAGATTTCATTGAACTAAAACAATAGTAAGCGGGAACAAACAGAGATAGTTGACAATATTTTCATCTGCTGTTGCGAGCTACAAAAATTATACACCATTATGCCAGACTCTTCAGGTTGCAGGGATAAATAGTGTTTGTGGGTTGTCCAAAAACATGCGATACCTAAAGTCATTAACCTAGCTGCAGCTTAGAACAATTTATTATTATGTACCAACCATGCATTAGTTCATAAGGTAAAATATAATGAATGAAAAAAAGAGTATGACGGAAAACTATGCATTTTTTAAATGTGCCCGAGAATATGAACTTAGGAACTGTGGATACTCGTACAACTCTGTATTTGGGAGTACCCGTAACATTATGTGATTCAGAGGGCATTTTGGACATTTGTTTTTTTCTTGTACACTGACTTTGGAACCAAAAAATGAGAGAATTCAATAGATAATAATATAATGTCTACTATTTTGAACTTACACACTTCTCCCCATATAAATGGAACCCCGCTTGTGTGGGTGGACTACCACCTATCACTAGAAAGGCCCCAAAATGCAAGGAGGAGACATCAAGATTTTTTCTTTCACATGTAATAATTCTGGGGATGTGGAGTGCTGCAGTATTTAGGTTTGGGGACAGCGGCACCAAGGGGAAAATACCAACTTCAGACGTTTCTGAAAACTAGAAAACATGGTGAGTTAGAGGTGGTGCAGCTGTGTGGATAACACTACTTCCTACCCAGAATGCCTTTCCTAAAATCACAGATTTTCCTCACATTTCTGTAATGGGAAGTTCCTGAATCTGCAGGAATTAACAAGTAACCCAGCTTTCACACATTACTCTTGATAATTACAGTACCCACTTGTGTGGGTGGACCTATCACCTGAGATAGTAACAGTCCCAAAATGCAAAAAGGAAACATCAAGATTTTTCCTTTGAAATTCAATTATTCCAGTGGTATGCTTTGCTGCAGTATTTGGGCCTGGGTCGTCTTGCACCCAGGGAAACCTAACAACCCCAGAGATTTCTGAAAACTAGACACCCAGTGGTGTGACTTGCATGGATCCCACTAAGGTTTTATACCCAAAATGCCCTGAAAAAGCAAATATTCACATAATTTTCTCACATTTCTGTGAAGCAAACTCTGGAATCTGCAAGGATTGTGAAAAGTCAAACTACCCAGTGTTCCCACTGTTCTCCCACTTGAATACAGTACTAAACATTTGTGGGCGGATTTATTACATAGGCCATGATTACAGTTTCAGTCTATTCCCACCATGTGTGTTAGGTCCATCCACATATGTGGGAAACTGTTTTTTCAGGAGACTTGTGGGAATACAGGAGGGTAAGACATTTGTCATTGGCTAAAAGGGTCTGAGATTTCTGTCACATAAATCAGGGGAAATTTGCATCTCTTGATCCATACTGACGGCTGCAGAGCATTCTGGGTAAAAAGGTGTTCGGGGTTCCACACAAGCCACACCACCCGGGATTACACTGGATCTCTAGTTTCCAGAAATGCCCAGGGTTGGTTAGGTTCCCTGCAGCAATTCCCAATGGCAAGTGAGAGAAAATTAGGATTTGAGCATAGTTTTGACATCTGAGCTGGGAGAAAGGGGGTGAACCCCTGTCCCGGCATATTTTGCTTCCCAAATATAATCCCTGGTTTCTAATGGGATTTCTGCACCCTGTGGTGTGCAGATTATGGGTAAGCGGAGTGTCAAGAGCACTGAGGCAAGAGGGGAGGACCAATGGTATGTAGGAGTTGGCCTAACGGCTAGGGCGGTCAACCTCGAATCTGGGGAACTGGGTTCGAGTCTCGGCAATGACGCTGAACATCCTGTGATTCTGGGCAAATCACTTAATCTCCCCGTGCCTAACACAAATGAATGTGTCCTCATGTAATGCAACTGGTGCTATGTAAACGCACTGATACCCGATTCGGGTCAAGTTCGCGCTATATAAAACTCTGTTAAAAAAAAACACAATTTCTCTATTAAATACTTCCTGGTGGCTGTAGGGCTTTTTGACCACCTGGCATGGGCAGACTGGGGGTAAATCTTACAATCTTTGCCTGAGAGGGGCAAAAGAACTGTCTAGGGCATAGAAAGGCCACCAGGTGCCAGGACAGAACACCCCCCACCAGGTCCATTTTTACTCTCCACGTGTAGTCCCTAAAGTCCCAGGGGCTTTCTGCCCCCGGGAGAGGGCAAATTGGAGATAAAAGTCTTAACTGCCCCCGGGGAGTAGGAAGACTGTCAAGAGCATGGGGTGGATGGGGGAGGCCAGATGACAGGCCAGGCCAAACCTCCACTCCTTGTCTTAACAGAAATTATCCCTGGTACCTAGTAGTGCTCTCTTTCCCCATGGAGTTGGCAGATTGGGAGTAATCTCCCAGTCTGCCCATGATGGGGCGAGAGAAAGACTGTTGGGCACTTGGTGTGTGGGAGGGAGCAAATGACAATGCCTAAGAGGCTGCTCCCCTCAACTGACATCATTGGTATTGTAGGAAAGTAGGATCTGCTTCTTATGGTTACCCCCACTTTTTGCTTCATGTTACACTGTTTTTGACTAGTCTGACTGGGATCCTGCTAATTAGGACCCCAGTCTATCTGCTTTCTTCTTAAACTGTTATGCCATGCACTTAGGTACACTCCAGATTGGATACTGGGGTCCCCTTGTCAGTCCCAAGTATATGGTACTCATGTACCCAGGGCATAGGTACCCCAGAGGCCCCCCATGGGCTGAAGCATGTATTATGCCACCCATGAGAGGCCATGCAAAATGGATCTACAGGCCTGCCATTGCAGCCTGTGTAAATTGGTGCATGCACCACTCACTTAAGATATAGGTTTACTATATCTAAGGGTCACAGCACTTAAAACCTATAAGTCACCCCTATAGCAGGCCTCATCAATCCTGAAGGCAGGGTGCTTGGTTCTAAGTGAGAGGGTGCCACTGCATGAGCAGAACCCCCCTGCAGCCTACAGAGTCCATTCTCCCAGGTTGTCAGTGTATCAGCCATTTACGACATATAGAGTGGCATTATGCAAAAGTGTGATGACTAACTCTAAAACGGCTGAGAGTAACCCTATCGTGTTTGGTGTCAAACATTGTCGAATCATACCCCCACACCAGTAACCGGTGTGGGAAGTATGATTCCACCACTCAGAAACGAGCTTTGTGAGGTCCCTGGTGTTTCCGGTACCAGCCTTCTAGTCCCGGACAGCCCAAAATGGTTTCTGCCAACCAGAGACACATTTCTGCCCTCCTACTGCTGAGCCAAGTTCGAGCAGGGTAAGGCAGAACAATAGGCATCCTGTCACAGGGAGGTGTGACCTCCTCCCAGACAGGATTTAGTGTATTAGGCCTGGGTGGGTGCGCTTGTCAGCGACCGAAAGTCTGCATGAGGGGCACATTTGGTGTCCCTGTGCATAGTCCAGTGAAATCCAGTCCTGGAAGCCGTTGGCTCCTGCTCTGGCGCAAAACTGGACAAAGGACATGGGAGTAACCTCCCCACTGTCATGACCCTCCCCTGGGAGGGTCTCCTGAATCTGTCCAACGCTCTCCCTTGGGTACAAAAGGGCTTACCTGACTGTAGGACCCTAGATTCGACATAGACAAGATTCTGATCAAGAAACCACTGACCTTCGACCGTCTGGACACTCTGGACTTCGCTGGACTTCGTTTGGGCCCGACTTTGGCTCCCACTCCATTCAAAGCATCGTCTGTGCCTGTGCACCATACAGGCTCCGTGCAGGACCTGTGGAGCATCAAGGACAACTGAAGATATCTCCCTTGGAGTGAAGGAGTCACTCCCCTGCAACCACAAGCACCACATCACGAGTGACCAGTCTGCTGCTCCTGAGCTCCTACAGACTCCGAAGGCTCCAGCAACACAAGAGGTGGGTTTCCTAGTCCCTCGAGGTCCGAGCTGCCCTCTCACCGAGTTTGAGGTCAGAATCCCTCATGGGGGCTGCAATACCCGTACCCCTGTGCACCACGTACTTTTGCAAGTGCATATGCTTGTTGGCGTTCCCAAAACAAGTGCACTGGGCTCTGAGTAGCCCCAACCTCTGGCACCATTTCCACCAAAGAACTTTGGCCTCCTCACACAGAGTGCTTTGTGAAACTGCTTGAGGTCCCCTCGTGACTCCTGTGCCTCTGGCCTGTGGGTCCTCTTGATGGTCATCTTTGCTTTTCTTGGGCTCCCCTGGTGGCTCCAGGCTTGCCCTGACTCCTCTGTGTTTGGTGAGTCTCCTGGACCTTGCTGGTCCGAACCGTAACCTTTCTTGACCATTTGCGTGGGTTGCCGCTGCCAAGGCTTGTTGGTGCTCCAGCCAGACACCGACCCCTCAGCACTCGACATCCTTCATGGGACAGCTCGTATTCGGCTCTTGGTCATCCTCGACATCTCCTGGTCCCTGTGGCTGGAGAGTCAAGAACCCCCTCAACGCACCTGAAGCACCCGACATCGGTGGGGCATTCGTCTACCGAGCCCCTGGTCACTCCTAAGTGACCAAGACTATGTCCCCCTCTGCTTTCAGGTACTCTTCATCAAGAATCCACCATTGGATTCCAACGGACACTTTTCTTCCTTCCATCAGTGGCTCTTCTTCGAAGTCCTCCATTGAGTTCGACGGCGGTTTCCGACGCCACTTCAGCCCTATGCACCCGGCTTCCCTGGGATAGGTAACTCTGGTACTACGGTATCCAAGGGTGGGGTGGCTCTCCAACCTCCTAAGTTCCACGGGGTTTCTTCAGTCCACTCAGAAGGGTCCTTAAACTTTAAAACTGCAACCGCAACTCTCCCATAGAATTGTACGGCGCACGCGGTCATGTTCCCACACTGCACCCGTCCTCTGTGGGGTCCCTACTTACTCACCTTGGGTGGTTCCTTGTGGTCCCAGCGATTCTACGTCCTCTAGACATTGTCTTGACTCGAGTCGTGGTTCTTATACCACTATTTTAGTATATGGTTTGGTCTCCCCCTGGAGCCCACTGTGTGTTAGTGCTACTTACGATTGTTTCTGTGCTACAGTATTGTGTGCTTTGTGCTTATCTGCGTGTAGCAGATACTTTGAAGTAATTAGAGTGTGTTATAATAATAAATACATATTTCTATAACTACTGTGTGGTTCTCCTTTCATTTAACCAATACATTAAGGTTTCATTCTGGTAAAACAAGCTGCTTAATATTCCTTCAAGACTAAGCCTTAAATCACCATAAGGGTTGTTTGGACTTGTACAAGGTGCCCACTTTAATTAGTGGACAGCATATACCAGGCCAACTTCTCACATTGGTGTGCAGCAGTTGGAATTCAAGCCAGCATTGTTTTACCAGATAAATCTTTGTATTGATTAACTGAAAACCACTAAGTACTAGGTACATATAATACTAGCTTAGAATAAGTAAGTTCTACTGAACTTAGGGTTGGGTAAGTCAAGGGTCTAGCACACCCTTTCTCCAACCTCAGAGAGTTTAGTTCCCACTAGGTTAGGTAGGTGCAACACCTCACCACACTTAGTATGTCTACTAAAGGAGATGCATGTGGCTCTCAGCCATCTAGATACAGTGAACTTTCATTCCAAGAATTGAAAGCCCTGTGCCTCTAGATAGCTGAAGACAGGGAGGAGTGCCAACACTCAACGTCTAATAGAGATGTTACTGTTAGATGACCTAAGGAAGACTCCTGGGTCAAATGAACAGGATAGAGTGGGTGGGACAGGGAATGAGGACAGGTCAGAAGGTGACACCTTTTATGACCTGGAATCTAACCCTGACCAGGGGGACCAAGATGGGTCCTACCTGGATAACTCAGATCTTCAGGGAGGTGATGGAGAAGGCCAGGAAGGCCCCCTCTTCACACCTCCTGGAAGAGTGTAGAGTTTACCAAGGAAAGCTAGATCTCCCTCTGCAGAGTCTAATCATTCAGGACAGTCTGTAGGGACCTCTGTATCTAGCAAGAAGAACCACTCTTATGACAGGGAGTACCAATTTCTAGAACATGAGAAGGCTAAGCTTAGGCTCAGGCAACAGCAATTGGCCCTGGACAAAGAGTCCCTAGAAGTCCAGAGAGCTAGAAAAAAGTTGGGACTAGAGTCCCATGGTGGCAGCAACAGTGTCCCTAGAATTAAGGAACATTCTTCTGATAATAGGAACCTGAGCAAGATTGTCCCTCCCTACCATATTGGGGATGACATCCATAAATGGATAACTGCTTTGGAGAGGGCCTGTAAAGTACAGAAGGTCCCTCAAGAGCAGTGGGTAGCTATCTTGTGACTCTCCTTTGCTGACAAAGGTAGAGATAAGCTCCTCACTGTTAGAGAAGAGGATGCTGATAACTATTCCATCTTGAAAGGTGCTCTCATTGATGGGCTTGGCTTAACCACTGAACAGTACAGGATTAAGTTCAGAGACACCCAGAAGACACAGAATCAAGATTGAGTGGACTTTGTGAATAGTGCCATTAAGGCTCTGGAAGGCTGGTTGCTTGGCAGCAAAGTGAATGATTTCAAGGGATTGTACAATTTGATTATGAAGGAGCAGATCCTTAATAATTGCCAAAATCAGTTGTTGCATCATTACCTGGTTGACTCTGATCTGACTTCTCCCCAAGAATTGGGAAAGAAGGCAGATAAGTGGGTCAGAACCAGGGTGAAGCAGAAAAACCAGAACAATGGTGGTGACCAGAAGAAGCAAGATGCTAAAACGCCAGATAAGGGTGGGGACAAGGGTAAAGATCAAAAGTCTTCATCAGGGCCCCAAAAACCTGCATCTGGGGGGAGTCACAATCCATCAAAGGTAAAAGCAAAAAGAAACCTTGGTGTTACTTGTGTAAGGTAAAGACCCATTGGACAAAAGATGTTGATTGTCCAAAAGCCAAGGAAAATCCTCCTACCACCACTGCCCCTAAGGCAACTGCGCCCCCTAGCACAAGTACAGGTGGTGGTACAGGGAACAAGGGATTAGTAGGGTTAACTTTGGGCTCTGAAATGAGTTCTGGCCTAGTCAGAACTCCAGCTCAGGCTGTTCTAGTCTGTGATGGTGGCATGAATCTTGCCACCTTATTTGTTAGCCCCAGTAACCTGGCCAAACACAGACAACAGCCTTTGATCAATGGTAAGGAGGCCATGGCATACAGGGACACAGGTGCAAGTGTACTATGGTGACAGAGAATCTTGTGGGCCCTGACCAAATCATACTTGGAGAAATGTACCAAGTGACCAATGCTAACAATGTCAGGACTGATCATTCATAGGCAGTTGTTAATTTCAGTTGGGGAGGGGTAACTTGCCCTAAGAAAGTTGTGATTAGCTCAGACCTTCCAGTGGAGTGTTTGTTGGACAATGATTTGGAAACTTCAGCCTGGGCTGAGGTAGAGTTAAGGACTCAAGCATTAATGCTGGGCATCACTGCAGATGTGTTTGCTGTGACCAGGTCACAGGCCAAGCTGGCTAACACTGAACATGCCTTGGACAATAGGCCAAGGGCCTTCCAAGAGAAGGAGCAGGAGGGGAAAGGCTGTGTCTTCACCCCAGACTCAGTGTGAGGATCAATCTCTTGAGGGAGATGATCTCAGTCCCTGTGAAGGAACGGTCTCAGAGGAACTGGAAACTGATCAGGTTGAGTTCTTGGGGACAGGGGGCCCTTCCAGGGCAGACTTGAGTTTGGAGCAGCAAACCTGCCCCTCTCTTGAACCCCACCGACAGCAAACTGCTGCCAAGGCTGCTGGGAGTGTCAGTGGATCTCACAAGATCTATTGAGATGAAGGACTCCTATACTCAGGGGGTAGAGACTCCAAGCCTGGTGCCACCAGGAGGTTGGTCATACCTCTGACGTTTAGGGGCTTCCTACTCACCCTAGCACATGACATTCCCTTAGCAAGACACCTAGGCCAAAGTAAGACTTGGGACAGGCTTGTCCCTCACTTTCACTGGCCTCACATGTCAGAAGACACAAAGGAGTTTTGTCGCTCCTGTACCACCTGTCAAGCCAGTGGTAAGTCAGGTGGTACCACACGCCCCCCTCATACCACTACCTGTGGTGGGGGTTGCCTTTGAGAGGGTTGGGATCGATATCTTTGGTCCCATGAACCCTCCAACTGCATCTGGGCACAGTTATATTCTAGTGGTGGTGGACCATGCCACTAGGTATCCAGAGGCTATACCCCTTAGAACCACCACAGCTCCTGTGGTGGCCAGGGCCCTCCTGGGAATTTTTTCCAGAGTGGGTTTCCCTAAGGAGGTCTTAACTGACAGAGGTACAAACTTCATGTTAAGTTACATCACTGCAATGTGGAAGGAGTGTGGAGTGAACTACAAGTTCACCACACCCTATCACCCACAATGCAATGGGTTAGTTGAAAGGTTCAACAAAACCCTCAAGGGCATGATCATGGGCCTCCCAGAAAAGCTTAGGCGAAAATGAGAAGTCTTGTTGCCTTGCCTTCTCTTTGCCTACAGAGAGGTCCCACAAAAGGGGGTTGGCTACAGCCCTTTTGAACTTTTGTTTGGGCATCCACTTAGGGGTCTCTTGTGTTTGGTTAAGGAAGGGTGGGAGTTACCTCTCAAACCTCCTAAACAAGACATAGTGGACTATGTACTTGGTCTCTGCTCCACGATGGCTGAGAACATGAAGAAGGCCAGTAAAAACCTTGAGGCAAGTCAAGAATTGCAAAAAGCTTGGCATGACCAAAAGGCTGTTCTGACTGTTTACCAGCCAGGGCAGAAGGTGTGGGTGTTGGAGCCTGTGGCCCCAGCAGCTCTCCGAGATAAATGGAGTGGACCCGATACTATCCTTGAGCAGAAGGGTGAGGTCACTTACTTGGTGGATCTTGGTACTCCCAGGAGCCCCCACAGGGTGCTCCATGTGAACAGGCTCAAGCCATATATTGACAGGGCTGACATGGGCTTGCTCATGGCAACTGATGAGGGACAGGAGGAAGAGAGTGTCCCACTCCCTGACCTCCTCTCACAGAACCCTGATGATGGATCAGTTGATGGTGTAGTCTTGGCAGACAGCCTCACTGGTCAACAGCAGATTGATTGCAGGAAAGTCCTCAATCAATACAGGCATTTGTTTTCTCTGACACCCAGTCAAACTCCCTGGGGTACCCATGAAGTGGACACAGGTGAGGGTCTACCTGTAAAGAATAAAATCTACAGGCAGACTGACCATGTCAGAGATTGCATTAGGACAGAGGTCCAAAAGATGCTGGAATTGGGAGTAATTGAGCCCTCAGATAGCCCTTGGGCTAGCCCAGTAGTCCTGGTACCTAAACTTCACACCCAGGGTGGTAAGAGAGAGATGAGGTTTTGTGTGGACTACAGGGGACTCAATGCAGTCACTAGGACTGATGCTCCTCCTATTCCTAGTTTACAACAAGGGTGATGGAATGCACACCATGTATTCATAATGTATCCAATTTTTAATCCGTGATTATGATTCATATGCGCGTACTTACTGGGCGTGTGCCTTGCCCCGGTGGCGCGCTGATGAAAATCCATGTTTGGTGGAGCGTCATTACGCCCCAACCCCAGTCGCACAGCGAAATAATAAGTATTCAATGATACTCCAATTCAAAAGAATCATCCATTGTACTCCGTTAAATGACACTTTATTCCAATCTTTTAGTGCTTTCTATGTTTTAGTCCACATATAAGGTTACATGCTTTTTCTTTTCCTATTCCTAGGGCAGATGAGCTGTGTTGTCACAACTTAATGCAGAGGGTCAGGATCAAACAGTAGCTTTTATCAGCAGAAGGTTGACCCCCAGAGAGAAACGTTGGTCAGCTATAGAGAGGGAAGCCTTTGCTGTGGTCTGGGCCCTGAAGAAGCTGAGGCCATACTTGTTTGGCACTCACTTCATTGTTCAGACAGACCATAAGCCCCTCTTATGGCTAAAACAGATGAAGGGTGAAAACCCAAAACTTTTGAGGAGGTCCATTTCCCTACAGGGGATGGACTATTCAGTGGAACATATACCTGGGAGTAACCATGCCAATGCAGATGGACTCTCCAGATATTTCCACTTAGAAAATGAAGACTCAACTGGGCAAGGTTGGTCTCATCTCCGTATGTTTGGGGGGGGTTGTGTAGGAAAGTAGGATCTGCTTCTTATGGTTACCCCCACTTTTTGCTTCATGTTACACTGTTATTGACTAGTCTGACTGGGATCCTGCTAATCAGGACCCCAGTCTATCTGCTTTCTCCCGAAACTGTTATGCCATGTACTTAGGTACACTCCAGATTGGATACTGGTGTCCCCTTGTCAGTCCCTAGTACATGGTACCCATGTACCCAGGCATAGGTAACCCAGAGGCCTCCCATGGGCTGAAGCATGCATTATGCCACCCATGAGAGGCCATGCAAAATGGATCTACAGGCCTGCCTTTGCAGCCTGTGTAAGTTGGTGCATGCACCACTTACTTAAGATGTAGGTTTACTATATCTAAGTGTCACTGCACTTAAAGCCTATAAGTCATCCCTATAGCAGGCCTCATCAATCCTGAAGGCAGGGTGCTTGGTTCTAAGTGAGAGGGTGCCACTGCATGAGCAGAACACCCCTGCAGCCTACGGAGTCCATTCTCACTGGTTGTCAGTGTATCAGCCATTTACGACATATAGAGTGGCATTATGCGACCGCGTGATGACCAACTCTAAAACGGCTGAGATTAACCCTATCATATTTGGTGTCAAACATTGTCAAATCATACACCCACACCGGTAACCGGTGTGGGAAGTACGATTCCACCACTCAGAAACGAGCTTTATGAGGTCCCTGGTGTTCCCGGTACCAGCCTTCTAGTCCCGGGCAGCCCAAAATGGTTGCTGCCGACCAGAGACACATTTCTGCCCTCCTGTTGCTGAGCCAAGCTCGAGCAGGGTAAGGCAGAACAATAGGCATCCTGTCCTGTGACCACCTCCCAGACAGGATTTAGTGTATTAGGCCTGGGTGGGTGCACTTGCCAGCGACCGAAAGTCTGCATGAGGGGCACATTTGGTGTCCCTGTGCATAGTCCAGTTCAAACCAGTCTTGGGAGCCGTTGGCTCCTGCTCTGGTGCGCAACTGGACAAAGGACATGGGAGTAGCCTCCCCACTGTCCTGACCCTCCCCTGGGGGGGTCCCCTGAATCTGTCCAACCCTGTCCCGTGGGTGCAAAAGGGCTTACCTGACTGTAGGACCCTAGAGTCGACATAGACAAGATTCTGATCAAGAAACCACTGACCTTCGACCGTCTGGACACTTTGCTGGACTTCGTTTGGGCCTGACTTTATCTCCCACTCCGTCGAAAGCATCATCTGTGCCCGTGCACCATACAGGCTCCGTGCAGGACCTGTGGAGCATCAAGGACAACTGAAGATATCTCCCTTGGAGTGAAGGAGTCACTCCCCTGCAACCACAAGCACCACATCACGATTGACTGGTCTGTTGCTCCTGAGCTCCTACAGACTCCGAAGGCTCCAGCAACACAAGAGGTGGGTTTCCTAGTCCCTCAAGGTCCGAGCTGCTCTCTCACCGAGTTTGAGGTCAGAATCCCTCATGGGGGCTGCAATACCTGTACCACTGTGCACCACGTACTTTTGCAAGTGCATATGCTTGTTGGTGTTCTCAAAACAAGTGCACTGGGCTCCGAGTAGCCCCAACCTCTGGCACCATTTCTACCAAAGAACTTCGGCCTCCTCGCACCGAGTGCTCCGTGGGCTGTTGCTTTGTGAAACTGCTCAAGGTCCCCTCGCGACTCCTGTGCCTCTGGCCTGTGGGTCCTCTTGAGGGTCATCTTTGCTTTTCTTGGGCTCCCCTGGTGGCTCCAGGCTTGCCCTGACTCCCCTGTGTTTGGTGA
Source organism: Calotriton arnoldi (assembly GCA_963921515.1). Taxonomy (NCBI): domain Eukaryota; kingdom Metazoa; phylum Chordata; class Amphibia; order Caudata; family Salamandridae; genus Calotriton; species Calotriton arnoldi. The sequence goes on from CAWUFW010007128.1 coordinate 439,605, forward strand.
GTTTCCTGGACCTTGCTGGGCCAAACCATAACCTTTCTTGGCCATCTGCCTGGGTTGCCGCTGCCAAGGCTTGTTGGTGCTCCAGCCGGACACTGACCCCTCATCACTCGACACCCTTCGTGGGACAGCTCGTATCTCGCTGCTGGTCATCCTCGACGTCTCCTGGTCCCTGGGGCTGTAGAGTCAAGAACCCCCTCAACGCACCTGAAGCACCCGACATCGGTGGGCATTCGTCTACCGAGCCCCTGGTCACTCCTGAGTGACCCAGACTCTGTCCCCTCTGCTTTCAGGTACTCTTCATCAAGAATCTACCTTTGGATTCCAACTGACACTTTTCTTCCATCCAGCAGTGGCTGTTCTTCGAAGTCCTCCATTGAGTTCGACGGCGGTTTCCGACGCCACTTCAGCCCTATGCACCCGGCTTCCCTGGGATAGGTAACTCTGGTACTACGGTATCCACGGGTGGGGTGGCTCTCCAACCTCCTAAGTTCCACTGGGTTTCTTCGGAATCCACTCAGAAGGGTCTTTTTTTTTTTTTTTACAACAAACTTTATTGAGTGCCACATAGTATTGACCAATAGTTAGAAGCATCTCACTTAGGTATTTCTTGTTTTTATACAACTAATTGTTGTTAACAAAATTATTGCAGGATGTGTACTCAGAAGGGTCCTTAAACTTTAAAATTGCAACCGCAAATCTCCCACAGAATTGTACGGCGCACACGGTTGTGTTCCCACACTGCACCCGTCCTTTGTGGGGTCCCTTCTTACTCACCTTGGGTGGTTCCTTGGGGTCCCAGCGATTCTACGTCCTCTAGACATTGTCTTGACTCGAGTCGTGGTTCTTATACCACTATTTTAGTATATAGTTTGGTCTCCCCCTGGAGCCCATTGTGTATTAGTGCTACTTACGATTGTTTCTGTGCTACAGTATTGTGTGCTTTGTGTTTATCTGCGTGTAGCAGATACTGTGAAGTATTTAGAGTGTGTTATAATAATAAATACATATTTTTTTAACTACTGTGTGCTTCTCCTTTCATTTAACCAATACAGTAAGGTTGCATTCTGGTAAAACAAGCTGCTTAACATTCCTTCAAGACTAAGCCTGAAGGCTGCTCTCCACAGCTACCACTTGGATAGCTTTCTAAGGTTATCTTTGACCTCTTACATCACCATAAGTGTTGTTTGGACTGGTACAAGGTGCCCACTTCAATTAGTGGACCGCATATACCAGGCCAACTTCTCACATGTATCTAGTGGGTGAATCCCTACTCAGCGATGGCCATCCTGCAGCAATTATCAAGCAAGCATCCACTAGGGTGAGGTACTATTGGAAAGGGAAGAGTCTCCTCTTTTAAATGGCACTTCTACCTTTGAGATCAGTGTTCGGAAGAGGTAGGGGGAGACTGAAATCTCCCTAAAGGCTCGAAATGCTTTCAGTTACGCAAACGGTGACATCACCATGCATAGCACAGTGCACATCACTGTAAATTTAAAAACAAAATATTTCTGGCTGTGAAGGAAGCTCTTCCCTTGCAGCCAAGTTGGCGGCCCTAAAAGGGAATTCCTCTGATGGAAGCACCTGATGGATTTCCTGCCCTCAGTGGGAGGATGTGATGTTCAGGTACTCTGCACTGTGAAGGTAGTGCGGAGGACGTGAACATCACTTTCTGTGCTATAAAGGCTAAACGATCAGACATGAGGGCACTTGGGAACTAAGTAAGGAAAAGGAGAAGGGTTTAGGGAGAGATGGGTCAACATTATTGAAGGGGTGTGGAGCAGCTGAAGGTTGTGTAACAGGAATGTTATGTGTCCTACTTGTGCTCGTCTAGCTGGGTCTGTTGAGCCGGGCAAAAATTGAGAGTCATGGAGTTCCACATCCCTGTTTCTTACACACTGTAAGAAAGTGTCCCTTTTTGCATGGTTACCCCCCACTTTCTGCCTGACATTTGATGCAACTTGGCTTGATGTGCCCGGGGTCCCTGCCAATCAGATTCCCAGGGCCTGTGTTATTTCCCAAAACTGTACCTTTGTGCCCACAATTGGCACATCTCTGGCCCCAGGTAAGCCCCTTGTGAGAAGCTGGCCTGGTATATGATGTCCACTAATTAAAGTGGGCACCTTGCATCAGTCCAGACAACCCTTATGGTGATTTAAGTTTAAGAGTTCTCAGACAACCTTCGAAAGCTATCCAAGTGGTAGCTGTGGAGAGCAGCCTTCAGGCTTAGTCTTGAAGGAGTGTAGAGCAGCTTGTTTTACCAGAATGCAATCTTATAGTATAGATTAAATGAAAAGAGGACTACACAGTAGTTATAAAAATATGTATTTATTATATAACACTATCTAGTATGTTACAGTATCTCCCACACGGAGATAGACACAAAACACACAATACTTTAGCAAAGAAATCACAGTAAATAGCACTAATACACAGTGGGCCCCAGGGGGGGACCAAACCATATACTAAAAAAGTGGTATAAGAACCACGACTCAAGTCAGGACAATGTCGAGAGGACGTAGAATTGCTGGGACCCCAAGGAACCACCCAATGTGAGTAGATAGGGACCCCACGGAGTACGTGTGCAGTGTGTGAACACGACCGTGTGCTCCGTACAAGTCTATGTGCAAGTCGCAGTTGGAATTTTAAAGTTTAGGGACCCTTCCCAGTGGACCCTGAAGAAACCCTGTGGAAGACAGAAGGTTGGAGAGCCACCCCACCCGTGGATATTGAGGTACCCAAGTTACCTATCCCAGGGAAGCCGGGTGCATAGGTGTGAACGTGGTGTTGGAAACCAACGTCAAACCCAATGGAGGACTTCAGGAAAGTGACACTGCTGGAAGAGAAGAAAGTGTCCGTGGGAATTCACACATGGATTCTTGAAGAGGACTACCTGAAAGCAGAGGGGACAGTGTCTATGTCACTCGGGAGTGACCAGGAGACTTGTAAGACGAATGCCCTCTGATGTCGTGTGCTTGAGAATAGTTGACGGTGACCTTGACTCTGCAGCTACGGGGAACAGGCGCCGCTGAGGACAACCACGAGCCAGATACGAGCAGTCCCACAAAGGATGTCGAGAGCTGAGGAGTCGGTGTCCGGCGGGAGCACAAACAAGCCTTGGCAAAGGCAACCCACGCAGGAAGTCAAGAAAGTCTACGGTTCGGACCAGCAAGGTCCAGGAGACTCACCACAAGCACGGTAGTCAGGGCAGGCCCCAAGCAATCAGGTGAGCCCAAGGAAAACAAAGATGACCCTCAATTGGACCCACAGCCGGAGGCACAGGAGTCACGAGAGGACCTTGAGCAGCTTTACAAAACAAAAGGCCACAGAGCACACGGTGCGATGTGGATGAAGATCTTTGCAGGAGAAGTTGAAAGAGGTTAGGGCTACTTGGAGCCCAATGCACTTGCTGCAGAATTGCCAACAAGCATTTGCACTTGCAAAAGTACGCGGTGCACAGGGGTTCGGGTATTGCAGCCCCCACGAGGGATTCTGGCCTCAAACTGAGTGAGAGGGCAGCTCGGGCCTCAAGGGACGTACCCTTCGGAGTCCGTAGGAGCTCGGGATCAGCAGACTGGTCAGCAGTGTTGCAGTGCCTGCGAATGCAGGGGAGTGACTCCTTCACTCCAAGGGAGATTATCTTCAGGTGTCTTGAATGCTCCACAGGTCCTGCACGGATCCTGTATGGTGCACAGGCACAGACGAGGCGGCAGACTGAGAGGGAGACGAAGTCAGGCCCAAACGAAGTTCAGCGAAGTCCAGAGTGCCCAGACGGTAGAAGTGCAGCGGTTTCAGTTCTGAATCTTGTCCATGACGAATCTAAGGTCCTACAGCCAGGTAAGCCTGTAATTACCCTAAGGAAAGGGTTGGGAAGATTCAGCGGACCCTCCCAGGGGAGGGTCTGGACAGGGGGGAGGTTACTCCCATGTCCTTTGTCCAGTTTCACGCTAGAGCGGGAGCCAACGGCTCCCAGGACTGGTTTGAACTGGATTATGCACAGGGACACCAAATGTGCCCCTCATGCAGACTTTCAAGCGCTGGCAAGCGCACCCACCCAGCCCTAATACACTAAATCCTGTCTGGGAGGTGGTCACACCTCCCTGTGACAGGATGCCTATTGTCCTGCCTTCCCCTGCTTGAGCTTGGCTCAGCAGCAGGAGGGCAGAAATGTGTCTCTGGTCGGCAGCAACCATTTTGTGCTGTCCGGGACTAGAGGGCTGGTACCGGGAACAACGAGGGCCCAACGGAGGGCTCTCCCGGTGGGTGGAATCATACTCCCACACCGGTAAAGGTGTGGGGGTATGATTCCAACATGTTTGACACCAAACACGATAGGGTTCGTTGTAGCTGTTTTTGAGATGGTCATCGCGCGGTCATGTAATGCCCCTCTTTATTAGTATATGGCTGCTTCACTGACAACCTGAGAGAGTGGACTCCGTAGGCTGCAGGGGTGCCCTGCTCATGCAGGTGCACCCTCTCATTTAGAACCAAGTACCCTGCCCTCAGGATTGTAAAGGCCTGCTATAGGGGTGACTCATAGGTTGTAAGTGCTGTGACCCTTAGCTATAGTAAACCTATATCTTTAGTAAGTGGTGCATGCACCAACTTACACAGGTTGCAATGGCAGGCCTGTAGTTCCATTTTGAATGGTCTCTCATGGGTGGCATAATACATGCTGCAGCCCATGGGAGACCTCTGGGGTACCTATGCCCTGGGTACATGGGTACCATATACTAGGGACTGACAAGGGTACCCTAGTATCCAATATGGGGTGTACCTAAGTACATAACATAACAGTTTAGGGAGAAAGCAGATAGACTGCGGTCCTGATTAGCAGGGTCCCAGTCAGACTAGTCACATCAAGCAAAAAGTGGGGCTAACCATAAGAAGCAGATCCTACTTTCCTGCACCCCTTGTAAAGGGTACCAAGGGCACTGTGACCAGGGAAGGCATCTAAGGGCTGCAGCACCTATTGTGCCACCCATAGTGACCCTGCACCTTAACACCCACACACTGCCATTGCAGGCTGCGTGTTTTGGTGCAGAGAAAAGCGAAGAGTCAACATGGCACACATCCATGTGTGCCATGCCTCTGATGGAGCAGGGTAAACGAGAACATTTTGAACCCCCTAATATTAACATTAATAAATTAATAAAATTGTTCGTTTCAGTGAATAACCAACAACGTACGTTTTCTTTATAAATGTTTTGGTAGCATGCCACTTCATGTGCAGACTAATCTACTTACAATTGGTAACGTTCCTAATGCTAACCTAGTGATTTGCGTACTAATTAGAATAATTTTGCATGATTTGTGCTTAGTAGAAAAACTGTATGGTGGCAAAAGAAAGTGGTTGGTAAGTAAGGAATAGCTTTATATGTTGCTTTTGCTAGATAACACTTAATTGGGGTACGTAGAATGATGGGAGGGAAACAAAAAGGCTTATTTTCCTTATTCTTAACTATTTTCTGTTTATTTCTATGATAGTTCGCTTAGGCCTGCTAGGCCGTGCTGTAAAAATGGCTGCTGAGGCAAACAAGCTAGAGTGCGCGTGCGCAAGATGGCTTCCAGGTGAAAGAAAGGCTGTGAACAAAAGCATCACGTGATTGTCTCCAGAGCCTAGGATGGAAGTGAGATTAAGGTCGTGATGACCTTATTGTCCTAGCGTGTGCCATGGGGAACTTAGCGAACGAGTGTGAGAAACCAGCAGTGCACCCGTGAATGAACAATGAACTGTTTAAAAATAAAGTATCGGAAAGAAGATACAAATGAAGACTACCAAATGTATGGGTAATGTCCTGAATCCGTGAGAAAGGATGGAACTATGAACATTCCTAAGAAAACTGGTTTGAACAAGGATAGTTATAATGAAATGCATGTCACCTCCAAATGGACCAATTAGAGTGAATCTTGCCCCCAAAATGTAACTTTTCTGTTTAGTAAGCTAGAATTAGGGTATAAGAGGACCTACTCCTAAGTAGGAGGAGCGCTGTTTTTACATATTTTTATTGAGCACTGGACGCTGACGCTGGAGAAGCCGCTGCTATTTTTTCTATAGGCCTTTATATTTTAATACGATTAATCTTTTGCTTATAATTTTGAGTGAGAAGGAACGAGAGAGATTGGCGGAAAACCTATATAGGTGGTCCGTCGAGGAGGCCTGTTTTGTAGGACAGTCAGTCAGTTTTTGGGAGTTCTATGCTGAGATCGGAATTTAATTGCTGTGACGGACTTTATTTTCCATCTAAAGGGTATGCATTGCAATTAGAATTTATTCTTATAATGATAATAAATGTATTGATCTGATTAATAAAACTGAATTCATTCATGCTTATAAAATTTTAGATAATTTATATTATAATTAAATTTACGAGTCTGTGGTTCTTTAGCTCAATGATAATTGTAAATGTTTAAATAGAGTTTATAGTGATTGAGCTGGTCTTAATCACCATCAACTGATTCCTACTAGTTGGTCCATCGACCAATAAGCAGAATACCTGAGAAATTTAAGAATTATTATGTTGATTTAAATAGGTATCCCGTCTCCTTCCAGCAAATCATTAACTTTTTCTCCTAAGGTAAAGGTGGATGTGTTCCAGGGAATATATGCGAGAGTGAATGTTTATTACGGTGTTATGGGCCCCACCGTCATATTGGTATAGTTGTGAAGAGGAATGTTTTTCAACCTGGATGTCAATACCTAAAGGAGAAGTAATTTTATTGATAGCGCTGGATCAGATTTCTTGGTAGCAGAGTTATGGTTACTATAGATTAGTTTGGTGATTATTGATTATCGATTGTTGATTATTTCATGTCTAACATTTCATGTTGAATTGTGTTACGTTATATGTAAGTTGAAAGTTTTGAAGCTTCCGGGAAGTAGGAAGTGGACACGTGTGGCAAGAGAAGTCACATGGAATAGTGCATTGTCTGAGTTCATATTGGTGATTACACAGGTTGTGTTATGATAGGGACAATTTCCGTATAAAAGGTGTGTGAATGACATAGCAACCGGTTTTCTTGTGAAACTCTGGCCTTAATTCTCAGGAGCAGTGTAGTCTCCACATGTGTTTTATCCCCAGAGAAACGGGTTTACCCCTTGCTTGAAAGAAGGGTAAGGTAGAGGGAAGTGCTACATTTATCGAACGAAACTGTCTTTTTGCGAAATAGAGTAAAACTGTCACTTTTGTTAGTGAAATCAGACAATGGAAGTGTGTTTTTAATGTCGTAACTAACCGAGAACAGCTGAATATAATTTGCAGATAAATTTTGTAAAGGAGGGGTCAAGAGCAGAACTGACGTCGACAAAGAGCCGCGCTGGGATTGGCCAGTACAATAGAAACACGGAAAACGCTCAGATTGGTGCGTTGGTGTGAGACGCACTAGGATAGGTTGGATAAACAGTGACGTAGAAGCTTCGGATTGGTGCGTTGGTGTGAGTCGCGCTGTGATAGGTCCGAATAACGCATAGAGAACAGAATTGAGTTGCGAGCTTTGACAAAGGAAAAGAAATCGTGAAATAATGGCTTATTATGAGTATGGTAGAGAGAAAACGTCGTAGATGGCGAAAATTAAGAGCTTTTTTAAGAAAGACAAAAAGGTAGTGACTAGAGAGGGACAAGTAATTCCTCCACCGAAATCACCAGCTTCGCACATGATGCTGTAATACGGATATCATACCTGCATATGGTTAGAAAATTGGACTAAATACACTCAAAATGATGGAGGATTAGCTTTTCCCGAGAATGGTTCATTTAGCGTAGCGGTACTTCGGAATTTGAGAGAGAAAATGACGAAGCTTGAGCCTAAACCTAGACCAACACAGTTTGAAGTGTTGAGTGAATGGGAAGATGAGATGTATGAACGAGAAAGATTCAGAGGAGTAAAGAATCATGATTTTGTTCCTGGAAGGCTGTGGGGAGTGAATCATGAGGATAGAATAAAGCGTTGGAGATACGCTAATATGACAAGAGGTTTGTTTCCAGCTTTTACGGTTGAGGAAGAAGCAAGGAGAAAATGTACAGAGAAAAAGAAACATCTAGTTACTGAAAGGTACGGGTATGGTGGTAGCGAGACAGAGGATGAATTGCTGGAAGATATTTTAAACCGAAACCCACCTCCATACCAACAGAATTCTGCGGTGGTGACACCTAATGCACCGCCAATGGAAACTGGGAGGAATAAAAGTCCAGAACGAAGGTACGAAATAAATAGGTCACAAGAACAGTTGAAAACCCCACAAAGTGAAAAGGTTGAAAGTGACAATACAACTGAATTAGCAAAAACCACGAGAGAATTGACTGAGAAAATAAGAGAGTTAACAATGAATATGGAAGCCGTAACTGTACCAGTAACAATAGGTCCAGTAACACCAGTTTTTGAGAATCAGAAAATAGGAGAACATTCTTTAGTCATCCCCATGAATTCAAATTTGCAAAGAAAGGAGGAGGGGATGGAACTAGAAAAAGAAGGTGCAAGAAATTTGGTCAGCTCATATAGACCGAGCCCGCCTACTAATTTGACAGTAAATAAGAGTGAGTTTAGAAGGATTCCTATGGGAACTGAATCTGCGTCAGAAACACCAGAGAGGAGTAGAAATTGGGTAGAACTAAATAGTACACCTGTAGGTCCGACTCCAGATGAATTGAATGAATGGATGAAAACCCTGCAGAAGAAAGAGACAGAACCAAAACCACTAGATGTAATTAGGTTAAAAATAGATATGGAAGAGTTAATTTTAGGGACTATTGGTACAGAAAAACTGAAAACATATCAGGACGATGAGATAATGTTCTTGTGTAAGAGCATTACATGGAGAGCAAAAAATTTGCATGACAAATTAGAAGAGACAGCGAATGAACTAGGAGTAGAATTTGTAAAAGTGAGAAGTTTGCAGAAACCATATAGGATAGATTTTTGTGAGAAAGATATAGAAAATTTAAACACATCAGGACGGTTAACCCAGATAAAAGAATTCATTGTTTTATTGAGAAAATGGGGTGATGTGGACAGATGGAGAAGCAGGTGGACTAGAAGGAATGAGAAAACAATCGATAAAGCATCTTTGGCTTCTGCGGTGACAGACAAGGAACTAATTGTAAGGGAGTACCCGATGAGAGAAACTCCAGGAGGTAGTTATGTGCATGTCCCCTGGTCCAGACAAGATATATTGTCATTTACAAATGACTTCCCAAAATTAAGAGAAAAACCAGTAGAATGGTACAGACAAGTGGAAAGGTTTGTTAAGGTTTCGAAAGTGTTGTGGATAGATTTGGATGGATTATTTGACATTGTAGTACCAGCTGATTTATGGACAGAATGTAAGATTACCATTGATTGGCCAACTGTAGAATACCCAAGAGACGCAAAAACAGGAGCGCCAGGACCTGAGGTTATGAGGAAATACGATCAGGTTATTACCTTTTTGAAAAATAAAATTCCACCTAAAGAGACGGATTGGGTAAAAATCGATAAAACTACACCGGAGAGAAAAAGAATCTGTACATGCCTATTACGAGAGACTACTTCTCGTTTTTAAACAGTATAGTGGTTATGAGACATTAAATGAGAAAGACATGGGGGGCGTGGCCTAGGAGCCGAACATGGCGGACGCGTCTCCGTAGAGCTCCGCTGTTCGCTCCTTCCAGGGACAGCATCCGCCATTATCCTGGTCCCCGACACTTGGGCTTGTGCGAGCGGGCTGCTCACGGGCCTGCGGCGATCGCGCCGGGACACCTTGGTGGCGGCGGGGAGCTCAATTCGGCCGCAGCGGCCGCGGCTTGCCGGACCGGCGGAGACCACGCACGCATCGGCGGGCGGCTGTGGCTGAGCTGCGGCGGCCGCGATTCACTGGTGGCGCGGCTGGGGACGCTATTATCCTGCCCGGCGGCCCCCCCGGAAAGCTGCTGATCGGGCCCCGGCCCTGAGGGGCAGCAGGGAGTGCACTACGATCACGGTGCCCCTCTGCCGGCTGCGCCTACCTCCTGTCCCCTGCAGGAGGGGCTTTGGATTTGTGGGGCCTACCCTGGGCCTGGATTTTGCCGGTGGGGCCTGGCGGGCCCCTGGACGGCCGTTGACTGCAGCCCTGCCTGAAGACTCCGGTGCCATAAGGTATTGCGGTGAGCTGGGCGGGGGACCTTTAGGGCTGGACTCTGCTGCTGCCCACGCGCCTGACCCCCTGGCGGGGGGCTCCGCCGGTCCCTCCCCCCGGCCTGCCCGGGGCGGCCATACGGACAGTCCTGACTGCCCCGTAGCTGGGAGACCCCGGAGGCTCTTGACGGAGATACCTGTCGGCGCCGCCTGGGATCGGGCGCCTGCGCTGGGGACGCGGTCGTGGTGATCCGCCCCGCCCCGAGGTGGGTGGTGAACTCTACCGATCCCCCCTTCCATCATTCTCTCTGGCTGCGGCACTGACTGCTCTGGAGCGGACCCTCCATGCCATCATGGGTAAGAGCAACCCGTGTGCGGCGGCACCCAAACAACCTACCATTGACCAATACACCACGGCCACCCCAGCGAATAAAGGTGCCGCAGAGGGCGTCTCCTCAGATACGGCGACACTCCTGGAGGCCATCAATCAGTCACGAAACGCCCTCGAGGCCCAGATCGGTGCGGTGGGGTCCGAAGTGTCGTTCCTCCGCCAGGACCTCCGGAAGGCGGTCGACCGAATCACCGAGGCCGAGACGAGGGTCTCCGCGGTTGAGGATACTGTCTCCACCCTCCAGAAGAAGGTTGACAAGCTGGCCATGGTATCTAAAGAGCTGGAGGCAAGGGCCGAAGACGCGGAGGGGCGGGCCCGCCGCAACAACATCCGCCTGGTGGGTTTTCCAGAAGGTTGCGAGGGATCCTCGATGGGTGGCTTCCTCTCAGAATGCTCAAGGCGCGGCTACCCGCAGATGACATTTCTTCCTGCTTCATGATCGAGAGGGCCCATCGCGCCCTGACCAAGAAGCCGCCACCGGGGGAGCGCCCACGCCCGGTTATTGCTCGCCTTCTAAATTATGCTGACCGCGATGCCATTCTTCGCTTTGCCAGGACGCATAAGGATGAAATGATCTTTGAGTCCCATCCCATCATGGCCTTCCCGGACTTCACCCGGACGGTTCAGCAGCAACGCCAATCCTTTGTTGCGGCCAAGCGGCGGCTGCGGGATCTGAACCTATCCTATGCGCTCATGTTCCCGGCCCGTCTGAAGGTCATTTATGATTCAAAAACATATTTCTTTGATACTCCAGAGGAAGTATTTGCGTGGACAGATGAGCGACGCCACCTGAAGCCGCATTCCCCACCCCCTTTAGACTCTGACTCTTCTCAAAGCTCGCATCGGGGTGGACGGCAGGGAGGCGACGCTACTCATCGACGACATCGATCCCGCTCAAACTGGCGCTCCCAGAACAAGAAGGACCCTGCGGACTGAGGCAGCCCGAGGCTGGGACATACGCTGGTGTATTGACTCTTCCCGGTCTCATGCGACGGCGGTGCCCGTTGGCTGCTGCTACTGGCCGGGATATCCTGCCACTAAGAGCCAGGGACTTTTGCTCTTTCCCTGGAGGGAGTGGGTTCTCCACGCCTTCCCTGTTTTGAGTTTTTATGGGTAATGTTGGGTGGGGGGGGATCCTTTGGAGGGTCCGCCGGGGCCTCCACGTTTGGGGGCCAGGACGAGATTCCGCCGCGACAGGTACTCCGTGTTCCAGGAAGTATAGGGGTTGGGGGGCGGGGGAGGGGTTGGGAGGGCGATTCGTTGTTAGTTATACAGTTGTTTTTTAAGATATACGCACCACGATGTCCCATATGTCCACAATGTCCGCTGCTCTACACCTTACCGATAGCACATGACACATACAGCTAATGGCACTCCCCTAGGAGATCTCAATATCGTGTCTTGGAATGTACGGGGCCTGTTGAATAAGATTAAAAGAGGGGCTGTACTACACCTGGCAAAACGCTACTCAGCAGATGTCTTGCTGCTGCAAGAAACTCACATGCTAGGCAACAAGGCCCCGTGTCTGTCTCGCTATGGCTATGCCACGGTGTACCATTCTGGCTTCTCAAGGGGGCATGAGGTACGGCCATCCTTATTCACCGCAGGGTCCCATTTCAAGTTACTCAGCATTGGTTCGACCCGGGTGGCCGTTTTACGGCCGTTTCCAGCACCCTGGCTGGGGAACAGATTACAATTGGGAGCATATTCGCCCCACCTCCTCTAGGTCGGACGTTCATTGACAGACTGACGCAACTCTGGGGGAATTCCCCGACGGCCTGACTATCCTGGGTGGGGACTGGAACGACGTAATGGCTCCCCGGATAGGTGGCGGGCACGACCGCCGACCACCCCTCCTCCTAGGTCTAAACTCAACATCTTGGCCCATACATTGGGTTGGGTGGACACATGGCGGGCTTATCATCCTTCTGAAAATGGATTTACATACGCATCATCCGTCCACCCCACCCTCTCACGTCTGGATTACATGTTCCTCCCAGGCAGCTACCTGCATCGGGTGTCACATACCTCTATCTTCCCACGTGGCCTGTCTGATCACTCACCCATTCAGCTCAAACTCCGTCTGCAGACCAGTCGTCCCCCCTATCACTGGCGCATGTCTCCCTGGTTGCTTAGAGATCCCGGGTATCGGGAGATGCTCCATCGAGCCACGGCAGATTATTTTGCTTTCAACACCGGGTCCACTCAATCCCTGATAATATTGTGGGAGGCCTTTAAGCCGACAATTCGGGGGGCGGATATTAGCATTCGCACTGGGGAAAAGCGGCGCCGCCTGGCACAGATCCAAGATCTAGAAGATAGACAGCTCGCTCTCCAGGCCTCGTTAGTGGAAAGCTCCGACGCTGGTGCCCGCCGTAACCTGCTCCATGTCCAACAGCAGCTGCACCAGCTGCTCACGGACAATGCCAGGGATGCCTGGCTGGCGACCCAGCACCGGATATATCACTGGGGCGATAAGTCTAGCCAGATGCTCCACCGACTATGTCAGGCGAGGGCCTCCCCGACGCAAGTCCCTATATTGAGGTCCCCTGCCGGTGACATGTGCGTCACCCCGGGGCGGTGGTGCAGGCCTTTGCCGATTTTTATACGGCCCTGTACTGTGAGCGTGAGGAACTCGCTGCACCGCTTATTGATGCCTTCCTTGTAGATATCCCTCCAAAACGCCTCTCTGATGTGCAGCGAGCTGTTCTTGACGAGCCTATCTCGGTGGAGGAGCTGCAGGCAGCCCTCACCAATACCCACCCAGGCCGTGCACCAGGCCCAACGGGTTCCCCTGCAACTTTTTGCGCTCCCAAATGGGGACCGTTGGTCCCCACCTTCTTGGCGCGCTGCACCAGGCGTTGGAGCAGAAGATCTTGCCCCTGGACTGGCGCCATGCCGAAATTGTGGTTTTTCTCAAACCGGGCCGCCCTCCGGAGGCCCCGGGCTCATACCGTCCCATATCCCTATTAAACTTCGAGCCGAAACTACTGGGGAAGGTGTTGGCTGAACGCCTCCGCACCTGTATTCTGGACCTCGTCCACCCGGACCAGTCAGGCTTTATGCCCCAACGCTCCACTAGGCATAACATACGGCGAGCGCACAACGCTGTTGCCGAGGCTCACCGTCTGGGACGCCCTGCGGCGGTCCTGCTAGCTGACATCGACAAGGCGTTCGACTCCTTGAGCTGGTCCTACCTTTTTAAACTTTTGGAAGCTGTCAACCTGGGGCCCCGGTTCCGCGCGTATGTTAAATTGCTGTACACAGATCTTACGGCCTCGATCCGTGTGGCTGGCCACCGTTCTCCCTCCTTCCCCATCTGCAGAGGGACCAGACAGGGTTGCCCCCTCTCTCCGCTTCTGTTCGCTTTAGCGATAGAGCCACTGGCTGAGTGGGTACGCAGGGATGCGGTTTACCGGGGACTGGTCTGGTCACCGAGTGTTCGGACAGGATAGCACTATATGCTGATGACGCGCTATTTTTCTTTTCTGACCCTTGGGTCACCGGACCGAGGGTGCTCCAGATCTTGCGGGTGTTCGGTGAGACGACAGGACTACATGCCAACCCGTCCAAGTCGATCCTCTTTCCCATATGCGGCGCACAGGGAAGTCAAACCTGGGCCTCACAGCTGGTCATTGCAGACGAAGGGTTTAGATACCTCGGCGTCCATATCTCTAGATGCCCCGTCGTGGCGTGGTCGCGCAACATAGCCCCCCTGCTTCCGGCAGTACGTGAGGAGACGACGGTATGGTCCCACCTTCCCTTATCCTTATACGGCCGGTCTGCAATATTCAAAATGGTATCACTGCCACGCTTGCTTTATAGGTTGCAAAATTTCCCGTTCCCGATCCCTCCGTCGTGGTTTCTTCAAATCAATGCGCTCCTAAATAGATTCTTCTGGGGGGTGGGGCGGTCCGGGTGGCTCTGGCGACCTGTATCCAATCCACCTATTGCGGTGGCATTGCAGCGGCGGACGTACGGGCGTATTATTGGGCGTCCCAGCTCTTAGTCATCAATGAATGGTGGTACAATCCTCAGACTGATCCGGCCTATGCGGTGGACCGGCTCTTCCTGGCGGCACATCCACTATTAGATCTCTTATACAGCAATTCGTCCTTGGAGGCTCTTCCCCCGCCTGTAGTACCGTAGTCCAGATCTGGAGACGAGTATCCCGGTCCATGGGTTGGTGGGATACGCTGACAGGCGCGACTCCCCTTTGGCGAGGCACGCGCCTCGGCCCGTCTCCACTCTAGCCGGGTTCCGGGGATGGGATACTATTGGAATCTCTACATTGGGTGATGTGATGCGAGGGACCACGCTTAAATCCTTTCAGAGTCTGCAGGAGGAGTTTGATCTACACAAGTCCCAGTTCCACAGGTATCTTCAGCTTCGCCATGCCCTGTCCCCCCTGATAAAGCACCTAACGTCCTTACCCGAATTCCACCCACTAGAGGGCAGACTGTTGATGGGGGATCTGGGAGGGCACAAAATCCGTCAAATATATCAGACCCTGACAACGCACTCCAAGACGCGCATACACCGGACTAGGGCAGCTTGGGAGGTGGATTTACCGGCCCTCACGGACGATGATTGGACTGAGGCCCTTGCCAGCCCCAGGTATGCTGCCGTCTCCTCTAGGTACAGGTTGATACAGTTTAAGTACCTTCATAGGGTATATTATACCCGCCTTCGCCTTTGGAAGATGGGGGCTATTCAGTCCCCAACCTGCCTCCGTTGTAATTCTGACGACGGGTCCTTCCTCCACACGGTCTGGAGTTGCACGGCACTACAACACTTTTGGTCGGGGGTGCTGTCCTGTCTGGGGCGGGTGTTGTGCTGGGACCTCCCGGAGGATCCTCGATTGATACTTCTTCATGGCACGGAGGACATCGGGGGAAACAGATATAAGAGGCACCTTCTATTTCTCGGTCTCACCTTAGCCAAGCGTGATATAGCGCAGAATTGGAAGTCTCCCTCTCCCCCCGGGGTGGCGGCCTGGAAGACAGCCCTAGATACATGTATGTCGGCGGAAGTGGCGGTGTTTCAGGCACGGGGTTGCCCGCAGAAACATGGGAGGATCTGGTCCAAGTGGGCAGAATACCGGGGCATTGACCTATCTATCCATACACAGTCAGCGAATCCGGACCCTATTGCAAGACTCATCATCAATGATTCCCCAATCTAAGGAGCTCATTGGCTGGGGCATTGGACACAGTGTTATGATCATGTATGTCTTTCTCATTTCAGGTGGGAAGAGTGGTGCAGGGGAGGGGGAGGGGTGGGATGTTGGACTGCATGTTTCGTAGATTCTTTGGTGAAACCCTCGTAGGTATCGGTTGTATATGCATATTGATATGTGTCTCTATACTGACTACAGGGGTTCACCCACTGGGTGTTGTAAACTCAATAAAATTTGTTGTTAAAAAAAAAATGAGAAAGACATGAGTCATTTTGTATATAGATTTGTTTATGGATTAAAACCAGAGATAAGTGAAATGATTAAACAACATATGATCTGCTGGCAAAATAGCACAGTAGATGAAGTTTTGAGATATGCCAAATATTGTAGTGATGATATTGAGTGCAGACAGCGTAAATTAAAAGAGAAAGCAATGTGGGCACAAGTGAAGGTTGCAGAAAAACAAGAAGCTCAATTGAATAATCAGGTTAATGAGGCAGGACAAACTAAATCCAAACCGAATATAGGTAAAGGCAAAGGCCAAATGAGTATAGAAGAGGCTAAGAAAAAATGGCCATGCCACAACTGCGGAAAATTAGGGCATTGGAGAAACGAGTGTAAATTCCCTTCAAAGGCTAATGCGGAAAATCAATTATTAAATCCACAGGTGCAGAGTGAGGTGAGTTACCAACAGCTGCAGCAACCGCAGGTAGTTACTCAGCAGAGTCAGGTGCCTCAACCACCACTTCCCAAAAGTGTAAATCCACAGAGATACAGTGCAGAAACAGGATTCTACGGAGGAGAGCAGGTAACACAATTGCCGCGCGCAGCTGCAATAACACAATATTGGTTACGACAGGATGGGAATGAGTCGGATGAAAGTTTATGACGGTGCCTAGGAGAGGAGGAAGAGTGCGTGCTTGGCGCAACTCTAGAGGTAGATCAAGCAGGTCCATTTGTGGATGGAGAAGTGAATGGTGCAAATGTAACATTCCTTGTGGACACTGGAGCTACCCGTTCTACTGTTAGATCAGTGGAAATTCCAAATCTTCCTCTCTCAGGTGAACATATCCAAGTCGTTGGTGTCTCGAACCAGCAAATTAAGGCACCTCTTACTAAATTAGTAGAGGTAAAGATTGGACCATTCAGAGAAATGCACCGATTTGTGGTGTGTGATTGCAGTCCTGTGAACCTAATGGGACGCGATCTACTTTGCAAAATGAATTGCACCATCTATTGTACTCCAGATGGGATTGCATTTCAGACCCCCGATGAAGATGTACTGTATAAAATGACAATGGTGAACTTAGAGTCAGAAGTGAATGATTTATTTCCTGTGTTTGATGTAGAGAAAATCCCAATTGAGCTGAAAGAAACAGTAAAACATGAAGTATGGGATTTTACGGGTGAAGATATAGGGTTAATGAAAGGAGTAGACCCTGTTAAAATTTCTGTCAAAGAAGGAACAAGTTACCCAAATACTCCCCAGTATAAATTAACGCCAGAAATAATTGAAGGAATAACACCTGTAATAAACAAAATGATTGAACAAGGAATTCTGAGAGAAATAATTAGCAGTCCATATAATTAGCCTATAATGGGATTGAAAAAGCCGAATGGAACCTATAGAATAGTACAGGATTTGAGAAAAAATCGTTGTTCCCTGTTGTCCAATTGTACCCAACCCTGCTGTAATTCTATATCAAATTCCAGGTGAAGCAGAATGGTACACCGTCATCGATTTATGCCATGCATTTTTCTCTATCCCATTACATTCAGATAGCCAGCCATTATTTGCGTTCAGGTTCGGAGAGTGTATTTTGGCATGGTGCCGAATTCCTCAGGGGTACACAGAAAGCCCCTCAATCTTTAATCAGATTCTAAAGAAATCACTGGAAGATTTAAAAATGCCCGAAAAATCTGTGATGGTTCAGTACATTGATGACCTATTGGTGGCATCAAAAACCAAGGAAGCATGTGTTATCGACACAATTGCTTTGCTGAACCATTTAGCAAAAGGAGGACATAAAGTATCACCATCAAAATTACAGTTTTGTCAACAGGAAGTCCAATATTTAGGTCATAAGATTGAAAAGGGAGTGCGAAAAGTAACGACTGAGAGAATAAAAATAATTCAAGGAATGAGAGCTCCAATGACACAAAGAGAGGTAAGAATGTTTCTGGGAATGGTTGGATATTGCCGACAATGGATAAGTGGATTTTCATGAATTGCAAAACCATTACAGCGATTGACAAAAAAGGATATTAAAGATCCTTTTGAATTAAATGATGAGGAAATGAAAGCGTTCAGAGAATTAAAAACGAAATTGTGTGAAGCCCCGGCACTGGGAATGCCTGATTATGAAAAAGATTTTGAGCTGTATTGTAGTGAGAGAGATGGGTGTGCGCTTTCAGTCTTAGTGCAGAGACATGGAAACATGAAAAGACCTATTGCATATTTTTCAGCTGTTTTAGACCCGGTAGCAAAAGCGTTGCCTGGATGTCTGAAAGCAGTTGCTGCTACTTGTGTGAGTCTGGAGCAGAGTGAAGGCATTGTGATGGGATATCCACTGAGAGTATATGTTCCTCATTCTGTAGAAATTCTTTTGACAAGAACCAAAACTCAATACATGACACATAGTCGGCTGACTAGGTATGAAAAAGTAATTCTAAGTGCAGACAATGTAACCATTGACAGATGCACTAACGTAAATCCTTCAACATCATTGCCAGATGAAGAGAGTACGATAAATATGGATGAAGTTGACTATAATTGCTTGAATGTACTCGAGTATTGTACAAAACCAAGGCCGGACATTAAGGACGAGCCTTTAAAAGAATCAGATTATGTATTGTTTGTGGATGGCTCATGTTTGAGAACGAGTGAAGGAGTTTTGAGTGCGGCGTATGCAGTATGCACAGTAGCTGCTATAATGGAAGCATCTTGTTTGAGAGGGTTACGTTCTGCCCAAGTGGCTGAGCTAGTTGCTCTAATTCAGGCATGCAAATTGGGAAAGAATGTTCGAATCACAGTGATCACGGATAGCCAATATGGCTTCGGAGTGGTTCATGATCTTGGGCAGATCTGGCCTCAGAGAGGTTTCTTGACGTCCGCAGGGACTCCAATCAGAAATGGTGAGTTTGTGAAAAAGTTGCTTGAGGCGTTACAGCTGCCTAAACAGATTGCGGTCGTGAAGTGCAATGCACACAAAAATGGGGAAGACTACATAACTGTGGGCAATAGATTCGCAGATGAAATTGCTCAGTATTGTGCCAAAAATTTAGTCTCATTGAACCGAGGCAGAGAAAGAGAGCATGTTTCATGTCCTTTGCTTTTTACTAACCATGTCGAGACATGGGATGAGGTGAGACAATTGCAGGAAGCAGCAAATGATGAAGAAAAAGATAGCTGGATAAAAGTAGGATGCAGGAGAAGGGAGGAGAATGATGTTTGGGTTTATAGAGATGAAAGACCAGTTATGCCTGATAGCATGATTTCTGACATGGCACGGATGTACCATGGACAAGCTCATATTGGAAGAGATGCAATGATCAGACTTTTTAGACAAACCTGGTATAACCCAAAATTCAGAGCCATAGCTGAGAGTCTTTGTCAAAGATGTCTTATCTGTCAACAAATAAATCCAGGAAGGAAGACAGTAGTGAGTCTAGGAACAATAGGACGAGAGGGAGGTCCTTTCACAAGGATGCAGATGGATTTCATTGAAATGCCCCCAAGCAACAGACTAAGGGGCCGATTCCGATGTCGGACGGACTCAGGTCCGTCCGACATCGTCCAGGAGCCGTAACCGACTGACCTGCTGTCGTCGGTTACGGCCCTGCAGATGCGATGCGACCGAACCCTGTTCGGTCGCATCTCGTATACTTCACAATGGGAGCATGCATTCCGAGCGGAATGCATGCTTGCATTGTGAAAAGCAGGGGTGCAGTTCATCCCTGCACTCCTGTGGCCGGCACCCCAAGGTGCCTGCCACCGGGTGCAGGGATCAACAGAGGGGCACCTATGGTGCCCCCAGGCCGCCATTCGGCGGGCTCGCACCCATGGGGGCCCTGCTGGGGCCCCCAAAGACAGTTACCGACTGCCTTTCCGTGCCGGAAAGACCGGCACGAAAAGGCAGTGAAATACTGCCATCGTACTCCCTCGGTCGTGAAGAGGCGGCCGGGGGAGTACTGAAGGATTCCCGGACGGCGGACGGGCTCTCCGAGCCCGTCGTAAGCCATCCGGAAATCCGAGTCGGATTCCTTTCCGACCGAGCCCATCGGAATGGCTCGGTCGGAAAGGAATCCGGCCGGCACGTTCCGATTCGGTCGGAAGGGCTCCGACCATCGTTCGGTTCCCTTCCGGCCGAAATCGGAATCGGCCCCTAAGATATGTTCTTGTGGTCGTCTGTTTGTTTTCTCGTTGGGTGGAAGCCTACCCGACCAGAAGGAATGATGGGGTTACAGTAGCAAAACTCATGCTGAGAGAATTCATCCCTAGGTACGGTTTTCCAGTAACAATTGAAACAGATAGAGGAACACATTTCCAAAATGAATTAATTCAATTAATATGTGAAGCACTTGGTATTAAACAGAAACTTCATTGTGCATACAGACCAGAGGCTTCTGGAGTAGTAGAGCAGGTGAATGGAACGATAAAAAACAGGTTGGGGAAAATGTGTCAAGCCACAGGACTCAAATGGCCAGATGCCTTGCCCTTGGTCTTAATGACTATCAGAAGCATACCTGAAAGAAAGACAGGTCTGAGTCCTCACAAAATAATCATGGGACGAGCAATGAGGCAAGCACATGTACCTGTCAACAAACTGCTGACTATAACTGATGATCTCGTGTTGGATTATTGCAAAGGATTGGCTGATGTGGTACGTTCTGTGTTTCATCAGGTTGGACCGGATGCGACCACTCTCGAAAGAAAACCAGCTCATGATTTGAATCCTGGAGATTGGGTCCGCATAAAAGTCCACAGAAGAAGAAATTGTTTGGTTCCCCGCTGGGACCAACCACGACAAGTGATCCTGGTGACAACCACTGCAGTCAAATGTGCAGGAGTGAAGCACTGGGTACATGCCAGCCACACCATCAGAGTTCCAGATCCTGAAGTTCGACCTGTAAGTCGACATCTGGAAATATCGGATACCAGTTCAGCATCCGATGCAGAAGAAGAAGTAAACAGGGCCCCAGAACCTGAAGATCGACCTGTAAGTCGACATCTGGAAGTCCCAAGCACAAGTTCAACGATAGAAGAAGAGAATGAAATAGCAAAGGTTCCAGAAACTGAAGATCGACCTGTAAGTCGACATTTGGAAATATCAGACACCAGTTCAGCCTCTGATACAGATCACTCAGATTGTGATGAAAATCTGAAAAAGAATTGGAAATTTGATATCATAAAAGAAAAAACTGAGCCAAGAGACAGCAATAGTGAGCAACCAAGTACGAGTTATGGTAAAGATCCTTCAGAAATCATTTTAATAGATGAAGAAGGGATAGTTTCAAATAGAAAGGTAGAAAAATCGGAAGACTATCGAGGAGCAATAGGAACAGATCGGCGAATAAAGGAACAGGGAAATACAGAAACAGATAGAGAGATCGACACAGAATCGGAAGAACCTCGAGGAGGGACAGAAGTAGGTGATCAAGGAAAGAAACAAGGAGGATCAGAACTAGAGGAAAGAGGTGAAATCATAAAGTTCAAGATAAGAGATAATAAAGAAAGGTCTGCATCAGAATCAGAAGAAAGTGGAGAAGAAAGGAAACAGAGATTAGAAACGAGGAAGAGAACTTGGAGAACAGAAAGAGAGGAAAAAGAAAGTGAACCGAAAAGGCCGAGAAAAGGAGATAATTGGCCCCACGAAATTAAAAGATTGAGATACAAGATCTTAAACTTAGATGGAAAGAATGCAGAACAAGTAAATGAAATAACAAGTCAAAAGGAACAAGAAAAACAAGGTGGAAAAAACTTGCAGAAAACAAAAAGAGTAAAGAAAGCAAATCTGAAGTATAAATCGCCTGAATGGCTATATATTGCGCTGACTGATATCAAAGAAGAAGAAATCACTCACGAGAACCCTGAACAAAGCTATAACCAAATGGGTGAAAGTGAAGTGCAACAAGTTTAAAGAAATTTGAAAGAAATTTCTACCGGACTGGACAAAACACCGAATTTGACACGAAAGAGTTCTGAAAAGAACTAAAGAAAGTACCGAACGAGACAAAGTGAGAACGTAGGGTGGCTAAGAGGTCATTTCCGAGGTGTGGTGACACATTTTCTGTACATATTATAAATATAGGTAATAGAACAAGATGGTAGATACTAAAAATAGAAATTTGTAGATGTGAGTTCTTACGTAGATGGTGTAAGATGTGCTTCTTTTGTACTGTATTATTAATGACCATATGGTTTATCTTAGCAATCACCATTCCAATTAGATTAGCTGTAGAAGAAACGTCCATATTAGAGAATAAAACAGAGAAGGAAAAAGGAGCTAACATGCAGGAAACAGCTATATTAAAGGGTAGTGCAGAGTTACATAAAGATAAATCAATAACTGATTTTTCAAAAAATGTTTTTACAAAATTATTATATGAATATGTAGAAACCATGGATGTGAGAGATTGTTATGTTTGTATGCAATTGCCTGCGTCTGTTGCAGAAGGTGTGACCTATCATCACCTTCCTTTGACGTATGGAATAACATGTAGTGTTTTAGCTAGTCTATTTTATAGAACAGGGAGATTAGAATATTATTATACTGACATAGATGAGATTTTTGCAAAGATTCCTATAGTTTCTGAACTAAATAAGGTAAAAGAGGCAAGGACGTTTGGAGAATTTTTCTTAGAAAATAAAATTCTAACATCAGATGATATAGTTAAACACAACCTTACCTGTGAGTTAAGGAAGGAAGAAAAGGTGTTTTTAGAAATGGTTGAAAACAGAAGAGTAAAATTTCAAAGAGAAGTGATAGAAGAGACAAAAACACCTCTTTGGGCGTTTGAGGAAGAAAATAATGACAAGAAAAAGACAAATGCAGCTATGACTTTGGATTGGCCCCAACAGGGAAGGTTGTGCATTAGTAGGAATAGAACAAGGTATGATAACTATTTCGTGGGTTCCAGTGATTTTCGAGACAACTATAACATTTTAGGAGGTTGGGGATTTAAAGGGGGAAAAGATCCAATATTTCCAGGGATCTATTATATTTGTGGAAACAGAGCTTATTACAGGTTGCCGGACCATTGGTATGGCTCGTGCTACTTAGGCCTGGTCTGTCCAAAGATTTTCCATGTAGATAGAAAAGAAAAAGGAACACACGAGATGGGTGAGACATTCACACGTAGAAAAAGGGAAAGTTTTTGAGAAATAGTAGGTGATATTTTTGGAGCATTGATACCAGCAGTGGGAATATCTTTGAATGCATTTAAAATTCGGAAATTATCCACAGTAGTAGATCATTTATCTACAGATACTGCTGGAGGGTTCTTGATGGTTAATACCGAGATGGTTGCCATGAGAGCTATGTTGATGCAAAATCGACTTGCCCTTGACATTCTTTTGGCAAAAGAGGGTGGAGTCTGTGGAATGCTGAAAGTTCAACATTGTTGCACTTACATTCCAGATAAAAGTGAAAATATACAAAAGTATATAAAGAATATTACAAATTTGCACAAGGAACTTGTTCCACTGGAGGTTGAAAATGCCTGGGAGAAACTTGGTAAGAGTTTTTCCTCAGTGTCAAACTGGTTTTCCAAGATAAGTAGTCTTATTATAGGGAAAGTTATGATAACAGCAACAATAATAATTCTAGTAGTATTATTTGTGAGATTCGTTATTATATGTATCAAAAGAAGAAAAAGACAAAAGAAAATAAGATAAATAAAGAAAGAGAAAGAGAGATAAGTGAGATAGAACTGGAAGAACTAAAAGAAAGCATGTATAAGAAAACAAAAAGACAAAATGAAAGGGATACAGTTGTGTAAAACTAACAAAAAGCAAATGGACAAGAAATATGCTATCTGATAAATTGGTGTGACATGAGTTTTTGTGGTGATATTAAAAATCACCAAAGGGGGGAGTTGATGGAGCAGGGTAAACGAGAAAATTTTGAACCCCCTAATATTAACATTAATAATTAATAAAATTGTTTGTTTCAGTGAATAACCAACAACGTACGTTTTCTTTATAAATGTTTTGGTAACATGCCACTTCATGTGCAGACTAATCTACTTACAATTGGTAACGTTCCTAATGCTAACCTAGTGATTTGCGTACTAATTAGAATAATTTTGCATGATTTGTGCTTAGTAGAAAAACTGTATGGTGGCAAAAGAAAGTGGTTGGTAAGTAAGGACTAGCTTTATATGTTGCTTTTGCTAGATAACACTTAGGGCCTGATTCTGATGCGGGTTGGAAAAGCTTCCCAACAGAATCGGTTGGGAAATGGTTTTCGACCCACTCGGATCGGGAAAGTCCGACCGGCGGAGTAGGATGCATCCGGATGCTTCCAGATACGATTTGGTTGAACTCCCATTGACTTCAATGGGAACATTTGTTCCTAACCGCATCAGAATTGGGCCCTCGGTCGGGAAGACACGTTCCCGATACGATTTGGAAGGAGCAAATGCCGTTAGGAGGCCTTCCTAACCGCATCAGAATCAGGCCCTAAATTGGGGTACGTAGAATGATGGGAGGGAAACAAAAAGGCTTATTTTCCTTATTCTTAACTATTTTCTGTTTATTTCTATGATAGTTCGCTTAGGCCTGCTAGGCCGTGCTGTAAAAATGGCTGCTGAGGCAAACAAGCTAGAGTGCGCGTGCGCAAGATGGCTTCCAGGTGAAAGAAAGGCTGTGAACAAAAGCATCACGTGATTGTCTCCAGAGCCTAGGAGATCAAGGTCGTGATGACCTTATTGTCCTAGCGTGTGCCAAGGGGAACTTAGCGAACGAGTGTGAGAAACCAGCAGTGCACCCGTGAATGAACAATGAACTGTTTAAAAATAAAGTATCGGAAAGAAGATACAAATGAAGACTACCAAATGTATGGGTAATGTCCTGAATCCGTGAGAAAGGATGGAACTATGAACATTCCTAAGAAAACTGGTTTGAACAAGGATAGTTATAATGAAATGCATGTCACCTCCAAATGGACCAATTAGAGTGAATCTTGCCCCCAAAATGTAACTTTTCTGTTTAGTAAGCTAGAATTAGGGTATAAGAGGACCTACTCCTAAGTAGGAGGAGCGCTGTTTTTACATATTTTTATTGAGCACTGGACGCTGACGCTGGAGAAGCCACTGCTATTTTTTCTATAGGCCTTTATATTTTAATACGATTAATCTTTTGCTTATAATTTTGAGTGAGAAGGAACGAGAGAGATTGGCGGAAAACCTGTATAGGTGGTCCGTCGAGGAGGCCTGTTTGTAGGACAGACAGTCAGTTTTTGGGAGTTCTATGCTGAGATCTGAATTTAATTGCTGTGACGGACTTTATTTTCCATCTAAAGGGTATGCATTGCAATTTCAATTTATTCTTATAATGATAATAAATGTATTGATCTGATTAATAAAACTGAATTCATTCATGCTTATAAAATTTTAGATAAACTATATTATAATTAAATTTACGAGTCTGTGGTTCTTTAGCTCAATGATAATTGTAAATGTTTAAATAGAGTTTATAGTGATTGAGCTGGTCTTAATCACCATCAACTGATTCCTATTAGTTGGTCCATCGACCAATGAGCGGAATACCTGAGAAATTTAAGAATTATTATGTTGATTTAAATAGGTATCCCGTCTCCTTCCAGCAAATCATTAACTTTTTCTCCTACGGTAAAGGTGGATGTGTTCCAGGGAATATATGGGAGAGTGAATGTTTATTACGGTGTTATGGGCCCCACCGTCATATTGGTATAGTTGTGAAGAGGAATGTTTTTCAACCTGGATGTCAATACCTAAAGGAGAAGAAATTTTATTGATAGCGCTGGATCACCTCCAACCCTTTGCCTTGGACCTAGGTAAGTCACCCCTCTAGCAGGGTGCACTAGCCTCCAGGTGAGGGTACTGTTGCATGATCACTGTTCCCCTACAGTATCCAAGTCCATTCTTAGACCTTGTAAGTGCAGTAAAGCCACAAAGAGTATATGGTTTGAGAGTTGGTCATTACGAACTCCACAGCTCCATAATGGCTTTACTGAAACCAGGGAAGTTTGGTAGCAAACGTCTCAGCACAATAAACCCACACTGATGCCAGTGTGGAATTTAATGTAAAATGCACTCTGAGGGCATCTTAGAGATGCCCCCAGAAAAATGACCTGCCCCGGTATGGTTCCTGAATGGCTGCCTTCCATTTGTCACCACCAGCCAGGTTTCTGGACCTTTAGGTAGAGAGCCTCCACTCTCTGGGTCCAGAAAATAAGCCCATCCTGGGCAGAGGTGCCATGCCTCCTCCCTCAGGATGGGCTGGGTCAACAAAGGGGAAGCTTCAAAGGCCTGCCGCCTTTGTAAGCTGTCCCTACCTTTTGCTGCCTTCAGCAACTGGCTCCCACCGGTTCTGACCCCCACTTTGGGCAGGAGAATCGGCGGGAAAACCAAGCTAGAAGGAGAGGTGTGCCCACCTTTGCCAACCCCACCCCTCAGGTGGGGGAGGCGAGGTGAAGCACACAACTCAGTCCCGTCTTGAAGATGAGGGGACCAAGCCAATTAGAGAGAGGCTCATGCCCCTCTCCCACTGAAGGGTGGCATAATAGGGGGTGTACTCACCCCAAGGAAGGGACCTATTGGTCCCGACCTGCACACCCCTGCAAAAGCCCCTAACTTTAGTATTTAGGGGCGACCCTGAACCATGCCTCCTCAGATTCGAGGAAGAAAGAAGAAGGACCGAAGAGCTGTGCTGACCCAGGAAGAAGAGGACACCAACTGCTTTGGCCCCAGCCCTACCAGCCTGTCCCAACTCCGACCTGCCTACAGCGGAAACCCTGGTGTGTCCAGCAATCAGCAGCCCCCAGAGCCCGGAGGATGTTCCCTGCACTCATCTTAAAGACTCTGTCTCCCGTGAGCACCAGATTTGCTCAACCAAGACTTCAAAGACAGAACCCGGATCCAGGCGGCTCACCGATTCTGCACCACTCTGCACCCGACGCCCATGGCCCGAGTTCGAGTGGCCCAACGCCATGAGGAGGTCTCTCCAACGATCCTGACCTGGTATCTGGTGATCCCCGACCTACCTCAAGCTCTAAGCCGACGCCTGCAGCCTCAACCTGAAGAGTCCCCCGACAGCAACCGGAGCTGGTAAGAAGATCCGATGCCAAAAGACACCCCTGCACCCAACACCCCAGTGCCTTGGGTGGCCCAACCGACGGTGTCCAGGCATCCCCTAAGAACCCAACTTACCTCTCCAGCCAGTGGTCGCCTTCAGAATGCCTCCCTGACCGAGCTTGCAGCATCTTTTTCAAACCAGAGCTGTCCATTGCAAATCACAGGGCTCCCAATGTCTTCTTGGCACTCTGCATCCGTCCACCTCCGTGCTGCTGATGGTGCAGCTGCTTTGCTAATTGTTGCCCCTTCAGTGCTGGTCTTAACCCCAGGAGCTTTTCTCCTACACCCGAGTGACCTGCTTGTTAGCAGCCCCTGACCAAAGGCCCCCTTAGCCCCTTTGGCTAACATTGGGCCCCTGCACTCTGCAACCGGCCTCCCCAGTGCTGCTAGGGATGTGATTTGAGTGCCTAACTGAACCTTGGGGAACCTTGGTTCTAACCCCCAAAAACTATTCTTGCAGGTCGTTTACTTACCTGCAAACCAATAACCCTTCTTTCCCCAAAGGAAACAATGTTAAGAATTTTTGTTCCTAAAAACGTCTCTGTTGAACTGTTTTGTGTGAATGCAAAGTAACTGTGCTTCACACCAAAAAAGAGTCTTACTCACCTTTGTATTGTGGGATCCATGGGGTGAGATCAACGCATATCACCCCGAGTAGTCGGTGTAATCCAAAAGTAATCTAAAAGTATTCCAGAGTAATCTCAATGTATTTTAAACTGTTTTAAAAGCAAATACAAACCTGTAACATTTGCAATTTCATCCACAACTACATTTCCTTGTAAAGGTTTGCATTTGAAAGTATATTTCACTTACCTGGGCCAAGTCCTGCTTGGTTCTACAAATAAAACATAAGTATACCTTTTTTATACTTACCTAATTGGTCTGGATTCTGTCTCTGAGTGCATGCAATTAGCCTTGTTTTAGTCAGTACAATAAATGCTTAACACACCCTCCTGATAAGCCTAACAGCTCAACCACACTACCACAAAGAGAGCTGTTAGTGATTATCTAATTTAGCCTCTGCTATACCTCTAGGGATCCCCTGGACTCTATGCACACTATACCTTACTTTGGTAAAGTATATAAAGAGCCAGCTTCCTACACATACCCAGTGCAATGAGACTGTGGGGTAGGAGATCAGTGTATAACCTGAGGGAAGAATAATAATGCATTACATGCAGATCACCTCCTTAAATTCTGTCTTGGGTATTATTGATATAGGCGGCATATAGGTTTATTCAGAAGGCAGAAATTTCTGCTACACTGTAGGCAAAATCTGAGCATGTTTCTGAACACGTTTCTCTACCCCCATGGGTCCAAATAGAAGTAGACCTTCTAAAATCTATTATACCCATTAATGCCTTAGGAAATTAAGCATACCAACGCTCAACACTACCTAAATATTATTAACGACTCTGTCTCTGCACTCAAATTCCTTGACAATAGACTTACCAGCAAGATAAAAGACTCCGCACTGGCAGCTATTTGCGGCAATCCTTACATAAAAGTAAATGGTAAAATGGTGTACTGGGCAGAATGGTTGGAGAAAGGAATTATTTACATTAAAGACCTCGGCTCCCCAGACAATCCCATCTCCTTTGCCAACTCAGAGACTTAATCTAGATTTTTACAGATTCCTTAGGCTCAGACCTGCCATAGGCAAGCTAAAGAAACCACACACACCGACCTTTTCTCACTTCTGCACAAATTAACCCTTCAGGGAAACTCAGTCACAACAAATGATAAAATATTTCATAAGGGCAATGAAAAATAATACTTACATACTGAAAACATTTTTAACATTTTTGGTACCTCAAAGGTATGCTGTACAGTATGTACATAAAGAACAGGAGGATTAGCTGCCATCTTTAAAAAACACCAAATGCAGAACTTTGCCTTCGCTGTGCAGCCAACCCTGTGAGGTGGAAGAAACCTAGATTTGTCACATCTATTGCTGAGTCCACTGTAGCAGCTGATGCCCTCTCCCCTTCAAGGACAAGTGCTTGGCTGCCTGTTTTTGTCTTCTAGTATGAGATCAACATTTGGAGATCATTTCTACCTAGAACAGCTATAGTTAGACACTGATTGATACGGTTGCCATTGATGACAACCTCTTCCCACAGGCGACCATCTTTTGAAGTTCCCTGTCCAAGAAAGCAAAAGCAGTGTTTTTTACCTTCTCTGGGCTACACAGTCCATCATTGGGTGCCCAACTTGGCATGTCAGAGTGTTGTCTGGTGCTTTGTATTTTTGGTCTAGTTTCAGGATGACAGCAACTATTGTTACCAGTATTTGCATTAACTTTAATACTTCTTGCTAGAGTATATAAGTGGTATGGCTTTAATGGATTTCCTAGCTGGGTACCTAAAATCGTGTAAGATATCGGTATCTCTGCTTGTTGTTGCAGGTAATTTGTACCACTTGAAAGCATTTTCTATCAGAACAAGGAACCTGACAATGTCATTCGGTAGCGAGTATACTGGTAGACGCATAGTCGCTTTTGTAATTATCCCACTCACTTCCTCCAGGCATTGGACCGTCTGGTAGCTATCCTTTTCCCACAGCATCTTAATACTTATAATCATCTGATGTGTTCACCTCAATTGAAGTTGGTGGTGGGTCTGCTGTACAGGAGACATTTCCTCTGCTGACTGGTGAGGCTCTATCTGACGCTGTGGTACCTCAGGAGGAAGAGAAAATAGATTTTGGAGGACTCATGCAGTTGGTGTGAAGACTGGGTAGATGGCTCATTGTAGTCCTCGTAGTCTCCTTCAAAAGGGTCACAGTGGCTTTCATAGTGGCCCAATTTTCTTGCTATTCATCTGCCCCAAGTCTTGGATAATTAGGCTGAACTTGTAGTTGTGAATTCGGAGAGTAGTGTGGTGAACTACCTTGTCCTGCCTCTGTATTTTGGTATTTCACCTTGAGCTAGCCTTGACTGCATGCAGGTCCAAATGTATCATATGGATCTTACTTATCTTCTGGTTGTATCTCTAGCAGCTCTGCAGGTGGCAGAGGTAGGATCTTGCTTGTGGACATGTCTCGTTAGATTGTTAATGGACATCGCTCTTTTTCGTGTCTTTAGTTCTGGCGTTGATGGGAGGTGTCATCAAAGGGCTCATTGATGGAACTGTGTTGGCGAGTAGTACAGTTGTTGATAGCACACTCATCTACAGACTCATTGACTGTAGTTTCTCCTTCCTTGTCATTGATTTTTTTTGTTTAAATCTGTTTTTATTTGTTTGACATGAGTAACATAGGTATGACAGACAACATACATTCGGTTTTCTATTATGTATACAGTTCTCTGTTGTGTGTTGGCATACAGGTCACGAGACTATATTAATTTAAAACAGTTCACAATTTCAATATCTATGTTGTTCTTAGCCCGTCTACCCAGTAGATCCATCTACTCAGTGCCATCCAACTGATCAGAGGTCGTGCATTGGTTCAGATATTTTTGCCGACGTATCGTTGTGTATAGTTCTTATAGTTCATACCGTATGAGCTGTGAAACAGTTGTTAAAAGTTGATACAACGTTAAAACAATATTGCAACATTAACAGCAGCCATATTGTGGACCGACACAGTCCCTTCGCTTCTATTAAGTGTTTCCCCTCCTGAGCACCTCAATTGGAAATGTCCCTCCTTTTATATTTCTTCGCGTTTTTAGCCTTCTCATCTTCGTCTCATGTTATGCGTGTATGTGTGGAACCCTACGGTGTGGTCTGCACAGGGTATCGACCTCCGGTCATTATTCCTGTCTCTCCTGCTCGGGTTGACTCTCCACATTGTCCCCATCCCCATTTTGTAAACTGTGGTATAGTCCCTCCCATCTATCTGCTATGGGTTCCCTTCGTAGTCCCAGTGTTTCTTCCCTCCGGATTGCAATTCCCTCTGCCTTGGCCCATGCTAGCAGGGAGTATCGCCAGGCCTGTATGTGCGGTGAGTCCCTTGCTTTCCAGCGTTTGGTCAAAAGCCGTTTAGCTACAACGAGTCCCAGATCGAGGAACCGGGATGTAACTTTTGTGGCTGGGGTTCTCCTGAAGTGGTGGAGTAGGGCTACAGTCCATTCAGGGGGTAAGTCGCGGCCTGTACATTGCTGTAGGGTGTCTCTGATTTCGCGCCAATATGTGTGTATGTTGGGACAGCTCCACAGCATGTGTATCAATCCTGCCCCCAGTGTATCGCATCTAGGGCACGCTGCATCATTTCGGTTGAAGTATTTATTTATCAGCTCAGGTGTGAGGTACGCTCTATGGACAATGAATAGTTGTATTTGTCTGAATCTCATATTCCTGGGTATGCACACTGGGCTTCTGAGGATCTTCTCCCATTCCTTATCTGCTAGTTGTCGCCCCAAATCCAGTTCCCACTTTCGACGGAGCGGATCTAGGCTGATCGCTACATGCATTCGGAGTGACGATGCAAACCAACGAACCAGGTGTCTTCCCCGTCCCATAACATGAAGATATTGTATTGTGAGGTGCTGCTGCGGTTCCTCGGTTATGTCCCCCCAGCTAGCTACTAATGTCGCCAGTAATGAGCGATGCATGAGGAACTGCCCTGGCGGCAACCCTTCCTCCGTCACCAAAGATTCATATGGTATTAGCGCCCCGTCTCTGTACAAGTCCCCCAAGGTTTGTACCTCCGCTGCCCCCCACTCCGCTAGGGCATTGGCGGAGAGCATCCCCAGCCCGCTAGGGGGTATTGCAGGCGCATACGGGATAATGTGCCTAGTAAGATATAAACACCTACGATAGCACCTGTATGCCACTGCCAATAGCAGCGGCTTCGGCCTTTTTTGTCGGGCAGCAGGGTGGAAGAGGTTACTTATTTGTTCCAATGTGTGTGGTGGCAGCGTGGTCGCCGTATCATCTCTGTCCCTGTCAGCGAGCCATCTGGCAATCCATTGTAGTTGGGCAGCGAGATAGTAGTGCTCGAAACAGGGCACCGCCAGGCCTCCCTTGTCAGTCGGTAGGCACAGCTTTGCCAGTGCTACTCTGTGTCGCGCAGCCCCCCATATAAAATCTCTGAGCGTTTTAGTGAACGCAGTGAAGAAGGCAGCCGGTACGTAGAGGGGCAGGTTTACAAAATAGTACAAAAGTCTGGGAAGGATCACCATCTTGGTCAGGGCTACTCTGCCTGTTACCGTCAATGGGAGCGTCCCCCAGAACTTCATTGCGACCGGACCGCCGTCACTGCTCTCCCCAGATTACCATCTAGCAGATCTTGCGGTTGGCGATATACCTGGATCCCCAGGTAGCGGAAGGTGTTCTCTTGCCACTTTACCCGCACGCCGCCTAGCTCGCAGTCTGGATCGTGTAGTCTTTCCCGGTACGCGTAAAGACAGGATTTATTTACATTGACTCGGAGCCCCGAAATGTCCGCAAATTCCTGTAGGATGTCCGCCAGTTGCGGCGGTATGTTATATACATCACGTATATAAACCAGTAGGTCGTCTGCATAGAGGGATACATGGTGCACCGCATCTCCCAGAGGTATACCCTCCCCCACTATGGCTCGCAGCCTCATCGCCAACGGTTCCATGGCCAGCGCAAACAGTAAGGGCGACAGGGGGCAACCCTGTCTGGTACCCCTGCACACTGGCACAGCGTCAGAGACATACGGCCCCAGTCGTATACGGACCACAGGAGATCTGTAGAGCAGGTCGACCATCCGGAGGAAGTCAGGGCCCAGTTCGTATTGGAGGAGAACCCCCGCCAGGTATCCCCATTCGAGGCTATCAAATGCCTTTTCCAGGTCCAGCACCAGGCATCCGGCCCTGGGCCAGTTCCGCGCGCTGTGGCCACTCTGAAAAACCGTCTAAGGTTTAGCGACGTGGACCGGTTGGGGACAAAACCATTTTGATCAGGGTGCACCAATGTCGGGACCACTGGTGCCAAGCGTTCCGCCAGGATTTTGGCGAGGATTTTACAATCCACGTTAAGCAGCGCCAGGGGTCTATACGATCCTAGAGATGTGGGGTCGCGGCCCGGTTTTAACAGGGACACCAGATACGCTTCTCGCATTGAGGGAGGCAGCGCTCGTTCCTCTAACGCTTGGGCGTACAATTTATGCAGGGGCTGCACCAAGGACTCGCTGTAGGCTTTGTAGTATTCGACCAGTAGTCCGTCCGGGCCTGGTGTTTTCCCGGATGCCATCTTTCCTATCGCGTCTCCGATCTCCTCTAATGTAAGAGGGTCATTAAGTGCGCCCTGTTCAGTAGCTGAGACCACGGGTAACTGGGTCGATTCTAGGAATCTCTCCAGGTCGGTAGCGGAGCACTGTCCTCGGGAGCGGTACAATCGCGTATAGTGGGCCGTCATTGCCTTGTGTATTTCGCTTTGTGTGTGTACTAAGGTGTCATCCGGCAGTCGTATGGCGCTAATTGGTGACCGCTTCTCCTCCTGAGTTAACAGCCAAGCAAGCAAGTGACCAGCCCGGTCCGCCGAGGAGTGTGTGCGTGCCGTGTGAGCCGTATAATTGTGACATCGCAGCCGTTCCAACAGTTCCGCATGTTGAGTGCGTATCCCCGCCAGTTGAGGTGGGCCCTCATCCCCTTCCACCGTCCCGCCCTCACACTGCAGCAGCTGTGCTTCTAGACGGGCAAGAGAGAGCGACAGCTGTCTGTGTATATTCCATGTGGCCCCTAGGCAGTGTCCGCGAACAATTACCTTAAGGGCATCCCACTCCACGAGAGGACTGCTCGCCGTGTCTTCGTTGAGTTCTAGATATGTGAGTTTAGCCGTCCCTAGTGAGGCGCGAAATTCTGGGTCTTCTAGCGCGGCTACCTGAAGCCGCCATGTGGGTATAGGGGCTGGTCGGCATTCCAACCTAGTTGGATCCGTAATGGATTATGGTCTGAGTGTGTCCGCCCCATGTATTCCGTCTGCATGACTAGTGGGAGTAAGGACTGGGACCCCACCACCCTGTCCAACCGCACATGAAGGTCATGTACCGCCGAGTAATGAGAGTATATGCGCGTGTCAGGGTGTAAACGCGCCATATATCCACCAGTGCCCAGTGTGCTAGCCAGTCGGTGAGTTTTTGCGCATTGGAGGTAGCAGGCGTCTTGTGGAGGGGAGGGTAAGACCTGTCTAGGTTCACGTTGAGTACCGAATTAAAGTCTCCTCCCAATAGCCATGGGATCCCAGCATATGGAGTCAGGGCCAGTGACAATCTTGTCAAGAAGGATGTCTGATCGACGTTCGGGGCATATATCGACCCTATCAGTATTGGTTGACCATTTAGTGTCCCCCGAACCAGAGTATACCTTCCTTCCTGGTCAATTACTGTGTCGTCGCTGACAAAAGGGACCCCCGCCTTCACCCAGACCAGTGTGCCTCTCGCATGCGCAGAATAGGTTGTGCCATATATCTGCCCTCTCCAGCGTCTACGGAGCCTCTCAAGTTCTGTCTGTGTCATATGCGTTTCTTGCAAGAGGGCTATGTGGGAGGAGTGTCTTTGGAGGTATGCAAATATGGAGTATCGCCTCGAGGGCGTGTGCATACCCCGTATGTTCCACGTAACTACGTTAGCTGTTGTCATCGCTAGGGCGGTAGGGTCGTCGCCTCAACCAGCGTATGATATTTGTCAGCGTGTCTCGGACTGGGGTGTGAAAAAGTGTGTCAGTCAGCTGCAACCAGACCTGTGGGTCAACTTTAAACATTTAACTCGTGGGGCGAACTTCACAAGGAAGTCCGTCCAAACTTAGCACTACTTAACAAGTATGAACTATTACTATATACTGCCTGGTGGGGTCGTGTGTTTGAACAGTGTAGCAGTTCGATTACCCCCTTTTGCTGCATATAGTGTGAACGCCATCCAGTTAATTGCTCGGGATAACGTGTTGAGTCCGCCCCAGGCGTGGGTCTGGGCATCCTCCCTCATGGTCCGATTGTGCCGCTACAGGAGCACCCGCAGCGCGGTCACACATATTATTTGTTACCTTCTGGGTAGCCATCTATAAATGTCTGCCGACCTCCAGCGCTCAGCGGCCTCCCCCCTCCCCCAGCGCCCCACAGAGACAGTTCAGTTCATAAGCCTCATTGTACTTGCGTGGGCACCCCACAGCGTTTTCCAGCTTCCCAGCTTCCCATCAGATGATCCCATCAGCGGTCTGGGGAGTTACCACTGGCAGGCCAGCATCGTCTGATAGCACGGTGGAGGGCGATGACGCCCCACTGACCACCGAGGAGTCTCGTCTGCTTGCTCCCAGATGCTCTTTACCATGTGGCGTTCCGAGTGTCGCAACCGCTTCCAGTACCTCACGTCTCTCCATTCTGCTTCTCTCAGGGCTTGGGGCCGCCGCTCCCGGTTTAGCGTAGCGTGGTGCTCCGCGTCGTCCCCGTCGTCGCGGCCTTCTATTTGTGGTTCTTTCGCCGTCTGATCCCGATGGTCTTTTTCCCGTCCATAGGCCCGACCCTTCGAGCCAATCCCAGGCCTCTGCGGGGGTGTCAAAGAATCAGGTCTCTCCACGTGCAACCACTCTCAGCCGAGCTGGGAAGAGGAGGGAGTATGGTAGCTCCAGTGCTCGTAATTGGCGCTTTACTGCCATGTAGTTGCTTCTGCGGCGCTGTACCTGGGATGTATAATCGGGGAACATCAAGACTCTGGTGCCATTTACTTTGAGGTCCTCCACTTTCTGGTTTCACGTAACACTGCATCTCGGTCTCGGTAGTTGAGGAGTCTAAAGAGGAGTGGGCGAGGCCTGGCGCCCGGTTGTGGTCTCTGTGCTGGCACCCGATGCGCCCTCTCCACAACAAACTGCTGTGACAGTGTTCCTGGGGGCATCAGTCCCCTCAGCCAGGTCTCAACATGCTGCTCCGGGTTCCTCTCTTCCTCGCCTTCTGGCAGGCCCACCACGCGGATGTTGTTGCGTCGGGAGCGTCCCTCCGCATCTTCAATTCTATCTTCCAAGGCATGCATGCGATCCATCATGTCTTGCAGCGCCGCAGCATGGCTATGGGTGACTGGTTGGAGTTCTCTGATTGCCTGTTCGTGAGTGGCCACCGTTTCCGTCAGTTTCCGGTGGTCCGCGTGTAGGAGCGTGAAGTCAGATGTCACTTTATCTATTCGGGATTCCAGGGATGTCCTGGTGTTGTCGAGCGCTGTCCCGATTCTTTCTACTGCGGTGAGCACCGTGTCTAACTTGGCGGCCATCGCCGCGGTCGTTGGCTCCGTCACACCGTCTTCACGTATCCTGTCGGCTTCCATCCCCCCTGTTCGTAGTGGCCCCTGCTGGATTTTCGCCCGCATTCGGCCCATCACAAGCTGCTGCGCCGTTAGCATCTGCCTTCGGATCAATGCTGTCCAATCTTCTTCCGGGCGGGACCGTTATTCCTTGAGCCCCAGCGGTATATCACCCCACGGTTTACAGAGGTTTACCCAGCCTCGTCGTCAGGCTGCAGTCGCTATTCTTCGGGTGACCACCACGCAGTTAGCCGCAGAGAGTTTCCTCTCTTTAGCAGCCCCTTCGTAGGCGCCCAGTTGCAGTGATTCAACCCAGAAGTGGCATCCTGTGTCAGTTCCTGGGACTGGCTGTCTGTGTATTTTCTAGGGCACCTCGGATGTCCTCAGATGCACTCTAGTTCCCCCGCTGGGAATGCTCGACGGAGAGCTGGTCTGCAGGCCTTCCCCTCATTAGGCGCCCGTTTCACTATCTGTGGGGTAATGCGCCCTCTGTCATCTAGTATGCTTTCATACGTCACTAGTTTGCGTCGTCGCTATCAGTGCGGTGTAGCAATCATACTTGCGCAACGGGCCCAGCGGTATGAAGTTGCCTGCTCGTTGGTCAAAGGTGGGTGGGCGCTAGAGCGTGCGTGTGGTGTATCTGCTCCCGTGTTCAATCTTCTGGTTGTTGCCTCTATCTGGTGCGGACGTGGAAGGGGCCCGCTCGTGTCTGCTCGTTTGGTAGCGGAAGGAAAGTTCTCTCTCAATGTCTGACCGTCCTGCGCTCCAGCGTCAGGCCTGCTGGTCTGTAGGCGTATGCGTAGACAGTCCTGGGCGTCAGACGTCCGCTGTTGTGTGAGGAGGGGGGACGGGCCCGCCGTATACACAATGTCTCTGCGCTCCCACCACCGCTGCGCGGGACACTTTGCGCTCCCTTGTTTATAATTGGTCAGGCTTGCCAGTCTTCCACCATCTCAGTCAGCAGGGCAACTGTTAGGCAGGTGTTGCTCCAGCTTCCACCCCGTCTGTAAAAGTGAGGCTCAGGCACGTGTCACTGTCCCGCCAGGGCTGCTGTCGCTCACCCCCACCACGGCTCGTGCAGCCGTTTCCCTTACAGCAGTGGCCGAGGTCCACCTCAGCAGCAGCACCAGTCGGGGGAGGGGGGAAGAGAGTCACAGGCAGGCTGTGTGTTGCAGTGCTTATACAGCTGCTTCCTAGTATGGCTCTTTTATGCAGCTCCTGTAGTGGTGTCTCAGGGTGGCTTAGTCTCGATAGGTGCCTTTTGGTGGCACTCACATGAACCAGGCGAGCCTCACGGGGGGACGAAACGGAGAGGTGTCCGGCTGTATAGCAGCGCCTCGCTGACAGCTCGGCAGGGTGTATGGTGTGGGCCTGTATCACATGGGCAGCACTCGCAGGTCCCAGCGCTCCCGCAGCGTGCAGGGTGCGATGGCAGGCGTCTCCCGGGACACGCTAGCGGCGGTAGGTTGCGGGAGCAGGCAGAAGTTCAAGCAGGGGCAGGCCGCTCACTTAC
Organism: Calotriton arnoldi; assembly: GCA_963921515.1. NCBI lineage: Eukaryota > Metazoa > Chordata > Amphibia > Caudata > Salamandridae > Calotriton > Calotriton arnoldi. Next base: position 477,306 of record CAWUFW010007128.1, read on the forward strand.
TTGCAGTTGTGGTGTTCTTCTCAGGGGGCCACCAGGCCGCTTCAGTAGTGCCCTTCCCTCGTACGCGGCAGGCATGTGCCAACAGCAGCCGGCCACGATCCCCGCACAGCAAGGGGGCACTCGTAGACTCAGGATAGTGGGCCTTATGATCGGCCAGTTATGTCCGTTTCATCTGGCGGTCTCGCGGCCCCAGGCGCGCACCTCATGGGCCGCAGTCGCAGGCCGCGGCGTCTCGTCGCTCGTGCACACCTACCCGCCGAGTCCTCGCAGGGTCCGTGGTCTCCGCAGCTGAACGTGGGGGGGGGAACGCTCAGGCACCGGCCACCAGCAATCCTTTTCCGCCGTAAGCTCTGCTACCTCGATGCTGGCCGAGGAAGTCGAACACTCTGCCTCCGTCTAGAGCGCTCACTTAGATGCTCGGCAGCGCACCTTCCAGCTTCAGATCCCACGGGATCGCAGTCGGGGCTTATCAGTCACATCCGTGGGTCGCCACCACTCAGGCACTCCCGCAGCGGTGGAGGGCACCCGGATGGCGAGGGATACCAGTGATTATCAGGAGAATAAGGGGTTGTGGGGACGGAGCGCTAACAAGTTGCGTCCGCCATGTTTGGCTGGCTGGCCACGCCCCCCTCCTTCCTTGTCATTGATGGTGTGTTGATAGATGTATGTGCAGGTGTCTTCATTCTGGTTGACTGAAAGGTTGTCAACAGATGGGGAGATTTTCAATGATGCTTTTAGTTTTTTTGGCTGAGGGAAAGCCGGTGGTGGCATTGATGATAAAGATTTGCCTTTCTTCCTCTCTTGCACAATTGAAGGAGAGGTTTATATGTGTGACTTTTTGAGAATCTTTTTGTGAATCTTTGCTTGTGTCTAATATTACTTGCCGACTATGTTGTCTGTAGAAGATGACTTTTTTTGTGTCTTTGATTTATCCGGGGTGGGGGATATGTTTTTTTCAGCTGCACAAGGGAAGCTCTCATCCTGAGAAGAGGGGGTATCAATATCCATTTAGTTTTTGAAGCAGCCTCAACAATCGTCCCTCATGGTCACTGAAGGTTTTGGCAGAAACTTTCCTGCAGACCTTACGGTCTTTTATCTTATACTCTCAGGAGATGCAATACATGCATTTCCTTTAAGGTCAGTGTAGACCCTCATTTTGTCATATGCTTCACAGACCTTAAAGAGGCTACTTTTTGATGTTCTTTTAATGGTCAGAAAAATATTTTGCCACACCTAATCCAGAAGTATTAGTGGAGATTTCAATACACGTATACAGTCACACATAAACAACACACACTAACATACCCCCTTCCCATTCCATTATCCCCACACCCAAGAAAATAGATTTTTTAACTAAAGCGTAAACAGATCTGTCTAGAGAGGGGGCAAAGCTCTGAGACCCTATTTGTACACAACATGTGGCAGAAAAATCTGAAGTGAGATGGCCTCCGGAAGAGCTGCGGTTCACAGCACTCCCACCTTATTGGCTTGAATTTGAAGCCTTTTTCAATGAGGTCAGTAGGCTATTGAGGTAACTTGGATTAAGATCTCATAGGCCGAGGAGGACTTGATGCTGCTATTAGAAAATGTCAGTGGGACTCCTATCACAACAATGAGGAATGATTAAAGCAAGTGAATCTATGAAAGATACAATGCTGGAGAAATATTATTTACTCAATTATACTAGTACATTTAGGGTCTAATTATGATGTCAGTCGGTAAGCCTCCCACCGCTCTTCTGAGGCCTACCGACCGATATTGTGGGTTTACATTCTGACCACTGAATTACAATGTCGCCGGTCGGAGTGTAAACCGGCCGGTCAATCCGACTCGGTTCCGACGGGCTCAAGGAGCCCGTCGACCAGTTAGAAACTGCTCAGAATCCGTTAAGGACGGCGTTTCCGCCATTGGGATTATGATGTCAGTTTCTGACAGCCTTTTCATGTCAGCCTTTCCGACATTGAAAGGCTGTCGGAAAGCGACTTTGGTGGCTCCCAGCAGGGCCCCCATTCCTCTGAGGCCTACAGTTGTGGCCCTGGGGACACCTAAAGTGCCCCCCTGAAAATCCCTGCACCGTGTGGCAGGCACCATGATGTGCTTGCCACACGGTGCAGGGATTGCCACAATTTCCCATTTCTCAATGGGAGCTTGTGATGCAGGCGGTATCCGCCCACCGCACAAGCTCTCATAGAGAAATGGAAGTTTGCCACCGCACCATGTGCAGTCGCATCGTAATGAGGTGTGCGGAACCGCCGATCTATGGTCGGTCGATTCTCACACTGAAACGGCCTCCGACCTACATCGTAATGAGGCCCTTAGTTTATAGTTGAGTTTTTCTTCTTGGTTCAACAGAGCCATTATCAAATGTTGTTGGCTTCATTCTGTACTACTGCTCATAATATACATTGACAGACATTTTTTCTGATTTTCTGGTGTAATGCAGATGGGTTTAGGGTAATACTTGGTGGCTTTTCCCAGTTCCTAGCTCGAGCTAGTCAGCTGCACTACCCATGTACCAGCCCTGTGGTGTTTACCCTATCAGGTATGTGCTTTTCACCTTTCTGTTTATTTCCGGGATTATTTGGCCCTTGCTAAACCTATCCATTTTCAGGACTCTACCTCTGTGACTTAGGGGAAAGTGAGCAAACCATCTACCAGGATGATTTTAAGGGCTCAACCTCTGATCAGGAAGGCACTTATCCAAACATATCACACGTCTGTTTAAAATAAATTGCAATTGTTTATAGAAATTTTAATATTCAGACAGGCACAGAACCAGAAAAAAAAACACCAAATCAGCCAGATCTTTTTGACTAATCTACCAGTTGATTTAGAAATTAGAATCTGTAATACATTTTATTTAGGCACTATGGTTACTCATTTTGTTATGGACCAGAGCCATTAGCCCCTTTTTGGGATCCAATTTAGGAATCGGGAACTCAGAAGTCAACATGCAGTCACACAAACGCACTAGCCAGGAGAAATCAGCATAGACCAATTCGTCAGAAGTCAAAGATCACATGTGAAAGTCCTCCATAGACCTCAAGACTAAAGACTCGTCTGTGGCTTGAGCGATATTGATATACTGTTTGTACAGATCCCTTTATACAACCTATGATATAAAACTAGGTATTTCTTTACATTCACACATCAAATTATGCAATAGAGACCTCTTCAAATATTCCATTGGGAAGCAACATTTTAAACAAACTTGCAACAGTTGTATAGTGTGCCTTGGTTCTTTGGACTCTATCCGTCGTTAGTCTGAACATAGTATACTTGGAAAAATAACAGGGTGAAACATATGGCTACATTATGATTTTAAATACATTTTGGGCAATTATTGCTTCTGAAAACAATGGTGAACTATGTTGGAGTAGAATGTTCTACCCATCTTTGACGTTGTAGGGCAGGTATGAAACTCACTAAGAACCATTCACCACTACAGTCTATAAGAAGTGTTCTCTTCACTTGCTGTATCAAAATATCTCATTTTTGAAATTACAAATTTAGCAATGAAGAGGTGTGGCTTGCTACAACATAATCTGAAAATGGCTGTCATTTTCCAAAGCAACCTATCAGCTTTGGTTCATTCAGAAATGTAAAATAATTCATTACTTTCATTCTCTAGTTCTACTAACATTTTCATAGTTCAAAAGCAACCGATACTTTGCATGTATGTCTTCTATATAAATCATGTCTATACTTGCTATACTACGCATGTTTGTGCTTGTATGGTGTCTGACATCCATTTTGAGTTCAGTTTGCAAGGCCTTTAAACTACATAGTTCCATGACCTATTTATTATGTCGTATATTTTGTGTATTTGTAAGATAAATATTTTGATCAACACTGATAAATCTTCTACAGCAATGTCTGCATATTTAATTGCTGTGTACTATGGTAAACACTTTAAAAAAATAAAGAAACACAACCTTACCTCTACAATCTTTTCAATATTTTGTGTACAAGCTCTGGTTGTATGTTATTTTGACTTTCAAAGAATTGTTATTTCCAAATCTATACTTTTAAACATTTAAATATGCTACATTGAGGTGCAGCTATTGTCGTTAAAATTGTGCACAAACAAACATAACTTATCTCTCTTACTGAGGATTACAGACAGAATCTGGCATGGCTACCATCTGACAACCATTTGAATTCATTCAACTCTTAAATACCTTCCTTCATCAACTTTGAAAGTCATTGATGAAAAACTTAAACATACACAGCACATGATTTATGATACAAGTGATTTTAAACAGTAGTGTGCAGCACTATGAATTCTACCCCTGAGGGCAGACAAATAAGATGCACAGCTATTATTACCTCGATCTGTGTAATTCATATCAAAGTAAACTTGCATCTTTATTGTGTCGAGGGATGGACTTATCGTATCGAGCAGTCTGTCCACGCAGAGCTATAAAAGAAATACAAAAAAACTGTTCATCACACTTTAAAGAAAAGTAAATCCATACTCATTAGATGATGCAACTTTTTCTCCATTCCAGTTCCTACAGCTCTTCTGGTCTTCCATTGAGGCATTGGTACAGCGAGAAGCAGGATCTGGTTTTTTCAACAGATGTAGAGTGTACAGAGCAGCTGTTTGTGATAGGCAGCCCTGTGCTGCTGCAAATGATCAGCAGTCAATTAAGTCTCCTGAATTTACAGAGGAGTTTCGGGTCGTCTGCAGTACAGTGGGCGTGGTGCGCACTGTGTGCTCAATGAAATCTTATATCAACAAGTATTTGCAATGCAATAGGTCTCGCATTTGCAAGAGTTTAAGCTATTGGCATTATAAATGACAATGCCTTTTATTTATCTGTTTTGATAATTAACACATAAATAAAAGGCATTGTCATTTACAATACCAATAGCTCAAACTCTTGCATTTCAAAGTAGCAGCCGCCATTGTCCGGGCTGCTTGGAAAGTGAAAGCGCGCATGGCACGCTGAATGTTGCAGGAAAGCATGTCATGCCTGCAGTAGGTGGAACTCATTTAAGAAAATAGTGCTTACAGACTAAATAAGACGTACTGTGTAACAACTGAAGTAAAAGGGCCAGCCCTCATGGGAGGTTACAAATGAAGACAAGGCGGTACTAAGGAGGGACTAACAATCCTATGAACGAATCAGAAGCCAGCATTTACTAAGGACAATGACACAAGTCAATGACAAATATGGGCGGAGAGTGGGCGGGGCTTCAAATCCAAACTCGAATACAGCATACCTCGCAGAGCAGCGCATGCGCTGCCCAGGCTCGACCTAAAAATGTGGGCAGCAGGACAGGCAGCCGCACAAAACTATACCACATTATGGACTAGTTTAGGAGTGAGTAGGCTCTCTGGCCATACAACCCATACCGTATTCTATACTTTCACCTGCCTTTTACTTCTAATCATTTATATAGAATAATTGAGTTTTTCACCAATCTTCCTTCCGCCTCAGGACCAACTTCTTTGCCAAATCTCCTCTTTTTCCAAGCACATACAAGTAATATTTTGTTGAGAACCTATTTCTGGTGTACTTTTGCTGCAAAAAAGCTGCAAAATACTTTCATGTCGAGGAATTTAAGAAGAGTCCTAATAAAACTCATATTCAAATATTAGTATGGCACTGGAAACGGGACTGGGATCTTTTCTCAGGAAATCAAAGCAGGGTTTCCCTGAATTTGAAAAGAGATGGTTCACCACACAGGTCTAGAGGTAAGGTGCTCCAGAGCACAGCAACTCCAATGGAAACATCTCTGTCTCTTTATGTCATAATATGGACCTTAGGGACAAAAGAAATTGACACACACATCGAAGACCCATAGAAGAATCACTATATGGATAATGATCATGGCCTGTTTCAGGATGGGTGTCAGTGCCGGCTTTTGGGTGGTGCGAGCAGTGCCACCGCACCGGGTGCCAAGGTCAGGGGGGCGCCATTTGTGCTCTGAAATCGGCACCAGTCGCAGTGCCCAAAAGCCTGCACTGTTGAACACTGTTGTCCCTCTTTCTTTTCCACAATGTTAAACTTCGTAGAAATAGAAGAGAGAAAACAGTGTTAAACAGCCAGGAGGCACGATTGTATGCCCACCCACAGGCTGCAGTTAAATATTTGCTTTGCTGGGGGGGCGCTAGAGGGCGCACGGCAAAATGGCCGCACTGGTGTGAGGCTCTGCCCGGCCGAGCCGACATCCGACCATTATCTGCTGCCATACGGGGTAAAAGTGCCCGCAAACCACTGGAGTGCTTCCCGGAACCGGAGCGACACCATATGGCAGGATTGCTGGGCCGGCGGCATCGTTGGGGACACGCTGGCGGCGATTGAAAGTGAGGAGGCTGCCACTGAGAAAATGGCGACCGCTGCTCGTAAATAGGCCTCCCTGGGCCGGCATGCTGTGCGACCGTCCTGCAGCTGTCTCCTGTCCATAACGACGCTGTGCGCTGGACTCTGCTGCAGCGGCGCCCCCCCCCCCGGTGATGCCGGGGGCCCAGTGAGGGAACTGTGCAGTGGTGCGGCGGAACACTACTCGACTGCGGGGCCTGCAGCTGCGGAGGCGCAATCGGCAGTACAGACATTGGCTGCGACTACCTGTGGACTCGGATGCCCATCGGCGCCGGTTGCGGTGAGTGGGGTGCGCGGCTGGGCCTGGGCTACAGCTGCGTAGGTGGGTGCGGACCCGGGCCTGGGCTGCGGCCTGCAAGCTGTGGCTCGTGCGGGGCATAGGGGATTTTGGCTGTTGCGGCTGCGGAGGGGCCGCTGAGGAGATCGCTGCCTGCCTGCTGCCACCGGGTGTTCAGCTGCGCTGGATGCTGGCATTCATGAGAGTCTGTGGCGAGTACTCCCCCCGGCTTGAGGTGTGATCTTGGGGCAACATCGCTATTCCCCCCTCAACTCACTTGGTGGGCCTGCACTGGAGGGATCCCATAATGAGGCCCAGTGGGTGACGCTGCAACCTTTCCACCCCCCCCCCCGCTGTGTCTGCGTTCTGTGGTGGTGCTGCCTGCTCACTCTGGGTGCCAGGTGGCGCATTTATGGGGCACACCATTGGGAAATACGACTGAACTGCGGTCTGCGCACTGGGCTGAAAAAGCTACTGGGGCTACATAGGCGCGGATCCCCTCAGTGAGGGGGGTGCAGGTGTAAAATGGGGAAGACGGACAAGTCCCAGCCATGCTTGACTTTCGACCTGCGCAAGCCCGCGAAAACTGCACAAAAGGCGGCCTCTGACTCGGAGGCGGATGCGCAGGCGGAAGGCCCTACCACACTAGAAAGCACGCTGCTAGCTATGCAGCGCTCTCTGCAGGCCATAGAAGGCACGATGGCCTCGGTCAACAACCGCCTCGATCATGTGTCCTCCCAGCTGGAGAAACAAAATGCACGCATGGGGGAGGTGGAGCAGAGGGTGTCTGACACCGAGGATGGTTTGAGCACTGTGGCAGAAAAAGCGCTGAATATGGAAAAAATACTGGCCGTGATTCAAGCCAAGAATGAGGAGTTAGAGGCGAGATCGAGGCGCAGTAACATCCGCATCACAGGCCTACCGGAGTCCACAAATGTGGGGAAAATGGAGACGTATATTGAAGGCCTGGTTTCGGAGATCTTCGGGCCTGAACATCTCTCCAGAATGTTCATTGTGGAGCGAGCCCACCGCTCGCTGGCTGCCCGTCCGGCCCCGGGGGCTCCTCCCCGCCCTATAATTGCCAGGATCCTTAATTACAGGGACCGGGACACAATCTTACGGCTCGCCAGGGAGAAGGGTCCGATAGTGCATCAGGGCAACGCTCTCTCCTTTTTCCCGATTTTACGGTGGCAGTGCAGGCGGCCCGCCGTGAATTTGGCTCCGTAAAAAGCTCCTACAGGCCAATGGGGTCCCATACGCCATGCTGTATCCAGCTCGTCTTCGCATTGGCGGGGATGGTGACTCCAAGATCTTTGCTTCTCCTAAGGTCGCGATGGAACACGCTAAACATCTGAAGCGACAGCGACGAGAGTCTGGTACAGCACCCGAGGACGAATAGAAATAAAGTGATGGGAACACTTGCTTGAACTGGCACGCACATTAAGTTTCTTATATTGGCTGGTATACGATGGGCGCCTAACTCTATTGGAACATGTGGACGCTATACAACATGTGTTACTGGACCTCAGTGCTGGCTGGGTTATTGTCTTTAACTTGCTTCCCTCCCCTGACCTGCTGCCTTATAACTCTTCCTATATTTAGATTCTCGTGATGTCTTGAGGTTTCCGGCACTGGGTATTGGCACTGCTTGGCCGCAACTAGTGGGGACCTGCTGGATGTTTGTCCGTGTGGGGTGGGCGCTGGAGTCGGGGTCATGGCACTAGTACACATCTGTGACTGTAAACATGGGCGATTCCCCTGTATTGGCAATTTGTAGACCTACTCGGCCACCTCCTTTTTTGTGGGAGGTTAGTAGCACTCAGTGCCCCCCGTAAATGGGTATACCCCAAAGTTGTGCTTTGTTTATTGGGATAGGGGAGGGGGGAAGGGTTGAGCTATGGGATGGCTTTGGCGTGTTGGGGAAGCTAAAGTGGGTGGGGGGAGGAAGGGACCTGGGCTGGGCAGGCAGAACGTGGGGGTTTATTGTTCGAATTATCACTGTGTGGGTAGGCACGGATTCCTGGTTATCCTTGAAGAGGATTGTCCATTCTTATGTTTCCAATGTCTCACTATGGCCGGCCGGCTACAATGACTTCTCCATTTAAATTCCTGACTTGGAATGTTCGAGGCTTGAACACGCCTAAAAAGATTAGATCAGTGATTGCCTATTTAGATCGGGTGGGTGTTCATATTGCCCTACTACAGGAGACACATCTAACCCGGGAGTCAGCTGGTAAGATAGGCGCACGCTGGTCGTGCGTAAAGGTTGCCTCGTCCTTCTCTAGCTACTCTAGGGGCGTGCTTATCCTGGTAAAGAGAGGTGTGCCCTTCACTGTGGTTAAATCAGAGACAGATGACTGCGGGCGAGTGGCGATGGTGCATGGATGCTTGGGGGGTGAAAGTGTGCTGATAGTTAATGTCTATGGTCCGAATGTAGATGACCCCTCATTTTATTCTGATGTGTGGCGGAGAATATTGAAGTTCCCTCCAGCCGCCATAGTGTGGGGGGGAGATTTTAATTTGTGCTTGGATGCAGCCATGGATAGGGTAAGTAGTGGTATGTTGCGGCCTAAACTTGCGACAGACATGTTGCTAGGTCTGATAGATGCTGGTCAACTAAAGGATATCTGGCGCTCCCGGAATCCAGATGCCCGGGAGAGCACTTTCGCTCGGCGGCCCATGGTTCCTGGTCCCGCATTGATTTTTGGCTAGTCTCGGCGCAAGTCTGTAATTGGACCACGGCAGTGTCGCATGAGGCACGTACTCTGTCGGACCATTCCCCTGTACTTCTGGAGCTGCAGCTCCCGACCTACCAGAGACCGCCCTTTGCGTGGAGGCTTCAACCTTCAGAGCTCAAGGACCCGGTTTTCCACCAGACCGTGGCTGAGGCAGTCAGGAATTATTTTCTGGAAAATGAAGGATCTGTAGACAGCGCGGGCACGCTCTGGGAAGCGTTTAAGGTTACCATAAGGGGAACCTGTATTGGGGCCCAGTCTGGTATCCTGCGAGATATTCGCCGTAGAATACGGAAGTTGACATCTGACATATCCCAGCGGGAGCGAGAATTCGAGTCTGACCCATCCTCAGCTAAACTGGCGGCCATGAGGGAGCTTATCTTGGAACACAATGATGCGGTGGATCAGGAGCTATCACATTGCTCCAGACGTCGGATAGCGCGCTACTACGGGGAGGGGGGCAGACCGGGCCGCTCGCTCGCACAAAAAATTTCGGAACCGCGCCGTCAAGATGACATTGCGGAGGTGTTAGATGAAAATGGGATCGCCCGTCATTCAACTGTGGACCTCTGCGATACGGTTTTGCGATTCTATACAAGTCTCTATGCCACCAGAGAGTCTCCATCGGCGGTGGAGATAGATGCCTATCTCGACGAAATAGCGGTAGGATGGTTATCTCCAGCACATCGAGAACACCTCGTACAACCATTCGGAGTGGAAGATGTCAGGGAGGCTATCACGTCTTTACCAACCTGTAAAGCTGCAGGACCTGACGGGCTACCTGGCGAATTTTACAAAACCTATGCAGCGGACTTGGCCCCTCGGCTCCTAGCTGTGTATGCAGAGGCTTATGACAGTGGGACACTGCCGCACTCCCTCCGGGAGGCCCTCCTTGTCACCCTATTGAAACCAGATAAGCCCCCAAATCAATGCAGCTCCTACCGACCTTTGTCCATCATCAATATCGACGCAAAGATTCTCGCCAAAATGATCGCCACCAGGCTGCAGCCGTTGGTTCCTCTACTGGTGTTGCCTGATCAGTCCGGCTTCGTCACGGAGCGCTCTACGACACACAACTTGCGTACGCTCTTCGCCACGCTACACTACTTTGAACCTGATTTCCAGGCGGTGGCCGTGTTACTCGACGCGGCTAAGGCCTTTGACTCTTTGCAGTGGCCCTTTATGTTTGCCGTGCTGGGCCGCATGGGCTTCCCACCTTTCTTTCTGCAGTGGCTTAGGGTGCTTTACAGCGGACCGGTGGCTCGCGTTCGGGTTAATGGATGGGTGTCCTCATTGTTTTGCATTGAACGGGGTACAAGGCAGGGATGCCCTCTGTCTCCTATGCTTTTCTCTTTGGCGCTGGAGCCCTCGCCTGCATGCTGCGTCAGAAACATGCTGCGGCGGCTCTGAGGTTCAGGCTGCGACCCTTAATTGTCTCACTTTACGCAGATGACATGCTGCTGTATGTCCGCGAACCTGCTACGTACCTATCTGCGCTGCTGCGAGAGTACGTAAAATTTGAAAGATTCTCGGGCCTGGGGATTAACTGGTCCAAATCCGTAGTGTTTCCATTAACTGCGCGAACAACTGAGGTCGAGGTGGACTTCCCATTGGCCTGGACATCTGACCCGGTCAAATATCTTGGAGTTTGGGTGCACAGGGACCCGGCTGTCGTTGTCTCCGAGAACTATGGTCGCACGATTTCACGTATATCTAAACAAGCCGTGCGGTGGGCACACTTACCTCTATCATTAGCGGATAGAATTGCCGTTGTGAAGATGGTCTTTTTGCCCAAGCTGTTGTATTTTTTCGTTAACATCCCTATCAAATTGAATATGGCACTGTTCCGCACGTTGCAGTCTGCGCTCTTAACGTTTGTATGGGGTGGTAAGAAACCCCGGTGCCGATGGGATTTGCTGGTGCTACCATTTGACCGCTGTGGTTTCGAGGCCCCAGACTTTCGTCTTTACTATCTATGTGCGCAGGCGCAATTCGCACATTACTGGCATTTCCCCCAGCGCTTTCAGCCTCATGTGGCGATTGAGTCGGATGCTGTTTTTCCTCTTCCAGTACAGGCAGTTGCGCTTACGGGGGGAACAGGAGGCCCACGAAATGAGATCAACCCCACGCAGTGCACGGCGTGGGCGTGGCGAATGCTTGCACTACGGGCTCAACTTTCTTATCTATACGCTCCATCCGTACCATTAGTCTCACATCCAGATATCTCTGCGGCACGAGAGGCGACTGCCAGGAAGGAGCTCACGGCTGCGGGCATCACCACACTGGGCGACTTATATGTGGGCGGTCAATTTAAAGACTTACAGGCGGCGCAGGGTGGCGTAAATCGACCTTTTATGTTTAATTTTACCTATGTTCGGGTCCGGCAAGCTGTCCGTGCGGCATACCCGAATTATCCAACCGAACCTACCACTCTGCGGGCGCTGCAGGTGATGCTCTCAGGTGCGTCCCGAAGGGGTCTCATTACTAGGCTGTATAACGCCTCGCTGCGGGAGCGGGAGCAAGAAGACTCCCCTCGTGTGTACGGTGGGGAACGATGTTGGGCACCCCTATTACACCGGAGACTTGGAGGGAGTGTTGTCAGCTCACGGGATGTCTCACAGCTAATTGTAACCTCAGAATTATTCATTTTAAATTCCTACATCAGGTATATTACTCTCCCCTACAACTGCATAAATATGGTCTGAGAGAGGCTGCTAACTGTGTGAGATGTGGAGCCCCGGATGCAGATTTTCTCCATGTGGCTTGGATGTGTCCTGGTGTGCTTGCGTTCTGGACTGCGGTGACGACCATGCTTACGGCGGTTGTGTCAGAACTTGTGTGCTGTACCCCTGAGATGTGCTTGCTAAGCCACGTCAAACCTCTCAAGCCGTGTAACAGGCGCCTAGTGGCACTCTCGACCCTTTTCGCAAAAAGGGCAGTAGCGCAATGCTGGGGAGCCAAGGTAGTACCCACTGTTAACAAATGGCTTAAGGACTTACTATACTGTAGGGATCAGCTTCGGATATATGGAGAAGAACTACCTGAGTCTTCCCGCCCCAAGGACTTTTGGGCTCCCCTTACAATATATTTGATGTCCCACCCTGACCTGGCATGAATGATGGATGCCCCTAGGAGAAGGGCCTGTTGGCTGGCATGGCAAATGCTGTCTCCCTATGGGACATTACTAAAGGTGTGTTCAAGTTTGCTGGCCATAGATGTGGACTGTGTAGGAGAGTTTTTATCGGTGTCACCACCCACCATGTATACGTTGATTTTTTGCAATAGGCGAAGTGTTTTGGAATTCTGATAAGGATCTGCCTGGGAGGGAGGGAGAGGGGGGGTATGGGAGGGAGTTATTGCGAAATTATCTTTCTGATTTCATTGACTTGAATATTTGCTTGTGTATTCCGATTTGTAATTATGCACTAAAATCAATAAAAAAAAAAAATAAAAAAAAAATATTTGCTTTGCTTATGAGTCAGAAAATAAAATAAAAGGTTTTGCGTGAACGTTCAGGGATTTTATTTAATTGATCTAGACACATAGAGCCGAGCTCCGCTCTCTTCTTGCACTATCAGTATGTCTTCTTACCGCCTTGATTACTAGAGACATTCCACGCCAGCTTAATTTTATGTAATTCACTTTCAGTTTGTTAATTAAAACATGCAAGTTTTAGGCAGGGCCGGCTCTGTGGCGGTGCAACATATATTATGGTTTTAAAAGCACCTGCTGCTGCATTCTTTTCTTCCAGATGACTCTGGTGATTAATATTCTTTCTGGAGAGAGAGAGATTGGAGGTTTGTTAAGTGTAAGTTTTGATTCATTGTAAGATAGCACAGAGGGTTAATATGCCTGCTGCAAAGAACATGTACCATGCACATCACAAAGAGCATATAATGTAAATAAGTCAGTAGGTTACTGCTTTTGTCAGAGAGATCCTATTGCTACTTGCAGATTGTAAGTTAAAATCCTAATGTAGAACAGGGAGCTATTAACTGTCATCAAAGAGCTGAATGAAAACTGCATGGTATAGGTTAGAGCGTTATGATTTTTCCCTAGGCTTTCATTATCCTAATGTTGCAAAATGGGTTCATTTGGGCAGAAATCAATTCTTATTATTAAAGAGAACCCCCAAACACGGTGTTAAGTTTTATATTCTAAGTTTGTGCTTCTCCAGACCAAGCACTCTTAAATTATACTGCCTACAAGTATGAATGACATGACTCCTTTTGTAGTCCTCTGTCTTACGTAACATTTCCCATACACTGATTTACACACGTATAATTGATTCAGTGGTGTAGCAAGGGGGGAGGTGGCGGTGGTCCATCCCAGGCAGCACGAGTTTTGGCGGCAGCGGCTTCCCCCCACTCTTACCTGTCGTCTCGGTACGGAAATCCCCCCTCCCCTCTTCAATCAGCCACCGTGGGGTAGCAAATGCAGTGTCCGCCACAGGCATCCAAAGGGCTAGCTGCGCCACTGGATTGTTTGCCTCTGTGTAATATTTGTAATGTAAAAGAGTGGTGAGGGAATTCCTGACAAAGGTGGTCATTGGGGGGCGCCAACAAACATTGTCGCACAGGGCGCCACCAGCGAAAAGCCGGCACTGATGGGTGTGATATGTTCCCGTCGGGCCAAGGGAGGCGGAAGCATTCTGCATCAGCTGCAGGCGATGCAGAAGCATCTCTGGTGTTGCTAGATGAATTGTCATTGTCTTGACTAATTAAGCAGTTTATCACTGGTACATGATGATGGCTGTCAATAAAGTAAGAATTCTTTACAATGGCTTTAGCTGGAAGAAGCAGGGGTTAGCAACTTTGTCTGTTTTGGTGTTCAGGGATACGTTACAGTCTAGGCAGATGCTCATAACCATCACAGGGGTTACTGAAGGGGGCCATTATTGGCTTAGTGTTTATAGGACTGACCTTCATAAAGTTGGTTGATATCTACCACCCTGTGAGTGAAAAGAATTCTACTAGTGAGGAGGATTACGATACTGTCTGCTCTGAATGGTAAGCCAGCCCAAAGATCACCTGGGAGTCATTTATATACATGTAAAATCGTGCCCCTGGAAGGTGAATTAAATTCAGCAGGATAGCATGCGTAGGTATTAAATAAATGTGGACAGGATAGAACCCTTTTTACCTCAGAACTGTGTACCTTGAGCTTGGAGCAGAAAGGAAATAAGGCCAGTGACTGCTGGTGATATTTCAAGACAGACAGTAACTATTCAAAGGCATTACCTGTAGTGTCTACATTGAGAGGAGGTTGACAAGGATGGCAAGATCGATGGTATCAAAGACATCAAACAGCTTGAGTAATATCATGCCCATCACTGAGCATCCATCTCTGTAGATCATCTAGAGCAAACCACCAATTTGGTACTTCCACCTGAGTGGAAACTGGCCTAGTAGGGGTCCAGCAGAATGTTTTCTTCTACATAAAATTGAAATTGGATGTAGGCTAGTTTTTTCAGCAATCTGCCTAGATGGGGAAGCAGTGAAACAAGCCAGTAGTCAATTAAATCTGTTGAATTTACAGAGGAGTTTTTATTAAATGGTTCAAATATTGCTTTTATCCTAACTATTCGTGCAGTTCCAGAGCTGAGTGATTTATTAAAGATTAAAATAGCTCATGTAGCAGATTGGGCCCAAGTAAATGCATCCACTTAGCCTGATATTGGTGCTTTGGTGAACTTGAATGGCAGCTATTATTGATGATAGCAAGGAGGACTTCCTCCTCAGGGCTTGGAATAAAATGGTCCAATGAGCCTTTACAAGACGCAAAGCAAGAACTGCTTAACAGAAAGTTAGGTGTAGGGATATTTCCCTTCTGAATGTCATTGCAGATTTTTGACAATTTGTCAAGAAATTCGATTAGCTATCACAGAGCTTACTAGAAGGAATAACAATGGACTGGACAGATTGAAGTATCTGCAGCTCATCTAATATTTTATAAAGTTCCTCTGCTAGATTGGGGGCTTTGTCTGTACATCCAGAGAAAGATTATTTCTTGCCTACCCTAATTTGCTCTTTGTAGGACTTTCAGTGACTTACACAAGCTGTCCTCACATCTTGGATGCACAAACTCGTCCACTTCCTCAGGAAATGGTGAACCTCAGGCTTATATTTGCCAAGCTAGATCAAAAACCAAGTGTGAGATTAAAGTCTCATGCGTTAAAAGTGCTCTTGTTGGAGCTGGCTGGGCGATGCAAAATGGACCAGCACAATGGTCAAGAGAATTTCTTCAGCTATTGTAATCAAGCTACTAGAATTGAAGATGGAAGGACCTAACAAATGTCCAGCTGAATGATTAGGCCTACAAATTAGCAGTTTGAGATAGGAAACCTCCAGATTTTCTTTGAACTGCAAGATAGCCCCTGTAGAAGCTTCAAGCCAGAAGATTAAATCGCCCAGAAGAATAACATGTTCCTTAAGTGAAATGAGCATATTTATATCTTCAGTCAATGATTGAAGCTTAGAGACTACTTTTTGGGCGACCAATATAGTAATATGAAGTTCAGTATAGTGTTCCTGAATTTACATACAAAGACAATCTTAACCAAGGTCTATCGACTGGGCATCCACACCACCCCAGGTTTATTAATCCGGTGCGCAGGGTAGATTTTGAAGTCCATTGCTACTAGCTCACCCATAGTATGACCACTACTATTTGATGACCAGAGCATATCTAATTACATATATCTCAAATAGTTTACACCAGCAATTTGATATATGTGGGGCACCGCTGATCTCATAGGACATGGCATCACCTTTACTCTATATTATTTTCCGGCCATTAAGAAAGAGAAAGGAGAAAGTTTGCACAAAGGAACCGAGTGATACAAATTCTCTTTCCTTGAGGTGAAAAATCCTCCATTGATGATTAAATATCACATGAAAATAGGGCTAGTAAATGTTGTGGGCAGAAAGTGATGGCAACCTTACAGGGGGAGGGTGAAGCATTACAGGAGAAGCATTTTATTCAGTGCAACTGGTTGTTAGCTGTGTACAAGCGAGGATGGGCGCAGACATGCTCGCCTTCGGCACTCCAACCACATGTTGTCAGGTCACTAGATGCCCTCCCTCAGAAGAGACCTAAACAACATAATACGTGGAGGAGATGAAAAAGAGGGCAGTTGAAACTACCAACTAGGAGGGTATTGTATTGTAATTGCATTTATATAGCGCTTGTTACCCCTGATGGGGTGTTGAAGCGCTTTTTTGGTGAGTAGCACGCTACTCCGGAACCCATAAAGGATTAGTGTTGAAAATTAGTATAGTGAAATATGAAAGTAATTTGAGTGGTGGATATGTTTTTCAGTTATTTGGATAGAGAAGGGTAGCGGAGGGATAGAAGAGGGAAAAAGGTTTGCATTTATATAGTGCTTGCTACCTCTGATGAGCAAAGATTTCAATCATTTATGGGCTATAGCAAAGATATCTCACATTTTTCTATATTTATTGGACGTTTTGCTAAAACCAGTCTTTTGCTGGTGGAAACCATTCACAGCATTTCAGTGAGGTAATGAAATATTGCTTGCTTCGGTAAGTACGTTCAGAACACTATAATTTAATAATTCCACGCCAGCAACTATGGGGTCGGCCACAGTGAGGAACCCTTCCAGGTCAATTTAGGTAGAGTTGTCTAAAGACCTCCCATGCATATTAGCAGTTGTCAGGCAACAGCTTCATTTACTCATCATTTTGCACCCGACCTTCTGTCCAGTCCCATTTATTGTTTTTCTCCCTCCTCAGTTCTCTCAGTCCCTATCCCCATTGCACTTTGATATTTGTTTGTGCTGTTGCGGCTCTGTTTCTCTTCTTGTGGGCCGGATTCCTGGCACACCTGAGGGATAGTCACAATCCAGCTACCCGTCACACTGGGTAAGTAAAGACTGTGATTTGCATGGCCTTTCAGCAGGAAAGCTGCAGTGCCTAGACTCCTGTTAACGTTTTACTGTTGGTCCTGCTCTTATGCTTGCCTTTGCCTCTAGGGCTAGGTTTGTGCTCTACATATACCCCATACGTACAAACATATATACATATTCTGGCAAATGACTTCTTCTCAGTTTTCCCAACAATCCTTCTCCCCTTGAAGCCTGGTTCCCTTCACTGTCCCAGAATCTCAGACGGGAGGTGGGTGGACCCACGTGGGGAAAACAAAGATTGCCTTCAATATCCTGCATTTGCTTGTACAAGGGTAGTAACACGTTTGCTGTGCACACTCGCATGCTGAGAAGCATAACCCCAAAGTACTGTGTAATATCAGGTATCTCATCAGTGAAAGAAGGTAGGGAAATAATTTGCCTCAATTACATTGGGGATTCTACTGTGCGATGGACATATTATGTACCAAGTACCACAGGGGAACCGAAATGCAACTGAGGTGAAGTATTTTCCTACCTTCTTACAATGATGAGGAAAATGACAAACTTGAGATTAGATCCCTACAGAGTTCAGAGCCAGAAATTGTATAGTTAACTTCTCAAAATAAGGCCATTCACCAGAGCACAAGCACGACCGGAGTCAGGGCCAGCTTTAGCGCTGGCGGCGCCCTGTGCAACAAATATTTTTGGCGCTTCCACATCCAATGACTGCCTTCTCGGATTCTCTCACTACCACCGGCAAACGTGCCCCTCATATCTCCAATCATGTAATTGCTAAACACATGCCTGGCCCCCCCACCCCCCCAAAGTGAGCGCCCCTCCACAGGTATGCACCCAGTGCGGCTGCACCAGTCGCACTGCCTTAAAGCTGGCCCTGACTGGAGTTGTACCAGTCACACTGTATGTACTAGGTTGACATGTCTAGCACTGTGCTGACAGCTGCGCAACTTTGATTTTTTCCATATTTTGTACCTTACCCGATCTATTTTCCTCTGCAGCTTCTGCTTCAGTGAGACCACTGGATGGGCTCCATATGTTTTGTTTGTTCCACTGGACTTGAGGAGCATCCAAAGTGTATCCACACCCACAATGAGTGCCTCCTGTGAATGGGAGTACACCCACTGACCCAAATATGGGGAGACTGAGGTTGGTGGTGATATTCATATGAAGAGCTAAGGGTGATTTTTTATCGGTTACCCTCCCCTGAGTATGTGCTGTGCGGCTGTTAGTGTATACATGTGTGGGGTCCATGCACAGTGTGACGGGTGTCCTCTACGAGAATACCTTGCATTTAGCACAATATGCTTGTTTCCCTCCAGGTTGCATTGTCCCGATGGATGTAACACATTGCATGTAGCTGCCAATGGTGATGGCCTCTTAAAAAGCCCTAAAGCATCTGGTAACAATGGAGCAATCCACAAACACAGCCTCCAAGGCACAACAACTTCCGTAGCAATATCACCTGGAAAAGAACGGTTTGATTGCCATATACACAATCGAACTCGTTTTTCACAGCAACAGCCTACCTGCTCGTGGGATGCCAGGCCTGTGAACATCAAATACACCCCCCACTGACCGAAAGCTGCTCATCTTCCTCTAGGGTATTAAGTCCAGGAAGAGGTTTTAAGCTCTGGATGGCAACAGAGTTTGGATATGAACACTGCACATCATCTGATGGGGCCATGCCCTCCTGCCCTGCCATCTGCTATAATCCCTATTCACGGAGAGATCTGTGGTCAGTCTTTCCTTTACCAGTACAAGGGTTCATGTTCATGCCGGTTGGGTGGTGCCGGCAGATTGCACTTGCAAAGTGCTGCTGTACAAGAACTGGGCTAGCCTCAATGAAACTTGTAGGTATGCAGGGGAGATGGTGTCTCATGTGAAGCTTGTGGTCATCACATCAGAGACAACAGATTTTAAGTACAGCTTGGAGTTGCATCACAGGGGGCAAAGGACAGGAAATCCACTGGAAGGGTTTTGGACTATCCTCACATCTGTGAGATGCAGGAGCTCACAATGGTGATGGGCACCTCAAGGGACGATTCGCACAGGGTCATCATAAGTCGACCTTGCAATGCAGAGTGCAGATGCTCACAGCAGTGATGGACCACATCATGGGATGATTGGAGATAGCAGATGCCAATGTTAAAAAAAAGTTCCACTTTGGGTGGTCCTCTGAACTGTAAAGAAGTCTAGCACTGTTAGAGAACAGCAAAACAGTCAAGCAGAGCACTGGTGACGAGACGGGACAAAGGTCTCTTAAACCAGAAAGCATACCATACTTTCACTGTGTTAATCCTACGACTGCCTTGTGTGAAAGACATCTGGTCAGACATTTAACGGTATGGCCCTTAAATGTTTTGTATAAATTAGCTGTGTAGCCATGAGTCCTCAGTATTTTGTTGCCTTTTAGAGAGTGCATTATTAATTTCACTTCCTTCTCCTAAATAGTATTGACAGGTTCTAGCACCATTCTGTGGCACTTGGACTTATGTTATGTATACCTTGCTAGAGAGTTTAAATTGATGTCATTTACTGTATATATATTTGTAGCATGAACAGAACAGCTATTCTCACATCTCACCTGAAATGGCTTCCGGTCTGGGTCTTTCAGGTGTGGTATACAGGGAATAACACTGTCAAAACAAGCCACTTGTCAGTCTCGTTCCCTTTCTTGTAGAATATTTGTTTGAGTTTCTGCAAAGAAAGCACTCTACTCTATTTGTTCGTAATAAATTTAGCTCCTTCACCCCCACCTTCCTCAGTTCAAGCACCTTCTTTGCGCCCTCAATGGTGTCCCCATGTAGACCACCTGACACCAGCTGAGGTTTCCCCACCTGACACCAGCGGAGGTTTCCCTGGATGGACTACACCCGCTCTTCAGCTCTAAGGCCTTCTTAGGAGTTCCGGGGACCTTTCTTGCACATCTGGTGAATGCGACCCCCAACTCCTGACAGCGAGCTGCAGAGCATGCTGGGTTGAAACACCACTACAGGATGGCTTCTGACACTGCAGGCCCCTTGGCCAGAATCCTACTTTTGCTACTCTAAATAAACATCTGTTCTTTAAACAGTATAGCTATAACTGCACATAGACTTGTATTGCATGAGATACTTTGTCTTCTGTAGCCAAGAGTGGGGACCTGTGCGTATCACACAGTAAATGTAACATATCTTTTGCAGACTAAGGGGCCTATTACAATCTCGGTCATAAAGCCTCCAACCAATACAGCGGGTCAGAATTGAAACCGGTCGGTCAGTCCGGCTGGCTTTCGACGGGCTCAAGGAGCCCATCGGCCAGTTGGAACCGGCCCGTAATCCATATGGACGGCGTTTTACACTGTCTGGATTACGATGCACGGTTTCCGGCAGGTTTTCCATGCCGGGCTTTCCGACATTGAAAGCCTGTTGGAAATCGTGTTTGGGGGCCCCTAGCAGGGCCCCCTTCTGTTTTCGGCCTCCAGTTGGGGGCCGAGGGGGCACCTATGGTGCCCTCTTGTTGATCCCTGCACCATGTGGCAGGCACCTTGAGGTGCCTGCCACCGGGTGCAGGGATTAACACAACCTCCCATTTCCCTATAGGAGCTTGTGCTACGGCTGGTTTACGGCCGTAACACATGCTCCCATAGGGAAATGTGGGAATGCGACCGCATCATAATTAGGTGGTCGGGACCGCCTACCGGAGGTCAGTCGGTCCCGTTTCCGCCACGGTGTCGGTCGGAGGAAACTCCAACCGACATTGAAATAAGCCCCTTAGTAACAAAACACTCGGAATATTGTTTTGTGTACGCGCCACTGCCTGTGCAAACTAGCAATGCATTAAGGAAGGGAAGTGAGGTATTAGAACTTAAAGCTCCTTGTTACACTGCCACAAGTCAAAACTTCACTGTCTTTACAAATACAAATGTGATTTCTAAATAGCCTAAATTTAGAGGTACTTTATCAAGCATTTTTATAAAGGTCACTTGTTTTATTTTTAAGCAACATGGGCCACATAACCTATTTCTGTTATTTACAGACGCTTGTCCTAACTTACATTTACTTGTATGGGGTTAGTCCTGAAGCCCTAAACCTATAACGTGATACGTCTCATTAAATCTAAAAAAAAAAAAACACAAAGGTCCTCATTATCAGTGATGTGTGTGGTAATTCTTTTGAGTTTGGCAGCTAACAATGCTCTCCCACAGTTATCACACTATACATTTTAGAATGTCAAACCTTTAGAAGATTATTGGGTGAAAAATGCAGAAAAAGTATCAGGACATGCAAATTAGGCATTGAGCATCAATATCCAACTTTTTCTGGGAAAAGTCCTAATTGGGACTTATTTATACGACCCAATAAGTTCCGACCCAGTTGAGTCGGATTTTGTTGTGTACCTGGCCACTCGTAATGAGGGTCAAAACCAGGAAATGTTGTACAATCAAGTACACTGGTATTCTATAACGTAAGTACTCTAGTATTTTATAAAAGAGTCTAAACAAAAGGGAAGCTCGAACAGTGACTGATGTTGAGGTATTACTGATGCAAAAAAGAGTAGAGAAAACTAGTAATCAAGCACTGAAATACCTTAATTAATTTTTGTACGTCGGTTTTTGTGAGGGTTCTGTCCACGTTAAATCCATTCCTAGAATCCAGTACAACAGCTTTCACCTGTGGTAAATAGTACAGAATGTTATTCAGAAACATGCTTTACTTTGTGTCAGAAAGTACAAATAGAACTTAGGAAATAAGGCACTTGCCCAAAGTAATATGTTGATAATGCTTAAAAAAGCTCTACTTTATATACTTATGGACAGAATCTACATATTAAAGAAATAGGTTATGATGTGGCAGTTATTCCAATTGTCAACTGAACAAATCAACGTAACAGTCAGTTATGCAAACGAAAATGCACAGTAACACAGTTCCTCTATTTATTTTATTTAAATTATCACTGGTGGATTTTATGGCTTCCGTCTATGGATTTTATTATTTATTTTGGAAAGGTAAAGGAGGCAACACATCGATTAAACGTTTTGAGATCAGGCTGTTCAACTCCATACTTGTTGACCTGTGGTCAGCCTCCTCCCCACGCTTTGGACTCGACACCTGGACACTTTCATTCAGTTTGGCTAATTTCACATGTAAATCAAAACGTTTCCAAAAATATCAGGCCACCAGTAAAATGATTCTCGGTATTTCTTCATGAGTTACAAAGATTCAGCACCACGTGATTTTTGAACTTTATTGTAATATACACCTTTTCATTGTGATGATTAAAAATAGGGGTGGGATTTACAATGTCCTTGATCATTCATCAATGTAATCTCTAGGTTAAATACATTTCCTTTAGATAGTTCAATACACGCCCTATTCACATCTCTCTCACATTATACTTATCTATACGACTTCCCACATTTATAGTGGAATCAGCTATTGTCAAATTACCTCTTTAAAAGGGGTGAAGGTATAAGAGGCTTTATTCGATAAAAGCAAATGGACCTCCTGGTGTCTTACACCTTATATCCCTTCTTATTGTATGACCACCAAGAATCGTAGTGGTTTCCGGTATTCTCACGTTGCCTTTTTAAACGGTCTGAAACTATGGAGGGCCTTGTTTTATGGAGGCAAAGGGATCTTGTAGTATTCCTAATGCAAGGGCCCTGTGCCTCGCCTCACCTGCAATTGTTCCACTCATTTCACAATGATGCAACTCTTCAAAGGTGTCACTCAGTCACCTTCAAATGATAAAGCTGCTGGCAATGGGCTCCTCGAGCCCTGAACCCAAGTTCACTTCAAATACGACTGCACTTGCAATCTCTAGTTACAATTGCTCAATACAATGCCACTTCTATCCCCCTACATTGCTCATCTTTCATGATGAACTTGATTGTTGCGAGCTGTCTTGGAGTCAGGACATGAGTCTGATCAGGCCATGAAGGAGACAAAGTCACACCGGACTAGCATGCCCTTGCACAGAGTTTATCAAAAGAATGCTCAAAGCCAGAACAAAATGGAGGCGGGATCAAGTAACCTTCTTCATCACACCCCCTTGAACTGTGTGAGTTTCTCATGGGCAGGGAATGACGATTCTCCAAATAATATGCAGAGAGAATCTTGATTTCATTAAAGACAGATGGAGGCTAACATTATGCAAATACTTTTATTTGCTGCCCAAACATGCAGCCCTTTAAAGAATGTTAATACATCATAAAACAAAGAATGTTCATAACATCATAAGAAGACAGTGCACACTCCCATCTTCTTCTTAGGCTGCGATGACACCAAAGATTGGACACAACGTGGCATTCCGATTGCTCCTAAGCATTGTTATCTGAGGACCAAAGGAAAAAAACACTGTATAGTAAACATATAAAGAAAGGCTATACTGAAGCAGTAATAGAAAAGTAATAAACAACTTCAGACAACATTACATTAGAAGTAAAAATATATACATATCAGAGAAAAAAACAATTTCAGTGAGCATTACATTAACTTAAGAAAAAAGAAAAACAAATAGTAATACCAAGCCCATGCTCCTCAGGGAGAGGAGGGTGGCATAATGTTAGCTCTCCGACTGTCTTTAATGAAATCAATATTCTCTCTGCATATTAATTGGAGAATCGTCATTTCATTACAAGACCGGAGGCTACCATTATGCATGTTTAAAGCCATGTAAGGCTACACTGCTAACATGCTCTACTGGTCTCAAATAAAACTTTGAGAAGGTACTTGCATTTGACCAATCAGCAGCTTTAAGTATTTCAGGTAAGGATCCTCCTGCCCAGAATACTTTACTAGCCATTGCGCCCCTAGAGAGATCCACACCTGCTTCATGCATAATCAGACGGACCCATCTGGCTAAGTTGGCTGAAAAAACAGGTCTAAATGGACTAACGTATGATAGGAGAAGTTGGTCAGTGTTGTCGGGTCTGAATGTTGAAATTTTACTCTCATAACACTTCACACAATTAACAACACACAATTTTTCAAACTCATGAAAAAAGGGATAGAAGATAGACTCTGACATGGTTTTGGTTCTTTTCCAAATATCGAAATGGACACCTTCAGAGGAATAGAATCTATTGGAAAGTTCTAATACTTTAATGTCTGAGACCCTTCTAAAGGAGATTAGACACAGAAGTGTCGCTAGTTTCATGGAGATTTGTTTAAGGGAGAGTAAAGGGTTATTAGGCCAGGCCAGGAAGAGATTAAAAATTAAGTTGACATCCCATAGGGATTCGTAGCGTGCTTTAGGGGGGCTTCTTAGTCTAACTCCTTTCATAACTCTTTTGATTAGGGGATTCCTACCAATTGCAAGATTATTAATCAAGGCATGACCTGATGAGATTGCCGATCTGTAACAATTGATAGTTCTATAAGAGAGGCCTGACTCAAAGAGATGAGATAGATAGTTGGCTATCTGTTGTAAAGAGCATTGTACGGGATCCAGATCCCTTCCATGCACCAACAACACCATTTCCTCCAAACACCTCTATATCTCTTTCTAGTTCCTGGTGCCCATGAATCTTCCAAAAGGCTTTTAGCCTCTCCCGAAAGGTCAGAATATCTGCCAGAAACCCTGGAATCTTCCAAACAAGAAGGTTCATCCTCCCTTCTAAAACCAAAGGATGTTCCTCTCCGTCCGGACCTTGGAGTAGACCTAAATATGATGGGATCAGGCGTGGAAAATCCACCACCAGTTCCATAACCCCGGGAAACCAAACTTGGGACTTCCAGAAGGGGGTTACTAGAATGATGGAGCATGACTCCAGTCTCACTTTCCACAAGAGTCTCTGAATCATTGAGAAGGGGGGAAATGCGTAACCCTTGATCCTTTCCCAGGGTTGGAGTAAGGCATCTACCACTGTTACGTTGGGATCCGGTCTCCAACTGAAATACTTCCGAACTTGGTAAGTTAGTCTGCTTGCGAAAAGGTCTATCTGAATTGGACCCCATAACTTCTGGATTAGTGCAAAGGCCTCTGGATTCAATTTCCAATCGCTGGAATCGTGGAGGAAACGAGAATTCCAGTCTGCCCTGATATTTTGAATCCCCGGAATAAATTCCGCTCTGAGTGTAATCTTTTGATTCCAACAAAAATACCATATCTGTTTTGCTATATCTGAAAGAGTCTTGGATTTCGCATCCCCCAGACGGTTTATATATGAGACAGCAGAGAAGCTGTCCAAGCGGATCAAGGTGTTAGAGTTCTTTAGAGACTTTTTGAAACTCATAAGGGCATTTAGAGCCGCTAACATCTCTAGGCAGTTTATGTGTAGATATTGTTCCTTTAAGGACCACCTCCCTCCGGTTTCTATATTGTTTAGGCGTGCTCCCCAGCCGCGGTTGCTCGCATCTGACTCTAGGGTAAAGTCTGGAATGTTTCCAAAAATGGCCTTCCCGTTCCATGCTTGGAGGTTCTTTAGCCACCAGAGTAGATCCTCTCTTGCGTCCTCTGAAAGGGGAACTGAGTCCTCGTACCATAAACCCTTTCTCACGCCTAGTGCCTTTAGTCTTTGGAGACCCCTGTAATGAAGTGGACCGGGAGAAATTGCTTGGATAGAAGATGACAGAAGACCTAGGACCCTGGCTAGGTCTTTTAAACGTATTGACTCCTTTGTTAGGACAGAGGATACTTGTTTCTTTATCTTGGTAACTTTTTTGTGAGGGAGAATCAGGTTGGACAGGATAGTATTTACCTGGAATCCAAGGAATTCTATCTCTTGTGTCGGTACCATGATAGATTTCTCTATATTTATGATGAATCCTAGATTCTGTATAGGATCTACAGCCAGTTGTAAGTGTTTTTGAATCTCTATTTTGTCTTGAGACATAATGAGAATGTCGTCTAGGTAAATAATTAAGCGAACTCCTCTCTCCCTGAGGTAGCTCACTACTGGACGAAGGACTTTGGTAAAACACCAAGGGGCTGAGGCACAGGCCGAAGGGGAGACAAAGGAATTGTTAAAGAGTTCCTTTCCAAGTAAAACGAAGGTGCTTTTGGCTGTCCTTGTCCATGGGTATTGTAAAATAGGCATCCTTGAGATCTAATTTTACCAGCCAGTCCCTGGCTTGTAAAATGTCTCTCAGAAGATGGATCTCTTCCATCTTGAAATGTCTGTAAGTTAAGAACTTGTTTAGATATTTTAGGTTTATGACAGGACGCCAACCATTGTCCTTCTTTTTGACTAAGAAAATTGTACTTATAAAACCGTTTGAAATCTCGCTTAAAGGCACCTTTACGAGGGCTCCCTTGTCTAACATCTGGGAAATCACTAGATCTATTAGTTTTGAATTCTCTGAATCTAGAGTCATCTCTCTTGGTCTCTTGAGTTGAAATGGACGTTTCCAAAATTCTATTTTGAAGCCAACTATAGTTTCTAGATCCTAAGGGTCTTGTATAATCCTTGACCAATTGTGTGCGAAGTGTTTCAATCTCCCTCCCACCTTGGTATGAGAACAGGAAGTCGGGCTTACCTTGATAGCCTTGATTCGAATATCTGGGTCTCCCGCCACGGGATCTTGAACTCCTCCCTCTTTGGGGGTAGAAATTTTAATTTGGGCGAAAGCCTCTATTGAAGTGAGAGGGGCCTCTCTGGTCTTGGGGGTAGAACTGGGACCTATAGGTGTTGCGGGGGACAGCCAGTCCCCTCCTGTCAGCCCTTCCAAAAAGTGGGCGTCCCCTGAAAACTCTCCGCATGCTAGACTGTGCTCTGCTAAAAGCAGTAAAGGTGGAAACATACTTGCCCAAAGATTTCACAAAGTTGTCTCCGAATAGGAGTCATGTGGTATCGCCCATGTACTCCCTAGAGGACAGATCAGCTAGTTTAGAGTACATCCTTAAAAGAACCGCTTTTTGACGTTCAGTAATTAGGTTTGCGTTGGCATTACCTAAAAAACAAATTGCACGTTGTGACCAACCCCTCAGAAGATCAATATTGACTGGAATGTTGTTGGCCCTTGCCTCTTCAGTCATGTCCAGAATCTTGGTTAACGAGGATATCAAGGAGTTTGTCCTGACACTGTTTCAGGCATTTTTCTATCCCTTTCCTAGGATCCTTCCCGAATTTAAACAGAAATGTTATCAGTTCTGGATCGAGGTTGGGTGTGTTGCACACCTTATCCTCCGTTGAGGGTCTAGGACACTCATTGCGCAAAAGGTTGCGAGTCTCTCTGTCCAGAGATTTCCTCACCCATTGAGTTAAGTATTTGTTAACGTGGTCCATTGGCCACCATTCAGAGCTGCGGGGATGTCGAATAGATGTAGGGTTGAACATTTCCCCGCCGAGCAGGTCCTTAACGGAAGAAGAAGTGGAAGGTTGTTCCAAATCTTGGTCAAGATTATCTAAGGTATCGTGAGGATCGAATATAAAGTCGTCCATGTCCAACTCCTCATATTCTAAGGATTGAGATTGTGAATTAAAGGTATCATAAAAAAATCATTTGTACCATGAAGGTTACTTCTTTCTCTCATGCCGCTACGAGCAACTTTTCTCAATGTCCCAAAATGTTGGGTTTTATCTTTTGTGCTGCTATGAGCACCATTATCTATTGTAGCGCGAGGGCTACCAAAATCGTCAGCATGGGTGGATGCTTCCTCCAAGTGTTTCCTCTTGTGGGAAACCTTCCCCCTCTTCAGGGGTCCAGAGGTAGTAGGGGAGTCTCCGTCGGAGAGAGAGAAGTAAATCTCCTCAACAGGGGACACCCTCTTCCTCTTAGCTAATGCGGAGTCCACAGCCTCCTTAGCGGAAGACCTGAGCTCTTCCTCAAGGAACCCCTTAAGGCTCTCTCCCAAAAGCGCCTCTTTAGGGGGCTGTTGTGGATTATTAATGTCCATTGTAATAAGGTTGTAATAAACCAAAAAAATGCCCTCAAGGCTTACTCACAGTTATAAGGCCGAAGAAGGACTCTTTTAAAAGGGATTTCTTTCCCTTTATAATTCAATTCCAGGGATATTGTCGTGATGTCATTCCCATGATTGCCAGAATGTTGATGGAATCTGGGAATAGAATGTGTTGGGGGTTCGATCTAGATGTTCGAGGCTCTGGCGGTTATCCCGGAGACCTCTGAAGCAGCTGGGTGTGTCGGGAACGTGTGAAGTGACAACTTAATAAAGAAGATCACCCCCACGCTACTCTCCTGTGACTTCTTCCTGGGAACCCATCTAACATTTGGCGACGATCGGGATATTTTTGCTTGTCACTTCCATCAACACGTCCCGGACACCTTTGCCCTCCTTCAAGACGCGCGGTGACTGGACTGAAGATAACGAAGCCACGAAGCAACTCATTTTTTACTAAGTGTTGGCTACAGGTCGTATAACTTTCTCTGAAAACTGTTATATTTCTCTTGAGGCCTGTCTTGCCACACCAACTGCCACCTCGCGAGCGCTTATCCTACCTTGCACGCATCGTGGAACTCTCAGCACGCCTCCATTCTTCTGCCTGCATCCTCTCAGCGTGGAATCCCTAGCGCGTCCTCGTTCGTTTCTCTTCAGCCTTCCCCGCGTCTTCACGTCACGTCACGACGTGTGTAACCTCACGTTGAGGTCACGCTACGTGCCACGCCATTTTGTCAGGCACCTACGCTTTGTCAGGCATCAATCTATGCCTCAACTTTAATACATTCATTGCGCGGTGACGCGCACACCAAGTGGCTAGCGCAGCCCCCTGGCACCAACACTGTCATTCCAATCAGTGCCTCAACACTTATACTTTCATTACGCGGTGACACGCACAATAAGTGGTTAGCGCAGCCCGAAGGCACAATTACTCGGTGAGGCGCACACCATCTTTTCTAATTCAAAGAAGTGGTTATCACGTCAAGCGCTCACCTAGCTTCAAGTCTCCAGAGTTATCCATACAATCGGTGATGCGCACACCCTATTTTTAACACTTTCAACACCTACAGTTTTGAATGCAACGTCAAGCGCTCATCTAGCTTCAAGTCTCCAGAGTTATTTATACAATCGGTGATGCGCACACCCTACTTTTAATACTTTCAACACCTACAGATTTAAATGCAAATATCGTATACTTAAGTAATATGCACAATTGTTTTCATAATTTATTACTTGTGTGTGTCATTGTGATAATCATCTAATTGCTGTTTTTCACAATTTTAAACCGTGTTTTCTTCTTAAAATTGTATTGGTCAACATGCAAAACATAACAGTCCCTCCACATTTTTTTACCAGAACCTGGGCCGCTGAAAACCAAATGGAAACAGTGGTTCAAAGGTTTTGCTAGCTACATAATAGCGTTGGATGGATCTAAATTTGAACCAGTCAGGAAATTAGCTCTACTTTATAACAATCTAGGTTCAGAAGGCCAACGCATTTTTGACCATTTACCTGTAGTCACCCAACCTGATGAAACTGATTGGGATGTTTACAAAGAAGCTGTAAACAGACTTTCAAACTATTTCAAGGACGATACCAGCATTGTGGTTGAGAGACACAAATTTTATACTAGAAGACAAAATGAGTTTGAAACCATTGATAATTTCCTAGCGGAACTAAGAGTTTTGATTTCCACTTGTGAATTTGATGGCAATACTGATTCTTACCTCAGAGATCAGCTCATTGTCAACTGCTTTAACAAAAAAGTTCAAGAAAGACTGTTGTGCGGTAGAAATCCTTCTTTAAACAAAACCCTGGAAATAGCTAGGGGCATTG
Organism: Calotriton arnoldi; assembly: GCA_963921515.1. Lineage (NCBI taxonomy): Eukaryota > Metazoa > Chordata > Amphibia > Caudata > Salamandridae > Calotriton > Calotriton arnoldi. The sequence continues at coordinate 507,195 of CAWUFW010007128.1, forward strand.
AAAGGTCTGTAATTGCACAAAAAGAATTGAATAAGTCTAAAATTGATCCTGTGGTTGAACCTGTTTATGCTATCGGTACTAAACCCAAAACATTTTACAACAAAGTTCCTGATTCTAAAAAACAAAGTTTCTGCTTTAGATATGGCTCCTTCACACATTTAGCCAATGCAAGAAATTGTCCAGCTTTAGGTAAACCTTGTACCAAATGCAAAAAGTCTGGTCATTTTGCTCTGCCTGTGCAGAACTCCTTACAAGGTAGCTGCTCTTGAACACATGGAAGATTCTTCTGACCCAAATGTATCTACCATCAAAAGCTTCAGTAAAATTGTACTGTCCATTGATTCTGATACTGATGATGATGTTAAGGGTCCTTTTGCAATGTTCACATTGGTGATGTTGAAATTCGAGTCACTGTTGATTCTGGTTCCCCAGTCACTTTCGTATCCGATATTCTATTTTTTCAAACAATGGAATTCTATACAACTATCACCTCCTGACATTCGCACCATTGCCTTTGGTGGACACAACATTGATAGGTTGGGTTTTTTCCTTGACAATATTAAATTTGAAGATAGAGTAATATTCACCAAAATTTATGTGGCAAAAAAAGGCTACAATATCTTGGGGTGGAAGGACCAAGGGAAGTTTGGCATGGTTCTTAGACCAGGTACTGCTTGTCCTATTTCCTTAATAGACATTCCTGAAGTCTACCCTTCTTTGCAACAATTATTACTCAAGCACAAAGCTTTATTTGATAACAAGTTAGGTATGGTGCACAGTTTTGAGCATAAAATCATCTTAAAAAAGACGCAGTACCTGTCGTACATAAGGTCAGAAACGTCCCACTATCCATTAGAGACCAATTAAAACAACACTTGGAAGTCTTATGTGAGGAAAAAGTGATAGAACCAATTGACTCATCAGAGTGGATTTCTCCAATAGTGGTCGCAAAGAAAAAGGACACTAAAGACATTAGGCTCTGTATTGATTTGAGATCACTTAATAAGAACATCTTAATCGATTGTTTCCCTTTACCGAAAATTCAAGAGATGTTAGCCCTTCTAGGTGATGCAAAAAAAAATTCTTGCCTCGACTTAAAATCTGCTTATCATCAGGTGGAACTATCTAGTGATTCACGTTCACTTACTGCTTTTAACACCCCATTCGGTGCTTTCAGATTCCTAAGAATGCCTTTCGGCCTAGCTTCGGCCGCTTCTGTATTTCAAAAATTAATGTTTAAATTGTTTAACAAGTGTAAAAATGTTCTTGCATATCAAGACGATATTCTTGTATTTGCAAAAAATACTGAAGAACACCTCTTGATTTTGAACAATGTATTTGAGATTTTAGAGTCTAATGGCTTCACTGTAAAAAAAGAAAAATGTAAATTTATGGTAAGCAATATTGACTACCTAGGTCATCACATTTCAGAATCTGGTATTAAGCCTAAGGCTGACCTTGTCAAGGCAATTTGTGACAGCCCTCCCCCAGAGAACAAAGATCAGTTACGGTCTTTTCTCGGACTCTGCGAGTATTACTCGAGATTTATTGACAGTTTCGCTTTTCAAACAGAACCTTTGAGGAAACTCCTTAGAAAGGGGGAACAATTTATGTGGAAGGAGACTGAATCCACAGCTTTCACCAACTTAAAAAACCTAATAGTGAAAGCTCCTGCTTTACATCCCTTCAGAGATGATCTCCAATCCATTGTCACAGTTGATGCCAGTGGAGTCGGAGTAGGTGCCGTTCTCTCTCAGTTAGTTGAGGGTGTTGAACACACGGTGGGCTTCGCCTCAAGATCTCTTTCCCAGACGGAACGCCATTACAGTACCATTGAAAGAGAAGCTTTGGCTTGCGTGTGGGCCACCAAACACTTTGAAACCTTTTATGGGGCAGAAGATTTTTCTGGTCACTGACCACAAGCCCCTTGTTTTTTTATTATCTAAAAATGATCATGACAAGGTCAGTCCTAGACTTGTAAGATTACTTTCCAGGATGTTTGAATTCAATTTTATAATTAAGCACATTCCTGGAGGGAAGAACACTCGTGCTGATTTTTAATCTAGGTGCCCCCTACATGAAGAACATTCCATAGAAGATGATTTAGAATGTGTTGTAGGATTGGTTGATGGTTTGGTTGTCCTAGAAGGGTCTATCAGCAATTCTGAATGGATAGATTCTTCTACATCTGATGAGGTGCAAAATGCAATCAAGAATTGTATTTCTAAAGGGTGGCCCGAGGAAAGAAATTTGACCGAAGGTTTGCGTCCTTTTCACAAGGTAAAGGATGATCTCACCATTGAAAACAACCTTATCATGAGAGGCTCTTTGTTAATTCCTCCTAGAACCCTCAGATTAAGATTAATTAATTTTGCCCACCAAGGCCACCTTGGCATGACGGGTACAAAAAAACGTCTTCGACTCTACTACTGGTGGCCGGGGATGGATGTTGATGTGGAGAATTTTGTAGGCCATTGTAGCAGTTGTTCCATTGCTGATAAATCTTTAAGAGTACGTAACACACCTCTTTTCCCAGTGGCTTTTCCCAATGGCCCCTGGGAAAAACTTGGCATAGATTTCATTGGCCCGATGTATAATCTAAAGATCAATATGAGATTTGCCTTAGTTGTAGTGGATTACTTTTCAAAATGGGTGGAGTGTAGATTTTTGTCCGAACCCTCTACCACTTCGGTAAAGGAGTTACTTAATGATCTCTTCCGGCGTGAAGGTATCCCCAAAGTTATTGTCTCTGACAATGGGGTTCAATTTAAGTCCCATTTTATGCAATCCTTTCTAAAGAACATGGGTGTCAAACACTTAACAGTGGCCCTTTATAGTCCCCAAGGCAACGGCATGGTAGAAAGGGTGAACAAGATGTTAAAGGAAACTATTCAAATGGCCTATGTTCAAGGAGATTCTGTTCATGATGCTGTTCAAGAAAGGTTATGGAGTTACCATAATACTCCACACTCTGTGACTGGCACTCCTCCTTTTGTGTTATTGAAAGGACGTTTTGGTTCTTCCAAACTTAGTCCCAACTGGGTTTTGGAACAAACCAAATGCTCAAACAAAATTCCCAATATGGATGATGTGCGTGATACAGTTTCCAAATCACAAGTCAAAATGAAGCAAGTGTATGACACAAACAAGAAGGTGAAAGACATTCAATTTTTTGTTGGAGATCTTGTTAAAGTTAAAAGACCTGTAGGAGTCAAAAGTCTTAGTTCCAAATTCTTTCCCATGACTCGTATTGTCAGAGTCTCTAAACATGCGGTTCTACTAGAGACCGGCAGGTGGTGGAGTAAAAGGAATGTAGTTTTAGTAAAAAACAATGTATGCATTAATTCTCATGGTAATTGTTCATCGGATTGTTCTACTTTGTCTTTACCTGATGTTCATTTTACTACTCAACAAAGTGACACTGTTTCTCATCACTTTGGTGGTGGAGACTCCTCTTCTTCTCAAGAGGCTCTTAGTGGAACTTGTTCTTTGTCTGAGCATCCTCAAACTCATTCTTCTTTGTTAAGAGGAGAAGGAAATGTCTGTACTGGTACGGATTCTGGTTCATTTCCCAGTCCGTCAACCATTGCTCCAAGGGAAGGCAAGAGGAGACCTTGTCTTCCTCATTATCTGAAAGATTATATTCTTAATTGATTCTCCCTGCATTTTTCTTGTTCCTCATTTTCATGTTATCTTTTATTTTTGTGTCTTATTAATTGTAAATAGTATTCAGTTGCGCTATTGTGTTAAGGGGGAAGATGTGTCGTGATGTCATTCCCATGATTGCCAGAATGTTGATGGAATCTGGGAATAGAATGTGTTGGGGGTTCGATCTAGATGTTCGAGGCTCTGGCGGTTATCCCGGAGACCTCTGAAGCAGCTGGGTGGGTCGGGAACGTGTGAAGTGACAACTTAATAAAGAAGATCACCCCCACGCTACTCTCCTGTGACTTCTTCCTGGGAACCCATCTAACAGATATTCTCTCCCTTTAATCCTTTTCTTTTAATTTCTCTTTTTTTGTTTTTAAATAAAAGATGACAAATACAGGTTGGGCCCACCGGGTGGCGTTCGCATTGAGGAAAAATGTCAAGAAAGCACAGGAGGCGTCCGACTCTCAGCAGGCACTGTTATGAGCTCGAGCGGTGAGCCGTAGCCATGGTAATGTGCCTGCCGAGACGGAGAACTCCCGGGCCTTGCGTCACTAAGGGCACGTGTGTTGGTATGCTGTAACCAGGGAGAAGTCTCTCTCGCGTCTCCTAGGATGTTGCTAGGAGACGCAAGCAAGTTAAATCACGCTAGCATGATTCCTTCTGTTCCGGCCTGTTTTTTTTTTTAAAAGAATAAAATGAAGCTGCAGTCTATATTAAGCCGGCCAGCGGGGAGCTACGCGGCATGGGCAAAACATTGACAGTAAAGCAGGTAAGCGGCGTGCAATCAAATACACTTCTTGTCATTTGCCGAGAACGTAGTAACGGCATGAATGGTATAAGAAAACGTCTATGACAATGGAAAAAAGGCGAGGACTAAATCAGGCACCTACCTGTCCCCGCCATAAATTGGACAGGGTTAGAATGTAGCCATAGGAAAGAAGGGTTAATACAAGTATTATCTAAAAGGTAGTGTCAAAGACAAGTTGTCTATGATATTATATAGAAAAAACAACGTTATTATATTATATTATATAGAAAATACAACTTTATAATATTATATTATATAGAAAATACAACGTTATTATATTAATACCACAATAAAATAGCAATAATGCCACGATTGTAGAGAGATACTTAGCTGTGTCAGGAGCAGCGAATAAAAGAGGAAGATGGGAGTGTGCACTGTCTTCTTATGATGTTATGAACATTCTTTGTTTTATGATCTATTGACATTCTTTAAAGGGCTGCATGTTTGGGCAGCAAATACAAGTATTTGCATAATGGTAGCCTCCGGTCTTGTAATGAAATCAGAAAAACCCATTGTTCTAACATTGCATGACTAAAAGATTCCCCTAACATTAGCCCTCAATCACACATGGCACTTGTCCTGTTGAACTGTATGTTGTTAGTGCTGCTTGCGTGGTCTGCTTAAATAAAGGTGACTTATTATTTGCATACGGATAAATTTGAGTTGTGCAGTACCACAGCCTTGATGAACAAGTCACCACGGTTGGTGAAATGGCTAGAAAAGAAGCCCCATGCGTTGCTTGCCCATTTTAAAAGAGAGTATTTCTGAGGTACAATTGAGCTAAAGTACAAAAGATTTGCTAGATATTTAATGAAATGATATTTCAGTTGCTTGAGTTTAATTAATATTTCTTGTTAAGAAGCAAGGGAATGACATACGTAAACCACTATGTCTGTGATCACATTTTAATAAACAAAATATTTTTTTCAAATGCAGCCCGTTTTCCTTAAAGGTAATGGGGCTGCATTTAAAAGAATAGTTCATTATTCAAAAAAAAGTTTGTTTGAGAGTTGCCATTGGTCCCTAGCACCTCTACCTGCTCCCCAACAGACTTTTTTGTTACATTGACAAAGGGGAATTGGACCCTAGGGGACCCCTTTCCTTTTGCAAATGTGCTACCCCATGCCCCATTTTAATGTTTTGAGACTGGATTGCGGTTGCAAAACACTGATGGGGCCTTTAACAAATCACTGTGTGGACATGATACCCTAAACTTGCCCCTTCAAATTAGAGATTAGTTATGAGTTTCTAAACCCATTTTGTGATTCGGCACTACAAATACCGAATATTACCAAATTGCAAAATGGTTTAGTACGTAGCAAATAGCCACTTTGCCGTTGTAAATGCTCCGATTTTGCAATTTACAGACTTTGTTATCACAAAATTGCTACATACATTAATCCCCAAATTTCTCACCGTATCCATCCACTTAAAAGAAGGGTGATTCTGCAAGACCACTAGTAGACAATATCTCTTCACATGCCTTAATTAGCCTAAGAAGGTTCTCTCCTGGAACCCTTCATATAACATATATACAATTTGGGCCTTGTCAAGAGTATCACATACTTGAAGTTGACAGATCATGGTCACAAATGTATTTCATGAAGACGTTTTTAAAGGCTTCTTTATAAGTCAAAATTCTTGAATGGTCTTACACAATTTATTTAAAGTATTCACATGATCTGTGTAAACTAGTCTGAAGTCTAATATTCGGTTCTAACCGCAGCTTTTGCTCTACGTGAAATACAAAAAGAAGAATATAGATGGGAGTACTCTAAAACTCCTTGGTACTAAACCATGGTAAGAGGTCCACAAACATATCTGTGATGACCCATTGTTAGGTTCAATAAATCCAATGTTGTTTCTTGTCTACGCGCTAGCAGATCTGTGGTAAAAAGTGCCATATAAAAATAAGTTATTATTGTTAGAAGCTGTTCCCGGCATTTGGAGCTATTTAAGAAATAATTCAAATTAAGAACAAAAATGACTGCAATGGGAACTAAGGAAAATTCTAGCTCTTACAGGTTTCTACTGTGAGTAAGGTTTGCAGATGTTTGATCGCTAGTGTGATAATACTGCAAATGACTCCTCAAAGCAATACATAGGTCTCTGCTTACCATAAAAGCCACAAGTGTCTCTGAAACAGTCTGTCCCTTGGCTGCACATTCGTGTGCTATTTCTCGAATTATATTCTTTATAACGCTTTCAGCCTGAGTATGAGCCATCTGGAGGAAAAAATACATTTGATGATTTATTATCACAGAGTCTAACATTAGCACACACTGTATTGTCTACAAGATTCTTACCCTTTACGTTTCTTGTATTGCTCTCTTCTATTGTATTTTAAAATGGCAAACTGTGACTCCATAAATAATGGCAGTCATAAACTCATCAAGTAAAATACCTTGTTATCCCACCAGCCACACAAACTATGGAGTTGTAAAGCTGTCTCAGACACTGTAAAACACGTTAACATTACAAATGTATTACGCATGTCAAAAAAATACAACTAAAGATGTCGACTCCTCATTTTTAAAATGTAAAATTGAAAAATCTTCCATACATTATACATTACAAACAAAACTTTGAGAGAGAACACAAACCATGCAATGTCTTACGCGCTATGTATCTACTACTCTAGAATGGTTGAAGACTTGACAATGCACTTCCAGTGCCAGCAAAGAATGCAAATGGCTAGTGCTGAGAAGGAGGAGAGCAAGATAAAACTAACAAAATAACCATTAATGCCTATTTTAGGTCTGGCTAAAGACTGTTTTAGCTGTCTCGCAGGACTTCATGTCAGTAGAACACACAAAATGATATACACAAAACATAGAGGCTTTGGGCTACTCCCTTTAAGCAACTGGCTTGTTTGAGCCAACTACATCCATGCATTGGCTCAATGGTGGGGGGGGTCACATTTAAGCATCAGCCCATGGCATTTTGTGGATGTTTACATTTTCTACAAATGAGTTAGACATTAGCAATGAAGTAGTTTATCTTCAGCATCACACTTTCTAAAATTGCCATCGCATTAACGACATGGCGTAATCACAAGTAACTCCAATGATGCATTGTTAATAATTAACTATAAAACATTAGGCTGCTGTACAAAGATTTGTGAGATTTACACAGTCTTAAGATGTCCTCCACTCAGATCAAGACTAAGAATACAGTGCAACACAAGCCTCTTTGACGTGTATGCCTTACTATGCACACTTGAAATGGCCAATAGTCAAAATGAGGATGGATCTTCTAACACACATGTAATGCAGATCCACTTTGTTCCTTTGTGTAGTCTCACAGGGAACCTTCTTTGAGTTAGAAACAGTTGTCTAATTCCTTGGATGTTGATGGCTGAAAATTTCTTCCTGGTAACACTTGTTTAGATTCTCAAATTTCTCGAGACCATTACGCCGAAGCAATGCTTCAAGGTAAACTCTGGGCATCATGTCAGCGGCTATAAACAGGATGGCTGCAGATAGATTCCCTTCTCAGCTCCTAAACATTGCTTTTTACCAAGACACAATATAGGATAAAAAAAATCTACTTTCTAGGCGCTGAGAATTGCTGCTGTCAACCAGCACACAGACCGAGATAACTGAGAGAATCTTCAGCCAAGATGGTTAAAGAAAAACGTCTACAAGATACAAAACTGACTGACGACCAAAAGAATCATGGGATTCTGGACAACCCTTCTTCGTTTCCGATCTTCGGGGTCAGAACTGACCTCAATTTAAACTTCACCATTGTTGCATGGATTCTGCACTTACACAGAACTATGCGCAGGAAAACGGGACCTCGGTGTATAGGGGCTAAGCCTTCCTCCTGCCTCAGTACCCAAAATCCCAGGACCGACTTGCTATAGTGTCTCACTCGCTCTCCTACATAATCACGAAGATGCAAATGATTAGACACCCCAGAACACAACACTCCGGACTCTCTCAGGAATCGCGGTAGCAAGACGTACCCTTTCGCTCACTCACTCGTACCTGTCCACAATAAGAATTGACAGAGTCACTGTTACAGTTCAAAATGTTTATTTTAACTATAGTGTTCTATAATGCAGTATACAAGCCACTACCAGCAGCAAAACGCATAAACTTAAAACAGTTAGCATTGTAGCAAGTCCATATATTATGAAGGGGGATGTCATCGTATGTAGACAGTGGATTGAGGACTATAAGACCTAACCACCCTCCCCTTGGCAAGAAGAAGTTTTATTATATAAAGGAAGATCTCTGGGCTTTGTCTGCAGACCCCATACCTTAGTGCCTAGATGGTATTTCTACATCATAGGAACAGCATAGCTCTTCTCCCTGGAAAGGTCCCTCTCCAAGTGTGTGTTAGAACAACATGCATCCCCATAATATCTAGAACTCGGAAAATAGGAGTAAACCCGTTAACCCAGTTGAGACCCGGGTAGAGTATGATTTTTCCTGCATGCCCACAAGAACTTCTTGACCCCACCGAGGACTACTGGCCTCGCCACATCCAGGTATGTTTTCACCCCCCTGCCACCGCCTTTCTCATTAACTTCCCGCCCTAGCATTGTCCTCATAATACCGTCCTCCCCTTTTTCAGATCCAAATTTCCCGGACCAGGTACATCGTTACCTCGTTTTCCGAACACGGATTTTATCTGTCGGAATCTTTACGCTCAGGTAATTTCTCCGCCACTGCCCCTGTCTTTCCTTACTCATCACACTGGTTATTCCGGCCTGTTTTTCTGGGCTCGTTAAGGGCTACCTATTACTAGCCCTTTCTTTCCCCCACTAGCGGTCCTTTCCGGACCCTCAACTTCGCCTTCGCCATCCGGCTATCCCTACCCGTCGTCTGGATTGACTCACAACTACCATCTCAGGTAGTTTTTCTTCTCCCTCCTGCTCATTTTATCAATTTATCATTTACTTAGACCCAGGGCCTCATTTTCCCCCTTCTCCTTTTGTACAGCACTATACTGAAATCAGTAACCATTGTCCTGATGATGACCTGGAATTGAACAGGTCAAAACGCCGTCGACTACTCAGCGCAAACCTTGGCGTTGACGTGGTCAACCGAATCAGTCCAAATCAAAATACCCACCTTGTATATAATTTTCATTGTATCGTTGACCACTCAATTTTTTTTGTATTTTACATTGCGCCACTCACGCTATTTTCTCACCCCTGTGTCACTGTGCCATTCACCGACACTAGCACATTCAGTGCACACTTGTGTGTTTTGGTTATTTTTGTAATAATTGTACTGTGGTGCTGATACAACTATTTACAAATAAGAATCTATACTCTATCAAACTCTATTGTGGTCTCCCTTTCTTTTTTCCCCTCCTCTGAGTGATTTATACTCTCCTTTTATTTGTCCTCCTTAATGATTACCAGTTGAGACATTGTTCTTATGCTACATCCCCATAATATCAAAGCGCGAGTTACCAGCAGTAGCAGCTGTGTTAGCATGTTTTGTCTAGGTGCTAGGGACTGACCAGAACAGAATAACAAGGGGCATTGTTTATCGACCTTGCACACCGTGTTCAGACTAAACTCCAGGAACAGGCAGAGAACGCAGAAAGCAGACAGTTCTCATGTGAAAGGCACAAACAGAGTCTTGCAAAATAAAGTCATGTAGTAACGTGCGCAAAAGCATCATCATAGCAGTAGAACTCATGCTAACTTAGCAATGTGGACAATGACCCTAACAGCCATATGACACCATATTCCACCCACAGCCAGTCTGGAAACCTGGGGCTGTAAAATGCTAGTAGGAATGGAAACATTCTTTTTAGGCAACCTTGGCAGGGGAGGGTAGTAAGGAGATAGACCCTGAACTTACTGACAATAGAAGGGAAGGCCCAGGGTTTTGTCGGTACAGAAACTACTAAGACCGGCTTCCAGCCTTTTGGCACAGAGGCAGATACAGTGTAATGTTTGCAGAGATCCCTAAGAGCAGGGGCAACGGTCTAAGCCTCCAAGTGCATAATATGCATAGGACAGGGTCAGGAGGATATTGCAATTTGAAAAATTGAAGAGTAGTCATGGTACCTTCCTGTGAAATGAGACAACGTCCGTGAGTGCTGCTGGGAGAGATACAAGGAAGGAATGCTTGAATAGGTACAATTTTGTTCTTAAAATAATCTGAAAGACTGACAGGCGTTCTCTGATGGAAGAATAGTTTAGATGCGTCTTTGGTGGAGTTCTATGCAGTACAATTAATATGTGCCAGTTTCACCTTTATCTTGTAGGATCTGAGAGCCATGATATACAGATCCTTAGAGAAGCTAATAAAGTCCAATCGCAAGTCTTATTGAAGAAGTTTGCACAATAATTTTTAAGTAGTTAACTTTTCAGTACACCTTCTATATAGAATATTATCCGTGCCATGAATTTTGACCCACAAATTGTTAACTGGGTTAAGCTACTGAATGGTCACCAGGCAACGATGGATGCGTGCAAGCCAAGAAGGACCAGAGGGGCACTCTCTCCCTTATTGTTCAAATTGGCTATGGCTGCAGATGCTCCTTGGGTGTGTGTCCCTCTAGCACTATCTGAAACTCTGTTGATCAGGTCAGGAACACGCTATGTCAGTGGAGCAGAAGGTGACATGCTGTCTTCTTACAGCATTGCTGCACCAAACTTGTGAGAATGTCGAAACACTGGAAACTGAGGCTCTTAAGTAGCGAATGGTAAAAAGACTATAACACCAGTGAATGTGGCATTGAGAAGTGGGGCTGAAAATATATTGCATGACTACAAACCACAATGGCAAAACGATATGATTTTAGAACATTTTGATCTGACCTGGGTACAGACTAAAGGGAAGATACCGCAAGAGTCTATGAATGCTTGGTTTAAACTATTGCAGTTTAACTTTGGCCACCAAACTTATTTCACTTGTTATCAACTTTCTAAAATGTATCACAACACATATGTTAAGTTTCCCAGAAGTGAGGTGAGAATGACAAATTCTATCACAAGATCCAAGGGGGCATATGCCTAAAGTAAGTTTATTGACTTGGTGATGGTATTTGCTAATCATACACTGGCGCTAAGAGAGGCTTAAGAGTCTACTGCTGGCTGAATATGATGTTCTAAAACTGAGGCAGTGGCTTTACGACCAGAGATGCTGAAATTGTAACTGGAAAACCAGGTTCGAGTCCCGGTGCTGGCTCAACATCCCGAAATTGTGCACATATGCACATATCGCTTTATCTCCACGTGTCTAAAAAACTTAAATGAATCTGACCTTGTGTAATGTAACTGGTACTCATGTTAAGCGCTCCAATGTCTTTGGGCCGAGGCTGATGCACACAGGCTAACATGTTAGGTCTAACGTCACTTTGGCCTGGGACATTTTCTTGCTTGAACTAACTGATAAAGAGGACAGGCCGCCGTAGGATCTCCCCCAATGGTTGTTATAGCATTCAGCGATAAAGATTGTGAGAAAGTCGTTGTTAGTTGAGTGGGGTGTTAATCCTATTCAAGCAACAGCCACAGTCCCTGTCAGGGTGAACCACAAACAGTAATTAAGTGAAAACACAACAGAGGAAAAATCCCAAACCAATTTAGACAAATAGAGTACATTTTAATAAAGTATTTGACATCAAAATGACAAAAATCCAATCAGTAGAACTTAATGAACTATGAATTTTTAAAGTTTAAGGTAAAAACTAGAGCCTAAGAGATCAAAGCACCAACCGTAGACATCTAGTTGCACGAGACTGTGTCAAAGTAGAAACATATTGCTGGTAAGACACACTGTTTCCTGCCCTCTCACCCTGCCCCTCCATCTCAGCTCCCATATCCTCCTCTTCAGAAAACTGTACTGTCAGTGCACCATGGGTGGCCGCCAATCCTAGTTCTCTTGACACCAGGGGCAACTAATTTCCCAGAATGCAGTCTATGGGCATCTGAGGGCTAACTAGGACCCTCCTCTGGATCACCTACCCAGCCCACACCAGGGATACCAAGGCCATAGGGCGGAAAAAGTCCTGCCCCTGGGCCTGAGATACCTGACATACCTGGCCAGTGTACTGCTTTGGGGAAACCAGCCTTTCCACTCCAATGGTCTGGCTGCCCGGGTGTCCCTCAAAGCAATGACAGGGATCCAATTCACCTTGACCTGGTGGAAATGATGACTCCCACTCTCCGGAATCACAAGTCTACCCTCCGAGTTCACCTCCAAACTAAGGGAGATTAAGGTATGGTCTACCTCCTGCCCTGGGGTTAGTGAGCTTACTATCCACTAGGAAATGGCACAGCTCTGTAAAACAAGTATTGAGCATGTGCTCCCTCAAGGTTAAGTTGTACAACCCAACATAAGTGTAAACTTTGCTGCCTCTCACCTACGCATTCAGTGCTTTGCTGGAATAGTCCAGGAAATCCACCCAAGACTAGGTTGGAAGTTTGTGGGTGTCCGTGATCCTCTGATGGCACTTCTCAGGGGGTCAACCCAAATTCAGGGACAAGTATGGCTTTCATTGGGGATGTATTTTTTTTGGTCACCCACCTCAAGTGTAAGATGGGTGTCCCCCCCACTGTAGGCATTTGTTTCCATAAGCTAGCCCCCAATACTTCTCTGGGACCCTGTGCATTCTCAAGGCTACCTCACAGGCAGACAACCACTTGTCTATATAATCTCCCACCACATAACTGGGCACCAGATCTTGTGGTAAGTGGACCCTCGACTCTCAAGGGAAAACTGAAGGTATGCTGTCACCATTGCAGCTGGATTCAGAGGTTTTCCTGGCTTCTTGAGCCTGCTCCTTCATGCTCTTCTCATGCTCCAGCAGCAGTTTCTTTTCAGCCAAGGCCCTCTCAGGCCCAGCCCTTTTCTCCTCTAGGGCTCTCTTTGCTTCAGCCCTTTCTCTGGCCAAGGCTCTCACTGCCTCAGCCTTCCTCTCCTCTGCTTCCAATTTCATCTTGGCCAGCTGTAATTTGAGCTCCCTCTCGGCCTTCCTTTCCTTCAGCTCCTCTGTGGACAGACCCCAGGCAGACACCCTGCTTTCTGCCCTCTCATGGGGCTCCACTCCTGGGGGTGAGTTGTGCTCCTCCTGCAGCTCAGGGCCCATGTCTGGGCCTTCCTCCACCAAATTCATATATTCCTCCTCAGGAATGCCTTCCTCTTGGGTGGCCTACAACCTCTTGACCCCCCATAGGCTCTAAAGGCTAGCTTGAGGTCCAGCTTTGTGGAATTCTTGCATGCATTCAGCCCACTGTTCTTTTAGAGCCTCTGCAGCTCAGCCCTGGTGAGGGTGTCAACATTGAGGAGCTTCATCTCCAATGTACAAATGTACTTTCATTTAGAAAAAGGAGAAAATAGTAAATGGTAAACTAGGGAAAATTAAAAAAGGTCAATTCTGCTGTCAAATTATTTATATAGGATTTTTGTGTTACACAAATCACTGTATGGTACTGCACAAACCCAAGTACTAGACCTCACCACTGATCACCAATGTGAGAAATTAGGTTGGTTGAGTGGGATGTTAACCCTGCTCAAGCAACAGCCACAATCCCTGTCAGTGTGAACCACAAAAGTCACTAAATTAACCTGCAATTAACCCTCTAGTAGCTTGGCACAAAAGCAGACGGCTTAACTTAGAAGCAATGTTTTAAGTTTTTATGCCTCGCACAAACTGTAATAAAGTGAAATCACAATAGAAGAAAAATCTCAAACCAATTAAAAAATAGAGTAAAGTTTAATACATTATTAGACACTATAACGACAAAAATCCAATCAGTAGAACTGGAGTTATGAATTTTCAAATTTAACGTAAAAACTAGTAACTAAAAAAATCAAAGCACCAACCATGGACATCTAGCCGTGTGAGCCCGGGTCAAACTCCACAAATATGGCCGAATGCAATGGAGTGCGGGTTACATATAGGAAATGGATTGACCCCGGTCGGTGCTTACCTTTAGACTTAGAAGAAATTTTGTAGAAAAATGTCTGAGAAGGTGGTGTCCGAGGAGGAGGCGTCATCATCGGAGAGCCGCTGGACGAAGCTGCGGTGAAGATTTCTACATTTGGACTTAGGCCCAGATTTAAATCTAGGTGGACGGCCTGTGGGTCCGCAATGGGGACAGAGTAAATTACTCGGTTCCCATAGTGGAGAGGCTGCCCACCTAATTTAAAAATGACCACCAACCAGGCGGTCATCTATGAAGGCATTGGCAGGACCCGCCATCACAGATGTTCCTGTCAATGCATTTTACTGTTTACAACAGGGCTGTGTTGGAAGGATGCAGTCCTGCAGCGAACACTATTCCTTTTTTCTTTTCAAAAGAAAATCCTGAAATGAGTCTCGCCTGACAATCAGAGTGTCCCCCATCACCCACCTCTTCAATGCATACACGGGGTTATTGGAGGCTCCATACCACCACTTGTTTAGTACCACAAGGTGCATGGCTCTGTAGTAGGAAAGGATGTCGGGGGTGGCCAGTCCGCCATCGAAGATGGCCTTAAAACATTTAGTCAATACTATTCTGGGTGGTCGACGCTTCCAAAGAAAGCGTCTCAACGCCTCATTCAGACGGGTAAAGAAATTTCAAGGTTTGGGTTATGGGTAATTCTACAGTTGGTACAGCAGGCGAGGGAGCCCAACCATATTGAAAGGTGCCGACCTGCCTATGAGGGAGAGTGGAAGGGACGACCATAAATCAAAGTCTCTGTGTAATTTAGTTAAGTGTGGTGGCAGATTTTCATCCCAGGCTCTCTGACTATTCGCGGTGATGTAACCCCCAGGTATCGTAAACCAGCCGTGCACACCTGCAAGTCTGCTGCCCAGGTTAACGGTTGTTCCTCGCCCCATGTGGATACAAGGAGGACTTGACCACATTTATGTGCAGGCCCAAGTACTCTCCAAAGATTTGCAGGATCCTGACAGCCTGCAGGCCAGACCACAGTGGGTCAAATAGGAAGATCAACACGTCGCATGCATACAGGTCAATCTCATCCGACACTCTACGGCCCCATTTGAATCCTCGCACCTGCGTGTCCACATGCAGCCAGTCCGCCAATGGCTCGATAGCCAGCACAAAGAGAAGAGGAGACATATGACATCCCTGTCGTGTTGCCCTCTGTATTGGGAATATCCGGGACACCGAGCACCCCCACCCGGACCCACGCCGTAAAGTCAGTGTAGAGGAGCTTGATATAACTAATGTATCGGGGCCAAAGTTCATCTTGGTAAAGAGCGTGAATAAGTAAGGCTACCTCATTATGTCGAACGCCTTATGGAAATCGATCAGGAGCAGAGCCTTGCTACCTGGCAACCTTGCCGCAACAGAATCCTGGACACTTTGGATGTTGCGCCGTGTAGAGCGGCCAGGCATAAATCCAGACTTTTTGGGGTGGACCAAGGACCTCACCACTGTAAACAGTCTGTTGGCCTGTGATTTCACTCAGATCTCAACCGCCGTGTTGAGTAAGGAGATGGGGTGATAGGAGCACCTAGCTGGAGATTAACCCGGTTTGGGAACAATGGTTATGTCAGAGAGTCGTAGATCTGGTGGCAGATGACTGTCCTCGAGGGCCATGACTGCCATTGCTGGGCTCAATCGGGTCTAGTATGCCTTGGAGAACTCTGCCGGAAACCTGTTAGTACCCACGGTTTTCCCGGATTATAGCTGTGTCAGGGCTTCTCCCAAATCCTCCAGGGTAACCTGCTCCTGCAGGGAGACTTTCTCTTCGGTACTGAGACGGCAGGTTGGTAGATCATAAAGGAGGCCAGACCGGGTCCCGCAGATCCCTCAGTTTGAGAGTAAAGGTTGGCATAAAATGCTGTAAATGTGTTCACCATCAGGAGTTCCTCAGTGATGCAGTTACCTGCATTGTCTACCAGCCGGCATACCGGGGTGCAAGTAGCAGTGGCCACACTTAGTCAGTGGAAAATCTTACTATTCTTATCCCCCAGTGATATATGCGGCTTTCCAATGCTTGCCATGCCACACATGCCTCATCCAGGAGGGCCTGTTGCACTAGGGATTGGGTGTGTGAAATATTGCGAAGGAGAGTCGGTCCAGAGCCTCGTTGTATAACCTTTCCATCTTGAACAATTGCGTTTCCCTCTCTGGCCATCTCCTGTCTTTTCTGCCACTTAACTGCGGTTTGGTAGCTGATAATGACCCCTCTCAGTATGGCCTTGAGGGCCACCCACAGGGGCCCTGAGGATACAACAGTTCCTTTGTTTAGGGCGCGATAGTGCTCTGTTTTTGCTTGCAGGTGGGTTCTCGCCTGTGGATCTTTGAGCAGCCACATGTTGACTCGCCATCCAGTCCCGGACCCTGGCAGTCCAAGCCAAAGAGCGAGCTCAACCGGGAAGTGATCAGACAGGCCCCAGACTAGAATTTTCATCCTTGCGATTCTAGTGGCCTCCGAGACACTTCTCTCTTCGAGCGATCAGAGGAGGAGCCATTGGCATTGCTGGACTGTCAAATGGGCACCAAAGATTCACATTTGTGTGCTAATGGGGTTATAGGGGCCATGCTAAGAGAACTGAAGACTACTGGACCGTGTGCAATACTTAAAAAACTGGAAGTATCTGTCACAGGTTGTGGGAGGGGCAACTTCCAAGTGGGCATTTGAACCATGAACCCGTCCCTACCCTCTAACACCCCTAAACATACCTCGTGAAAGTAACCCATCAAAAAACAAGGTCCATACGGAGCAGGCTGGTTCCACCCAGAAGGAAGCAGATTACAGCAGGCTGCAGTTCAGGTGTGCTATGAAGTATCGGCTCATACTGCCCTCATAGCAGCAATACGTAAACACTGGGGAGGGGGACATGTGGAACCCACCACGTTGGACGTTGGAGAGTTGTCAGTACATAGTGACTGCGGCGGGAACGTACAAAGCAGTTACCTGCCTCTATAGGAGACTTCGCCGTGAGAACCTTCCTGCCCTGAATAAAATACACCAGAAGTGGGAAGAGGATTTGGGGGAGCCGATTGCCGAGAAAGCATGGGGAGGGTTGGTGGAGAGAGCGAGTAAGAGTACAAGAAATGCTAGATTTCAATTAGTACACTTTTATGTTTTACATAGAGCGTACCTTACGCCGAGCTGCATCAATAGGTATTTCCACATACAAACGGCTGCATGCCCACGCTGCAATACAGAGGGGGCAGAGTTCCTCCATATGTTCTGGACTTGCCCGGAATTTAGTGATTTCTGGAGAGGAGTTACTACATTATAGGCGTTGTTGCTACATTGTAGCAACAACGCCGGGTTACTGCTTGTTGCATTGGTTCCCCCACACCTCCAAAAATAAAGTGACAAGTAAATTCCAAGACTTGGGCTTAGTGCTAGCAAAGAGGGAAATCACTAGCCACTGGAAATCCCAGCGGGCCCTAATATACACAGGTGGAGGAAGGAATTTATGAAATGGGCAGACTGTGAGGGGGCGGTCAGACTGAGAACAGCGAAGAAGAATGGCAGCGAAAAAAACACTAGAGGCAGCAAGATAATGGATGGCGCTGGTGGACCTATTAAAGAACCCTGAGTTCGAGGCGGAAGAAGGCCCACAGAGGGAGGCCCAGGGGGAGGTAGCAGAAATCCATAATCCTTGATCTTGCAGTCTTGAGCCAGTAAGAAATTGAATGGGAGGCAGGGACCCCTCTCCCTTCTATGGCCATAGGAGCGAGATATAACATAACGGATGGAGGGAACCTGGGCATCCTTCATAGTTAGAGAACATAGGAAGACTACAATATATGACACGCCTGGGGGGAGGGTGGGGAGGGAAGGTGGGGGAGGAGTTCAATAGTTTATGTGAGACGTTTGGCTGAGTTGTACTATGGCATTTGAGAAGGCAAATGTGATAAAAAAATTGTATTTTCAGAAGGGTTAGGATGGGGTACTGAGGGAGTAGGGAGGCGGGGGTATTTAATGTAGTGGAGAGATCACACAAGCACTAATGTCAAGACATATAGGTGGTAACGATATTGTTAATGGAAAAGTGTGAGTTGCAAAATAGTATGACCCTAATTGAAATGATATTTGTAAAAACTGTTAGTTTTGCTGACTAAATGCTTAAAAAAAAATTGTTTAAATAAAAAAAAATGAAATATCGGATGCCGCCATTGTCAGTTTGTCTGTGCCAGAATGCAGCAGTCATTGCCCAAGTACCCCGGGTGTATCCTCCGCTGAATGGTGTCTCTGTTTGTTTCGTACACTCCTGTGCGGTGTCCCCGCCCAGGCCCCAGGGGACTCACCAGGTGAAGGACGGTACCTCTCCTCGGTAAGCCGTCACCACCAGTCTGGATGTTCCTTGATCCACTGCTATGCACTCTCTGGGCTATTGAAGAAGTAAGTTTTCTCAGCAAATATAACTTTGAGGGAGACCAGGAAGAGCAACATGTATTGTATTTGCAGGGCTCTCAGTTTCTATTTGACACTAAGGAAGGAGCGGTGTTGTTGTTGCACTTGTGTAGTCTGGGAATAGCATTATTTTCGAGGGCTCATAAAAGAGACTATTCCTCTAGCAAGAGGCCTGGAGGATTGAGTCTCTGTCTGCAAAGTTGAAGGTGCATGCTATTATGGGACGCAGCAGTGCCCTAGGTGGCAGGAACCTGTGAGCCCTTTCCACCCAGTCCTTCAATGCTCATTTTGTTTTTTTATTGTTTTTGCTTAACTTTGCTTTTGAAGAG
Source organism: Calotriton arnoldi (assembly GCA_963921515.1). Classification (NCBI taxonomy): domain Eukaryota; kingdom Metazoa; phylum Chordata; class Amphibia; order Caudata; family Salamandridae; genus Calotriton; species Calotriton arnoldi. Next base: position 526,292 of record CAWUFW010007128.1, read on the forward strand.
ATGTCGTCCCTTGCCAATAATAAACAAACAAAAAATCTATTTTTTGGCTGTAGAAAACACACTTTGCCGTAGCAGTCCCTTATAGTGAAAAGCCCAACTTTGTGAGGATTGCTGTTGGTGAAAGAGCAGAATGCCGTCACTCCCAGTGAAGTTTGCCACTGGCTGACCCACTGCCCGATGCTGTATGCTGTAGTCAGGGAAGAAAAATGTGAATGACAGACCAATGGATGAATAGGCTACAAGTAAATATCATAAGTAAATATTTTATATATACAGAGAGACCTTTGTGATGTTTGAAGAAGTTAAAACTAATTTTGGGTTGGGGCCTGATCACTTTCTGCTCTATGCCACAATGGCACATACAACCAGGGAGATCTAGACAGGTTTCCCCAGCATGTCCCAACCAACAGCCATATTGGACATCTTGCTCCAGCTGGGCCATGCTGCACATGGTGACAGTGTTATACCATGCACTGAAACACGACATGTGCACACAGCCGTACATGGCACGGATAGGGTGGGATAGTGAACTGGCACCTCCACTTACAGATAAAGAATGGGAACAGGCTTACAGACATGTCTAAACTATCTCCAGCAATGCTAAGTTCAAACCAGTGCATTTCAGTATTATACACCGCACATATTTGACACCCGCCCGGCTTCACAGAACATTTCCGGACAGGCCCTCAACATGTCCGAGATGTGGGGGAGGGAGGCAGGCTTCTTCCGTCTGATCTGGAGCTGTGTCCCGCTGCTGGATTATTGGCAGAGGGTTGTAAACAAAATACGTGATGTGGTGAAGGTAGAATTCTATGTCAGGACCGGAGGCTCCGATTATGCTTCTCTATTCTTTACTGCTAGTCACAGCAGCCAATGAAAACACACAAAATAAAATACTACAATACCCAAGATCACTTGCTCATCACGTGACCAACCATAGAGTATGTCCGTATAAAAGCATGACACAAGGAAACAGAGTCCTCTTTCTTTGCTGCTCCGCAGCCAGTTAAGTGCTCTTATTTTTTCTCTCATAGTTCACTGTGATTACTGATTGCGTTTTAAGCCTTTCTCATTATTGCTTACAGATTATTATTATGGTACACTGTTAAGTATTGTCTGCCTGTTTAATGCAAAAGTCTCACTGTTTGAGTGAAGCAAGATCGCTGTTGTGATCGGAGGCTCTGTGCCGACTTCTCCGTCTTTCCCGGCTTCTTTCCCTGCACTGTGCTTGACGCGCTTTCCCTCTAACACTGTGCTGAACCGGGCGGCGCCGCCCGTGTTCCGATTTTGTGGAGCGGGAGTAAGGGAGCGAGGACGCGCGTACAACGTACGCGCAGTCCTCTTTTACCTTGCATTACTGGTCCGCATCGCGCATGCGCGGCGGCCATTTTGGGGGCTATTATTATCGTTTTCGCGATACTCTCGAGCGTACGGAAGACAAACTCTCTCCATTCCGTCGCTCCTTAGTAGTGCCTGCTCCCGAAGACGTCCCTCGCTTTTGTTGCGTTGGGGCTGCATAATTCTGCATAGGCACTGCCTAGAGTGGTAGGCAAGCCCTCCCTCCACACTTGAACGTTTCAATTACTCGGTTTGGCTTGCCTGGGGTCCCACTCCCCCTGATTTTGGTTCCTATCCCATTCATTACCTCCCACTTGTGGGATCTTGCCCCAGATCAGTGATTTATAGCTGAATAATTGAATTTGCAGATTTGAATAATTAAAGCTGAATACTTGCAGCTTTCAGTTGTTTACTACTCATTGATAAATACGTGGCAATGTCGGAATACTACTATGAAGAAGAGTATTATGATGAGGAGCCTATGAGCTCTATGAAGCAGGAGCTTGTTGAAGCCCTGGATACTGGTGTACAACACTCGGTTAATAAGGCACTGGTTAGAGCCATTGAGCCGCTCAAACAACATTTATGCTCCTATGCCCAACAGCAGGGCTGGCTCCCCAATTCAGGTACCCGCCCAAAACCCAGTGGCAAAAAGGTTCCCAATCCTCACTCGGCAGATTTTGCCAGGCTAGCCGAATCCATGGCTTCTGACCATGCTCAGGATCACTCTAAATCGGAAGCAACAATCACGGAGCTTCCAGAGGACGACCCCTCTGATTCTTCGTCCGATCAGTCCTCGAGCCAAGAGGAAGCCCCTCGTCCTTCGAAAAAAGCTAGAAAAGAGCGCCACTTGCAAGCACCTTCCCGTCCTAAGCTCCTAACTTTTGATCCCACAGCCATAGTGCATCCTAACTCTACAGCATGGCTGCCACCACAAGAAGTGGCGGACTATATCCAAACGCATCTACGTCAAGCGTTTGATAAGGACGTGCGAGCTCGCCTCCGTTCGGAGTGCCCCAGACCTGATCTTGCGTGCAAGGTAGCGGAAACTCCTGAAGTGGATCCCACGATGCTCACGTATTTGAAGAAATACGCTAAGGACCCTAAGAAGGGCTTGGATAAAACCTGGAGATCCTGCCAGGATAAGCTGTTAGATATCACTGGCCCGCTCTCAAAGATACTAGAACTCGGCTTTCGTGCCAAAGATTCAGCGATGGCCATAGATCCCGACGATCTCATTGGCTGGGCCCAGCGAGCAATATGCCTGCTGGGCAACGCCAATTGCGCCATGTCAACGGAACGCAGGAGATCCATATTGCTGAAATTAGACCCCAAATTAGCCGAACTTGCCTCGTCGGAAGCCGGACCTTTAGCTCAAGGTCTGCTCTTCGGACAATCGTTCCTCAAGGAACTCTCCAAATTTGTTGCCACTTTCAGCGGACTAGATAAAGCCCAGCTGTCCCTCAAGCGAGCTTTCAGGCCGGTTTTTGGCAGGGCCGGACGTCTCAGAGGGCGTTCGTTCGGCCGAGGATACAATCAACCCGCCCAGAGAGGCCAATACCAACAGAGAGGTGGTTACCAGGACCCCAATTATTCCAGTCCCTCCTTCTACCCCACTCGCCGTGCCAGAAACAGGTTTCGGAAAACCAGATTTGGAGCCAACCAGGGCACCCAGCACGAGTCGGGAAATGCAGGTGAGGATTATTCCTTATTCCACAGTACGGCTGGGGGGCAGAATTCAATTCTTTCTACAGAGGTGGCAAACTATTTCTCAGGATGCCTGGGTGTTAGAGACAGTACAAGGTTTCAAGATAGATTTCTACAGTTCCCCGAGTCAGAGTCTCGCCCCTCCTCCTCCCGTATTTTTCCCGACCAGATCAAGTCTTTATCTCAGAAGAAATAGACTCGCTTCTTCGCAAAGGCGCGATTGTTGTTACGGTTCCACACCCCCACGGTTTCCGCAGCAACATCTTTCTGGTGGAAAAGAAAGGAGGCGGCTCCAGATTGGTGTTAAACCTCAAAGATTTTAATGGCTGGGTGGAATATCGCCACTTCAAGATGGAGGGCATCCACCTTTTACGCGATCTTCTTCAGGAAGGCGATTGGCTAGTTCGCCTCGACCTGAAAGACGCTTATCTTTCAGTTCCGATATTTGCTCCTCACCGTCGGTTTTTACAGTTCCTATGGCAAGGAACCTGCTACGAGTACCAAGTCCTCCCCTTCGGTCTGTCGTCAGCACCTTGGTGCTTCACGAAACTTCTAAGGCCGGTAGTGGAATCATTGAGAGCGAAGGGAGTTCGTCTGATTATCTATCTAGACGACATTCAGATCATGGCTCGCTGTCCTCGTCTAGTTCCGACTCACCTCGAATGGACGATCGATCTTCTCCAAGGGCTGGGGTTTTTGGTAAACCCGCAGAAGTCGATTTTAATTCCAACCCAATCCATCGAGTTTCTGGGGTTTCAGATCGATTCCCAGTTGTGTCAGCTCCGCCTGCCTTCTCAGAAAGTACGATCAATCAAGAAAGAGTTGAGGTCGATTTTGACCAAGCAAGTTGTATCCTTGAGGTCGATTGCACGAATAGTTGGTCTGCTGTCTTCATCGATCCAAGCAATATTTCTGGGCCCCCTCCACTACCGGGCGCTGCAACGGCTGAAGATTCAGCATCTCTGGTAAGGCCTCGGTTATTCCGATCAGATACCTCTCTCAGAGGAGGCGAGGTTGGAGATGCAATGGTGGTTAGATCACATGGAGGCATGGAATGGTCGAGCCCTCTTCGGATCCAGCCCGGATGTGATCATAGAATCCGATGCCAGCAGGTGGGGCTGGGGAGCCCGTTGAGGTCCGTTAGCGACTGGAGGCAGGTGGTCACCGAAATAACTTTTATTACACATAAATTGTCTGGAGCTTCTTGCAGGCTCTTTCGCGATTCGTTGTCTGTCTCCCCAGAAAACAGATTGCTGCATTTTACTCCGCATGGACAACGTATCGGCCGTCCGCTACGTGAACAAGCTGGGAGGCACCAAGTCCAAGATTCTGGCAGAAATTGCCAAGGACTTCTGGCACTTTTGCCTGCAACACAGGATTTCAGTGACAGCAGAATACCTTCCGGGTTGCAGCAACGAGATAGCCGATTGGCATTCTCGATATCTTCAGGATTCCAGCGACTGGAGGCTCCATCCCAGAGTCTTCCAGTCGTTAGTCCGCCTTTGGGGTCCGTGCGAGATCGATCTCTTCGCCTCTCGCCTCAACAGACAGGTTCCGCTGTTCTTCAGTTGGCGACCAGATCCGGAGGCACTGGCCACGGATGCTTTTCTTCAGATTTGGCCGAGGTCCCTCTGCTATGCATTTCCCCCGTTCGTGATGATTCCCAGAGTGCTGGCACAGGTCCGACGCCATCAATCGGAATTGATTCTAATCACACCCCTTTGGAGGGCTCAACCGTGGTTTCCCATGATTCTCGAGTTGTTGTGTGCAACCCCAGTGCTCCTACCGCAGCTCTGGAACCTGTTGCTGGACCCTCAAAAAGTCCCGCATCCACTGATAGCAACGGGGCATCTCCACCTAGTCGCCTGGCGAGTTTCAGGGACAGATGGAAGATCCCGGGTCTTTCAAGAGACGCTGACAGATTCATTTCTGAGGCCTGGTCAGCTAACACACATAAGAGATATTCCTCTGCCTGGAAGCGTTGGTGTAGCTGGTGCTCTCAACAGGAAATGGATCCCGTTAGAGCACATGTCTCACTACTGGTAAACTTTTTGGCTTCCCTAGCGGCCTCGGGTTTGGCTTACATAACGGTCAATAACTTTCGTTCGGCCATCTCGGCAGGACACGTGCCCATCGACGATAAACCCGTGGGGGAACATCCCTTAGTATGTAAATTACTCAGAGGTATTAGGTTGGTCAAACCACCTTGTCCCAAGTACTCTACCCCTTATGGGATGTTTCAACTGTTTTGAAGTTTCTGGAATCCTGGCCTACTAACAAGTATTTATCCAGGAAGCAACTGTCCGCTAAGCTGACTATGTTACTTTGCTTGATTTCTTGCAAACGAGTGTCTGACGTCAGGGCTTTGGATCTAGCCGGTAGAAGATTCTCCCCAGAAGGGGTGACTTTTTCAATCACTAGACGCACAAAGTGTAATACTCCTTCCATTTCTTATCCAGGTTTTCCTGACAACCCTAAATTATGTGTGGTTCAATGTTTAAAGGATTATGAGGTAAGTACAGCAGAGTTTCGTTCTGACATGAATGGTCAATTATTGATTGCGCTACAAAGACCATTTAATCCTGTGACTCCAGCTACCTTGGCTAGATGGGTACGCTGGTTAATGGCTGAAGCAGGCATTGATGTGTCAAAATTTGGAGCTCATTATGGCTTCTAAGTCATTTATGTTGGGGACCAGCTTAAATGATATCATGAATGCAGCTGACTGATCATCAGAGTCTACTTTTAAATCTTTTTATTATAAACCTATTATTGACGTGGCTTCTGTGGTGGTGGCTAAGCGTTGAACAAGCATAATCGGAGCCTCCGGTCCCGACATAGAATTAAAAATTTGCGAACATACGTGACAAGAATTTTCAATTCTATTAAGGACACGGAGGCGAGGATTATCCCACCCAATTGTTATTTTTCTGATATATGTATACTGCTATACTATATATGTTTGATGTTCTCTTTCCCCCCCGTTGTTACTCTGATGTTGATTTGGGGTGGCATTTGTTATGGCCTTTCTTTCTTGTTGCAGGTGCCGATAACAAATGAAGCCGGAGTTTTTTCTTTTTCTGAAGTTCTCCCTCTGGAGGGATGGTGAATTCCACTGGTTCAGGATCCAGTTCTGAGGTCTAGCCCCGTTGGGCGATGGATTGTGTTTTTCCAGTTGGAGGAATTTTCCAGTTTGCAGGATGGTTTTCAAGAACTGAGTTATTTCAGCGTTATTATTTGTTGGTTTTCGCAAAGAAAGAGGACTCTGTTTCCTTGTGTCATGCTTTTATACGGACATACTCTATGGTTGGTCACGTGATGAGCAAGTGATCTTGGGTATTGTAGTATTTTATTTTGTGTGTTTTCATTGGCTGCTGTGACTTGCAGTAAAGAATAGAGAAGCATAATCCTCGCCTCCGTGTCCTTAATAAAATTGAAAATTCTTGTCACGTATGTTCGCAGATTTTTAACTCTACGCCGCCTCTTAAATTTAATGTCAAAACTTCGGAACTCAAAACTTCGACATAAATGTACATCCCTTGCTCTGATGTTGGCGAAGCATTGCATCGCCATCCACTGGATCCGACCGAGGCCCCCAGCATTGGACGCTTGGGACAGGGAAGTTCTGGAATGGGCCACGACTGAAGAAATCCACATGAAAATGGTCAAGACTGATGAACAAGTAGCCGAGGACTTGTATGATTCGTCTACATGGCTAATGGGCTGGGTTGGGGAGGGGGAATGAGTGGGAAAGCGTGACTAGTGATGACGATGTTGAAGCTGTATAAAACAAGTTTTATATCTGTTACATTTGTCTGCATCTTGTACAAACAGAAGATGGCAGTTGTAATAACAAGTTGCTCGCACATGATAAGAGTTCACGTTAGCCGCTACGGGCACATATCGTCATACTGGGCCAACTTTAGCCCTTGGTTCTATTCGATTTTCACTGCACTTTTGTGACTACGCTACTATTTTTCGAGTACTTTTTGATCCAGAGGTCATTCATAATAAAGACCTAGTCGTATGAACAATTTATGTCCTTGAGGCTCCAAGGACTCTTTATTCTGAAGTACTTCCAAATGCTGTTCTTCTAAATTACTGCATCTCACTACAGAATACGTATGAGCCTTGAAAAACTACAAAACACGTCGGCTGATTGCTGTCATCTGATACTGACCTGCGTGTCAACAAAATTTGTGATTCTTGTTTAAAATTAAATGTTGGATCTGCTATATTGTCAGACCAAAAAACGTAACATTTGTGTAGTGCTCTGAATTTTGTTTATTATTGTGTGCATCTTGGTACGGTTCTTGTACTACGAGAAAAATATAAATATAGATGGAATTTTATATATACATATATACACATATATATATATATATATATATATATATATATATATATAAAATACTCCTGAAGCTCTGCACTTCCATCCACCTCGCGAACAGAGACACGAACCCAACGATATGAGGCTAGATGTTATTTATTAAATGAAAACCTCGAACCTGACGCGTTTCGGATACCAAGTACCCTTGCTCATATATATAATTTTTCATAAAATCAAAAGGTCTTGGTTAACACCGCTTAAAAATGCCTGAGGTGTAGTTAGAATTTCTAAAATGCTAGACTGCACTGTTCCTTTTGATACTGTTACTAAAAACACCTTTATAGAGCTTTCTAAACTGGTCCACCCATTATTTTTCTCATCAATGTAAACATTCTGTATAGCACATGGTAAACTGATGTCTTTCTCGACCCTCATTGCCCCCTTTATTTTTTATTCATGTTATTACAACGAATTGTACAGCAATCAAGCTCAGAGGGGTGAAGTCTGCACTATCAAAAAATATAAGAAGACGGCTGCATACAGGTTGATTGCCCACTACTGTCATTAATTGGATGGGTACGAAGGAAGAAGGATGGTGCCCCCAGAGGGGAAGAAGAGAAGGGGGTAAATTGTTGATTATTGTAAGAGACTGTCATGATGTTTTGAAAATCATAAAAAATATTTTTTTAAATATTACAAAAATGACTTACGTTTCAGGGCAAAAAGCACTGTGAAAAATTAAAGCGCCAATTAGAAGTCAGTGTTCGTGGTTGATCAGGACATAGGTGTGATTTCAGGCAAACACAACGGAGTGGAGATCTCATACACCAAGCAAGTTATCCCGGTTAAAGATTTTACCTCCTGACTTACTCTCTGAAATGGAAATGGAAATCCTTCAGTGGGGCAAGGCTGAAGGCAGTATCCAGTGAAGTCCTCTAAAAGTCGAATAGCCATTGGACAACATCCCGCTGAAGCCATTGGGTTTGGCCGAAAAATTCAAATTTCACAGCTGCAGAAGTCCTATTGTCGTCCAGATAATTTTCATGCTTTACGGACGGAATTATACTTTTGTCAGACGGGTTACTCCTTGACAAACGTGACAGATATCTCGTCTGCCATATTACATGTGCCATAGGATACAATGCACTTCTAACAAGACAGACAGGATATCTGTCAAATTTGTGATGGAGTAACCTGTCTGCCACATTCTAAATCAGGCTCTAAGTCACTTTTTTGGGAGCTCAAAATCCTGAATTTTGAAGCTGCATCCAACAAAGTCCTCTCAAAATCATACACCTTTGCCGCAAGGTCGCACTGAAGCTCTGGAGGTCTTGGAAGGCCTTTTAAGTCCAATTTTTTCTGGCTTTCTGAAGCAGTTAATCTTGGTCTCTGCTAAGGCTGCCAGGATCTCAGCGACAGCACTTAGGGGCCAGGACCCACTCCAGTAGAGGCCACCAGCAGAGTCTAGGACAGGTCCATTAGTTACTGGTCAACTGGTCACTTCAGGAAAAAGGCCTCTTACAGCTGGTTGTCCCTGTAGCCACAAAGGAGGCCAGCCAGCTGACCCTTACAGTCTAATTCTCAGTCCTGGGCACAGGTAGGAGCAAATCTAGCCCCTTAGGTCTCCACATAGATCAAAGGCAGCAGATCAAGTCATCTATTGTGCATCCACAGGTCCAGAAAGTGTTTGGCTAACCTCAGGCTTAGCACCACTTTTGTACGATCCACTAGCCAGTGGCTGGGGTGACTACTGGACCCTCTCTAACCACAGAGAAAAAAGTTCCCAAGGACAAAGCTTTCCACCTTGCAGCAAATCATGTTTGCCTTACTACAAACTATGCCACAGTGCACTATACTATTCTGAGTTAAATCCAACATACCAGAACCCTTCTGCCCTTGAAGATGGCTGTTGATTCTAAGGCAATGAGCTGTCCCCTCTTCTTGAACCACATCAAACTGGCTGGTGCCAAGCTGGCAACAATGTTTCTTGGAATCAAAAAAGGCTTTTCATCCCCACGTCCCTTTCAAGTTAAAACAGTTCCTAAACCCTCCCTAACTGCCCATCCTGAGATGAGTCACATATCTCACACCCAGGTCATCCTGCCAAAAGGCCTATGCGATTGTTCCTGCTCTGGTAGCAGTTTCCCCTCCTCTTTAAAAGGAAAGCACTGACAGGGGCAGCTGCTGGCAGGCTAAAACGAATTAGATAACTGGAGTTTCAGGCAGGCAAAGCTCAACGTTTTAAATGCTACTTTTCTTCCATATTTATCAAAAATCTAACTACACCATTTAACTGGATTTTAATAAATATTAAAGCCAGTGAGCAAATCATTCCCGTAGCATACACCAAACCAGAGAGATTATATTTTAATTGTACTTTTAATCTCTTGATAGAATCAGCCACTGCCTTGTTCAGTGAAAATAGCTTTTGGGGGTTAGTCACTGTAGGAGCATGCCAAAACTAAAATCTTGCCTGTACAACTTTTCAAATTCTATGCACCTACCCCGTGGTCTACAAAACTGACTTAGGGGTGACCTATTTAATATTGAAAACTATGGTTCTTTCCTGTCAAAGGGGTTTGCATGCAGATTTAAAAGCTGCAGCAGTCAGGCTACACACGCAGGCCTGAAGTCAAGTTTCTCGTTGTCAGTCTAGCGGATGGCACAAAATGTTTCACAGTTCGTAGGTGACATTTAAATTTACATGGGGTATTTTCCTGCACTATGGCCTTACTGGAAATGTAAATATGTCAATTGGGGATTAGCCAATTCTACCTTGTTTTAGGGGACACAGCACTGTGTTGTACTTATGATGTGTGCTTTAGCCCTTCCTTTGTGTCCCCTGTTCCCCTGCCCATCTAGAATCCTGCGTTAACATTCTGCTGTTGTTCCTCTGTGAACATTCCTGGGATGTCAGTTGCTCCCTGGTCAGCTGAGAAGTGTTTGTTACGCTGCTGGCTCCAATAAAGTTGGCGTTTCTTACCTTACTGAAGCGCCCAGCGTGCTTTATTCACAACAGATTTTGGCAACGATTATCTCTGCGCTGACCAGGAGAGTCCAAGCAGCTTTGTGCACAGTTTTCCTGCAGTTTTATTTGGCAGAGCCCAGCAGCGGACACTTCGGACCACGTTCCTTCACGTTGGTCCCATCATCGATCAAGTTTCCCCCTGATCTCGTCCACAAGAAATTGCCAGGCGGAAAAAGGGGTGGGCACCTACTTTTGACTGTCTCCCGTGAGCTTCCTGTGACGTCACCCCAGCTGGCCTGCCTCCGTGCACGTCACCACGCGTCCACGCACGGCGGCAATTTTCTTCAAGAGGGGTTTGTGCCTGCAGGTTGGCAAGTCATAGAACGGCGGCCATCTTTGGTCGAATTTCAGTCCAGTTGTGCCGAGTGCACGTTTTCCGCAAGTCAAGCAGCACGTCCTGCCTACAGCTTCCCCCTACAAGTCGGCATCTGTGTGCGCCCTAATGGTGACACGCACACCACAAGTAGTCCAACGTGTCTCCAAATTTCAGATTCTCAGCATAGGCGCCTGTCTTAACGGTGACACGCACACCTCAGGTATTTTACTGTTTATGCTAGTTTTACTTCCCCTCGCTTGGCATGTTTGTGGCACATTTTCCGGTGACACGCACACCTTCTCCTTTGCCTGCGTGTCACTTTGAAATTCAGCCTGCTTCCAAGTGTATCTTCGGTGACACACTCACCTCTTATTGCAAGCTACTCAAGATGATGTGCACACCTCTCTCCAGCATCGCAATGTAATATCTACAGTAATTAAGCACTATTTTAGCCTTCTGTACTCTCTCTTCTGCCCACATGTCTGCTCCACAGGTTTCTGTTGTGCCTCCTCTCAATTTTTGCAGCAACCCGGCACTCCTCCCATACCTTGGGAAGACTGGATCATCATCTTTGAAAATTATTTCGATGCCCTAGACGGCCAAGAATTCAGTGCCAAAAGGAAAAAGGTGCTTTTACTCAGCACTCTATGTAAGGAGGGCCAGCGCATTTTCAGATACAAGCATTACAATCCAATGGGGAACCTGTGCCAGACGAATATAAGGAAGCAGTGAATAGGCTATCCTAAAGAAGAACATTTTGTAATGAATCGTTTCAAATTTTATATCCACCATCAAAAGAGCGAAGAATCTATCAACAAGTTTGTTGCCAGGTTGAGAGAACTTTCTATAAAGTGTAAATTTGGCGCCATGGCTGATGAATTAATAAGAGACCAATTGATTGTTCAGTGTAACAACAAAAAGATCCAAGAAAGGTTATGGGTGGCCAAAAATGCTACGTTAAAAGCAGCCATTGACTTAGCAAAGGTCAAAGAGCAGTCTGAGTGTTGCATGAAGGAACTACAGAAACGCAACTCTAGGTATGACATTGCTGAAATTTCTGATAACTAAGTGTGCGAAGGGAGTGATCAGGGGGATGACGATTCCAGTAGTGTAGAACTACTTAGGAACATAAACAAATTCACCAGCAAGAAAGGTACCTTCCTCAAACCGCCTGTAAAGTCCTGCTCTAGGTGTGGTAGCAGTGGGCATGCATCTGATTCTAAATTTTGCTTTGCTACATTGTAACAAGGAATGTCTTACGTGTGGTCGGATAGGATATTTTGCTAGGATGTGCAAAACCAGATCACGTCCTAGAATAGCCCTTGTTCAAGATAGTGGGGTTTGAAAAAGGGATCAAAGTGACAGAATACTTAGTGTTGATGATGATGATGACCTTACTGACAATAATAAGAGGAGGAACAGACCCAAGGCCCTGTTTCTGGTTGACGGCCAACAGGTTTCCTTAATGGTAGACACCAGTTCCAGGTACACCATTATTCCTAGGAAAATGTTTGAGCATGAGTGGGAGGGAAGATTATTGCTGCCCAAAGATATATCACCTGCTGGTTATCAGGGGGAGTCCATAGACTTATTAGGTTATTTCGAAGCTGAAATGGTATTCTCCAATAGATCCACCAGAGGCAAGGTGTACATAGCAGAGGACTGGCCCCCCATTTTAGGTTGTATCCACCAGTATGATCTCCACATTATGGTGAATCCCAGGGCACCCTCGCAAGTCATAGTGGTGGATAACGAGAGTCTGGAAGACATTCTTAAAGAGGCTGGTGTGGTTTTTAGGGGAGAGTTAGGGCAACTCAAAGGATATGTTCACAAAATAGTGTTAAGGAAGGAAGCCATACCAGTCCAGCACAAATTGAGGAGGGTACCCTCAGTGGTGAGGGATGAGGTGAAGTCCCTCATAAAGGAGATGTTGGATGGTGGGGTGATTGAGCCGGTAGAAGCCTCTAGTGGGGTATCTCCGGTGGTGATCACCAAGAAGGCCGACGGCAAGCTTAGGTTTTGTGTGGACTTGAGGTAGCTAAACAAGTGCCTGGTCGCAGACACTTTTCCGTTGCCCAATATAGGCGAGCTGGTCTCCACCTTGAAAGATGCCAAGTTCTTCTCTAAGCTCAACCTTAAGAGTGCGTACCACCAAATAAAGTTACACAAGGATTCTAAGCACTTAACGGCATTTATCACCATGGAAGGAACATTTCAGTTCACACGATTGCCCTTCGGGTTGTCATCAGCGGCTAGTGTATTTCAGCGCATGGTCACAGACGTTTTCAAGGGCATTGATAAGACTGTTTTCTTTCAGGATGATATCCTTGTGTTTGGCAAAACTGTTGTTGAACACAACCAGGTTCTAAAATCAGTGCTGCACAGGATTGCAGAGGTGGGGCTCACCCTACGCAAAGAGAAATGATCTTTCTTGGTGGAACAGATGGAGTATTTGGGCTACAAAATTTCAGCTTTAGGGATTAAGCCTAAGAGGAACTTATTTAGCGAGAACGCAAAAAAGAGGTACGCAGTTCCTCAGTATGCAGGTAGTGTCCCAGGCACCCAAAAAAAGGAGGGGAATTCCTCCTTTTGGAACTGAGGCCCTCACACACCCAGCAAGCTAGGTGTCATGCTTCATCATATGGGTCTGCTCCTCGTCGGGTCGGCGCTGCAATACCCGACGGGCACCCATAGAGGGGCTCTTTGCCGGAGATCTTTTGTTCCTGCCGTAAGGGTGCCGTGGGTGAACTTATTTAGCGCCATTGAATTAGCCCCGGCACCCACGGACAAGGATCAGTTGAGGTCTTTTATGGGCCTGATAGAATACTATTCTAAGTTTGCACAGCGTTTTTCTGACAAAACTTTGTGTTTGAGACAAGTGCTTAAAAAAGGTGCAAAATTTGAGTGGGGGGGAGCAGCATGCTGTCTGCTTTAATGACATAAAAAATGAAATCTGTAAGGCTAATGTTTTAGCACCATATGACATAAAACTCAAGTCCATCATTTTGGTGGATGCCAGTGCCACCGGTCTAGGGGCTGTTCTCGCGCAGAACCATCCTGGGGGAGAGAAAACAGTCGCTTTTGCGTCTAGGACGCTCACGACCTCCGAGCAAAATTATTCTGTTATAGAAAGGGAGGCACTGGCGGCAGCCTGGGGAGTCAAATACTTTCGCACGTTTCTCTGGGGTACGAGGTTTCTACTTAAGACTGACCATAAGCCTTTGGTGAGAATCTTTGTCCCCTGGAGGTAATAGCAAAGGGTCTGCGAGATTGGCTTGACTCACGGCAAGACTGTAAGAATACCAGTATGAGATTACGCACATTCAGGGTTGGAAAAACCTTCAGGCAGACTGTCTCTGTAGGTTGTCCCTCAAGTGGGAAACGGTTGATGGTTCACCGATTACTCTCACCAGTGAGGATGGTGCTGTCGCTTCTGTACAAGATGTGGTGATGGTTGGCGAGGGAACCTTCACTTGTGAAGAGTGGCGCAGAGGGATGGAAGCGGACCATGTTCTTAAGGCTGTGATGGATCTATTTAAGTTGGGTGCCAGGTGCGAAAGTTGTGTGCTTGTGTCTGTGCGTTCTTTTATCAAGATTTTAGAGGAGTTGTCTGTGTGTGATGCCAATGTTCTGATGAGAGGGGACAGGTTCATTCCACCTTTTGGTCTTAGGTCTAAGCTTTTAGCTCTCGCTCATGAGGGACATTTGGGCCAAACCTTAAGCCAACGCTGCCTCAAGGCAAATTTTTGGTGGCCAGGCATGGATGAACAGGTGACCTCCTGGGTTGAGAAATGATCTGTGTGCAAGGAGGGGGAGAAAATACTTAAAGTAGGGTCCAAGGCCGAGATGGGTCACATAAGGGACCCTGGCAAAGCTTGGCATAGCATTTGTTTGGACTTCATTGGGCCCATGGATGAGCTACCATCTCGGGATAGGTTTGCCATAGTTGATATTGATGTTTTTTCCAAATGGTTGAGTGTGAAATTTGTGAGGGACATCCCCACAGAGAGCACTATTGCCTTTTTGAATTGTTTATTCCACAAAGAAGGTTTCCCCTCTGTCATCATCACTGACAAATGGCACGCAGCTGACTTCGCGTGACATCCAAATCTTTCTTACCAAGTGTGGGGTGGTGCATCATCGCACTTCTTTGTACAATCCACAGGGGAATGGTATTTGTGAAAGAGCCAACCGTGTAGTCAAGGGCATCATTCAGATGGCGTGTGTCAGTGGAGGGGTTGGCCAAACCATGGTTGAGGAAATGGTGTGGGCTTATCGCACCACCAAGCTCAATCAGAGTGATAAGTCTCCCTTTGAGCTGATGCGTGGAAGGTCCCCAGGCTCTAAACTAGTCCCCGCTTGGATAAAGGAGTGGGTAATGAGTGGTGGGGAGGGGAGTGTAGTACCTTTGAGTGATTCTCGTGCTGGAAGTCTTCACATTTGTATGGGAGACTTAGTCAAGGTCAGGTCGGGGAGGTTTAACAAAGGCCTTTCCAAGTTCAAAGGGCCTTTTATGGTTAAGTGTGTCTTTCCACACTTCCTGGTCTTGGAGAATGGCGAAAAATGGAACCCTGGTTGTGTGGCTTTGTATCAAAAGGCTGCATGTGCCCCTGAGAATACTGCCCCTTACCAAGGAAATACCATCATTCATAATGTTGTGAGTGGGAACAGCGGTTACATGTTGGCACAGGAACAGGACGTCGGTTCCACCGTTTCTCTTTCTGATGGCAGTGCAAGGGGAGGTGGTGATGATGATGCCAATGTCAATGGGGGCAGTGCCACTGCCAACCTATGGGGGGAAAGCTCCCATGTTGTCAGGAGTTTGAGAAGGTGCAGACCACCTGCGCATTTAAATGACTTAGTTTGCTAATTCTTGTTTTTTTCCAAATGCTTATTTTTATATTTTTGTTTTTTCGTTTCTTTGCTCTGATAAAGGGGTAAGATGTGTTGTACTTATGATGTGTGCTTTAGCCCTTCCTTTGTGTCCCCTGTTCCCCTACCCATCTAGAATCCTGCATTAACATTCTGGTGTTGTTCCTGCCTGAACGTTCCTGGGATGTCAGTTGCTCCCTGGTCAGCTGAGGAGTGTCCGTTACGCTGCTTGCTCCATGTAAGTTTTGCTTTCTATAAGTTTTGTCTCTTGTCATTATGTCTGTAAATGTATATCATGTTCTCCCTAAAAAGCTTTTTATAAAAACAAGCAAAGAAAAAATGCTATGATTCAAGAAAAAGGATCAGTGATTTATTCTATGAAAAAGCACTAAAAACTATACATACAGGAGTGATATATCAGAGTGTATACCCTGGGTGAAAGATTAAAAAACAGCAGGTCAAATCAAAGACAACAGAAGGAACAATATTTTGGTTTCTTCTTTTAAAGTGTCATTTGATCGATGGTCTAGGAGGCACCAAAACTTACAAGGGGAAGGTTAATGTAATCTCTCAAGAGAATTACAGTGAGAGTGATGAAAATTCTGATGTGGATTGTGGACAAATTGTTTCACAAGTGACATCTGTCAATAAGAAAGGTCCCTTAGATGAAGTTAGTGTTGAAGGGTTTAAAACAAGAGTGTTATTTGACTCGGGGGCAAAAATTACTATTGTTTCCAAAGAATTTTATTTACGCTCTCTCAAAGATAAGATCAAGATTATGAAACCTGACATTAAGCCATGTGCCTATGGTGGAGAGCCTATAAAACTTCTAGGTTATTTTTGGGGCTAATTATAATACAAAGAAAGGTACCTGTCTGGGAAAATTTATGTTTCTCAAAAAGTGGATAGTATCTTGAGCTGGTTTCATCTGCAGGATCTTGGTGTGATACTTGATCCCAATAATGATCCACCCATCATTTTGAGAGAGAATTTTCAAATAAAAGAAGTGAATGTTGAAGAGAGTTTTGATGAGTCTTACACCCTAATGTTAAAAAAGGAGTTTCCTAAAGTATTCAGGAATGAACTAGGATGTCTTCGTGGTTATGTTCACAATATACGATTGATTAGTGGGGCTAATCCCATCTCACAGCAGGTTCGTGGTGTACCTCTTGCTGTGAGAGAAGAAATGAAATTAGAGTTAGAAAAACTCAAGGCTGAAGGCATCATTGAAGAAGTGGAGGGAACTCAATGGTTGGCTCCAGTGGTAGCTGTTAGGAAGGCCAATGGAAGTCTTCGTCTTTGTATTGACTTGAGAGAATTAAATAAACAAGTTGTGGTTGATAAATACCCCCTTCCTAAGATTTCTGACATGCTCATGCTATTGAAGGGGGCTAAGGTTTTCTCTACGGTAGACCTTAAGTACGCGTGCCACCAAATTATGCTGGATGAGAGGTCTAGGGATCTTACCTCATTTATAACACCCTTCGGCACATATAGATTCATCAGGTTGCCATTTGGGTTGGTGTCTGCAGCCTCAGTTTTTCAGAGGGCTCTAGAGAAAGTCTTAAAGGGTGAAGATTTTATCAGGATGACGTTTTAATCTTTGGAAAAGATGAACTTGAACATGATGCCAGGGTAAAGCAGGTTTTGCAGAGGTTCGACCAATTCAATTTCACTGTCAGATTAGACAAGTGTAAGTTTAGGAAATCTTCAATTGATTACCTTGGCCATACCATTTCTGGTGAAGGTGTAGCACCCAAAAAAGAGTTGGTGGACGCAATACAAAATTTAGCTTCTCCTACGAATAAAGAAGAACTTATGAAATTCCTTGGTATGGCAGAATATTACAGCAAGTTTGTGAAAGGGTTTGCTGTGAGGTGTGTCAATATGAGATCGTTGTTATGTAAGGGTGTTGAATTTGCGTGGACCGAAAAGTGTGAGATTGAATTTAAAGATATAAAGGAGATGTTAAAGAAAACTCCCAAGTTGAGAAGTTTTGATCCCTCTGGCAATTCGGTTCTCATCACAGACGCAAGTATGAAAGGGCTAGATGCAGTGTTACAACAAGAGAGTGGAGGTTCTGAGAATGTAATTTTGTTTCTCTCACGCAGTCTCCGAGGAGCAGAATGTCATTATTCTGTCATTGAGAGAGAAGCTCTTGCTGTACACTGGGCTATTAAAAAACTTAAGAATCTACTATGGGGATCAAAATTTGAGGTACGCACAGATCACAAGCCTCTTTGCGAGATATTCAAAAAGAAAGGAATTGATGCTGTATCAGGGAGAATATCAAAATGGGTCGTTGCTTTGCAAGAATATGACTTTCAAATAAAGTATTTACCTGGTGTCAGGAATAAAATAGCTGATACTCTCTCCAGATTAGTGGCAAATTCTGAAGGAGAGGAAGATCATGGCAAGCATGAGCAAGATGAATGGGTGTGTAGCATTGAGTGTGATGGTCTCATTGAAAGTAGATGGCGTGAGGAGTGTACCATAGATAAAGAGTTGCAAGAAATCTTCCAATTACTTAGTAAAGGTTGGGATACCAAAATTAAGGGTAATGCTGAACAGTATTGGAATGTTAGAAATTAACTTTCAGAAAGCAATGAAAAGAAGAAATAAATAAGAAAGTTGAACTTTATAGGGTGTCTCCTCATTCCATCACGGGTAAGACACCATTTGAATTATTTAGGGGTAGGTATCCCAACACTGTGATTGCGCCTAATTGGGTAAATGATGCCGAATTCAAGAGAGGTCTATCATTGTCCGATGGAGAATGGAGAATTAAAGAAGCAGAGAAGATTAATGCTCGCAAAATTAATTTTGAATGTAGGAAATCTGTAAAGGTTACCCCTGTAAAGGTTGGTGATTGGGTTATGATTAGAGCTCCTTTTGGGAGAAAGACATCTTGTATATTTAAGAGACCACACAGAGTGATGAAAGTCCTGACCAATGCTGTTAAGACTGAGGATTCTCGCATATGGAATCTCAACAGAGTGATCGTTGTAAAAGAAAATTTGTTGGGACACTCTGAACGTAGTTCTATCTCTACAAGGTCTTCTACACAAAATCAAAAGAAAGATCTGGAGTTGTCGTTGGACGCTTTACCCACAGGTTCCACTCTACGGAGACAAAGGAGGGATGTGAGACAACCGTTGCACTTCAAGGATTTTATCCTGGATTAAGGATGAACTTTATAAGGTCTTAAATATTTACTTTTAACTTACTTTAAATTTTGTTATTTACCTATTTACATACTTAACCCCTTCGATGCGCCCGTCGGCCAACGGCCGTCGCGAGCACTACCTCCGTAGTGCTGCGCACGTCCTTTGGCCGACACGGCCCCGCCCACTGATTAAAACCGCCGCACGTTAAGCGGTTAAGTATGCTCTCTTTCGTTTGTTGTGCAAGGTTTTTTTTATTGTATAAAGGAGGAAGGTGTGTGGTATTCTGGCTTTTACCTCTGCTTAGTGTTTATTCTTAAGCAGCACCATGGTGATGGAACTTTGTTACATAGAATGTTGAGAGTCTTGATCAGTTTACCTGTCTGAGGCTTGCTTGATGAATGGGACTTTTTCTACTTGGATTAAACCTACTTCTTCAGTTCATGCTGGACTCCTCATTATTTGAAATCACTACTATTTTACAGCATGATTCAACAGTGTTAATCAAGCAGACTTAGTAACCTAAAAATGCGGCTACAGGTGCTCCCTGCTGGTGACCGCTGGAAGGATTCTTTGCGCCACATAATTTATCCTCATGAGAGAGGAGCAAGTGTGGTTATTTCATATTTGGTGTCTTTATATGGCCTTTCCTTATCTGTTATTGCAAAAGAGCCTAAACGTACGGTTCGTTTCAAAGATATTTATATATTTACAAGCCCGCTGCCTAGCTAGTGCTTCTTTAAAGTGTTTTGTATCTGTGGGGGTGTAGATGAATTAATGCCATAAGACGAGCACGCATAGTAGAGAGCTTACAGAATAAATGAAAATTGTACAGAAAATATATATGGCAGAGTAGGAGAGTGAGGTGGTGTGGCTAGGGGCTGCATGTAAGAAGACAGAGAAACTAAGGAAAGACAGGAACCAGACAGAGAGTTTTGGTGAGGTAAAGTACGGGGGAAAAGTGACTGTCTTAGGCTAAGTGAGAATGGGAGAGTGCGCTAGGAGAGAAAGTGATGAGAAGTTTTTTCCACTATTAGCAAAAACGACATAAGAGGATAGTTTCAGAGTGAGGGGTCTGGTATTATCAAATCTAGAAATCCGATGAATCTGCGTAATACTACCAGAACTGCTCCATGAAAGCCTACCAGTTTCAGAGGTAAAGTTCTGGGCATCATTAAGATCAGAAGGAGACAGAGTAATAGCACAGCCACAATTCTAAATTCCTCTAGCTATTATCACAAGCAGAACTCCAAACATGGGAATCGGGTTCACAGAATTATTGGTGGGGCGTGGGTCACATTCCCCCATTTTAATTATAAATTGTAGGTAATTGCAAGAAGTACAGGAATGTGACATGCTTATCCACATGCGAAAAGTAAACAATTGTATCCATTTGTAACAATTGGATTAATTTCATTGCCATATCTCCACTGCTGCCCACTCTGTGTACACATGAATCCCTTTGTTCATATGCTGTGCTTTCTGCTCCCTACACATCTGGTCACCAATGGTGGCTGGTGGTCTTTGAAGTGGTGTGACGTAACACCACGCCGAGCCATATTTCATCTAGAAGCATTTGGGGTGGGAGGGAGGTGCATTTTAAAGCACATTGGCTGTAAAGCCATAGGCTCTTACAGGGCAATCCAGTACTTTCAAGGAAGCATGACCCTATTTTTTTCAAATGTTGCCATAGGATCCTTCCATATATCAGTAATTACATCCAGTATGCCAGGTCTAGTTTGGTCTCTTGGGTTGCCCAGCAGTGCAAGAATTAACTCTAGTATGCAACACCCATGATTTTATTATGGGTGCACAGCCACAAGCCGTGGGTTGGCAGATTATGTCAAGAATGACATAACAGAGGCAGAATTTTGCCACAGACCTCCTCACTAAACCGTGTGCTCCCCATATTTCAAAAATGACCTCTGGTAGGCAATGGCAAGCATTTTACCATAGGTGCCTCAATACCATGGGTGCATACCCTTATGCTAAGAATTACCTGTAATACCGGTCAGCACCAGCATTTTGCAATGGGTGCCCTATATGCCAAGAGTTATTTTGCCATAGATGATATCCCGACCCATTTATTATGGGCACCCAGGCCCATAGCCGAATGAAGAATTACCATCAGAATGCCAGGGCCACCAGCACATTCACAAGCATACCCTCCATTGACACCCACACAAGCTCATACTCGCTAAAATCCTCTTACACACACAAGCACTCTTTCACTATCATGATATGAATAAAGTAGCTGATTTACACAACACAGGCGAAGAGTGTTTATATTTGGTCTTAAATGAGAATCAAACAGTAACATTATTGGAAATTAAATAAGCCACACTGTAAAATGTAAACATTTTGTATCCAAGTGATCTTATGTCATTTGTGACTCCATCAGGCAGTCCTGGCTTTTTCCTACACTTTGCATGTTGGAATTTTCAGTCCCTGCTTGTAATGGTAAAAAAACTACAAGCTTCAGAATGCAGCATTGTTGAGCCTGAACAGCCACGAGTAGGTAAAGGTGTCACACAAGAAAACTGCCCACTTGGCAAGGTAAAACGTTTTAAAATATCAAGTTTCAGTTTGTGATATCGGTCTTTATTCTTAGCACCATTTAAAGATTAATAAGCGAACTGATGAAAGGGCAGAGATTGCATTTCAAGTACAGATTTGAGAACTCCAATGCTAAAGGGCAAATAGAGACACTCGCCCAAAACAAGTAGGCTTGATAACAAGATTACTGTCCAACACAATCAGAGCCCCAGTAGGGTGTGGCCCCTAAGTTACAGCATCGCCTGCAATCCCCCCACCCCCCTCCTCTGGTCATGCTGTGTAGTAGAAGCAGCAGCAACCGACCACATCTACATTCATAAGATGAAAAGGAATCCTCGTCGCCTCATTGCTAGGGGTGGGCAGAAAACTCCGCTCCGCCAGCGTAGCGGAAAAAGCCAGCCACCCCTGCTCCCCGGCCCGGTCCCTGCTTCTGAAAGCAGCCAGGCCGGTGAGAGCCTCCCCGGGCCCCGGTGGACCCCCGTCCCCAGCGCCCGGACCCTCGGCTGGCTTGCAGGACGGGGGGCTCCCGCACCCCGGGGCCCGCCGGACGGAGCACGAGCCCCGGGCCCGGTCCCAGCTTCCGAACCCTAGCCAGGCCGGGGAGAGCCTCCCCGGGCCCCGGTGGACACCCTTCCCCAGCGCCCGGACCCTCGGCTGGCTTGCAGGACGGGGGGCTCCCGCACCCCGGGGCCCGCCGGACGGAGCACGAGCCCCGGGCCTGGTCCCAGCTTCCGAACCCTAGCCAGGCCGGGGAGAGCCTCCCCGGGCCCCGGTGGACCCCCGTCACCAGCGCCCGGACCCTCGGCTGACTTCCAGGACGGGGGGCTCCCGCAGCCTGGGACCCTGGGACGCAGCACGAGCCCCGGGCCCGGTCCCAGCTTCCGAACCCTAGCCAGGCCGGGGAGAGCCTCCCCGGGCCCCGGTGGACACCCTTCCCCAGCGCCCGGACCCTCGGCTGGCTTGCAGGACGGGGGGCTCCCGCACCCCGGGGCCCGCCGGACGGAGCACGAGCCCCGGGCCCAGCTTCCGAACCCTAGCCAGGCCGGGGAGAGCCTCCCCGGGCCCCGGTGGACCCCCGTTACCAGCCCCCGGACCCTCGGCTGGCTTCCAGGACGGGGGTCTCCCGCACCCTGGGACGCAGCACGAGCCCCGGGCCCGGTCCCAGCTTCCGAACCCTAGCCAGGCTGGGGAGAGCCTCCCCGTGCCCCGGTGGACCCCCGTCCCCAGCGCCCGGACCCTCGGCAGGCTTGCAGGATTGGGGGCTCCCGCACCCTGGGACGGAGCACGAGCCCCGGGCTCGGTCCCAGATTCTGAACCCTAGCCAGGCCGGGGAGAGCCTCCCCGGGCCCCGGTGGACCCCCGTCCCCAGCGCCCGGACCCTCGGCTGGCTTGCAGGATGGGAGGCTCCCGCACCCCGGGCCTGCCGGACAGAGCACAAGCCCCGGGCCCGGTCCTAGCTTCCGAACCCTAGCCAGGCCGGGGAGATCCTCCCCGGTGGATCCCCGTCCCCAGCACTCGGACCCTTGGCTGGCTTACAGGACGGGGGGCTCCCGCAACCTGGGACGGAGCACGAGCCTTCCCCCGTCTCAGCATCGCCAGACCTCACGGAGGTCTGACTGAGCAAACTCGGAGAAAAAGGACCATCGGGAAGGGGCTGAGAGGCAGGTGCGTACCCGGGCCCCTGGGGGCCCCGGTGGGCGGGCCCGGGTTCTGCCTTCCCCTGTTTCAGAATCGCCGGACCTCACGGAGGTCTGATTGACCCTCTCCCTAGTAATCCGGAGGAAAATTACCCCCCTTTCTTGTAATCCGTGCACACGAGGTGACAGAGGGGACCCAAGGCGCAAAAGTACCCGACCTCCTGGAGCCCTCGCTGGGATCGGGGAGGCAAATGAGCCCTCATCAGGACTTCCAGGGAAGCCCGGCCATCTGGGCACCCTGCCACGCGGCAGGACCGAGGACGGAGCCCGGGGTGGGGAGGCCACCCTCCCCGGGGCCCTCAGGGGCCCCGACCGGAGCTCCTGAACCCAGCCAAGCAAGGGGAGGCTCCCCAGGCACAACGGAACCACGTCCCAGGCCTTTGGCAGAGTGGCAGGCCGGGGGACGGGGCCCAGGGCCGGAGCACCCGACCTGGGGCCTGGCGGGGCCCCTGGACCCAGCCGGGGTTCCCAGGCCCGGAGGCGCAGGGGAAGCCTCCCCAGGCCCGCCGGACACCATCCCAGGCACCCTGCCACGCGGCGGGACTGAGGACGGAGCCCGGGGTGGGGAGGCCACCCTCCCCGGGGCCGCAGGGAGCCCCTGAACCCAGCAGAGCAAGGGGAGGCTCCCCGGGCACGATGGAACCCCGTCCCGGGCCTTTGGCAGGGCAGCAGGCCGGGGGACGGGGCCCGGGGCTGGAACACTCGAGCCGGGGCCCGGCGGGGCTCCCGGGCCCAGAGGCGAAGGGGAAGCCTCCCCGGGCCTGCGGGACCTCGTTCGGGCACCCTGCCACGCAGCAGGACCGAGGACGGAGCCTGGGGTGGGGAGGCCGCCCTCCCCGGGGCCCCTGGACCCAGCCCAGCAGGGAGAGGCTCCCCGGGCCCGCCGGACCCCATCCAGGGCGCCTGCCACGCGGCAGGCCCAGGGACGGACCCAGGGCTGGGGCGGCATCCTGGCCCGTCCAACTGCCGGCTGAGGACCGCTAGGCTGAGAGGGGTCCCAGAGTACCTTGTCCCTAGTAATCCGGAGGAAGGCTACCCCCCTTTCTGGTAACCTGTGCACACCGCAAGACTGAGGGGACCCTATGCGTGGATGCGCCCGACCTCCTGGAGCCCTCGTTGGGATCGGGGAGGCAAATGAGCCCTCATCGGGACTTCCAGGGCGGCCCGGCCATCTGGTCGCCCCATTGGAAAGCATTGCGTGCGACCAGATGGCCGAGGGGAAAGGTGCGCCCAGATGGCCGGGACCGAAAGGACTCCCATCTGCCCGCCCCGAGCCTTCGCGGTAGGGCTCCTGCCTGCCCCCGCAGGGCTCGGGGGCTCCGCTTCCCGGGGGCTCGGATACCCCGGCTGGGCCTCAGGCACGGGGAGGACCACCAGAGCTCTCGGGCCCGGACGCCCGGGGACTGCCCGGGACCCATGGAGCCCGTCCCGGGCACTTTGCCACGCCGCGGGCCGGAGGAGGGAGCCCCGGACGCCTGGGAGGTTTTGCCCGGGCATAGCCCATCTGGTCCCCGGCAGAGAACTGCCAGCCCGGGAGGGGTGTTCCGGCATACCCTGCCCGTAGTAATCCGGAGGAAAGCCACCCCTCTTTCTGGGCACCCGTGCGCACCGAGTGACGGAGGGGACCCAGGGCGCGGAGGCGCCCGACCTCCTGGAGCCCTGGCTGGGATCGGGGAGGCGAATGGGCCCCCATCGGGACTTCCAGGGCGGCCCGGCCATCTGGTCGCCCCATTGGAAAGCATTGCGTGCGACCAGATGGCCGAGGGGAAAGGTGCGACCAGATGGCCGGGACCGAAAGGACTCCCATCTGCCTGCCCCGAGCCGAGCCTTCCCGGTAGGGCTCCCGCCTGCCCTAGCAGGGCTCAGGGGCTCGGAGACCCCGGCTGGGCCTCAGGCACGGGGAGGCCCGCAGGAGCTCTCGGGGCCCGCACGCCGGGGGGACTGCCCGGGACCCATGGAGCCCGTCCCGGGCACTTTGCCAAGCCGCGGACCGCTGGAGGAGGGAGCCCCGGACGCCTGGGAGGTGTTGCCCAGGCTACCCCCCTTTCTGGTAACCTGTGCACACCGCAAGACTGAGGGGACCCTATGCGTGGATGCGCCCGACCTCCTGGAGCCCTCGCTGGGATCGGGGAGGCAAATGAGCCCTCATCGGGACTTCCAGGGCGGCCCGGCCATCTGGTCGCCCCATTGGAAAGCATTGCGTGCGACCAGATGGCCGAGGGGAAAGGTGCGCCCAGATGGCCGGGACCGAAAGGACTCCCATCTGCCCGCCCCGAGCCTTCGCGGTAGGGCTCCTGCCTGCCCCCGCAGGGCTCGGGGGCTCCGCTTCCCGGGGGCTCGGATACCCCGGCTGGGCCTCAGGCACGGGGAGGACCACCAGAGCTCTCGGGCCCGGACGCCCGGGGACTGCCCGGGACCCATGGAGCCCGTCCCGGGCACTTTGCCACGCCGCGGGCCGGAGGAGGGAGCCCCGGACGCCTGGGAGGTTTTGCCCGGGCATAGCCCATCTGGTCCCCGGCAGAGAACTGCCAGCCCGGGAGGGGTGTTCCGGCATACCCTGCCCGTAGTAATCCGGAGGAAAGCCACCCCTCTTTCTGGGCACCCGTGCGCACCGAGTGACGGAGGGGACCCAGGGCGCGGAGGCGCCCGACCTCCTGGAGCCCTGGCTGGGATCGGGGAGGCGAATGGGCCCCCATCGGGACTTCCAGGGCGGCCCGGCCATCTGGTCGCCCCATTGGAAAGCATTGCGTGCGACCAGATGGCCGAGGGGAAAGGTGCGACCAGATGGCCGGGACCGAAAGGACTCCCATCTGCCTGCCCCGAGCCGAGCCTTCCCGGTAGGGCTCCCGCCTGCCCTAGCAGGGCTCAGGGGCTCGGAGACCCCGGCTGGGCCTCAGGCACGGGGAGGCCCGCAGGAGCTCTCGGGGCCCGCACGCCGGGGGGACTGCCCGGGACCCATGGAGCCCGTCCCGGGCACTTTGCCAAGCCGCGGACCGCTGGAGGAGGGAGCCCCGGACGCCTGGGAGGTGTTGCCCAGGCATAGCCCATCTGGTCCCCGTCAAAGAACCGCCAGCCCGGGAGGTGTGTCCCGGCATACCCTGCCCCTACTAATCCGGAGGAAAGCTACCCCTCTTTCTGGGAACCTGTGCGCACCGAGAGACTCAGGGGACCCTAGGCCCGGACCCACCCGACCTCCTGGAGCCCCGGCTGGGATTGGGGAGGCAAATGAGCCCTCATCGGGACATCCAGGGCAGCCCGGCCATCTGGTCGCCCCATTGGAAAGCATTGCGTGCGACCAGATGGCCGAGGGGAAAGGTGCGACCAGATGGCCGGGACCGAAAGGACTCCCATCTGCCCGCCCCGAGCCTTCGCGGTGGGGCTCCCGCCTGCCCACGCAGGGCTCGAGGGCTCCGCTTCCCGGGGGGCTCGGGGACCCCGGCTGGGTCTCAGGCACGGGGAGGACCACCGGAGCTCTCGGGCCCGGACGCCCTGGGGAGGACTGCCTGGGACCCATGGAGCCCGTCCCGGGCTCTTTGCCACGCCGCGGGCCGGAGGAGGGAGCCCCCCCGGACGGAGGGGACGTGTTGTCCGGGCATACGGGACCGAAAAGACTCCCATCTGCCCGCCCCGAGCCTTCGCGGTAGAGCTCCCGCCTGCCCACGCAGGGCTCGGGGGCTCCGCGTCCAGGGGGGCTCGGGGACACCCGGCTGGGCCTCAGGCACGGGGAGGACCACCGGAGCTCTCGGGCCCGGACGCCCGGGGTAGGACTGCCCGGGACCCATGGAGCCCGTCCCGGGCACTTTGCCACGCCGTGGGCCGGAGGAGGGAGCCCTCCGGACGGAGGGGAGGTGTTGTCCGGGCATAGCCCATCTGGTCCCCGGCAAAGAACCGCCAGCCCAGGAGGGGTGTTCCGGCATACCCTGCCCCTAGTAATCCGGAGGAAGGCTACCCTTCTTTCTGGGAACCTGTGCGCACCGCCAGACTCTGGGGACCCTAGGCGCGGAGGCCCCTGACCTCCTGGAGCCCTGGCTGGGATCGGGGAGGCGAATGAGCCCCCATCGGGACTTCCAGGGCGGCCCGGCCATCTGGTTGCCCCATTGGAAAGCATTGCGTGCGACCAGATGGCCAAGGGGATTGGTGCGACCAGATGGCCGGGACCGAAATAACGCCAATCTGCCTGCCCCGAGCCTTCGCGGGAGGACTCCCGCCTGCCCTTGCAGGGCTCGGGGTCTGCAGGGCTCGGGGCTCGGGGCTGCAGGGCTCCGGGGCTGCAGGGCTCTGGGGCTGCAGGGCTCGGGGGGGGGGGGCTCACGCTGGGCCTCAGGCATGGGGAGGCCCGCAGGCGCTCCTGGGGCCCAGACGCCCGGGGGAGGACTGCCCGGGACCCATGGAGCCCGTACCGGGCACTTTGCCACGCCGTGGGCCGGAGGAGGGAGCCCCCGGATGGAGGGGAGGTGTTGTCCGGGCCCAGCCCATCTGGTCCCCGGGTGAGAACCGCCAGCCCGGGAGGGGTCCCGGCATACCCTGCCCCTAGTAATCCGGAGGAAGGCTACCCCTCTTTCTGGGAACCCGTGCACACCGAGAGACTCGGGGGACCCTAGGCCCGGACGTGCCCGACCTCCTGGAGCCCTGGCTGGGATTGGGGAGGCGAATGAGCCCCCATCTGGACTTCCAGGGCGGCACGGCCATCTGGTCGCCCCATTGGAAAGCATTGCGTGCGACCAGATGGCCGAGGGGATTGGTGCGACCAGATGGCCGGGACCGAAAGGACTCCCATCTGCCTGCCCCGAGCCGAGCCATAGCTGTAGGGCTCCCGCCTGCCCTTGCAGGTCTCCGGGGCTCTGCACCAGGGACCCTTGTCCCGGGCAGATGGACACTTGGCAGGCCGCAGGACGGGGCTCCCAAACCCCAGGCCCTGACTGAAACCCAGGCCCCGGGGCCGGTCCCTGCTTCTCAACCCAGCCAGGCCGGGGAGATCGGGGAGCCTGCCCGGGCACGACGGACCCCTGTCCCGGGCACACGGGCCCTCAGGACGTGCGCTCGTTTTCCACACATTTTTTCCAAAATTATGCGTAGTGGCCTTACGCCAATTCCGCCCAGCCCTACTCATTGCTAGTGCTTCTGTTCCCATGCAAAGCCCAGGCTTGGACGCGCTTTAATGAGCCCCTCAGCTGAAATATTGCTGATGCTGCTGTGGGTAAGAACCAATTTAATGAGAAGCTAACAGGACCAATGTGACATGGCGTAATTTTCTGCAATGTCATCCTTCTTCTAACTGTCGTTTTGAAACCTATAACATTTTACATATTTTTGGTCAACTAATGTTTGCAAGTCTGTGCACTGTAGCCCTGACTGGAGTAACCTGGGAGCAGGGCAGGACCAGTAGTACTACTATGTGTCTAGAGCCCATGGCACTGAGACAACATAAAAAAAACACGAGCCCGCAGCAGAAAAACATGAAGAAATATAGAAACGGTCTCTGGTAGCAACTATAGGTGGGCTAGGAAAGCCAGCCTCGAGTCGGACTTGGTCTGAGAGTATGGCTGTGGCTTAGCCCTTGTCCATTGAGCGCTGGTCAACTAAAATAAACCCGAGTCCAGCATCGCAGACAGAAGTCTTTCCCCTCCCTATAGTAGTTTTTTTAAGCCAAATACACGACAGAAAGGTGCTTTTGCACTCTGAATGTCTGCATCTGAGCTAAGCAGCTGCAATTCACAATTCTCACTGCAGATCTGTTTCCGGGCAGCAACTTATGCAGAAAGTCAGGGCCCCCTTAGTTTTGCTTATTGATCTCATTGAATTGCTGACCCTCTCCCACTTTACTGTTTGTTAAATCAGGAAAAAGCAGAAGTATTAACATAAATATTTTGACATTTGATACATAAATTGAGTCAGATTCAAATAACATGGGGTGTTGGGATTTACTGAACATAGTGAACTAATTTACTTCACTAAATAATTGAACATAAAGCATTGTTCTTTGATTTTATGCAGTCGCCTGGGCTCACTCATTGCTATGGTCACATACACACAACTAAACTTGAACTAGTTGATACTTTCTTTAAGTTTCTCCTGGCAAAGCCAGCCACAAGCGCAGATGTTCCTTTGAAGAAAAAAATTGCTGAGCACGTCTGCAGTAAACAAATAGCAGGCACGCCAGATCCATCACCTAGTTCGAACCGGCGCCCTGCATTTCCAGGCCGGGGTGCGCCTGGCCTAACCAAATGGTAGCTTGTTTTCTCTGCTGGCCAGTATCCGAGGCTGCTTGAGCACACTCAGGCAGGGGGATGTGGGGGAGCATTGTAGCACTTCGCGACAGCCCGAGTAGCAGAGTAGGTGCAGTGTAGGAGCTTGCATGTCATTGTTAGGTCTCGCCTAGGCTTGCTGTATCTAAGATATGGGCTTGAAAAAACGCCAATCTTTTTCATTGGTTCCTGTTACTGTCCTTTAGAATTGCTGGCTTTTCATTGGTGAATACACTTAGTAGTCCCTCCTTTTGGAATTTTGTACCCTCCCATGAGGACTGCCCCTCTTACATGTGTCCTTACTGTTCAGGTTATTTATACTTAGAGAGAACTCTTTTTTTTGTTGGCCTGCCTCTTTGCTCGTTAACTGTTTTGTTTACTTGTGCAATGAAACTTCAGTTGCTTCATTTGCTTGCCGTCCTTTTATCTCCCCGTGCCTCCCCTTCACCCCTCCCACAACACTGCTTTGGTTTTCATGTCCCTTAACCTCCCCGTGTCTCCCCTCACCCCTCCCACAACACTGCTCGCAGGACCCCCGCACCCCTCCAAGGCCACTGCTGTTTTGGTCGTTTTTTTGTTTTTTGGTTACTTTACACATAAATTGCAGTGCAGTGCCCTTGTTTAATATCCCTTAGCTGCCTGGGATCACTGCATTGAATTCTTATGTTATTTAACATTAAACACTTTTATTTATATAGAGCACCTAGCCATGGGCTCTGGGGGAAATTAAACAATCAGCCCATTATCACAGGATGTTGAGCTGACCCCAGACTAGGTCACCAGTCGGCAGCTTTCACCGCTGCGCCATATCCTTTGCCTAACCATGCTGCAGAGTGCAGTACCATATGTGGCCAAAAAAGGTCCCAAGGGACACTTAGTGACAGCCTGTGATACTGCACCCTCACAACACTGCTTGTTTTAACGTGGACTCGGAACTGCCAATATTGATTAACATGGATTCCCCATCCGAAAAACAACCACTTTTCCTCGCAATAACGAGTGTCTCTTGCTAAACATTTTTGGACAGAACAAAAATTCACCTTTGTATTCTTTTATAATATATATTACTGGCCGTACATCGCAAAAATACTATGGGGTAAACAAACTCCAGTGCATAATTTAAAACATGGCTTCCAGATGAACCAAATGTCGTATGGGTTTGTCCACACCTAAAAGTGAAATGAACTACAGAAATCTGACAGAACACACATTTTAAATCCCTACTGATAGAAAAAAAACACAATGACATTTAATAGCAGTTTCATAATGCAACTAGAACCAAACCGGGAACGTAACCAGTGGGTTTCACACACGGACGAAAGAAATGTCCTGAAACACCTGTAAATCTACCATCAAGTTCCTCCAACAGCTTACATAGCAGCCT
Source organism: Calotriton arnoldi (assembly GCA_963921515.1). Taxonomy (NCBI): domain Eukaryota; kingdom Metazoa; phylum Chordata; class Amphibia; order Caudata; family Salamandridae; genus Calotriton; species Calotriton arnoldi. Next base: position 556,929 of record CAWUFW010007128.1, read on the forward strand.
CAAAATATTTCTATTTGTCACCCCCTCTGTACCTTTAAAGCACGTGCGTCCTCAATGCAGTACACTGGGCAGATGGTGGTCACGATGGAGTGAAAGGATTGCTGCGGCCTACACACTCCTTCACAACAACACAAAACAAATGTGCGTGCAGGTGTTCAGGGCTAGGGATTCGGACCCTCAAAACTCGCACACTTATGCTTGCACCCATTGAAAGATGGCTATTTTATTAATGCGTTAATGAACTCGGTACTTGTGAGGCCTGCTGCAGATGTAGTTATCTTTTTTATCTCTTCTGTTAATTCTACCCCCCTTAAATACGTTATCTGCATATTTTTAAACTGTACACAGTGTCGTTAAATAATAATTGTTCTCAATCGTAGTGTGTAATTAACTCTGCACACTGCCTTCCAGCATTTCCAAAAGAAAGCTTCTCCTGACCGCAATACTTTTAAGTGTACATGTAAGTGGAATTAAGTTGAATTCTAAAATGCAAGCTCAATTTTGTTTCTGGATAGATGGATTCCGCCACCACCATCTGACACATTTGCGTGCGAGGGTCTAAATGCTCACCATGCGTGATCTTTGAAGACTGCTGCTCTCCTCACTCACACAAAGCACATTTGTGCCCACATTCTGCTAAGGACCAGGGCCGGAACGGGAACCAAAAGCAGCCCTGGCAAAAATGCTCAAACTAGCCCCACTTCCTTCTTCTCGCAGAAGGTGTCTCTTTCCATCCATCCACTCTCTCCTCTGTTTCTTCTCCCTGTCTGAAAACTTTCTTTTCCACCTTTCTCCCTTTCTCTCCCTTGAAGCCTCCCAATGCCTGATGCAGTTCCTCGGGGAGCTGGGAAAGTGACAGAAGCATCAGGAGTAGTCCTGAGCTTTCAAAACCAGCCTCAGGGGGCTGCAGTCCACAGGAAAATGCCCTGTGGAATAAAAGGCCTGTCCAGCCCTGCCAAGGGCCTCTGCCCCTCCTGTGCATTCTAGGCAGAGCCTGTCACATCCCTTACTCAATTCTGTCCCTTCTCCCTTGCACCTTGCACAGAGATTGTGCTGTTTTCACTGATCCCCTAAAGTTGGCATTTTTGAGTGAGTGGTGAGACTATATGCGAGTTAAAAGAGCTTTAAAAAGTTATGATTCTGGCGTGGCTTCGACGCCACTTAAGATGGCCGCCTGAATCGGAGGCTCCGCCGCACCGGGACACTTATTAGCCGCGGGTGCATATTTCTGCACCTTTTTACTACCGGACAACACCTGTTTTCAGCATCGGAAGATGCCGCACGTATGGTGAGCGTTTTTTCAACATGAAGCGCGTTCTGCTTCATCTCATCTTCGTCGTCGATGCAGTCTCCTCAGCACGCCCGCCATTTTGATTACCGAGTCATCGCTTACTGGAATTAACGCATGGACTGCCGGTGTCTGCTCTATTTCAGCATTTACTCGGTCTTCAAGGTAACATTTCTGCTTAGTGGAGCAACTTGGAATTGCGGTTTGCTGCTCTGCTTTCACCACTTTCACAGATGTTTTATTTATTCCAGAGCAATAACTAATATGCCTGCATTACCCTGTCAGACAATACTATAAACTATATTCTGAGAGATATTTCGGACAGTGCTGTCCACTTGCCATGTTGAATAAGGAATCCTCATGGCATCCTCTACATAAAAAGCTTTGATTTTCACTTTTAATTACAAGTCTCACGGAGCCATTTCTCTGTTGGTGCCTATTTAACAGCACTTCAGCTTTTTGGAGCCTTTGTTCTTCAGACAACCAGCCTTCCGGTTATTGGAAATTTCATCTCAGCATGGCTCTCCTAGTTGCATATTAGTAATTTCTGGTACGTGACTTGCTTGTCCACAGTTGGCTCCCCTCTTGGTGCTACTCAAGATCATCTTTGCTTGATGTTATTATTCAGATTTATAATGGACTATTATCTCCTTTTGTGAAGCTCTTAGTCATCTCAAGAGACTACTCTACATTATGTGAGGTCTGTAAGTTATGGTTATTACATAGTTTGTATATTATCCTATGTACTACTTGTGCTCCTTCTATATATGGGAAGACTGCGAAAACCACAACATATTTTTGTACCTAAAAATCGCTCTTCCTCATTAACACCAACGCCTTCTCCAGTGCCATTCTCTTCCCATACTGCTGAAAAGATGGCAGGTGTTACGTCTAATCGTACTGTGTCATCACAGTCCATCACTACAAAAACCTCATCACCTTCATCATCTACTAAACGTCTAAAGCATGATTCTCCCTCTCCTGACAAACCGTCGTCTCCTATTTCCTTGGAAATGTTGCTGGAGGAAATTCGAGCTCTGCGCCCCTTTGTAGAGGAGACCAACAGTAAAATGCAATTCTTGGAGGAGAGGTGGTCTGCAGTGGAGAGTAGAGTTTCTTTGGTGGAGCAGCAAATATCGGTGGTACAAGACAACTCTCAGAGGCTTTCTTCTTTGGAGGGAGAGATCCGAGACCTTCGACATCATACAGAGGATTTGGAAAACAGAAATAGGAGAAATAATCTACGCATTTATGGTCTGCCCGAGACCCTTGAGGGTGAAGATCCTGTCTCCTTCTTTTCCTCCTTCTTACCGAAGCTCCTGGATATGCCTTCTTCTACATCTCTTAGCATTCAGAGAGCCCACAGACTGGGTCCACGTTCTTCAAGCTCTACGTCTCCGGTCAGACCAAGGGGAGTCATTATTCTTTTTTGAAATATACTGATTTACTTTCAATTTTATCTGCAACTAGAGCTAAACGTCAAATTTCTTGGCTTGGTCAGAGGGTGTATATCTCTCAGGATGTATCTAATGCTACAGCAGCAAGAAGAAAAGAGTTCCTCAATCTTCGGGCCCCTCTGCGATCTCTGGGTGCTCGATATGGGCTTTTTCATCCCTGCATATTCAAGGTGACCTATCAAAATCAGACTTCATCCTTTCAAGATCCTGTGGAGCTTAGGAAATTTATTCATTCTCATACTACAAGTGCCATGGATACTGCTGGCCCTTCCAATGGTTGACTTTCTGGTTTTCCTTATGTATTAATATTTTAGACATTTCCTGGTCATGACATGGTTTCGTTCTTAGTTGTTACTCCTCTTCACTAAGTAATGTTCTATCTGTGGCTCATTTCTTCTAAACAATATTAACTTACAATAGCATAAGTGGTTCGTGTTTGTCATATTTCTTGTCATCTGTTTGCCAGATGTTTAATTCTCTTTGTATTATTCCAATGTTAATTGTCTCTTGTATTATTCCAATGTTAATTGTCTCTTTTATAATTTCTTACAGGTTTGTTTTATGTTTTATCAATCCGTATGGTCCTTATTCTATTTCTTCCTCGTCCCGATGCGAACCGGACGTCCTGAGTTTGGGTGGTCCGTCTTGTCATGTGTCGTCCTTGCCCCATTGTATTTCTTTGTCCCCCTAAGGTATGTTTTTCTCAGTCATCCTTTTTGGATATGTACTGTCTATGCTTGCTTCTTCTCTCTCTTTCCTTTACCCTCCTTTCCCTCTTTCTTCCTATTCTCTAACAGACATGATCTTCTTTTATCTCTCTTTGCTTGATCCTTCCTATATCATTTCATGTCCTCTTTTTTCCTTACTGTTTTTTATCCCTTTTCTTCCAGTTACTGCAAGATTTTGCTGTTTTCTTAACTCTCCTTTATCATTCATCATTCCCATTTCTCTTCTTTATTTTCTATCACATTACCTTACTTCTTTATTTCATCTACTTAGTTTTTCAAATGCTCATTTTTCCTTCCTACTTATTTGCATTTTTTCTCAATATTACAATGTTGTTTATCTAATGTTAATTTTTCACATTTAGAGTTATCACATGGAACGTAAAAGGTTTTAATAACCTTATAAAGAGGCAGAGAATTCTCTCACATTTAGCCTCTTATAAGCCTGATTTAGTTTTGTTACAAGAAACCCATCTATCTGAAGCTGAAGCTCTCAAACTTAAACGTAGTTGGGTTGGTTCAGTGTTGGTTTCCCCTACTAACACAAAGAAGAATGGAGTTGTTATTTTATGCCATAAAAAATTGAAATGCACGGTTGTTACACAAGATATTGACTCTGATGGCAGGTGGATTCTAGTTAAACTTTTAGTTAACAATATTCCTCTCACTGTGTTTAACCTTTATGGTCCAACTCAGCCCGATCCCTCTTTTTGGCCTAGTGTTACAGACAAGTTTTTTCAAAATAAAGATGAATTTTTCATACTTGGAGGGGATTGCAATCAAGTTTTAGACCCCTTTGTTGATCGCAAATCCCAGGTCCGTTTTATTCCCCACAAAACTCACAAACAATTTCTCAATACTATCTCACAGACTCAATTGGTCGATGCCTGGAGACTATGCAATCCAGACCAATCAGAATTTTCCTTTTTCCCCCCCCCTCATGGATCCTTATCTTGGATTGACTATATATTTCTCTCCAAACCCTTAGCTCAAAACCTTGTTTCCTCCTCGATTGAGCCCATTTTGATTTCAGATCATGCTCCAGTAGTCGTTGACTTCGACTTACTTCCTCCTCGTTCTAGAATGTCTAGGTGGAGGTTTAATAATTATCTTTTACAGGATCCAGTTTTTTCCTCTTCTTTCATCTCTTTTGTTGAAGAATTCTTCTCTATTAATGAAGATACCTCTATATCTCCTGTTTCGGTATGGGACAGTTTTAAAGCCACCGCCCGTGGGTTTATTATAGATTTTGTGTCCAAAAAAAAGAAACTATCCTCCAATAAGCATAAAGCTCTTTTATCTTCCATTAAACACTTAGAACATCAGTTTTATACCTCTTCATCAGACTCCACCCTGAAACAACTTATCAAAGCTAAGATGGAATTTAACAAAATTTCTACTGACAGGGCTTCTTTCACACTGCTTCGTAGCAGTGCCAGATATTATGGTGGCCGTAATAAAGCCGGCTCACTTCTTGCTAATTATTTAAAATCCAGAAAAGAGAAAACATTTATCGAATCCATTCAATCTAATGATGGCACACACCTCTTTAAAGATAAAGACATACTAGCTGAATTCAAAAAGTTTTATAGCGTTCTATACACTCCTGAGTCGCCTCCCACCGACTCACTTATCAATGAATATCTTAGCTCTATTCCTCCTCCTTCCGCTTCTGATCTAGACTTTGCTTCTTTAGACACGGATCTTTCACCACAGGAAGTCTCCTCCTCCTTGAATTCTTTAAAGAAAAATAAATCCCCAGGTCCTGATGGTTTCTCTGTAGAGTTCTATCTCCATTTTTCAAACGTGCTATTGCCAAAACTTTTTAATCTGTTCCAACATTTTTGTTCTTCTGGGGCAGCAAGTTGTACCTTTTAGAAGCCTCTATCTGTCTTATTCATAAGGAAGGTAAAGACCCCAAATTTTGTAAAAATTATCGTCCCATTTCATTGGTAAATGTTGATTATAAGATTTTTGCTAAACTTTTAGCAACGCGCCTGGAATCTTTCCTCCCCCATTTAATAGCTCCCGAACAATGTGGGTTTGTAAAAGGTAGACTAACTTCCGATAACTCTCGTCTATTTTTTAATGTTCTTAATAAAGCTCCCTCTCTATCTTTTCCTCTTGCGGCGATTTCCATTGATGCGGAGAAAGCTTTTGATAGAGTAGATTGGTCCTTTTTATTTAAATCTCTCCGATGGCATGGTTTTGGTACTAAATTCATTTCCCTTATCTCACTCCTCTACTCCACCCCTTTTGCTTCTACTATTGTAAACGGTCAAACCTCGCAGTATTTTTCACTTCATCGAGGAGTTAGGCAGGGTTGTCCATTATCCCCCCTTTTGTTTGTTCTTTCACTTGAACCTTTTCTTTCCCGTATCCGTCAAAATTCTTCTATTTTTGGATTCCCATATGGAGATCGTCATCTGAAATTATCTGCTTATGCTGATGATATTTTGCTTTTCATTTCTAATCCAGATTCTTCTATTCCTTCATTATTACAAGAAATTTCTGATTTCTCAGCGGTATCAGGCTATAAGATCAACTCTGATAAAACCGAGGTTCTTCCAATAACAAAATTTTGTCTCAAACAACAATTTGAATCTACTGGTTTTTCACTGGAATAGCTCCAAAATTAAATATCTTGGTATCTTGTTTTCCAACTCTATTACTAATTCGGTTAAATTAAATATGAATATAGCTCTAGATCGTATCTCCAAGCTTTTCTCATCCTGGTGGGGTCGCCTCGACTCCATTAAGATGATGACTACTCCTATTTTATTAAATTATTTCTCAATGATTCCTTTACATATCCCTGTCACCTTTTTTAAAAAATTGACTCTCTTCTTTCCAAATTTCTCTGGAAAAACAAAACATCTAGAATTTCTTTATTTCATCTTAGAAAACCGAGACTTGTCTGTGGGGTAAACTTCCCAGACTTTCGCTTATATCACAAAGCTTTTAGCTTAAAGCAAATTTCTCATTGGCTTCACACGAAATCCTCTCCCTTTACTCCTTTATGGGTCAATATTGAACGTTGTCTGTTTACTCCTTTCTCGACCAAGGAAGTTCTCTCTTTTACTGCCAAAAATGCCCTCACATCTCTCCCATTATTTAAACATACTTGCTCTTTGTTACGACCTCGTCTTCAGCCACAACTCATAACCAGAAATACTTTTTTACATTCTCCTTTATGGTATAATTGCCTCATAACTATAAATAATAGACCTTTGTATTGGGCCTCATGGAGAGCTAAGGGAATCACTTGGGTCACCGATTTATTCGATGGCACTACTCCTTCTTCATTTCCTGATTTTCAGGCTGCATTCAAATGTCCTCGTTCCTTTTTACATAAATTTTCCATACTAATGGAATTACTTCTGAACATTTTTACTCTCTCCCTTTAGATGAAACTCCTGTTACTCAAGATCCACTCCTTAAACTTTTAGTTATAATTCCAAAAGCCTCTTTAATTTATAAGTTTTTCTATACCATAAATTCTGAACGGGACAAAACTAAGGTGGAACTTGCTTGGGAATCAGACTTAGGCTTTCAATGGAGCATTGACGTATGGAATGGAATTTGGGCTCGCTCGCTGAGGATCTCAAGATCCGCTTCCACTACTCAATCTATGTTTTTCCTCTATCACAGGCTTTATCTCACTCCCATTTCTATAGCCAATTTCACACACACAGATAATAAGAAATGTTGGTCCTGTGACTTTCCATCAGCAGATCTTTCACATTTCTTTTTCTCATGTCCTCCTGTTATTTCTTTTTGGACGCAAATTTGGGATCGCCTTTCTAGCATTTTTCAGATTCACACACCTATATCTAATGCTCTTCTTTTTATGGGAAGTCTGTCAGAATCCATTCCTCTGCCTTCTCATCAACGAGGACTGTTTGATCTTATGTTGGCTTTAGCATTTTAACAAATTACGTTCAATTGGAAATGTTTGACTAAGCTTTCAATTAAGCCTTGGTGGAATACTGTTTGTCAATATCACAGGTTAGATGTTGCTTATGCCTCTCAATGCAATACACATGTGAATAGAGATGTTTTTTGGTTGCCATTAATTACATATTTAAATAAGGTATCAATCAATAATGTGTCTCGTTATTGTTCTGAAAATTTCCAACCTCCATGAATTTTGCTCTTTCCTCTTTGTTCTATCCTCTACCTTTCCTATCCTTCTAAATATTTGGTGAAATTTTTACTCAACAGTTATTTGTTTCTTTCATATTTTACAACTCTTAGGAAGATAGCATTGACATCTTTTTAGTGGTTATTGTTATTAATATGCTTATGTCATACCCTTTCCCTTTCCCCCTCTTTCCTTTCCCTTACTTTTCTCAAAATGAAAACGGCTTTCTACTATGATTTTTCTTGCCTATTATATTTCGTTTATAAGATTGTCTATGCATTGTTATTCCTTAGGCCTTTACTGTATGGTATTGACTTCTTTGTGACTTAATAAAGCTTATTAAACTTAAAAAAAAAAAAAAAAAAGTTATGATTCTTTTCCACTAGCTAACCATTCCATAATAAGTTAAAGAGAACCACCAATTGGGTGTATCGGTTCTTGAGTTGTGCTTTTTAAATGTCCTTCTCTATGTCAGCATCCAGTTCAAGGCGTCATTAGTGCGAACAGGCACCTCAACATGAAAGCTACCCCCGTCTCAGGAGCGGTACGTTTTTGATATTTCTCTCTTCATTCTCTTACGGGTCTTCATTTCGCCCTCAGCCCTAGTGATAGTTTACATTTAAAACCCTGACATCCTCTAGTCTCCAGGTCAGTGGTCACTGGTGGCGCCCTGTGCGACAATGTCTTTTGGTGCCCCCCAATGACCACCTCTGCCACGGATTCCCTCACTAGCACCCTTTAACAGTGCCCCCTCGAGTCTCTGTAACCACTGTCTCTCGGATTCATTTAGTTTTATAGCACCACTCATACCAGGGTAAGGTGTCAGAGCACTTTACACCACACACACATTGCACAGAGACAATCATATGTGTGTAAATCAGTGTATAGGAAATGTTACATCAGACAGTAGTGCAAGGTGTAGTGTAGGAGTGACATGTCATCGATACTGGTAGGCAATTTGTTTAAGAGTCCTTATTCTGGTAAAGCGCAAATTCAGAATGTAAAACATAACATCATTGCTAGGGGTTCTCTTTAATAATAAGAATTGTTTTCTAACCAAATGAACCCTTTTGGCAAGATTAGGATAATGAAAGACTGGGCAAAAAAACATATAGCTTTAACATATACCTTGCAGTTTGCATGCAGCTCTTTGATGACAGTTAATAGCTCAATGCAGAGACGTTTTAAGGCATGGGCAAAGTGGGCCCTGGCCCAGGGCCCCAGGCTTTTAGGGGGGCCCCTGATAGAGGCAGCTGGGTTCTGCAGAGAGGCTTGCCCTGATGACCTTTAATAATTTTTAGCTTGTTTTAAATACTGTTTTTAGTTAATTTATTTTTAATGTGTGTGATGTGTGAGAGGCTGCTGCAGATAGTTTGCATAAAATATTGTGTTTACGTTTCATGCAACATCCATAAAACAAGTTTCTTTGAGATTAAAACAGGACCTCACATATTAGAAATGGGAGAAAGTCACAGATTTTATTTCACAGAAACTATTTGCAGTAATATTAGTGAGCTGCTGGTGTATCTCAGTATCTTAGATGTAAATGCATTTACAATTTGGACGAGTGCGACTGTGCGCTGTCTGTGACCTGGCCAGAGAGGCCGTGAAAGAGCTGCAATTGGTTAATAAATTTAAACCTAATCCAAACAAGGGCCCCCAAAATACGTTTGACCCAGGGCCCCCAAAATCCTTAAGATGTCCCTGGCTCAATGTTCTATATTAGAATTTTGACTTACAAACGACAAGTAACAAAATGAGCTCTCTTACAAAAGCAGTAACCCACTGACCTATTTACATTATATGCACTTTATTATCTGCATGGTACACGTTCTCAGCAGCAGGCAATTTAACCCTCTGCGCTACCTTAGAACGAGTCTACCACTCCGTTGTACCAGGCTATGCCCTTCGGAGTGAAGTGAGTGTCATAGCAGAAGGGATTCTCCTAAAATATCTCAACCAAATACACAGAGTTCCCTGCTAGCGCTGCACAGGCGCCACAAAACACTATGATAAACAAAGTATGTGAATGAGCGCATGTGATTGAGGAAACGTGTGTAGCGCAAAGAAGGTTCTGGTAGTGCTCAATGTTTTCAGATAGTGGGCATCAGCGCTTATTTTTGGAACTTTTGCATCGTCACACTTTGACCCGCAGTAAACGAGAGAAAGCGAGAGGCAGAAAAGGGAGAATAAACAAGGAAGAGAAAGATAGTGAAGCAGTGACAAAAGAAGAAAGAAGGGTCGGATTGGTAAGGCGGGCACTCGTGCAATGGCCGAGGGCCGGAATCCGAGTTCCAGCGGTGGGCCGCTTTTTTGGTCAGCCTGGGGGCCGATTTGGGTGGTATCTGCGCTTTTCGGATGTTGCCAGGGGCCCAATGGGTGCCTGAGTGGCTGTTCTGGAGGCAGATGGGCCTTTATTATCTCCCTTTCACCAAGTGGGCGGAGGGGTCAGTCCCTTTCTCTCGATGGGCCGGTGGCCGGCCCATTAATATATGCAGATTGAGTGGGGGTAGGGGGCCTGAGCTGAAGTTGCTTCACTTGTATTCAGGTGTAGCTCACCAGTGTGAACTAATTTGTGCCTTTTTTTAATCTAAGTGAATTAATCAAAACATGCCTCTGTCAGAGACCTCCCCCCTTCTTTTCATAAAACTTCCCAGAAGCAGTGTTTTGCGGAAAGGCAATCCACAAATGTGGGTCAATTTGTTTTCAGCGCGCCCGGGCCTATTTTTGATCCCAATCCAACACTGGTGAAGGTCATGAAATCAACATCTGGCAGCACCCTTGTTGTTCGGGAACTCTGGCATTGGGCAGGGCCGGCGGGGGCGACAAAAAAAAAACCCTGGAGCCAGCATCACTCCTCTATACACAAAATGGAGAATGAGTGGGTGGAAGGGGGCAGTAGGATCATGGAGCATTACGGCCAGAGCTGCCGACTTCGGAACATGGGGAATCAAGTTCAAGTTTCTGCGTCCGCTCAACATCTTGTGATACTTGGTAAATCTCTTATTCTCCTTAGTGTCTAAAAACAATTATGTGAACTTGTAATGTAACTGGTGACCATGTAAACTGCTTCAATGCCTTGGAGTTGGGCCGAATGCGTGCGATAATAAAAATGCAAAAAAAAAAATTTAAAAAAGAAATAGTACATCAAATCACAGCACGAGCAGCGGATGGGCACTATTTAAAGTTAGTCAATCTGTGCTCGGTCCGTGCACCAGAGACAAAGAAAGAAGTGTAGGACACACTCTGGCCAATTATGATGAGGCAACAAAGAATAGTGGTAATAATGATGTCAACATATGGTAAGCGATGGGCTGGCTGCAAGCCCTTTATTGTAATCAATAACCCTCCCTATGCGCTGTCGGCTGCGAGACCTAAAAATGAGCCCTACAGCTCTGACATCCTGGGTCCCCAATAATAAACAAATCTGTAAAAATTAATCATGTCCCACTGTACATTTGTTTGGAGGTACATTCTTCGTCCTTTGTTGCTCCAAATAATTATTTCTAAATGACATTCTTAGGCCAGTTGAGTTATATTCTTGGTCTTGTGGCACTGGCTTAAACTTGTAATTTTTGGCCACTTCTATAACCATTATAAATGTTGAGATATTTTGGTTTCTGTAAGGAAAAAAGAATATCTGTGAAACCTATTGTCAAAAGGGTTCTCAGATTGCACTGCGATCTTTGGGTTAGGAGAAAGGATGGGTACAAGAAGCAGTTATGGAAAAAGAGAGCTGTCTTGAATTAGCTATAGTCACTCAGTGTCACGCAAAGGCAGTTAAATGTCACTCATAAATTCCCTGAAAACCTGCAAATGTCACATAAGCAAACTGAAACCTTGCCAGCTAAAATGTAAGTAAATCGGTCCCACAGCGTTTAAGTCACCATTCCCTCCTCACTAGGGTGACCAGGCGTCCCGGATTTGCCCGGACGGTCCCGGTTTTTCACCAGCTGTCCCGGCAGATTGCAGGAAATTTAGCTCCTGTCCCGGTTTTTAGAGAGGGTCGACTAAAAACGGTGTGTGGTGTTTTTTATGTTTTACAAAGCAGGGATAGTTAGCAGTTGTTTCAAGAAAGCAATTTAATTTACAGGCACGCTTCTGGGTTTAAAAATTGCGTTTTATATATGTTCTAACTGCCTGTTCTGTAATTCTCTGCTTAGGAGCGCTGTCATTCGGTGCGCGCGCTTGAAGTAAAACTGTAGACCTTCTTCTATTTTTGTGATATGTCTTAGTGCCTCACCTAAATAAAACTCATGAGGACGCTCACAGATCCAGAATCGGAGAAGGCATTCTTGACTAATTTTTTTTTTTTTTAAATTCAACAAATGTAAACATATATACTCTTTGACTTTTTCAAGTCTGTCCAATCGCCAAAGAATGAATACACAGCTAAATGTTGACCCAGTCTCTGCTTGACGTCGCTCAATTGTTTTGAACTAAAACGACAAGCCCTAGCGATTTATTGTAATTCCATATTGATGCAATCGTTATTCTAAAACCTCATTAAGTATTTCTATGGTATGCCTATGCTGGATGAATTGGGTTTAGATATAGGCTAGTTGAGACTCAATGCCTTTATTGATAAATCGCCTTTCTTGTTACGTTTTGCCTGACTACAACATGGCCGCTATTGAAGCACTGTGTCTAAAGCGCAGTCTCCTTCTAGCGACTTTAGGAACATGACATCCTTAAGGAATGACCGGCATGAGAATCGTTAAATATTAGACGAGGGACATTGTGTCGCCGATGCCTTCAGTAGTGAGACAGCAGTCATAGGTTGCGGTAGTAGCTATGCCAGTTGTTTATAGTTTCTACTCACATCCTTTGCTTCGCTGCACTCCGCTTGGCTGTTCTGTACTCGCCTCTTCTCAACCTGTGCGTCTACTCAGGGTCGCCAAGGAAACCGAACACGAAGATTATTACAAACATTAGAAGAAGGACTGCTCCGTAGTCATTCTAAAATACTCTGAACGATTTGTGACCATTTAAAGGGGACGAGGTGGATATTTTTATTTTTCGGTGCTTTGGTTTGTTATTTTATAGTTTTTCATTATAAGGATAGTCCGGGCCACTGGAATTACGCGGAAAAGTTGACTAAATTATGCAAGACAGGCAAATTATGCGGCACAATGTGGCACATTTTGTGATCACTTCACTTCATTATTTAGTCATTTATACTCATGGTACACTGCCTGGGGGAAGGTTCCACCTCATTAGTACCTACTCATGCCAAAATACCTGATTCAGGCGGGAGACTTCTGATTTCTGGATCAAAAAATAGTGCAATTTTAGCTGTCTCCCACCTGAAATTGCCTCTGCTTGATTAGAAGTCAATGGGGGAATTACATTCTCCCGATTATATTTTTTAAATCTTCCACTTTGCTCTCCTGAAATGTTGGCTTGTAGGTCTGTTTATCAAACAAATGCAGCAACAAGCAACTGGAAGACGACCAGTCAACTTTTGCGAATGTCCTTCCCATACATGCCAACATTTTAGAAGAGGAAAGTGGGACATGTAAATTAAAAAAAGAATCAGGAGAATATATTTCCCCCTTCGACTTCTTTTGAAATAGAGGCAATTGCAGACGGAAGACACATACATGCCAACCCTCCCGATTCAGGCGGGAGACTACCGATTTCAAGGCTAGTCTCCCACCTCCTCATTCCTGCATGCAAAACCCCTATTCCTCGGCGGGCTTCATATGGAAGGGGCTGGTCTTGTGGGACTCGGATTATCTTCCAGTAACCTGCTCCTGCAAGCAAGTGCCCAACATATTTGTCACGCTTTCTCTGCCTGCCATAGCGATTTCTCCTTGCTCCTGACTGGTATGGAAAAAACGTATATTTGAATTTCTGATATCTGATCCTGCAGCAGCACACTTGCAAGTCCCATACACCCTGATAGACCCGATGCAGGCCGCAATAGAAGTCAATGCAGTGGCGGCTGGTGGAATTTGAAACTGGTGAGGCGTATGCAGAATGAATCAACGTATGCGAGCGAGCACGACGGCAATCAGGAGGGTGCAGGGGGGTTCTCCCCCCGCGAAGAATTTTTTTTAAAATTGGCATCTTTTTGGTGTGATTTTCAGCACTATTTCTGTGATAAATGGACTAAAAATTAAGTTCTTCTAGGCATTCATAAAAGAAAACTCATACATTATTTCAGAGAATTTCTGGGTTGCCAAGCAAGTCTGACTTCTGAAGAGGGCTAGGGTACTAAGCAAGACTGCTTTGGCTCTACCCTTTCCAATAGAAAACACTAGTTAGCGATGTGAACAAGTTCAATGGACAAACCTGGGGTCTAGGGAGAGTCCCTCTCCTGAGAAAGAAATTTAAAAAAGATTGGCAAATGGTGCATTTTAAAGCAAATGAATGCAGCGATAAAGCAAGGCTTATTAAGCAGTGGGAACGTATAGTCTTGAAATATTAAACACATTAAAAACTGCCCCGTATCTTCTTGCATTAATTTGTTCAACAGTTACTGGAATATGTAAATTGTTCTGCATGACAACCTTAGCCCTTTAAAATGTATGCTTGCCAAGTGTCTTGCACTGCATGCAGCATTAACTTTGGAAAAATATGCTCTAACCAGACTTTGGGAAGCATCCACAGCTGCTGGCTGTAACCAGTCATATAGAAATATGTGCAGACAGGTCTTTAAGTGAGATGAAAAAATTGGGTGCTCCCTATAAAGGAACATGCCAAATACATTTCTGTGATTCCCATAGTGTGCCATCAGACCTGTATTTTAGTTTCTCGCTGAGAAGTAATTTTATCCAGATAAATGGCACAGCAACTGACATACGCCTAAAGCCTGTCAGTATGATTGGCTTTGTCACTGGGTGTTAGCTGTTTAACATAAATGAGTAACAACAATGATTTCTTATAAATAATTAACATTGAAAATGTTTAAATTCTGAAATTCTGAAATAGTGAGTCTGTGAATTAAATAGCATTGAGGCCTGTGGAAGGAGTTTTGGACTTCAGTTATGTGTGCTTTATGTTAGATATGTATCCTCTTTTTCTCTGCATATCTTGTCCATCTGCACTTCTTCAACCACCTCTCTTTCCTCTTCAATATCCTCTTTACACTCTTCCCCGAATGTCCTTCCTCGCATCTGTCACTTCACCCCCCCAAGATGCACTGCACTCCCTCAAATTTAAGCACTTTAATTTCTCTTACTTTTGCCTTGCAAATATTTTGACATCAGTGTACCCCCTTCACACACACACATCCACAGAATTTCAGTTGCAAATGGAATACATAAACATTGTTCCTTCTGTGTGTTCTCCAGAGAGGCCAACCCAGTGACCGGCACTTTGTTTGGCTTCAGCCTTAGCGCCTGAGCGCTCAATCAAAGCCCCTCATCAACACCTGGCATGGCTCAAGCTTCAAAGCATACACAGAAAAAAATACAGATAAACAACAAAATTATAAAATAGCTAATTCGTGGGGAATGCAAGATTAAGTAAAGCATGTAAGATAAGAGAGGAACTAAATCGCTGAAATGTATTCCCTCGACGTTTTTAACATTCATTGTTTGCAAGTCAATCAATGTTTTTGGCATCACTGTTAACTCAGGGGCATGTACACAGGGCCAGTTTTAAAATGCCATACATCAGAGAACTGGCCACTGTAAGCACATGTTACACAGAAAGCACATATCTCTCGTTTCGGGCCTGACTCGGATATTTGGATCCATTTCACAAGGGAGCAAATGCCGCAGCTCCACTTCTAATGGAGCCAGCAATCTTCAGCAAGGGCCTGGGGTGTCACTGGGGGAGGTTAGAGTGATGAGGGATCTCGGGACAATATACAGAACACAGCATTAGTTTGCAATCACTTACCATTACCGAGAACGAGGCACCAGATCAGACGTGCTTGCATCCACTCGAATGTACAGACTGCACGTGCATTTTTAACTAAATCCTCTCCGTAGAACGCCCACCTCCCTCCGTAAAGGGGTCTTTCACTCCTACACTGTTTAGACTCATAAAAGTGGCCTCAACCTAACAATTGCACCTTCTGCCATCCAATTCAGAACCAATCATTGGAACAGAAGCCTCAGTTCTCCTTTAAAAGGATTCTTTAACTGGGTAGTTCTGGCCAATGTGACTGGCTACTCTACTGCGCTTACTAATTCACAGTCTGCGTTGCATTTGCCCCAGCCCCTCTGCTCCCACTCGCCATCCGTGCAGCCATCACCCACTCACAACAGGCCATGATTGTTAATATGCCCACCGTCCATGTTTACTGCAGGCCCTGTCTCCTTGTTCTTCTGTCTGTCACCTTAGGGCCTGGGTCGTGTTTTCATCTGTTCCATAACTCATAAAGAACCCAATGGCTTGGAGTCCTGGAGGTACTGCTACAAACTGCTGCCTGCTGCTATCCGGCCAGGATTCCCAGGGGATTCTGCTGTTGGTTCAGATTTGTAGGAAACCCTTACTGCCAGACATACATAGCGGACCCACAAAGGAGTACATTTCTCTCTTTGTGCCCTTTACTTTTGTGATCCGAGAACATCATAAATATAATTTTACTTTGCCACTTACAGTACCCTGACTGACAAGGGCGCGTGGAGTTCCGATGAGGAGAGCCAGGGAATTGAAGCCCTGTGCAGTCTGAAAAGATCGCACACATCTTTATTGCGGATTTTGCAAGGAATGGGTGACCTGGAGGAGCTGATAGACTTGACAGAAGCTGTATTACTAAGAGAAACGGCCGTTTTATTTCAGAAACATTAGTCGCAGCCAGACAGCGCCTTGAAGCTTTTGGCTCCTGTGTTTGCCAATATTCCAAAAATAACAACACAAATGTCCTTGCTGATAAAACGTCTTGCATGTGACCTGCTAGCCTGCCTCAGGGACACCGCCATTTGGTTTTGTAAATGTTTTGTGTAAATGAACGAGTCATTTTGACAGTGCGCCCCTTTGCAATCCGATGCCTGTTGTGGCTGCGCTGTTCATTGCCGACAGACAGATGCATCGGTGCTTCACCGGGGATAGCCAGCACCGCAAGGCTGCCATGGCCCTCCCGGGAAGCCGCGGCCAGTCGCCCTCAGACGTCTGCGGGGTTCCTTAGGGCCCCCTTATGTTTGGTGATTCGGACCGTAAACCTTCTAATCCGGTGAAGCCGGGCCCGCTGCATCGGTATGTACGTCTTCGAGTGGTCTCACTCAGTCTGGCTGTATGATACTTTAATCTTGAACCAACTGAAGCTTGGGTGGGGTGTCGCGGGGGGGGGTGTCGCGCAGGGGTGAGGGGGGGTAGTTTTAAAATAAAAATCCTATTCCTACCTTCATTCCAAGGTCCGCGCCGCCTCGGGTCGGTTCTGGCGCCTAGGAACAGCCGCATCACTTCTGGCAAGTAGCAAACCCCTGTCAGCCAATCCTGGCACTGCTGGCAGCGCCAGGATTGACTGAGGGCCTGGTTACTCTCCACCCACCTGCCCAGTAGGAGAGCGAGGTTTGAGCCTTTGCTCAACCCTCGCTCTCCTAATGGGCATGCGCCAACCACAGCAGACACCAGTGCGCATGACTGGGCACGGGCGAAAAATTCGCTGACCTTCCCCACTCATGAGCACTTGGGCTGCTGCTCCTGGTCTGACAATCATGTCAGTCAACATGACACCGGACCGCCCACCCCCTTCAGACTCTGAAGGGGATGGGCGGTCCGACGTCATGCTGACTGACATGATTGTCAGTTCTCCCTCGGCGTCTCTGAACTTAAGTAAACTGAGAGTTTACTTAAGTTCAGAGACGCCGAGGGAGCAGCTGCGGGCAGGGGGAAACGCCCCAACGCCCCAATGGACGCACCGCCCCTGAGTCAATGGAAGAAATACATTCTCCAGATAAAAAAAAAAATCTCCCACTGTCTTCAAAAATTGTGAGTCACCCATTTGAATCGGATATATTGGCAAGTATGCCTTCCATCGGCGGGAACACATGACGCCAAGTTTTTAGTAGCTTGTGATTCATTTGAGCTACAATCAATACTTTGGGGTAAAATCAGATGATGGATTATGTGGCAAATGAGGCAAATCCATAACTATGTGAGAAACACAGCGTTTGCAGAATCACATAATTCCAGTGACCCTGAGTATAGAACTACAAGTCCGAGCATGCTTTGTGATGTTGGCTAAAAAACAGAAACAAAACAGGACTGGTCGAAAGCATAGCTGCCAGTGTCGTTTGTAGACACTTCGCAGCAGTAAGAGACCGGTGAATGCCAATCACCATTTCTGGCATGGGCCACACAACATCACCCTGTCTGGGTGGGCAGCAGGAAGAGATAAGGTCCAAGAATTGTCACTTCCTAAACTGGCCTAAGCACACTGGGGACAGCATCATGGTATATGTGCCAGATCAGGGATGCCGGGTCATGAGACGAACAGTGCCCAGAGATAGCCTTCTCTGTTACAGTAGAACTGTATAGTCACAAATATATTTCCTTGGAGACCTAAACTCACACACCTCAATTGCCAAAAAGCTTCTTCGATTACCACACATTCATACACCCAGTCTTGAAAGAGCCAAAGAAACAAATATCTATTACCAAATTTAATACCAAATATATTCAATCAATTCGTCCAAAGAGTACAAATCAATTTAAAAACAAATACTGGAAAGTTCACATAGGTACATAGGTTAAAAGGAGAGACAACACATAAGACAATCACATTTGTCATAAAATTGTGTTAATTTGTAGGAATCCATAAAGGTGACACATTGTAAAAATGTATTTCTTTTTCAATAAGTGAAACTTTGTTCCTCAAATTTAACAAAAACTAGGTGTTGCCGCGTTTCGGTAGATAATGCAGGATAAAACCACCTTCTTCAGGACAACAAGAATATTTTCCTCCTAATGATTTATGCAATAAATGCCTGCAAAAAAACATAAACATATATAAGATAAAATCCTTATATACAAACAGGCTGCAGGCGTTGCATTGTAGGTTGCAGGAGAGAGACCAGCAACAACAGAGGTAAGTAGAGATGTAGGGGGTCATAGGGACACCATCGGTTCAACTCACCAAGGCCCAGGGGCTTTGGGTGTAGGGGTGCCCTTAGACGTTGGATTCTTCCTACCGGAGCCTGTCGCTGTAAGGGGGAGCCTCTGGATTCAGGCTGCAGGCGTCTTCGTGCAGTCCAGGATGGTCAGCCAACACTGGACTTGAGGTCAGGATTGCTGGGCAACCTGTTCTGGGTCGGTGGTCCACCTGGACACTAGCCGGAGGAGTCGGTGCAGAGTGGGCAGGACTTGCGGATCCGGAGGGCACCGGAGTCCTTAGTGTAGGTTTCTTTGTGGACAGAGCCGCTGTCCTCTGGAGTTCTGCTCTTCTTCAGAGGCAGGTAGTCCTCCCAGTGTTTACGGAAGTCACTGACTACTGGACAGGCTTAGTTTCTTTGCAGGATTTTCATGGGCTGAAGACAGGCCGGTAGGGCTGGGGCCAAGTCAGTAGGTGTCTTCAGTCTTCTTCTGCATGGCGCCTTCTTCGTTCTTCTTATTCGTTAGTCAAAAGGAACTAGTTTCCAGGTCTAGGGGAGCTGCCTAAATACTACATTTAGGGGAGTTTTAGGGGAGTAGCAGGTAGGGCCAATGGCCACCTTACCTGGGGTGACTACACCCTAAATTATGCCATCCTCCTGGAGGAGGAGGCATAGACCTAGCCCTGATTGGAGGGGTCTCCCCATCTTCAAGATGGCGGGTACTGAAAGATGTGCTTCACTTCGCCTCCCCCAACTTAGGGGTGGAGTTGGCAGAGGTGGGCACACCTCCTATTCTCCTAAGTTTTCCCGCCGGTTTTCCGCCCCGAAGTGGGTGTGTAAACCGGGGGCTGCCATCTACTGCTAGAAACAGAGGCTAGGGGTTGCATTACAAAGGCGGAAGGCCTTTGAAGCTTCCCTCTCAAGCACAGTGCCGATCCTGGGGGAGGAGGTGTGTCACTTTCGCCCAGGATGTGCATTGTTTCTGGTCCAAGGGAGCAGAGAATCTCAACCCAGGGGTCCAGAAACCTGTCTGGTGGTGGCAGGCTGCTTACAGCCAGTTTGTAACCACACCAGGGTTGGCAGGTTTTCAGGGGCACCTCTGAGGTGCCCCCTGAGTACATGGTACAATAAATTCCACACTGGCATCAGTGTAGGTTTTTTGAAAGGAGTAGTTTGGTACCAAACACTCCTTGGTTCAGAAAAGCCATCATGGTGCTGGGGAACTTGAGTTGTCGAGTTTCCAGACCATGTACTCTCTATGGCTTCCCTGGCTCTTACAATATCTGAGACTGGCCTTAAATATTGTAGGAATATATCCGCTCATGCTGATATGCCCACACCTGTGGCATAGTGCACCCTGCCTTAGGGCTGGATGTCCTGCTAGAGAGGTGACTTACCTATACTTTAGGCAGTGCTAGTTGGCATGGCACACAGGCAGTGTGCCATGCCGACTTTGTCGTTTTTGTGTTCACCAGGCCATGCATGCAGCAGTAGCAGTCTGCATGGCCTAGGTAAGGAGTCCCTTGGGGGCCCTCTTCAGTTCCAATGCCCTAGGTGTGCAGGTATCATTTACTAGGGACTTACAGGGGGCCTGAAGGGCCAATTATGGAATACCTTTTAGGGAAGAAACACTGGCACAGGGGACCTCGTTGCCAGGGACCCAGCGCACTACAATTGAAACCTCATCAATACCTGGTAAAAGGTGGGGGCTAACCATGTCAAAAGAGGCACTTCCTCACAAGGTGTCAGATCAAATGTGTCACAATAAACAATAGAAAGACTAATAACTGAACTGTCGTCAGTGAGCGAGTAGGAAAAGACTTGAAAGTAACAAAAGACTTCCTTTCAGGCTTGCCCCAAATCCAGTGGAAGGCGAGGAACTTAATAGAACTGGTTTAGGGTGTGGACAAAGAGTTACCCCTACCCACAGGATGGTACTGGGAAGAAATGTGGATCCCCAGAGACCTCTTCTCAGAACACTCCTGGACCTGAGAGGAATCAAAAGACGGACTGCCCTGCTGTCTGCGGAACCTGAAGGAAGAGTGGTCCTGCTTGTCTTCAACCCAAAACTGCAGAAGTGACTTCAAGGGTCAGTTGCCTGACCTCCTGTTTGAGCTAAATGGACACAACAAGCTTTCAGAGGCCTCTTTCCATGAAACTGTGCAGCTGACCAATTCCAAATGGACCTGCCCTTGACCCTGCTGCTGGCCTCTGCTGGACCAAGTCATAAACCCCATGTAGTGTCCCCCAGTTCCTGGGCTATTGGCTGGTGTTAAAGTGTACTCCTCCTGTCACCAAACTGCAAGAAGCGGGACTTGTAAACTTTTGCCAACTTTCTGCTTGGAGAACGAACAGAAACTGGGGTCACCATCGAAGCCTCTACCATCGATGTTGATTCGCAGGTTGCCCTCACCTTGCCTGTTTGGCCCGCTGAATGAGATCCAACTTGTAGAAAAGTTTTAAAGTTTGAACATAGAGGGCTTCAACGGGACCGACCATGAGCAGTATCTCTTCGATGTCGAGCCTTCCTGGGCACGGACTACAGACTTCGTACACTCAAAACCTTCCTGCCTTCGTCGATGACCGCACTGGGACCACACTGTTACCCAGTGTCTGAAGATTTGAAGGGTGCGTGTCAGCTGTATTTATAATGTTGCCCAGTGTCAAGCCCCGCTTTGAATCCAGCTTGCAGTTTGCCTCGCCAATGACTTTTTGACAAATACTTTTTCTCCATAAAATATTTGTAAGTCAGAAAGTAAACTTTCCACCTGGACGACCTGGTCCTTTCATCCAACCCGATGTCCATCGCGGTCAGCCTTAACTTTTGACTTTGACCCAGTCTAGCGTGATCAGATACCTGCAGTTAGTGCTTTGTGTTTTTTTACACCATGTTTAAGTAAAAATTTAAAAATGCATATGCTCAGTTGTACTTATTGGATTTTTGTCTTTTTGGTGTCATTTTATTCATTCAAATATTCTCTATTTTTATTAGGTTGGTTTGGAATTTTGACTGTGTTGTGTTTTCACTTTATTTCTGTTTGAATGCTGCATAAATACTTTACACATTGCCTTTAAGTTCAGCCTGACTGCTTTGTGCCAAGCTACCAGAGGGTTAAGCACAGGTTTATGTAGTGATATCAGTGGTTCATCCTGACAAGGACTGTGATTATTATCTGAAGTGGATTCTCACCCTTTTTAACTAATACTCCAATTTCTTATAGTATACTTCCAGTACAAAACCTATGTTAGACTGTGCACACTCACCTCTGCGCCTTAGTGTGAAGTTGTGTGTCACACAAGGCAGCCTAATTAGAGAGCCAGCGCAGAGGGTGACAACAGCAACAGCCCAGTCTTAGTAGATGTGGCTCTGCGCTGTGTTTTCTCCCTTGTCTAACCCTGTGCATCAAATTTGGTTGCTGTGTTGCATGATAAAATTGTAAACTGTCCCTAACTATGTTAGGCATCTAATAAAAAGGGGGGATGGGGGACAACAGAAGGAAGAAATTCCGAAGTACAGGGTTAAAAGTGAATCTAATGGTTGTAGTGCAAAGGGAATTAAATAAACATAACACAAGTCAATTTTCAGGTAAAGCAATGGTCAGAACTTATATGAATAAATTGCTAACAATAATGCCAGATTTATCTGGCAAAAACAGGTGATGGTGGTGACGCAAAGTCATCATAGTTTACTTGTACTTAATAATACATTAACTTGTAATATGCTTAACTATCACTTAAATGTGTGCACACATTATTTTACTCTTAGATTTAATGAAATGAGTCATTTATCTGTTTCTAATTTAGCTATAGTTGGGAAATGTGTATCATAACATTGCCATGTGTGGGCCTAGATGCCTGACTCCATTTTTAAGTCAATGTTGTATTTTTGCTTTCTGTGCATTCTGTTTTGGGCACCTGAGTCACTGTGTTTTCATTAAAAATGTATTTTCTGTTAGCTTGTTGTGTGAAGGTTACATTTGTTGCAATTAAATTGATTTGCCGAAGATTCTCAGCACCAGCACGGGATGGGAGGCTACTCCTTAGTAGATATCTTGAAGGCCATGATGATGAAAGAATCTGGCATTGTATTATTTGTGAGAAGGAGGACAACACTAAGTACAGCAGAAACACTGATTTTTCATTGGTTCTTACTCGTGTGAACCTGTGGAATGTATTTCTTTATCTTAATTTCATATCTTAACTTAATGAAGTGTTTTGGATAGTCAGGGCATTTGCCCCTGTCCACCTTTGCAGGCGGACTTCCCCTTATCCTCTCTCAAGACTCAATGCTCCTTATATTTTGGCTCATAGTCGTACTTTCTAGAGCAAGTACATTTCTAATTTTCTTGATTGGAACCTTCATCTGGTTCTAATTCAATGCTATATATGCCGACACCACCTGCCTAAACAATTTCTGTGTTACCCGCAACCTTAGCTTAGCATTAGGGAATTTCCCTTTATGGGAGCAGAATTTTATCTTACTTTTCATATACTGTCCTTAATAACATGTACTTGCATTTGTTGAAGTGAAATCCCTGGATTATATTCATACATGCTGTATTCAGGTGACTATTGATCTATGCCTAACTGATTTGATTTGAGATTTTAACCTTACTAATTTGAAAATAAACCTTCATGGTTTGCAAAAGTACTTTTCTCTGTTGTTACTGTGGGGAAAATTCTGCTTCACTATCATTGATATATTTCTGAATTTATGATTTTAGCCTCAGTTCAAGATAAAGGTCCATCCTAGTAGACATAACGGAGCTTCAAGTTTGTGGCAAATGTGCGCGCTGCAAAGCCATCCTTATCTATCCCGCTATCAATGGTAGGAGTCTTCCATTCCATCGAAGCTGACAATTTTCATGTTGGAAATAAAAACTACATACAATAAGAGTAGTGTGAAATAACTTCCATGAATGAATTATGAATATATAAGCCACACTAATTAATTGCTGCCTTTGACTTGCAGGTGAGGTATAAGAAGGGCGACAAGAGGTTAGGTGTCTTGAAAACACCAGACAGGAGTAAAATAGTTAAAATAGTCAAACAATTCTTATTGATCCTAAAATGTGGGACTAAGGACAAATGCCATGTTCCATCCAAACTGAAAGTAAACAATATAATCTGCTCATCTTGGAAGATTAGAAAACCAACAATGGTGTCATCCAAGAAGGTTGCACCCATGCTAATGCTTCCCAAAAATGAGAGTGTCAGGCCTTTAAAAAATTGTTCAAGTATTTACTAAGGACCAAAAAAACCAGAAGCTGCATATTCTATATTTGTATATGAATTACTTATAATTCAAAAAAGCAGAAGTAGGCTTCTTATGCATCTAGAAACATAGAAAAAATAATACTTGCCATGTCTACTAATCCTGACCTTGTCTTCTATGTGCAGCTTGAACTGTATAATGTCAGGAAAGCATCATGAACTTACATTGCATAAAATGAACAGACTTATTAAGATGCATTGAAAAGCGTGTATTGGTGTCTTGTAAAGCATGTTACATGTCTGCTGTTCCCAAATCAGCCAGGTCAGGTAATAGTTGCAACTTTACCACATAACTGGATCTGATGAGACATATTTTGTTTAGCCTCTAGATGAAGCAGAAAAAGGAATTAGAAAGCGGGCCATTCTGAAATTTCATTAAAGCGTGGGGTTGCTGCACCTACCTTCTCTATCCATTTGCATTTACTCAAATTCAGTAGTGAAGATAACTTGCTGCTATGGGTGGAATATTGATCTCTTGTGCGACTGCTAACGGAGGCCATCAGATATGTCAGGATTCTGAGGTCTTGAATGACAGAGTGTAGTGGCAATCCGCCATTTTTCTTCCTAAATCAAGTTTATATACCAAAGAATTGGGGCATTGTTACAATGTAAGTGTGCATGTTAATAATTGCTGGGTCACTGCATTATTTGATTCAGGCAGCAGACAGTCTGTCATACAAGGGGAATTGATTAAGGAGTCTCAAATTGTCCCAGGAAGATTTGTCAATATACATTGTGTACATATGGATCTAAAGACATACCCAATGGCTATCCTCTCCATACCACCCCTTAATGGTTCCCCAGCCACTAATGAAGTGGGGGTCCTACTTAATTTTCCAGAAGACATTATAATAGGAACAGATAATCCCGCCTTTCTGGAAATGTTCTGGTCTACTGTAGGAAAGGTCCCAGCAGATAAAGATGAACAAAATAATGTTAAACCCAAGACCGCCCTTCTAAGTCAAGAACCCTAGTCCTTAGATAGGAATTTCCGCCACACCCAATTGAATGATGCCACATTGTACAATGTATGGCAAGAAGCCCAAAACAATGAGAAAAACCCTAGTAGCAGATGCTCTCAATTCATTATAGGAAAAGGCCTATTATATAGGATAGGACAGGCCGAAAACAACCCTCAGTTATTAGTAGCCCGTGAATTTAGGGATCAAATCCTATTCTTCGCCCATTCACACCTTCTGGCGAGACACACGGCCACTCATAAAACAACCCAGAGTATTCTTAGATAATTCTCCTGGCCTGGAATCTATGTAGCCATTAAGTCATATTGTCAAACATTTGAAATATGTCCGAAAAAAAATCCCTATAGCCCCGCACCCGTACCACTTCAACCTCTTCCTATTATAGGGACACCTTTCGAACATGTAAAAATGGATATTATAGGTCCCCTCCCAAAGTCCAGTAAGGGAAACACTCATGCTCTAGTAGTGGTACACTATGCTACCCATTATCCGAAGGCTTTTCCGCTCAAAAGCCCCACTACCAAAACCATTGCTGAGAAACTGATTGAATACTTCTCTAAAGTGGGGTTTCCACGTGAGATACTCCCGGATCAAGGCACCCCTTTTGTCTCTCGTCTTATGAAACAAGTTTGTAAGATCTTGCATATAAACCATATAAAAACTTCTGTATATCATCCCCAAACAGATGGCTTATTCGAAAGATATAATGGGATGCTTAAAGTCACTTTGAAAAAAATGCTAGCGGGAGAAGGAAGGCAATGGGATCAAATCCTTCCTCTTGCCCTCTTTGTTATCCGAGGACAAGTACAGACTAGTCTTGGCTGTTCTTCTTTTGAATTGCTGTATGGGAGACAACCCAGGACCCTTTTGGAAATTACCTGAGAAGCCTGGGAGAAAGACCAAGGGGAGGAAGAGGGGAACCTGCTAGAATATACTAAACAATTAAAATCCAGGATAGGAAAACTTTGAGAGCTAGCCCATTCCAGTCTAGAAAAAAGTCAAAAAAGAAAAGAGACGTTCTATAATAATGGGAAGAGGTGGAGCCATCTCCAGTTAAACAATTGGGTATTAGTACTCTTACCCACATTCCCGCCAAGATTTGTTCGGAGTGGAAAGGGCCCTATAAGATAGTAGCAAAAATAGGGAAAACAACCTACAGACTCCAATTGTCCCCACGAAAACAACAAAATTATCATAGTAATCTACTTAAGAAATGGTTAGGTCCACCACTCCGAGACGCTTAGGTGATTCTAACTACGAACCCACACAAGTGTACCCTAAACAACTTGGTGTTTAATGAAACATTAACCACTAATCAAAAGACCACCTTACAAGAGATTCTTCTCCCTTTCTCCTAACTGTTTTCGGATAGACCCGGTAGGATGACTTTGGCTGAGTATTCCATAATAACATCTCTGGGAGTAGTAGTTAAGCAAATGCCATACCGAATACTGGCTGCCTGAAGGGAGGCCATTAAAACCGAGATAGAGAACATGTTACAGATGGGTGTCTTCAGACCTTCACAAAGTAGTTGGTCTTCACCTATTGTACTAGTTCCCAAACCAGATGGATCTATAAGGTTTTGCATCAATTTCAGTGTGTTGAATTCCATCTCCAAATTTGATGCATACCCTTTACCTAGAATAGATAAGTTTCTGGAAAAATGTGGAGAGGCACAATACATATCTACATTAGAACTGACAAAAAGGTACTGGCAAGTACCCCTTAGACCAGAAGACCAGGAAAAGACAGCCTTCTCCAAGCCAGATGATCTATATGAGTTCACCGTTCTGCCCTTTGGTTTGCATTGGGCTCCCGCCACCATTTAAAGACTAATGAACCAAGTTCTTAGGGAACATCAATCACATTCCTTAGCCTATCTAGACAACATGGTAATTTTCAGCCCTACGTGGGAAGACTACCTTACATATTGTCGCAAGGTACTCTAGGCGTTAATTGACGCCAATCTTCATATTAATGTAAAGAAATCCAAAATGGGTTTCCATAAAGTTAAATATTTAGGATATCTACTAGGAAATGGGATGATAGAATCACAGGAGAAAAAAGTAAAAGCCACCCTAAACACTCCCTTCCCCAATACAAAAAGGAAATAAGAGCCTAAAAAAGGGATGTCTAAACAGATTCTACTTAATCCCTCACCCAAAGCTTGTGAGGTCTTCCACCTCCTCAAACAACCTATCACCACTAGTCCAGTATTAGCCTCCCCAGATTTTGACAGACCCTTCATCCTACAGACTGACGTCTCCGAGATAGGGGTGGGGGCTGTCTTATCTCAAATATCCAACGAAGGTTTAGAACAACCTGTCCTCTATATTAGCCACAAGTTATTCCCTCGTGAACAACATTATGCCATTCTAGAGAAAGAATGCTTGGCCATCAAATGGGCAATAGAAAAACGTTGCTATTACTTAGAAGGTCGACCTTTTATACTTTATACAGCTCATGCTCCATTAATTTGTATGAGTCGGAATAAAAGCAACAATCCTCGTGTTCTTATGTGGTTTCTATCTCTTCAACCTTTCCAATTCGAGGTTCGACATCAAAAGGGCTCAACAAATGGCAAAGGTGACTTTTTTTCTAGGGTCCCTCTTTTTCCTGAACGGAAAAAGCTGAGGGGGGAGGTGTGTCACAGAGAACGCGGCCCAGAACTAGGAGGGGAGGACATTTTAGAGGATGAACCCTTGCATGTTCCCCATACTTCTAATAAAATCAATGGGCTTCTTTATTCACAGCCCGTACCTGCCAGTCCAGTTCCTCGCTATATGTCGGATCATTTGTTCTGTAAGAATGAGCAAACTCACAAAATACTCACTCAACGGGATTCACCTGACGACAGTCCCTTTAAGTGGGACTAACCAAACAGTCGGAATTATTATGACGAGCAGTGGTGTAGCAATGGGGGGATGATGGAGGCGGGGGTGGTCCGCCTCAGGTGGCAAGAGTTTTGGGGCGGCGGCTTCCTCCTGCGCATACTTGCCGTCTAGGGCGGCAATCCCCCGTCACCCCCCTTATAAAGCAGCAGTTGCGAGGCGGCAATCGTCGGCCGAATCTCGCCTGCAAACTCCCCCCGTCGCAGTCCCCCGCTCTTCAATGCTTCCGCGGGGCGGCAAACACAGGGACCGCAACGGGCACCCCCAAAGGGCTAGCTACGCCACTGATGACGAGGACGTCAATAAGGAAGAAGACCCAATCAGAAGCGGAATAAACGTGGAAGCGTATTTGAGGGAGGCACGTAACCAGGAAGAGGATGCAACGGATAGGGAGACAGAAGGAGAAGATCCGCGAAGAAGGACAGAGAGTGAGATGCTGAGTTCCACATCCCGACAACTACAACGTGATCACGAAGAGGCCGGGAGGCAGCCCAGAGACCCAGGATCCTCTGCGTCAGCCAGCCACGCTCCTGGAGGAGCGTGGCTATTCCAGGTGCATATCGTATACAAGGACTTGGGAGCAGGGGAAAGGGAAAAGACAGCATTCCCAACAGTGGGGAAGTCTGGGTCTAATAAAGGGATAGACCCAAAGACCCTTTCTGTGTTGAAGCGTGCAACGAGTGACGTAAATAGAGAGAACGCTTCATTTCTTTTGGTATCACTGGGTGTCGGGTTAGGTTTGGTGAAATTGCCCTCACACCCTTTCCCATAAAAGAGTATTTATCAAAGGACAGCCTACTTACCTGTGGCACTCTCTTTGTTCCGAGGGCTTCCCTGTCTTCCTGGTTGTCGTGGATGCCGGCTCTCTGTAAACATAAGGAACAGCGGAATTACTTTACGTAGATTGGGAGTATATGCCACAATAAAGTCATTCGTTACAATCCCAAGTAACTTTGTCCGACTGATCTATCCCGCAATTAATAACATACTTGTAGTCTTTTTAAATGGCTGTTTGCTTTCCTAGCCGATCTAAAACCCAGAGGCCCCACCAAACTGAAGCAACCCACGTATGTCCTTAAGGGGACTTCAATGCAAAAATTGGGTCCAACAAAATGGCCCACGGGCTGGATCCCCTGGACCTTCACCTGAGGAGATCAGACCACAGAGGGGAGAAACTGGAGGGGTACCTGGCCTCCCGTGATCTCGTTAATGTATTGGAATGGTTTTGTAAGGAGAAGAAGATATCGCCCATGTTGTTCTTAGAGGGATTTCCCTAAAACATTTTGCTTTTTGTCATTCTCGTTTTTGCCAACTCTCTTTTCTTGACCTTAGGACTCTAGGCACTCTCCCACTGTACTGCAGCGGGAAAGTGCGCGGGCCCTTCCTGCACCCTGACATGTGCATGAAGGGCGCGCACACTTTCTCGCTTACTTGATTGGGTTAGTTGCCTTACCTGTGAGTGCCCTATACAAAGGTACACCACATACCCAGGGCGGGTGCGGCGCTAGCTACTAGGGGGACACCGCACTGATTGTGCCACCCACCTGAATAGCCTGTCGAAAATGTCTCATACTCAGGGTGGCCAGTCTCTCTCTGTAGCCAACCCTGAGGGGGCTGTTCACTACCACCAAGGTAGGTGAGTGGTCGGGTAGGTACATCTACGTGTGCAGTGCCTGAGTAGGGATAAACCCCCATGAGGGTTTTCACTACCTAGGGGGTTGGCTCTTCCGATGGGAAACTTTCTGGGTGTGGCTGATTCTCTTTTAAGGCCTTAGGGCCTGGGGCACTTTCCCACTGTAAGTGATGTGTGAAAGTGCACGCTCCCTTCCTACACACTTTAGGAAGTGGTGCTCACCTGAGGTTTCTACAACGCCGGTCAGGTCTGCTATGGCCGGTCGGTGGGTGCACACTCGCACCTATATTGTTTTAAGACCTGGGTCCGGCCTGCCATTGCAGACTGGTGTGTGCACTTGCACCGATGGTGCTCATAAATACGTGTCCAGCCTGCCATTGCAGGCTGGTATGTGCTTTAGCAAAACCAAAGGGGATGATGGACGGAGTGTTGAACATTGCAAGCACTCACCCCCAGTCAACTGATCTGGGTTTAATCCATCATCATTCTTTAGCTCACTCCGCCACCCCAGTTCAGACATGGCCATATGCAAATCAGTCTGACCCTGTGCCTCATGGGAACAGTCCAGCCCGAACTGCCAAGCCATGTCTTCCCTGGACCGGAAACAAGCATCCTGGGACCGGTTTCTGGCTTACAGCCGTCATCAGCCAGGCTATCTTGAATCCAGTGGCAAAGTGAGCAAGGGACCCACGTCTGGGCATACCCTGCCAACTTAGGGTGAACATAGCAAAACCAAAGGGGATGATGGACGGAGTGTTGAACATTGCAAGCACTCACCCCCAGTCAACTGATCTGGGTTTAATCCATCATCATTCTTTAGCTCACTCCGCCACCCCAGTTCAGACATGGCCATATGCAAATCAGTCTGACCCTGTGCCTCATGGGAACAGTCCAGCCCGAACTGCCAAGCCATGTCTTCCCTGGACCGGAAACAAGCATCCTGGGACCGGTTTCTGGCTTACAGCCGTCATCAGCCAGGCTATCTTGAATCCAGTGGCAAAGTGAGCAAGGGACCCACGTCCGGGCATACCCTGCCAACTTAGGGCGAACATAGCAAAACCAAAGGGGATGATGGACGGAGTGTTGAACATTGCAAGCACTCACCCCCAGTCAACTGATCTGGGTTTAATCCATCATCATTCTTTAGCTCACTCCGCCACCCCAGTTCAGACATGGCCATATGCAAATCAGTCTGACCCTGTGCCTCATGGGAACAGTCCAGCCCGAACTGCCAAGCCATTTCTTCCCTGGACCGGAAACAAGCATCCTGGGACCGGTTTCTGGCTTACAGCCGTCATCAGCCAGGCTATCTTGAATCCAGTGGCAAAGTGAGCAAGGGACCCACGTCTGGGCATACCCTGCCAACTTAGGGCGAACATAGCAAAACCAAAGGGGATGATGGACGGAGTGTTGAACATTGCAAGCACTCACCCCCTGGTATGTGCTTTACACAGATGATGCTCCTAAATATGTCCAGCCTGCCATTGCAGGCTAGTACGCGCTTTGCACCGATGGTGCTCCTAAATACGTGTCCGGCCTGCCATTGCAGGCTGGTATGCACTTTGCACTGATGGAGCTCCTAACTACATGTCCGGCCTGCCATTGCAGGCTGGTATGCGTTTTGTCCCGATGGTGCCCTTAAAGACGTGTTTAGCCTGCCATTGCAGGCTGGTATGCGCTTTTCACCGATGGTGCCCCTAAATATATGTCCAGCCTGGTGCTTTGCCCTGATGGTGCTCTTAAAGACGCGTCCAGCCTGCCATTGCAGGCTGATGCGTGCAATTGTGCGTTTACTCAGACTGGCCTGTTTAAGTCACTAGCCAACCTGAGAGGACCTTTCACTTCCATCTAAGTAACCCGGGGGTACGTCTTAAGGGATGAAGCGAGTGGAAGGTGAAAGGAGGGCAGGTACATATGTATGTCTCCTGCCCACGAGGAATAACCATGCGGGAGGTTAGGACCAAGGTTCCCCATGGTCCAGTTAGGCACTCAAATTGCACCACCAGTGGCACTGGGGCAGCTGGGTGCAGAGTGCATGGGCCCAATGTTAGCCAATGGGTCTATGGGGCCTTCGGTCAGGGGCTGCTTACGAGCAGGCCACTTGGTTGTGGGAGCAAAGCTACCGGGGTTAATATCAGCACTGCAGGGGCCAACAATCAGCACAGGAGCTGCACTACCACGGGGCGGCTGGGTGCAGTGTGCCAAGGAGACGTTGGGCGCCCTGTGGATTTCAATGGGGATCTCTGGTTTGGAAAAGATGCTGCAGGCTCGGTGAGGGAGGCTTCCTGAAGGCGACCACTGGCTGGAGAGGGAAGTTGGGTTCTAGGGAGATGCCCGGACACAGTTGGTTGGCCCGTGGGACGTCGGATGCAGGGATGTCTTTTGGCGTAGGATCTTCGTGACAGCTCCGGTCGCGGGGACCCTTCAAGTTGAGGCTGCAGGCATCGGCTTGAAGCTTGAGGTAGGTCGGGGATCACCAGATCCCAGATCAGGATCACTGGGGAAACCTCATCAGGGTGTTGGGCCACTCGAACTCGGACAGTAAGCGTCAGCTGCAGAGTGGTGCAGAACCGCGGAGCCGCCTGGATCCGGGTTCTGTGTTGGAAGTCTTTGCTTGAGCAAATCCGGTGCTCACGGGAGAATGAGTCTGTAAGTTGAGTGCAGGGCAGGTACTCCAGGCTCTGGGGGCTGATGGCTGCTGGACACGCCAGGGTTTCAGCTGTAGTCAGGTTGGAGTCAGGATAGGCCAGGAAGGCTGGGGCCAAAGCAGTTGGTGTCCTCTTCTTCCTGAGTCAGCACAGCTCTTCGATCCGTCTTCCTCAAATCTGAGGAGGCATGGTTCAGGGTCGTCCCTAAATACTAAATTTAGGGGCATTTACAGGGGTGTGCAGATTGGGACCAATGGGTACCTTCCTTGGGGTGGGTACAACCCCTATTATGCTACCCTCCATTAGGAGGGGGGCATGAGCCTCTCTCTAATTGGCTGGGTCCCCTCATCTTCAAGATGGAGGGGACTGAGATGTGTGCTTCACCTCATCTCCCCCCGAGGGGTGGGGTTGGCAAAGGTGGGCACACCTCTTCATCTAGCTTGGTTTTCCCACCGAGTCTCCCGCCCAAAGTGGGGGTCAGAACCGGCGGGAGCCAGTTGATGGGGGCAGCAAAAGGCAGGGACAGCTTACAAATCCTTTGAAGCTTCCCCTTCATGGACCCAGCCCATCCTGGAGGAGGAGGCATGACACCTCTGGCGACGATGGGCTTTGTTTCTGAGCCCAGAGAGGGGAGGCTCTCTACCCAGGGGTTCAGAAACCTGTCTGATGGTGGCAAATGGTGGGCAAAAACAAAGGAGTGTTGAACATTGCAATCACTCACCCCCAGTCAACTGATCTGGGTTTAATCCATCATCATTCTTTAGCTCACTCCGCCACCCCAGTTCAGACATGGCCATATGCAAATCAGTCTGACCCTGTGCCTCATGGGAACAGTCCAGCCCGAACTGCCAAGCTATGTCTTCCCTGGACCGGAAACAAGCATCCTGGGACCGGTTTCTGGCTTACAGCCGTCATCAGCCAGGCTATCTTGGATCCAGTGGCAAAGTGAGCAAGGGACCCACGTCTGGGCATACCCTGCCAACTTAGGGCGAACATAGCAAAACCAAAGGGGATGATGGACGGAGTGTTGAACATTGCAATCACTCACCCCCAGTCAACTGATCTGGGTTTAATCCATCATCATTCTTTAGCTCACTCCGCCACCCCAGTTCAGACATGGCCATATGCAAATCAGTCTGACCCTGTGCCTCATGGGAACAGTCCAGCCCGAACTGCCAAGCTATGTCTTCCCTGGACCGGAAACAAGCATCCTGGGACCAGTTTCTGGCTTACAGCCGTCATCAGGCAGGCTATCTTGGATCCAGTGGCAAAGTGAGCAAGGGACCCACGTCTCGGCATACCCTGCCAATTTAGGGCGAACATAGCAAAACCAAAGGGGATGATGGACGGAGTGTTGAACATTGCAATCACTCACCCCCAGTCAACTGATCTGGGTTTAATCCATCATCATTCTTTAGCTCACTCCGCCACCCCAGTTCAGACATGGCCATATGCAAATCAGTCTGACCCTGTGCCTCATGGAAACAGTCCAGCCCGAACTGCCAAGCTATGTCTTCCCTGGACCGGAAACAAGCATGCTGGGACCGGTTTCTGGCTTACAGCCATCATCAGCCAGGCTATCTTGGATCCAGTGGCAAAGTGAGCAAGGGACCCACGTCTGGGCATACCCTGCCAACTTAGGGCGAACATAGCAAAACCAAAGGGGATGATGGACGGAGTGTTGAATATTGCAATCACTCACCCCCAGTCAACTGATCTGGGTTTACTCCATCATCATTCTTTAGCTCACTCCGCCACCCCAGTTCAGACATGGCCATATGCAAATCAGTCTGACCCTGTGCCTCATGGGAACAGTCCAGCCCGAACTGCCAAGCTATGTCTTCCCTGGACCGGAAACAAGCATCCTGGGACCGGTTTCTGGCTTACAGCCGTCATCAGCCAGGCTATCTTGGATCCAGTGGCAAAGTGAGCAAGGGACCCACGTCTGGGCATACCCTGCCAACTTAGGGCGAACATAGCAAAACCAAAGGGGATGATGAACGGAGTGTTGAACATTGCAATCACTCACCCCCAGTCAACTGATCTGGGTTTAATCCATCATCATTCTTTAGCTCACTCCGCCACCCCAGTTCAGACATGGCCATATGCAAATCAGTCTGACCCTGTGCCTCATGGGAACAGTCCAGCCCGAACTGCCAAGCTATGTCTTCCCTGGACCGGAAACAAGCATCCTGGGACCAGTTTCTGGCTTACAGCCGTCATCAGGCAGGCTATCTTGGATCCAGTGGCAAAGTGAGCAAGGGACCCACGTCTTGGCATACCCTGCCAACTTAGGGCGAACATAGCAAAACCAAAGGGATGATGGACGGAGTGTTGAACATTGCAATCACTCACCCCAGTCAACTGATCTGGGTTTAATCCATCATCATTCTTTAGCTCACTCCGCCACCCCAGTTCAGACATGGCCATATGCAAATCAGTCTGACCCTGTGCCTCATGGGAACAGTCCAGCCCGAACTGCCAAGCTATGTCTTCCCTGGACCGGAAACAAGCATCCTGGGACCGGTTTCTGGCTTACAACCATCATCAGCCAGGCTATCTTGGATCCAGTGGCAAAGTGAGCAAGGGACCCATGTCTAAACTGGGGTGGCGGAATGAGCTAAAGAATGATGATGGATTAAACCCAGATCAATTGACTGGGGGTGAGTGCTTGCAATGTTCAACACTCCGTCCATCATCCCCTTTGGTTTTGCATTGTTCGCCCTAAGTTTGCAGGGTATGCCCATACGTGGGTCCCTTGCTCACTTTGTCACTGGATTCAAGATAGCCTGGCTGATGAGGGTTATGAACCCGAAACTGGTCCCAGGATGCTTGTTTCTGGTCCAGGGAAGACATGGCTTGGCAGTTCGGGCTGCACTGTTCCCATGAGGCACAGGGTCAGACTGATTTGCATATGGCCATGTCTGAACTGGGGTGGCGAGTGAGCTAAAGAATGATGATGGATTAAACCCAGATCAGTTGACTGGGGGTCAGTGCTTGCAATGTTCAACACTCCGTTCATCATCCCCTTTGGTTTTGCATTGTTCCGCCCTAAGTTGGCAGGGTATGCCCAGACGTGGGTCCCTTGCTCACTTTGCCACTGGATTCAAGATAGCCTGGCTGATGAGGGTTATGAACCCGAAACCGGTCCCAGGATGCTTGTTTCTGGTCCAGGGAAGACATGGCTTGGCAGTTCGGGCTGGACTGTTCCCATGAGGCACAGGGTCAGACTGATTTGCATATGGCCATGTCTGAACTGGGGTGGTGGAGTGAGCTAAAGAATGATGATGGATTAAACCCAGATCAGTTGACTGGGGGTGAGTGCTTGCAATGTTCAACACTCCGTCCATCATCCCCTTTGGTTTGGCAAATGGTGGGCAGCTGTTCAGGAACCACACCAGGTCTGGTCATTTTTCAGGGGGCATCTCTAAGATGCCCTCTGTGTGCATTTTACATTAAATCCCACACTGTCATCAGTGTGGGTTTAGTGTGCTGAGAGGTTTGCTACCAAACTTCCCAGATTTCAGTAAAGCCATTATGGAGCTGTGGAGTTCGTAATGACCAACTCCCAGACCATATACTCTCTATGGCTTTACTGCAATTACAATGTCTAAGAATGGACTTGGACACTGTAGGGGTACAGTGCTCATGCAACTCTATCCTCACTTGGGCTCTAGGGCACCCTCCTAGAGGGGTGACTTACCTAGCCCCAGGCAGTGGGTTGCTGGCATGGCACACAGGGATGTGTAAATCAAAAGTGGTGAGATGCACACCGTTGTACTCCGTTTTAACTGTACTCCATACTTAGTGTACTCAATAGTTTCAACACTCTATTGACGTGCACACTTGCTCCGCGCTCCGCCCAATTGCGCTGCAATGTAGAAGGTACATGGAGGAGCCACATTGAGGCCCCATTCAAGCGGCACAGCCACGACCATCGCGAATGAATCCAATAAATCAAATTCATGTTTAACTCCTCAATTATTCCATATTTTTCTCCATTATTCTTCACCTTTCCTCCTTATTTTTTTCTTCAATTCATTTTACTCATTCTCATATTTATTCGTGGTTTTTCACAAAAACACAGGAGAATTACATGTTTTCTCATGTCACGATTTTATTTAAAATCACCCAATGCATTTCGGGATGTTCCCTTCATCAGGGGTATCTAGGGTGCAAAGAATTAAAAAAAAACATCAATTCATTTCTGGATTTTGTAATATAATACATAAACTGCAAACAGCCATTTAATTCTGAAATAATTGAACTTTAAAAAGCTGCTACATCATACCCCAACTGCTGTTCTATTCCTGCAATCGTTAACTTAATTAACGACAGTTATACAACATCTCAACTAGATAAACACTTCACATATCTGAAATCCAAGCATCCCATAGTTCAGAAAAGCTCATGACCCCTCACTTTTCTCTGCACCAAAACATGCAGCCTGCAATGGCAGTGTGTGGGTGTTAGAGTGCAGGGTCCCTAAGGGTGGCACAATAGCTGCTGCAGCCCTTAGAGGCCTTCCCTGGTCACAGTGCCCTTTGTACCCATGGTACCTTTACAAAGGGGCTTACCTGTGGCCAGAGATGTGCCAATTGTCGGTACAAAGGTACAGTTTTGGGAAAGAACACAGGCCCTGGGAACCTGATTGGCATGGACCTAGGGCACACCAAGTCAAACTGCATCATGTGACAAAAAGTGGGGGGTAACCATGCAAGAAGGGGCACTTTTCTACACTCTTCCCATAGGCTAACATGGGGAAATGGTTGAAATCACTTCAGACTGCAGTAGTGGATTGCACTGGAGCAGCCTCATGATGTTTCATATCATTAGATTTGCAGCGGCAACCCCTTGCCAGTGGTAAAGGTGGGTTTGTCTTAATTCGCACAGAAATGTCACTACTAGAAAGTTTATTTAAAGGGGTTGGGACATTCTGGACAACTATAGTGGGCCTCTCTAATGTGTAAACCAAACAAAGGCTCTAGCTGCCCAATTACAATGATAATTATTCAACAAGAGGGACCAATAATTTAATTTTCTTAGCCCTTGTATTTTATTCACATATTCTTCTTCAATCGTTTCAACATGTGCTACAGTTTTTTGGCATTCCTTCAAAGGACCACCTTTTTCATTTTGTACA
Organism: Calotriton arnoldi; assembly: GCA_963921515.1. Classification (NCBI taxonomy): domain Eukaryota; kingdom Metazoa; phylum Chordata; class Amphibia; order Caudata; family Salamandridae; genus Calotriton; species Calotriton arnoldi. Next base: position 594,103 of record CAWUFW010007128.1, read on the forward strand.
TCCACACAGATCTGTTGTAACCATATAACATATTATACTGTCACACGTTTACAAAAAGAAGAAAGAAAGACAGCAAATAAAAATGATGTTTAGTGCACCAATGAAATCAAAACATGATAATAAGAACTCTTTCTACTAGCCATTTGTTCATAAAGTAACTCAGCTGAGGTTGTTAATCACTCATTCTAAAAGTTGCCTCCTGCTGAGTGACAGAGAAGTACATTCCACATATTTCTCTCTCTCATGCTTTTAAACGCACATCCCACATGTTCTGTTCCTGGCAAGGCTAAGGCTGTCCTCCTCTGTGAAACACTCCCACTCTGAAGCTACAAGGAGACACGCAATGAAATCATAAGTCAAAAATGCAAGTGCACAAAGAATGATGTTGTACATTTAAAATAGAGTGAATAGAAATGCATAAAGTCAAATAAAAAAACGGTAGTCAAAGGTCATGACGTGGTCCCAATACATAGGAGTGCATGCAGCAATACAAATGGCCTCCTTTACAAATTAAGTACTGGGATGGCGTGTCTCTAATCCGTGGGTGTAGGATAGTCGGGGTGAGTTGGAGGGCGGAGGGAGGCTTGGAGCCACTAGGTCTCGAGTGTGTAACCAATTGACCTGCTGAGTATCAGTGCACCACATGGGTGCTAAGTGTGTATGTGTGCAAGCGCTTCCATGCGGACTTGTCTGCTATCTGTTGCACCGCTTAGCCGTACGGAGTGAGTGTGTGTGTAGGAATGATAGTGGAAAACCGGCCGTGATTCACGACACTGGACAGCGGTTTGCCTGATACGTTGATTTCTTGCCAGAATAGTATTACGTTTGACATTGGTTTTACCCGTGCGGCCTCGGCCCGTGGTGCAGCTAAAAAGTGTTATAATTTGTGCTATGTACATATTTCTGATATCTTGTGACCCGGGTACAACCGTTAACTGCGTGGTATTGAATTTTAAATTTGCTAGAGTGGGTCTGGGGTGGACAATGCATTGCACCACATAAGGGTGCTGGGGGAGTGTTGATTAGGATCTTTCCCAAGTTTGCATATTTCTGATGTCATTTGAACAAGGCTGGGCCTAGTACTGCTAGTAATAATTTCCACTGTGATTTATGCCCAGAAATACTTGATGCTTATGTTGTGTTGATTATTATGTGTGTTGAATACAAATGTTATTTACATACATCATGTGCAAAGTTTTTTTGTGACGCTCAAGATATTTATCATGAGTAAATGCTATGCCAATGCTTTTCACATTGCCTCTGTGGTAAGCCTGACTGCTCAGTGCCAAGCTACCCAAAGGTGAGCGCAGGTTATATAGTGGGTGTAATCACCCACCTCTGAAGGGAGTGGTAGGTTCTGCCTGGGTGGGGTACTGCCTCAGCCAACCAGAAAGAGCCAGTTCCAACATTTGGCAGTCAAGCGGTGGGATAGGACTTGCATTTGCACAGCATCGCACAGTAACTAATTGAGTACTACGGCTTCACGTAGGCAAAGTGTTCCTTTGTTTCCTAAAGGGTGCCTGAAAGATGGATTGACCTCTGGGTCGGTGATTGTTGTTCCCTATAGATCTCAATTTTTACTCCCGCTAGTTTGCCAGCATGCTTGGGGTCCTACCTAAGAGGGACTTGTTCGAGTTGGCTGATCTGGACCTGTATACCGTGATGCAACTCAAAGGGTTCTGCCAGGAGAGGTGGGTGCTTGGCAGGGGAAGCGTCACGGAGGCTGATCCTTAGAAAGCCCTGCAAGCATGGGCCGAGGCCCGTCCAGAAGAGTCAGTGAATGGTGGGGGGGATCCTGAGTGTGGGGAGGGATCAGAGCAGACACAGGGGTTTCCAAATGGGTTACCTGTGGACGGGGGAGCCCCTGTCTTTCAGGATGGGGATCTTCTTGCCTACAGGTAGCAGTGTGTTTTTCAGAGGCCTGTTCTCTGAGGAGCTGGAGGACAAAAGGGAAGAAAGATCACTGAAATTAGAGATTGCCAGACAGGACAAGGAGCAGGCCCTTGCCCTTGCTAAATTAGAAAAAGAGCAGGTCCTTGTCAAATTGTAAACCGAGCAAGGCCTGGCTGAAAAAAAGCTAGCCATGGAAGAGAAAAAGACAGCCCATGAGCTTAGCCTAAAAAAGGTGGATACTAGAACTCTACAGATAGGGTCCAATTGTAGTAAGGGTGGCAGTGCACCTGCTGTGTCTGACAGTGAGAGTAGAAGTTGGTTCCCCAAAATGATATTACCAAAATTCCTGTGGGGGGGACACCAAGAAATGTCTGGCAACCTTTGAGGTGGTGTTACCGGTGATCCAGCGCAATATTAGCAAACAGCATTCACACACCAAATACTCACTTGGGCCCATACATTCATACTACGCTAATACTTACGCTGGTGAGTCAGTTATACTCTTTATCAAAATCCCTGCTACCAATTACTTTTCTGATTGAAGAGTAATGACTTACCAATGAATCCTTTGCTAATTGGGAAGTTTAAAATGAGTGACATTCATTACAAATACATAATCCTGAAATAACCACTGAGTCAGGAAGTTTTAAAATGTTTATCTAAAGATTTTAGCAGAGTAAATACAGAACCACATGATACTCAGTCGCATATCAAGGATGAAGCATGGAATAATAATTATTGATCAATGACGGCCCCTCAGAAAGGAGAAGATAGAGACAGCAGCGCAATTAAGGGTTGCATGTATATTTACCTAAAGTGCGAGAACCAAACCCCTTGGCCAAGGAGTTGGAAAGATAGGACCCAGGAAGGATGAAGAGCAAAGACCTCCTCCAGGTTCAGGACAGGACCGGTGACCTCTCTACCAACGACGCCTGCGTCGTTCCCCTCTCTGATACTCGACTTCTCCTCGATTCTCCCGTGCCTTCCTTCTAATGGACTCCGCCGCCCCCTCCTCAGGACCTCTCTGGACAGCGGTTCAGTCTGTAATCGATCAGTTTGTCGGTCTGGAGCATCTGCTTGTCAGCGTCTAGTCTCGAAGAACGCCTGTTCTCTGAGCTCCTCTGCCCCCTAATTAACTAATTCTATATCTGTTATACCCTTCTACGCCCATGTACCTCCCCTTAATGTTATCAAAATATGGGACCACTATTTCTGATTGGACAGGGACAGGGGGTTGATCCTCACACCATATTGATTTGGTTCGATTTCTTAAAGCCTATTGTTTTAAAATACCGCCCATCAATTTTATTACATTTTGCTTTATTTCCCACCCGTCTCACGACAAATTTTATACATTATTCATATACATTGTTGCTATTCAGTTGGTACATCATGGGTACAGCGGGGTCGGCCATCAGGTCATGGCCTTGGACGACGTCCAGGTTGACTTCATCCTTTTCTCTCTGGGCAGCCATGCAGGACGCATGCGCAAGATCATTGTCACACGAGTTTTCAGTTCACCAACCCCAGGCCCAAAATGTACAAACTAATAAAAGCAAAGAAGAAAATATTAAAATCACAAATAAAATGTTTCACTGTATACCCACTCTTTCTATTCTATTCCCATTTACTTATAAATTCTATCCCGCATTAATAGCGTTAGGGAAACGACAAATTAATTATAACATGAGAGCAAGCTGTAGCATGTGAAAACATAAAGCAGCCATTTTAATGCATACTGCGCAGAAGCAAGAGTTTTCCCACCAAGCAAAGAAGACGTCACAACACGTGATATGGTTGAGACATGCACAGTAAAGTTCCCGCGTTTTAGCGGCCATTTTAGAAAAGACAAGCGTTATTTGTTAGTTTAAACACATAGGCAAGCTTCCTTGCTACTTATGTTGTGTATGCAAGAATTAGTATGAACAATACAAGTTTAATAAATTAATACTGCGAGGAGATTGCATCCAAGCAAGTCTCATTTGTGAGTCCTTGCTCCATCAATCCCTCTCTGATGGCGTTTCTGAGCCATCAAATACTACCCACAATCAGATGCCAACTTTTAGCATAAAATAGTTTCATTTTCATTTTTACACTTTCTATTTTTCACATCCCCTTTCAGTTTCTTGTATAATTCACTTCTCAAATCTTCCAGTTCAATTTCATCAAACTTTCTCTTCTTCCCTTTTCCTGTCAGAGTATACGATTCATTCTTTCTACAGCATTTGCACCATATTATTATCGACAGTATTATTATTGCTATCCCTGCTAAGGGTACTAATATTTGACCTATAAGTCCTTTCCCTACATTAGCAAACCAGGTACCAATTGACGCAATACTGTTTGTCAATCTTTCCCCTTACACTATCAACTTCCAGTGGTTTAAGTTCTTTCTCAAGTTTAGTTATATTCTGTATAAACGTTCTAATTTCTGCACTTTTATCAGGTATGTAAGTGCAACAGTGTTTCGTCTTCAATAATTTACAGACTCCGCCCTCTTTTGCCAATATAATATCAAGAGCAAGTCGATTTTGCATAACCATAGATCTAATCGAAACCATCTCCGCATTAATCATTAGAAATCCTCCAGCAGTATCCGTTGATAAACGATCAACCACTGTAGACAATTTACATATTTTCCTTGAGTTCAGAATTATTCCCACTGAAGGTATCAATGCACCAAATATATCACCTACAATTTCTGAAAAACTAGCTCTTTTACTACGTGTTAATTCACTATTATTTTCATTGCTCCCAGTGTTTCTTTTTACGTGGTATATTTTTGGAAATACTATTCCAAAATAACAACTTCCATACCACCGTGCAGGAAGCCTAAAGTAAGCCTTATTCCCACACACATAATAGACTCCAGGAAAAACTGAATCTGTTCCTCCTTTGATTCCCCACCCTCCAAGAATTAAGAAATTATGTTCACATTCACTGGTACCGATGAAAACATTGTTATAATCAGTTTTTAATCTATGTAGACAAATTTTCCCTGTCTTTACAAAATCCAGTGCTATAGCAGCTTGAGCCTTGCTAGGTGTGTAACTCCCTTCTTTCTCAGCCCAAGGTGGCAAATGAGACTTATGCTCAGAAGCTTTCTTTTGAAAATCTTGTCTTCTATGTTCTACCAAGTTCAAAAATATATTTTCTTCTTCATGTAATGAACATGTTAGATTGTGTCTATGTGCATGTGTTATATCTATCGATTTAATTGTTAAGAAAAATTCTCCCATAAACTGTGCATTTTGACTACTAAGCACTGGGTTCATACTCTTTCGAATCGGAACCTCAGAAAATATCACATCTATGTTTGAATAATAATACTGAAGTCTCCCTGTTCTATAAAATAAACTAGCCAATACACTACATGATATGCCATATGTTAATGGCAAGTGATGATATGTTAACCCTTCTGCTACTGATTCGGGTAACTTCATACAGACATAACAATTACTAACTTCCATAGTATCTACATATTGAAACAATAACTTTGTGAAAACATTTAAGCTAGTGTCGTTATCAGTTATTTCATGATGAAATTCTGGTTCATTTTCTGCCATCAGTTCTACTCTATTACTTTTCAAGTTTGCTGTCCTTCCCTTAGTTTCGTTATTAATCTTTTTATCCATTATCATAAGGTAAGGAACTGCTACGATCAGAACTAACCATACTATAAGCACCAGTACTAGACTACATATGCATACTGCATAGCATTTTTTACAACATTTCTGTTTTGATCTCCCAGTAACTCTATCGTCGGACATTTTGACAAGGAAGATTGCTCTTCTTATCTATTTTTTTTTTTGATTCTCTTTTCGTTATCAAGGTGGTCTTGTTTCTTTCTCATATGTTAGTTCAGCACTTGTTCCTTCGTCGCCACTTTCACTTGACTCTGAGCTCTCGTAATCTTCAAGAATGATGTAAGTCCAATCAGGACCTTTGAATTTGTTATTCACAAGTTTCAGTCTTTTGCTTCTTCTTTTCTCCGTTCTACTTTTT